>BSBM01000767.1:0-600000 GCA_027924585.1 Larix kaempferi | reverse complement strand
TCATCAGCCACATAAGTATACAGGTCTGCAACATTAAAAATAGGTGAGATTCCAATCCCTGTTGGAATCTCTAGCTCATAGGCATTTGCTAAAAACTTTCTTAGTATTCTGTAGGGTCCAATATTTTTCATTTTCAACTTGTTATACTCTCCTTTTGGGAATCTCTCTTTCCTTAGATGTACTAAACCCAAATCTCCTACCTCATAGCTTTTCTCTCTTCTCCTGGAATCTGCTCTTGTTTTGTAACTATTGTTACTCTCCTGCAACCTTTCTTTAACTTGCTCTTGTAGTTCACTTATCATTGTTGCAAACTCCTCACCATTTGCACTTCTCTTCTCCATTTGACCCAAATCACAAATTTCACACACCCCTCTTGGATGCATACCATACAGAATTTGGAATGGACTCATTCCTGTACTTCAGTTTGGTGAGTCATTATAGCAAAACTCTGCTTGAGCTAGCACTTTGTCCCATTGCTTTGGATTTTTCCCAATTATACTTCTCAACATGTCACCCATACTCCTATTTACCACCTCAGTCTGGCCATCAGACTGTGGATGATATGATGAACTGAAGTTCAATTTGGTGCCCAACTTCTTCCACAAGGTCCTCCAGAAATGACCTGTGAACTTTACATCTTTGTCAAATACAATTCTCTTAGGTAAACCATGTAGCTTCACAACTTCATTGAAAAAAACGTTAGCAATGTGTGTGGCATCACTAGTCTTATAACATGGAACGAGATGTGCTATCTTAGTAAATCTATCCACCAGTACAAAAATAAAATCATTCCCCTTCTGAGTTTGTGGTAAACCCAAAATGAAATCCATACTCACAAAATCCCAAGGCCTAGTTGGAGTAGGAAATGGGGTGTATAAGCCTGTGTTCTGGCTTCTCCCCTTAGCATGATGACATACCCTACATCTACTCACAAAATTTTCAACCTCAGACCTCATCTTCGGCCAAAAGTAGAAATGGCTCAACTATCCAAAGGTTTTATCACTACCAAAGTGACTTGCCATCCCTCCATTATGTTTCTCCTGTATCAAATTCTCCCTCATGGAACACTTGGGAATACACAGTTTATTGTTTTTAAAGAGTAAACCATCTTGCAACTTATACTCCATCCATGGCTCGCTATCCACTTCCACAGGATTCTTAAAAACTCTGTATGCATCTTGAAAATCAATGTCAGCCTCATACAAACCTCTTAAATGTTCAAATACTAAGACTTGGATATGATTTTATTGCACAATCAATTGTCTCCTGCTTAAGGAATATGCTACTCGATTTGATTTCCCACTAATGTGCTTCAACACAAAGGTAAAGCTTTGCAAGAACTCGACCCATTTGACATGCTTCTGATTCAATTTAGGTTGCTGCATGAGGTATTGCAATGCATGATTATCAGAAAACAAAACAAACTCTCTAGGCATTAGATAATGTCTCCAATGCTTCAGTGCTTGAACAAGAGCATAAAATTCCTTGTCATAATATGAGTATTTCTGTTTTGACTCATTCAATTTCTCGCTGAAATATCTATAGGTTTGTCTTCCTGACTGAGTACATCTCCAATTGCTACTCCACTGGCATCACATTTCACTTGGAAAGGGTGTTTGAAATCTGGTAACTTCAATACTGGTTGCTGAGTAATCTTTTTCTTCAAAAACTGAAAGCTTCTTTCAGCCTCCGTTGTTCATTGAAATGGTTGTTTGTCCTTTCTAATTGTTTCAATGATTGGTGCACAAATACCACTGAAATCCTTTATGAACTTTCTATAAAAACTTTCCAATCAATGGAAACTTCTGACCTCAAATATGCTTCGAGGTGAAGGCCAATCAATGATGGCTTGCACCTTTTCCGGATCCATCTTCAGTCCATCTCTTGAGATAACAAAACCCAAATACACTAGTTCTAATTTCAGAAATGTACACTTCTTCACATTCACCAACAAATTTTCCTTTTGTAATTTCTCTAAGACACATATTAGATGCTTCAAGTGTTTTTTTTGTTTTACTGAAAATCAGAATATCATCAAGGTAAACTATTACAAACTTACCTATGAAATCTCTCAAGACTTCATTCATTAACTTCATGAAAGTGCTTGGTGCATTGGACAGTCCGAATGGCATAACCAGCCACTCATACAAACCATCATTGGTCTTAAAGGTTTTCTTCCACTCATCTCCTTCTCAAATCCTGATCTGATGGTATCCACTCTTCAGATCCAATTTTGAAAAACATCTTTCCCCACTCAGGAAATCCATCATGTCTTCCATCCTAGAAACCTATATCTGATGGTAATCTTGTTGATGGCCTTGGAATCAATTCACATCCTCCATTCACCATCCTTCTTTTGGGTGAGAACTGCTGGTACTGCACATGGACTCAGACTTTTCTAAACCAACCCCTTGTCCAACAATCCTTGTACTTGCTTTCTAACTTCTTCATTATCCTGAGGTGTCAATCTGTATGCTTCCTTGTTTGGTAATCTTGCTCCAAGAATAAAATCAATATGGTGACTTATATCCCTCTTCGGTGGTAACTCATTGGGAAAATCATCTACCACAATGTCACTGAAATCCCCTAGCATCTCCTGGATCTCCCTAGGTAGGTTTGTAATATTGGTCTTCATTATTACCACTCGAGGTTTACATACTACACCATAATGAAGTTCCTCTTCCTCAATTTGCTGCAAATACTCTTTCCTTGTCAACATTAGGACCTTAGATGCTTGCTATTTTGTTGCACTCCCTTCTTGCAAAGGAAGAAGAACATGTCTTATCCCATCTTTCTCAAAAATATGAAATTTTATCCTACCATCATGCATCATCTTTTTTTCAAATTGCCATGGTATCCCTAGAAGAATATGGCAAACATCCATGGGAATAACATCGCATATAATATTATCTTTATAGGTTCCTATTTGTAAATCAAATTCAAATTGTTCACTTACCAGGATTTGATGTCCTTTATGTAGCCAAGATACCTTGTATAGGACGGGGTGTTTGGTCTTCTTAAAAATCAGCTTCTCCACCATATCTATGGAAACAAGATTGTCAGTGATCCCACTGTCAATCACCATCTTACAACATTTCCCCTCCACTTTACCCATGGTTCAGAATAAAGCCATCCTTTGGGAGGGTTCCACTTTCTCCTTCTTAGGCTTCAATAAGACTTTGTTCATCATCAAAGCCTCCCCCATCTCTGGAAGATTCTCAGTCACTATTATCTGCTCTTGCCGCTGCTCGTTCCGAGCTACATAGGCTCCCCTCTTTCCTATGTATTCCTTCTCAGGACATTCAAAGGATCTGTGTCCCAACTTGTTACATTTGTAACATCTGTAGACAGTTTCTATGCCTTTTCCTCCACCTCTACCTCCTTGGTAAGGTATTCTCCCTGTTGGGTTATCTCCTCTACCTTGTTGATCTTGTTGGTTTGAGTTGTTGGATTCTCCTTTTTGGGATGCAAACCTTACTCTTCCAGTTGTTTGCTCCCTTCCTTTGGTTGAACCTCTTCCCCTATTGAAGTTATGTTTTCTCGCTAATTTTTCTTCTTCTCTCAAGGCACATTGGTATGTCTCTTCCATGGTTCTCAGTGATATCATGCTGATCTCATCTTGAATTTCCATCCTTAAACCATTGACATATCTAGAATCCTTCTCTGTTGATTCTTCCACATAACCTACCCTCAGGTTCACTTTGTAGAACTCTTCAGTATACTCTCTTATAGTCAATAACCTTTTCCTAAGGTTTTGAATTTGTCTATACAAAGTCATTTGGTAATCCTTGGGCAATAATTTGGATCTCATCTTAGCTGACATCTTATCCCAGCTCTTTATCAATGGCTTGTTCTTCCTTCTCCTTTCAGCTTGCGCACTATCCCACCATAGGGATCCACGTCCTTTCAATCTTGTCACTGCCAACCTGACCTTCTTGTTTTCTTCAACTTCATCATACTCAAAGTACTTGTCTAACTCGTTGATCCAAGCAATGAGGTGCTCAACAGTGAGAATTCCCTCATAGGTAGGAAACTCGGGTTTTGGTATTGACATTGCTCCAAGAATTGAACGAAAGTATCTTAACTCAGGTGTCTCTCACATGAGTGCTACTTCTTCTCCTTGTTCCTCTTCTTCAGGTTCACTCACATCTCCTGCTTCTGGGTCTCTTTGTCTACCCATATCCATAGCTTCCATGTGTGCCCATAGTTCTCTCATTTCCTCCATGGTTTCTGTATTCGTTGCTGGTATTCCTCTGCCATGACCTCTTGCTCGTCCTACACGTACCGCCATGACTTTCTTCTACTGCAATGAGTAAATCCTGCTTTGATGCCACAAATGGTGCAGGTGGGAGTGACCAAAATCCAATCCAACCCACTTCCTAGGGAATATCGTGGTCCTTCGAAATTGAACCACTAGACTTGGCCAAGAACTAGCTAAGTTCTCATCAATTGCGGCCTTTACCTTCAAAATGGGATTTCTGCAATGTGCTGACTATTAGGATTGAACTTCCGCAATAGTCTTTCGGAAACACCTTTTTTCCACAACTGCAGTGTTCCTCCGCAACGATCTTTCCTCAGTCGCCTCCCTACAATGGTCCTTCTGCAACACTTCTTTCCACAGCTTGCAGATTGTGGATTGCAGGTGCACCTTCCGTGCTTTATTGAAAGAGCTTTCCACAAAGGCTCTTCCGCAATGCGGTTCTTGCAAATCTCGCGATTAACTCCCGAGCTCTTTCCTTCCACGGAATGCTATAGAAACCGTCGATCTATTGCGGATGTGATCACGTCTATTGATATGAGATCAACACGGAAAAATTCGCATTGGATTTTAGAGATGCTAAATCTGGTGCACATTCACTTGATCAATGCTTTCCCCGCCCTTGATCTTCCTTTCTGCTTGGATCTGATTCGTCTAACCTCTGTTAATTTGAATCGATTGTGACTCTGCGATTTTCTCGTGGATTGATTAGATAATCGATCAATCCGACACAGTCCTCATACAGATCCGATGAGGGACTAAAGGTGATAAGAAATCATCTCGGCTACATATTAATGGTCTGTTTACAATGGATTTTGGTGTTCTTAACTGTTCATACAAACATGAAGACAAATACTTATTCACACAGACATCAGGTTAACGATTCATGTTACTCCACCTGACAGAGTCTAAGCTCAACCCTTGTTCAAATGCACAATACACCATTAACACACAGGAATTTCTCTTCTCATTAAGTGATAGCCAAAAAATCTATACAGTCGTATTTTCCTTTGGTGTGGAGGAAAATATTCCACCAACTCTTTCTTACGCAGATCTCTCTCTTTTTGTTGACCGACCTCCCCTTACTGACTCCTAATCTCTCCTATTTCACCCATTCAAAAATATCCCCCCAAACCGAATGGCTCAGCAGAAAACAAACAAACTAACAAACTTTCCCCATCACTAAGGAGTCACTATCATTTGAAAAAAAACTGGCTAACTGGCTTGACCTCCACGCAAGGAGTATCAAACTGCCACTACGTCCTATTTCTCAAAACTGAAAATAGACCGATCGGTTACATAACGGCACTTGTTTAAACTACTTAACAAATGAATCTTCTTCCCATTTCAGAACAACTTGTCGTCTTGGTAGCCACAACATGTGAACACATAATCACATTGCTGACTGAGCATTGATGCCCCTGCATCACTTTAGGTGCCAAAGTTTTTCCCAAGGCTCTATGATGTGAGTGACCCAATGCCACCATATTTTTGCACCCATTGCCTCATTATTTTTTTCGAGTCTCTAAGGCCTAGACCTCCCTAGTTTTTTGGCTTAGAGAACTTGTTCCAACTTAGCAGATCCCATCTATGTTTGTCATGGCATCCACCCCACAAACACTGGCATTGGAGACTCATGATATCTTCAAGGATGGCCTTAGGGCCAACCATGATAGAGAACAAGCAAATAGGCATCGCCTGGAGCACAGATTTGATTAGGGTGAGTCTGCTTACAAAATTAAGAGGTTGCAACATCCAATTAGAAAACTTCCTTTTCATCTGATCCAACAACTTGGCCCATGATATCTTCCTAACAACTCATTGTGCTAGTTGGGAACCTAAATATTTGGATGGAATGGATCTCCCTTGGAATCCTAGAATTCATCTTATATTCCGTTGAGATACCTAAGAAGTGTTAAAGAAAAAAATATGAGATTTATTTTTGTTTATTTCCAAACCCGAGGCTTTAAAAAAAGTATTCAGGAAATTTTTGAAAGCTCTGGCTTCTTGGATAGATGGGTGGCCCATGAGCATCGTATCATCTACAAATTGTTGGTGTGTTTTCTTTTCAGATACAATGTGCATATTTATTCCTTTAATTTCATTTTCTTTAGTCATGGCATTAATTTTCCTACTCAGACCTTAAGTCATGAGAATGAATAAGAAGGGAGATAAGGGATATCCCTACCTAATTCACCTAGATGGACTGAAATGTTTCATGGGAGATCCATTGAGAAAAATGGAGAAGAAGGATGAGGAGGTCATACTCCGGAAACATTCAATCCACTCTTGATTCAAGCCATAGGCTTTGAGCATTTATTTCATGAATTGCCATCTTAGCTTGTCACAGGCCTTTGGAATGTCCAATTTGAGAAGCATTCCTATTTTTTTTGTAATCTTCAGGGAATGGATCACTTCATGAACTAGAATTACTCTGTCTAGTATATGTCTCCCCTCCACAAATCTGGATTTCTTTGGAGACACCAGGTAGGGAAAGATAGGATTTAACTAGTTGGCCGTAACTTTAGTGATGACTTTGTAGATGACATTGCATAAGGATATGGGTATGAACTTACCTAGAGATTCTTCTCCCTCGCTTTTCGGTATGAGAGTCAAGAAAGTAGCATTGAAGGCTTTCAGTACACCTCTGGATTGTCTGGATTCTTCCACTATTTTTCAAACTTCTTGCTTGATGAGATCCCAAAAGTGGTGGAAGAAATTTGTTGTGAAACCATCCAGACCGGGAGATTTTCCATCCGCCATTTGATGAACTGCTTCCTTCACCTCACTCATTTCAATTGGACTCATCAGGAGTTCATTATGCCTAGGGGCGATCAGGGAGGGGATATGCTGGGTGATTTTTTCAATATCCTCCGAATGATCAGCTCTGTCCTCAGTCATGATCTATCCAAAATAATCAACCATTTCTTCTTCCATGTATTCCCTACTCTCCAAATATTGTCCCATCTCCTTTTTCAGTCTGTGAATTCTCGAACTTTGCCTATTTTGGATCACTGATTGATGGAAGAATTTGGTGTTGCGTTCTCCCTCCTAGAGCCACTAGTTTCTTGACTTCTGTTTCTAGTTTATCTCCTCCTGGATTTCCTATGCATTGATGTTTTCAAGGGTTGACGTTTCCTTCTTATTTAGATCCTCTTCATATCCATTATTTATCCCCTCTTTTTGAATTTCCTCAAGCTATTCCATCACCCATTTTTTGTGTTGGAATATATTTTCAAACTCTTCCTTATTCTAGGTACGGATCCTAGATTTTAGGGCCTTCAACTTCTAATGAAATTGATACATCCCTGTTCCACTTGGGGTATCCAGGTCCTCCCACCATTGATGGACCAATGATTTAAAGTCCTTATGTTCTAACCATAACTGTTCAAATATGAATGATTTCCTATTTGGGGGTCCCACCACATCCCAAATGAGACAAACATGCCATTGGTATGATCTTGTAGATGGAAGGACCATTGCAGTCAGATCCCCACCATAGTTGACTATTCCTTCTAAGATTAGGAATATGTCTAACCTGGAGGCCACATAATGGATGCTCCCTCTCCTATTATTCCATGTGAACCATCCATTTCGGATTTTGACAGCCACCGTCTGGGTTCTTTCAGTGAATTCCCTAAAATATTCGTTTAGGGCACCCAGGATCCTTCTGCCACCTTTCTTTCCTCCATAGAGTTTATTAAGTTGAATTCAACACCAATAATCCATTTCTTGTCTCCTATCCATCCAGATTCCCATTCCATGGCTTCTATAAAGAGCCTCTTGTGAGGAGTTACATTGGGGCCATATAAATGAGTGAGGGCTCCTCTTACAGGGGTATTGTATATCTGAAACTCTGTAGAGAGAAAGAACATCGTGGCCCATAAGTTTGATAAAATGATTTCTTTCAGGTGCCATAAGATTTCCAGGCCTCCCGCTGTTCTATTCGTGTCAATTTCCATTGCTTCATTTCCTTTCCACACTTTGTTTCCTATTTCTTTCATAACATCAGATCCACATTTTGTTTCTTGTAGAAATACTATCATCGGCTTCTCCATTCTCAACTTCTTTTTCAGCATCTTGATATTGCGTGGGTGACTCAACCCGCAAATTTTCTAGTTTAACACTTCATTAAGAAACTTCATTGGTTTTAGAAAATGTTTCCTTTATTGTAGGATACTGGTTTGATTCCACCAATTTGGTACCTATCTCTGCTATTCTTTGTTTTTTTGTATTCCTACCCCTTTTTTCTCCTTCCTCCGGTAGTTTCCTCTTGCTTCCCTTTTGGTGTTCCTTAGAAATACCTAGCTGAGGGGTAGCCTTTTCCCTCATAATGGCCTCTTGCAAAAGCTCGATCTGTCTCCTGGAGACATAGCCCTTCCCCTTCTTGCTGTACTCTTTTTCGATTACATCAAAGTCAAGTTCCCCTAGATCCATATATTCCGCTTCCTTGACTTGGTATTCCTCCATCTCATCTACTTGTTCAGTTTGACATTCTAGAGTTTTCTAATCCATTTCCTAGATTGTTTTACCATCTTGGAAAGATTTCTTTGGCTCCAACGGGATTTTTTCCCCCAGTTATTCATCTACCGAATTGCGGGTTTCAAAACTATTTGAGTTATTTTTCTACTTACCTATTGTCTCCCTATTCTATTTCTGGTTGGGTTGTTTTCTCCCATGGATCCTTTGGTTTCTCACTTGAGTAAAACCCGAATCATCACCCTCTTTTTCCTGGTTATCCTGTGGGTTGGGTGGGTAGGTTTGTTCTGGGGGCAGCCTCTATTAAGATGACCATATTCATGACATTGCTTGCACCTAAAGGGGATGTGTTCATAATCAAGGGGTTGGATCCAATCCTCATCCTCCCATGTCATATTGATTGCTTCAGGTAAATCACTTGATAGATCCATATAAAAAAAAATCCAAGCATAAGATGTATACCTTATTTGTTTAGTCTGTCCTGATATATTCACAAATTCTCCCAGGGTATTGCTAATGTCTTACATAATTTCAGGCTCCTAGTATTCACATGGAAGCAAATAAAAGCATATCCATATTGGGACAACACTCATATCCTCCTTGTCCAAGTTAAATCATTCTTTCCATGGCTGGAGATATAGCCCTACCGAGAAGAAGAAATACCCCCCCACTCCAAAATCCTATCCCTATTTTGCTGATTGAAGAAAATGATTGTGAAGAAACCATTCGATCCCAAATTCAGATCATACCCTTAGGGTTCCAGGTGGCTTTGATCCACATGATAAGATCTCTTTCCTTAGGTCAAACCCCATTAAACTTCCCAATTAGGTATTTCTCCTTCCACAGTTCCACCCTTTCTCGCAACTTGTCAAATCTAATATGGATTGACAAGATCTTGGCTCCTTTGGGTATACAACCCCCTTGCTAGCGACCTTCCCTCCTCATCTTCTTCAGACCTCTTTCCTCATCTCCTTTGTCACGCATAGATCGATCCTCTGCCTGGTTTTTTCCTACACCCTTCCCTGATCCATCTTTGTGGTTCGGTATGGATTGGGAGGAGACCCCTCCAGATGATCCCATCATCGAAAACCTACTACTCCTTTGAAAAACCTTGCTTCATGCCATAGAAAATAAGAGCTCTAACACCCCCAAGGTCGATCGACATCGATTGAGGACCTAACTGAGTTTACTTAAAGCCTTACAACATAATAAATTCTAATTTTATTATGATTTTAATTAAAGTGATATTTACTTTTATAATAGATATAGGTAGTGATAATATAATATATAATATATTTAATATTTCAACAATATTTATCATATCTTATTGATATCTTAATTAAGGTGAGGTTTATATGGAGTTATCCGTTTCCAAATAAAAAACACAACATATAAGCATCATTGGCTTATGTATGTTCAAATCAACGATAGTCGTTGACTCAAATTCTTGAAATTCTATTGGTTTTTGAATTCCTAATTGTCAATGACTCATTTTATTATGAGGCCCATTTTAGACCTCAAATTAACTCTAATGCTTATTTGAAACTGATTTTAGGACCATTCAAAAACCCTAACTTCCGCAAGGCATATCTCAGAAAGTATTGCAATCCAAAATGTGAAATTTTGACCACATGTACCCAAAGATCTCACCTCCGTCTCATCAAAATTTCACAGTCTTAAATGTCCCAACAAATAATTAATAGTGAAAATGTCAAGCTAATCTGAAATTGATTTCACAACTCTCCCCTTTTGGAATTATATTCAATCTTTGCTCATCCACTTCTTCAAATGTTACTACATTTTTTCAAACACACACACACTTTCTCTCAATACTTTCTCTTTTATACTTATCATAACCTTTCATAAAGGGACATGCTCATTCAAAAGGACACAACACCCATTAATTAAACAAATAATTTTTTTTTTTTCGCTTTTCCAAATACCATGGGATTCCAAACCTATGGGTTTGAAATTACCATTCCACATTTTAATTTTTAGTGGGCACCCCTTTTTTTAATATACTGGTAAACCTATATATAAATTAATCTAGAGATGCCCCTCTTGCTTTCAAATGCCTTAGCATAACATTAATAACAACATGCTCAATGTAATTCCTTAATTTGACATTAATGACAACATTAATCCTTTGACATCATTGACAATAATTCCTACAAAATCTAATAGGTAATGACTTGACTACATTTATATGGAGGTAGGGTTGGTTGGATGTAGATGAAATCGAGATTGGACAACATTATGAGGCTATTTGGGGGGACTATGTTGAAGAATTGGATAGGGCACACATTCGACTCTAACGGTCTCCCAATGAACTAGTTTGGGATTATAACATGGTCAAGGGATCATACTCGGTGAAATTGGGATATTTGTCGATGTGTGTTGTTGATAATGACAAAATTGTGTGGTGGTGAAAGAATCTTTGGCATATTGTAGCTTCGTCAAAATGCATCTTATTCATGTGGTTGATTCTCATAGATAAGGTTATGACTTGGGAGGTGATGCGAAGGCACAATACCTCGTCTTGCTATGTGCTCTTTGTGAAGAAACAATGGGGAAACAATGACACATTTATTTCTTTCATGTGAATTTTCTTGAAAGGTTTGATTGGAGGTCGAAATGATGTCGGGTAAGAAAATTTTATGGGATAATGATTCCTTAAACGATTTCTTTTAGAAGTGGTTTCTTAACAGAGATTTGAAGGCACTCAAATTGGTTCCACCATTCATAATCTGGAACATATGGCTAGCATTGAACTTGAATTTTTTCTTGGGGTCTTTAGTTCCTCCATTCCAGGTTGTAGTGCAAGTGGTTGACAGGTTGTAGTTATATAAAATTTCAATCAAGTCAAATGTGGTGTTCTATTTCCCATCCTTCGATTGACAAGTAGCTCCCAATGTGCAATTTTGATGGTGCAAGTGCACTATGCCTTGTGGTATTGGTTTTATTCTTTACTTGTTGAAGGATAATTTTGTTGCTTTTAAAGCTGAACTAGGGCATAGAATGAACAATCTGGGTGAATTAAAATCCCTATTTTATGTTATAAAGATGGCATTGAAAATGAAGATTTCAAGTTTATAGGTGTTTGGGGATTCTTTGTTAGCCATTAATTGGACATGGGGTATGGCATAGGTGGATAATATTCCTCTTGTTGCTCTGGATACTAGCATACTAGTTCATAGTATATATGACATATCATGTCAGTTTGAATCAATATGTTTCACTCATATATACTATGAACTGAATGAAAGGGTAGACCACCTTTCTAAAGAAGGGATGCTTTTGGTTGTAAATCAATATTCTTGGTATGAAGAAGTAATGGCCAATAGCAATGGGTCTTTGTTAAATTTTTAATTTGATTATTGGAAGTGTAAGGGTCTACCTTTTGCAGTGTAACTTGTTACTACAAAGCCTTTTAGATATTAGTTTAGATGTTATGAGAGGTTGTTTGGATCTTTGATGTCGAGTGGGAAAAGGTTTTAGAGCGTCATTCTAGTAGTTACTATTTTGTTTTTAATAGTAACTGGGATATGTAAAGATTGTACATTTGGTTAATCTCAAATAAAAAGGATACATTTTTTAAGAAAACAAGTACAATTATCAATACACACCATTAATACATTTGTTTATATGGTTCACTACCAATGGGATGATGTTGTTTATGTGGGCTCACTATAAAATGCTATATTATATAAAAACAACCACCATTGACTTCATGACTTCGTGCCCCCACCCTTCTTGAATTCCCATAAATGATTCTTACATTAATAAGAAGAATATGTTTCAATCAAATTAGTTTTTCAAACACAAAAATATATATTTTAATCATCTTGTTGGGCATTTGTATTGAGACAAATGAAGTGTTTCATAAATTCATGAAAAATGTTTTGTACAATTTTCTTATTCTTATTAAAAAAGAGAGTATGTGTAGGGCCTATTAAGTCAAAGAGCTCACACTTAAATTATGTTTGTCATCGCTATGACGTGGCAAATTCAAGTGAAGTAAAGTATTTTTAAGAACCACCTTGGGATTTTCTCCATTTTTATTACAGTTGTATATCATTCTTAGTGACCTAATTAGTAGTTATAATTAGTCCTTTGGTTCAACGACCACCAGGAGACCAGTCGTTGTGCAGTTTGAGAATGGTAGTTGAGTGGAATAGTAGGTAAGCGAAACCTTCATCGCCGCCCTGGTGCAACTTTCCACATTGTTTTATTTCTTCAATCACACGCATACTGATCAGATGCTTCATAATAGGGAAGTTTCGCATTTGTAGATCTATATATACACTATCTCGTGGATAACGCTCTTACCAGTAGAACGTAGAGACGTTTGCCTCGGTTGCTGAATCAGAGGAGGAGAGTGATAATCTGTTGTTTCCAATTATGGGTCCTGGAGGTCCAGGAGGTCCTGGTGGTTGGGGTCCTGGCCCTGGAGGCCCTGGCGGTTGGGGTCCTGGCCCTGGAGGGTTCTTCGGTTGCATTCAACAATGGTATTATGAATCACCATCAATGCACTTTCTTTAACCCTTCTTGCTTTTGATATTGTCCTCCATTGGATGGAATGCTAGTTATAATTAGGTCTAATGGAACAATTCACAGTTTTAGTTTTATTTTTTATATTGTTCTATGGCTTAGTATTTCAGTGGAGGGAATGTTAGTTATAATTAGGTCTAATGGAACAATTCACAGTTTTAGTGTTTTTTTTTTCCTTATCTGTAAGTTTGTTTATGATATTGCAGTCTATATTTCCTGTGCTGCTGCTGCCTGTTGCGAGAGTGCTTCGGATTTTGTTGCCCGCCATTTGGAGGCGGCCCCGGCGGCCCTCCATTTTAAGGACCATTCATTACACAGATGTTGTTAGTCTCTGCCGCTTCGAATCCATTTGACTATATATGCAGATCAAAATCATTATGTACTGTTGTTGTATGTTCATAAATAAAAATTGCATTGGCGTCTTTGATTTCCAACATTGATTTTGTCCGAATTGGCATTTGTGAATTGAGAAGTAGGAACAAAAAAACTTATGACCAGAGTGCGTGCAATATACCCGCAGGAGTTCTACATAATCTTGATGACTGATACAATGTGGATTAATTCTTCTTGGGTCTGGATCTGAACTTTTGCATACAATGTGGATTAGTAAGGGTTTGAATTTTTGCAAGTTCAGTTAAATTATACATACTTAAAGCATAATATTACTCTAGGGCTATAGAGGAGCTCTGACTTCTCAGAATGCTGGTTATTAGAAGTCTGATTTGCATTGATGGATTGGCATTTTCAGTATTGAATCGAGAAGGATATGCAAGGATCGCTGACTGGTTCAGCAATGAGAATTCTCGTTGTAAATTTTATTTTATTTTTAAATTCCAATTTATCCATTTTGAAAGGATTACATTTTTTGAAATGTACTATCTAAATTTAAAATAAATTCTGTTATTTTCTTAAATGTTATCTGATAAAAATGTACAAAACACTATATTGGACAAAACACTATGATACTGATAAGCTGTGAAACATTTGGTACCCTCAATAAATAACCTAATATTATACACTTATTTATACAATTATACAATAAGAGCAATCTCCACATCAAAGAAAGAAAGTTATGAATCCAAATGGAGCATATGTATTGAAGATGTATGTTAGGCTTTAGTCCTTTCAAAATTCCATATGTGCTCTATTGTATTTATGATGGGATTAAAGAAAAATTTGGTTCTTGATTACACTCTTCTCTATAACATGTAATTATTATATTTAGTTTAATTAAAAGTATTTTATAATTTTATTAATTTGGTTTCTTTTATTCAAATATTAAAAATCATTTTAATTTTTATTAGACTATTCAATTAAAGCATGTAATTTAGTTTTATATTTTATGGTTTTATTAATTTAGTCGGTGTGGTGCACTCAAGTGGTGCAACACCAATTTAAATATTAACATTTGATCCAAAATTTTGTTCTTATGTACTAAAAAGTTATCATTGTATAACAATTTTATAAATAAATATTCTTATCATATAAGACAAGTGAGAGTTATCATTGTATAACAATTTTATAAATAAATATTCTTATCATATAAGACAAGTGAGAAGGAGAAGGAAACGAACATGTAAATTTTTTATGGAAATCTTAAATAAATAAAATCTTACCATGTCAAGACAAAAGAGGAGAGAAAGAAACCAATACATACTTTTTTTTAATGTAAATCTTAAATAGAGTAATGAAATACAAGAGACTAATAATTATGGACGATCATGGGGTGGGGTCATATGCTTTGAAGGTAATCTAACATTCAAAATTACACTATCCACTTTCACCTTGATTAAAGTATAATAAAAAAATAATTATTGATCATTATAAGGATGGGGGTGGTGGATTTATGTGTGAGAGTGAGGGTGTGATTTGAATTGGCCAATATATAATTTGTCATCTATTTTGGTACTTTCTAGATGGAATAATTGGATGGATTGGTTTGTAGTGCCGATTTTAAGGGTAGGTCTTACTTTACAGATTTGGGGTTCAAAACCTTTTGAGGCTTGTTTGAGGGCTTAAACAATTTTTTTTGGGGATAAAAAATTTGTGGGCATAGTTTCCAACCCCTTGATTCTATTCTAGACTTTGATACCTTTCCCATGCACAAGAATCGCCTCACACGGATTTTGTATGAGAATTTTGTGCCTCCCACAAGTTGACCTATGTAGATGACCACCATGGTACAGAGTGGATTCCGTGTTAGCTCTCATTACCCACACATTTGGAGCTAGTCATGTGTGTGCTTTCAACAACATTTTAGAGGTTTCAAAATCCTAACCCTAATCAGGAGTTGAGGCATGTACAAACCCTAAAAATAACCATGAACAATTATGGGGCTATGTTAAACACTGGGCCATTAGGAGGAAAAGGGGTTTCATTTCTGATGATGTTATTGTATTGTTCCATACCTAATCAATAGTAAGGGAGTGGATATTAGAGCAGAAAAAAGGAAGTAGGGGATCTCGTAGTAGCTGTGTAGCCCATAGTGTTAGAGGTAACTCAATAGTGAGTACCACTTTCTTTATATTTGCATTCCATTTTGGAAAATAAATGAACAAGGCATAGTCCTCACTCATGGATGGGTTTTCCTAGGGTATATCTTGTGTTATTTGTGTGGATGTGTTATTTTGATTTATTATTTTCCTTTCAGTTCTAGCTTATTTACCATTATGTGGAATTAAGGTAAGATAATGAATTATGTTATAAGATTCGTTGTGACGAATTGTTCCACTTGAATATCCACTATAGTTTATGGATTGGGGTAAAGGTTGGGAATGTGGGAGTGAATTTCAAATGGACAACACCCACCCTACCCTAACACCTAGATTAAGGGTAAGGCTAGGGGTAGAGGATATAAGTGTGAATCTTACACCCCTCAGCTTCACCCCCATTTATAAGTGTGAATATTATAATAACACTTACACCCCTTACCCCCATCCCAATCAGTGAGGGTGGTGAGGAGTGTGTGCATTTAAGATTCATAGTTACACCCCCATACCCACCTTGAACCTTACACCCATATTAAGGGTGAGGTTGTGCATTAGGGGTGTATGTATAAATTTTAAATGCACACTTACAACCCCCACCTCCACCTAAATGTTGGAAATTTCATTGAAATGACACTTCAATACAATTTAGAAATTTCACCTTCTTTGTAGGAGGTTCCTTGGATCTTAACCCCAAAATTTTATTCCCTAGGTCTATTGTAAAATAACATACAAAATAACAATAGAAGAAGTATAATAATTAACTTTCAAAGAACCTTGAACTTCCCAACAATTAAGGAGAAAAGACACTAGCCAATGTGTTAAATTTTCATCCCTTCTTGGGAAACTTATTAGTCAATATTCAGATATGAAAATGTACTTTTATAGAAAAAATAATAATGTTATTACAACATAAAATAAACCCCTTTAAATTCTTCATTATATGTCAAACCACTTAAAAATTCGTCATTTTACTTATGTCTAGTCAACAAGATCATAAATGGATGCAAATAGAAAAACATGAAGAACACATGTATCTAAAAATCAAATATGGAATTGATGCAAGATATCTATGTTTTGAAACTTCATATATAATCTCAAGGATGAACTACATACAATAGCCTCCTCTCAAGGATACAAAATCCTACCATGCAAAATTCCCTACTAGGGTAAATAATCAAACCCTACCTCCGCCAAGAAGAACAGGTGCAAGAATCCCTTCAACACTATTTACAAGGAAAGATGTGCTCCTCTTCCGTTCTTCTTCATAACTCCACCTTAGGGTTTTCTTTTGAAACACTAGTCCCCACTCTCCAAGGGTAAAAGCTATTGACACAAATCTATCGATAGGGGTTCACTTCACACAATGCCAACAAAGCTCGACACAAAATCCCATAGATATCGACCCGGAAAGGGTTTAGCCTTTCCAGCAACACTCGCAGAGCGATTGAGGTATCACCCGAGATACCTAAGGGGGATGCAGATACCAAGATTCTGCAGGGATAAGAGGACATGCATCATTCACATTTAATCACAGCATAACCCAGAGATCGACATAATTATCATTTGCATCATAACATTATCATTGCATACCAAAACATACTAATTAGATCAACGTAGTAACACATTATCAAAACATATTCAAAAGATCACTGACACATATTAGATTTATCCATATTGCGACAAAATACATCATACTGCGGTACAACACATAAGTGACAAATTCATAGACAAACATTCCTTCTCATTATACACCAATCTGTCTTACAAATCAAGAATACAAATCTGCAAAACCCATCTCAACAACTCAGGTTAAATACAAATATGTTATTCAACACAAAAGATAGAATGAAATTCCACATATGCGAAGATACTTTCATCGACCAATAGATCCGATCAAGATAAAGACAAGAATAAGATGCTCGAAGGCTTACAATACTACTCCTATTTATAGGATCAATGGCCGTTACAAACTTGGTCCACTTCACAAAGTGACCCATTAACTAACTAACTAATTAAATAATGTGTTGATGTATATGTAACTTCGGAATGTATTTCACCCATGTATTTCATAAATGTATTTTGTACTCCTATAGAGATGGTATTATTCCTCTATATGGAAGTGTTTGTATTCCTATAGAGATGTTATTATTCCTCTATATGGAAGTGTCGTCATTTATATTGTAAGTGTCATAACTTATACTTGATGGGTTATTAGACCACCCTATTGGGGATCGGCCATGTGGGTCAAAGGGTTATTAGACCACCAAGTGTGGGGTCATCCTGGATTAAGTTAACCATGGGTTAAGCTAGACAAGTAGGTCCCATTAGTTTATTGGGCAGGATAGGACAAGTATAAATAGAGATTGGGAGATCTCTATTTGATCATTCATTCACACACTTCTCTCATTCAGAAAGTGGCGCACTTGTGAGGAGGAGGCTCTGCTGCTAGGAGAAGACTATCTCTTATATTCTGGTTGTATCATTGCTCTATCTATCTCTGAGGAAGTTATTGGGGTTTTTCACCTTTATGGTTTTCCCCAAGTAAACTCTGTGTCTCTTGTGTGCTTGCATTATTGTGTCCATGATTGATATGCTGTAGATTTGCTGTACATATTGTTCTCTCAGTTAAGATCCTAGATCAGTTTGAAGTAAATTCTGAAAATTTAACATGGTATCAAAGCTAGCCTAAAAGAAGGCATGGTATGGCATGTATGACACTTGTTGCACTTGCGATGCTTGGGATTGATATAGCAAAAACCAGTCATCATAGCACTTTCGCTATAAATCCATTTTGGAAAATTTTTCGGATCTAAAACGTTTACAGGTCGAAGCTAAGATCCCAAAGTACCTTGTGTCCAAAGGAAAACCTCTAATTAGTTGTACTTTGTGATTTATGATTTGTTCAATATAAGGTTTCTGCCTCTTCCAGATCTCAGTAATAAATAGGTGACCTGGGAAAAAACGTCATAACTTGGGATAGGAATCTCCAAATGAAATTTCGTAAAAAGTGACAGGTAGTGCACAAACTTTACTATCACAGGAAACGTTTTCAGTGGCCGAAGTTGAACCAGTGACACGTGGCACGCCGTGGAAGTTTGTTCTCCTGTTTTATCCCATAAAAAGGTCACATTGCGACACTTGGAATAACTCTCTCTCAGAGAATCCAATTGAGGTTAGACCTATCGGGATGGAAATATGACAGGTCGAGCTATCTCTGAAAAATTTTTCAGACCATGTGGATTGAAAAGTTTGGAGTTACGCTAGAAACAATCAGGTACATATTTCTGTCAAAACATAATTATTTTTTGAGCACCTTCATTCATGGCTTCTGGAATTTAAGGTTTTGGAGAGAGTTGGAATTTTTGTAATCAGAGACTACGGCTGAATTCTACTCATCAAAATAGAAATTTAGAGACCAAGATCAGAATTTTTGGTTGGGCAGAAGATCGAGTTTGATCAGACCCTAGTTCGGGACTTTGATTGGAAAAATGGAAAATTAGGGCTTCTGCAAAAATGAGAATTTTTGAAATCTCTGACCACGGCTGGAAGCTCCTCAGAAAAATAGAAGATTAGAGATTTGATCAAACCTTTTGATTGGGAAGGAGAGTGGGCTTAATCAAACCCTATTTTGGGGTCATGTCCAGTGAATCCGGAAGTTTCAAAGGCAAAATTGAGGAGTGAAACTTTGCAGTTTTCAAATTCTGAGTATACCAGCTTGATCAATTCATCAAGGCGCATATTTCTATCCTTTCGGAAGTTTGAAATTCAAAGTTTGAATTTTTAGGGTTTCTCTGACAAACCCTAATCCAACTCCAGATCCAGTTCCTGCAAATCAAGTGGAATGGGTTAACCCTAGAAGAGAATGGATTGGTCACCTGCATAAGTGAAGAAGTTCCTGTTTCAGAGGGAGATGAGGCTAAGCAATCTCGACAGGTATGACTTATCTAGGTATGTTTCGATATTTTCTCATGATTAAGTCTATGGTATGCTTGTCTTCATATTATTACGGTTAGTATAATTTTGTTTAAATTTAGGCTTGTCGTATCATTTTAATAAAATTATGAATGCATGATAGAAGATATTCATTGATTAGGGTGTTGACACTTATGATTGTACTAATGCATTATGGTGTTGTATGAGGTTTATGTTGTCCGCTAACATGAAAAGTACACCAAGAAAGACAAATCATGTTCTAGTTCAAGAACATATGATTGTGGTGACATGAAGACAAAGATTCATCCATTGTCATGGATCATATAGAAGATCCATTTACGAGGTATGTATAACTTGGTTCTACAATGGATAACTTATGAGACATGCAGGTTACTAGCACAAGTCATTGAAGAGAACCAGAAAGACATTATGCGGGTATGTTAGACATAACTAGCTAGCATGCTAATCTAGGTATGTTTTTCCTATATCAAGCTAGAATCCTACCTTATGTTAGGATCTTATACTGTTGTGTTGTTGATAATGATTATTCATGAATTCATAGGTTTGAATAGTCATGGTTGTATGCATATTATGTTTCTTACCGTAATTGATGATATGACTAACCAGAAGAATCATGAAGGCATAGGTTTGAGTAATCACAGGTTTAAGCATATTATGTTTCTTACTTTAATTTATGATATGACTAACCATAAGAGTCCTATATAAACCTTGAATACTAATGCTTATTATTTTTGTTTGAAATGATCATGACTATACATGCTTAAGATTATTGTGTTTTGATAGTATTAAGAAATAATTGCATAAATGAACAGTATACTACTAATATGCATGTGATGGGTAAGTGGCCTATGGCACTATGCAACATTCCATTGCTACTTATCTAGAATGAAACCTCTTTGCTGACATGTTGGGAGTAGTGCAAACTCTTAACAATGTTCTGGTAGAGATTGGAAGGCATCTAGAAAGTTACAGGATATGGATAAATGTTGTATTGAAGCATTGGCTAAGATAATTGCATGACTGTATGACATATTTCTTTACGTGTAAGAATTTCTTCTGAAAACTATAAGATATTTTCTAATCATGCAATTTAACTTGTTGTGTAGGAAAGATTGTATACCATCACCTACAAAAGAAGGACTACAACATTTGTTCAGCAACAAAGTTATCTATTGAAAATATTGAAGATATTGAAGTTCCCAGGATCTGGGAAGAATGCCATGATCGAGGAGTACCAGTCGATCATGAAGATGTTTGGGATGCAGTACCAAGAGCTGAAGGGGAGTTTGTAGTGACTTCCAAGAGGATCTACAATATCAAGCATGCTGCAAGTGGTAGCATAAAGACTCTTGCTCCTATAGCCAGATACACTTCCATTAGATCAGTACTTGCTCTGGCTGCAGTGATGAAGAGGAAGATACACCAGATAGATTTCAAGACAACTTTCTTGAATGGTATAGTTGAAGAAGAAGTGTATGTGGTGCAGCCACTTGGTTTTGAGACACATGACAGGGAGTCATATATGTGCAGAACTTGGTATGGTAGGATAGACAACTTTCTATCTAGTTTGGGCTTTAACAAGAGTAAAGCAGATTCCAACCTTTACTACAAGGTTGAGGAAGGAAATCCAGTGATACTACTATTGTATGTGGATGACCTGTTTGTAACAGGTGAGGATAGATTGATTGCTGACATGCAGCGGAAGCTTGCTGCCGAGTTCGAGATGAAGAACTTGGGGATGATGCACTATTTGGCATGGAGGTGTGGCAGAGTGTAGATGGAATCTTCCTTGGACAAGGGAAGTATGCAGTAGAGATCTTGAAGAGGTTCAGGATGATGGAATGCAAGGCTATGGCCACACCTATGGCATCGAACCTGAAGCTTCTGTGTGATGCTTCATCTAATTGAGTTGATATCACTATGTATTGTCAGATGATTGGGTCCTTGATGTAACTGACGAACATGAGACCAGATATTTGCTTTGCGGTGAACACATTGAGCCAGTTCCTGATAGACTAGAGGAGTGTTCACCCGATTGTTGTAAAGCATATTCTGAGGTACCTAAAGGGTACAGTTGATTATGGGCTCA
Organism: Larix kaempferi; assembly: GCA_027924585.1. Classification (NCBI taxonomy): domain Eukaryota; kingdom Viridiplantae; phylum Streptophyta; class Pinopsida; order Pinales; family Pinaceae; genus Larix; species Larix kaempferi. The sequence goes on along the minus strand of BSBM01000767.1, from coordinate 578,180 downwards.
AGTATGATGCGAATCAAAAGTTTAACTTGCAGGGTTATATTGATTCAAATTGGGCAGGCAGTGCTGCAGATAGGAAGAGCACTTCTGGGTGCTACTTCAGTATGGGATCAGGTGTGATCTCTTGGTTTAGCAGGAAGAGGTCCTGTGTAGCACTGATTACAGCTGAGGCAGAGCATGTTGCAGCTTGCTCAGCTAGTTGTGAGGCAGTATGGCTCCGGAAGCTACTGTCTGAGTTATTTGATCTCTCGCTGGAGGCTACTAGTATCTTTTGTGACAACCAGAGTTGTGTGAAACTCTCTGAGAACCCGGTGTTCCATGACAGGTCGAAACACATAGAGATAAAATATCACTATATCAGGGATATGGTGTAGAGAGGAGTGGTGAAGCTCCTGTATGTTGCAATGGACGAGCAGATTGCAGATGTACTGACGAAGCCACTAGCCAGAGTGAAGTTCGAGTACTTCAGGGAGAGGCTTGGTGTTCTTTAGATTGACGACACTTCGAGGAAGAAGTGATGGACACATTTGCTGAAGCCATTCCAAGCATGTTGGAAGGAGGATCCTTCACATGGTTGTGGATGTAAGTGCTGGATGATGAGCATCAGGACGATGCTCTAGTTACTGCTCTGTATATGCATCAGGATGATGCTGGATATGATCAGTTGGATCATTTATATGTATATGTATGTATGCATCATGTTGGATGCTGGATATGATCGGTTGGATCATTTGTATGTATTTTGTATATGCATCATGTTGGATGCTTGGACCATGTATCTGTGTATGTATCAAGTGGATACATTGTATGATCAGGTAGATCATGTATGTTGATATGTATTAGGTATGATCAGGTGGATCATGTATTTGTATCAGGTGGATACACTGTATGATCAGGTGGATCATGTATGATGATATGTATCAGGTAGATACTTGGTATGCATTAGGTGGATGCATTGTATGATCAGGATGATCATGTGTACATCAGGATGATGTATGGTGAATATCAGGTTGATACTCTGTGGCCATGGACAGGTTGTGCAGATGAGCATATAATTTGGCCCTGGGAGATTTGCAGATAGTCCTTCGAGGTTTTGCCTATGGCATGTAATCTGGCCCTGGGATATCTGGAAAATGCTCTTTCGAGGTTTTGCTCTGGGAGGACATATAATCTGGCCTTGGGAGATCTGCAAATAGTCTTGCAAGGTTTTGCCTATGGCATATAATTTGGCCCTAGGATATCTGGTAGATGCTCTTTCGAGGTTTTGTCCTATGGCATATAATTCATCCCTGGGAGATCTGATAGGTTGAGCTGTGTGCTCGTAATAAGTCCTAGGATGCTCTTGCAAGGTTTTGCCATGACCACATGTAATCTGTCGTTGGGAGATCCTGTAGGTAGAGCTGTGTGTTCGTAATAGCTTGGGATGCTCTTGTAAGGTTTTGTGGTGAGGTCACATATAATATGGCCCTGGGAGATCATATAGGTAGAGCTGTGTGCTTGTAACATCCTGGGATGCTCTTGCAAGGTTTTGTGACGCACGTAATAAGTCCCGAGGATTCCACAGTATGGCCAATGATGACGAAGACCTGCAGGTGGTGGGCCTACATCTAGTATGAAAAAGGACTGGCTCTGTAGAACTTCCTATGACGAGTAGATTCAGAGATTGATTGAGATAGCAGCAGTAGTGACGATGACGATGATTCAAGGATGATGATTCACTGATGATGATCCAGAGAAGAAGACTTGTACTAGAAGACCTGTTTCAAGAAATACCTTCCTAGTTAAGAGGAAGTGTTGATGTATATGTAACTTCGGAATGTATTTCACCCATGTATTTTGTACTCCTATAGAGATGGTATTATTCCTCTATACGAAAGTGTTTGTATTCCTATAGAGATGTTATTATTCCTCTATATGGAAGTGTCGTCATTTATATTGTAAGTGTCGTAACTTATACTTGATGGGTTATTAGACCACCTTGTTGAGGTCGATCCTGTATAAGTCATGTGGGTTGAAGGGTTATTAGACCACCCTATTGGGGGTCGGCCATGTGGGTCAAAGGGTTATTAGACCACCAAGTGTGGGGTCGGTCATGTGGGTCAAAGGGTTATTAGACCACCAAGTGTGGGGTCGACCCGGATTAAGTTAACCATGGGTTAAGCTAGACAAGTAGGCCCCATTAGTTTATTGGGCAGGACAGGACAAGTATAAATAGAGATCGGGAGATCTCTATTTGATCATTCATTCACACACTTCTCTCATTCGGAAAGTGGTGCACTTGTGAGGAGGAGGCTCTGCTGCTAGGAGAAGACTATCTCTTGTATTCTGGTTGTATCATTGCTCTATCTATCTCTGAGGAAGTTATTGGGGTTTTTCACCTTTATGGTTTTCCCCAAGTAAACTCTGTGTCTCTTGTGTGCTTGCATTATTGTGTCCATGATTGATATGCTGTATATTTTCCATACATGTTGTTCTCTTAGTTAAGATCCTAGATCAGATTGAAGTAAATTCTGAAAATTTAACATAATGACTCCGCTTTGTTCACTTTACTTCTGCTTTATCCGCTTTGTTGCACTACACGACTGATACTTTACCCTTGTCGTTGCCCCCTTTGTTGTTGATTGTAACAAAAATTGTGCGACTTAGCCCCATGCCAACATGCCCCAAACACAAACTTGTGGATCACCCTCGAGCCACTTCATCTGGACATTGCTAGTGTGTTCACCTCTTTCTTGAATTCTTCATATGTTGCTTTGATTTTGTTAACAACTTCCTTCACTGTATCTTTGAGCATTGTGCATTCCTTAACCTTCTACTTCGTTGGATGCTCACTTTCTGACTGTTTCATTCTCTCTAGATTTTCTTTGATCTTGGTCAATACTGGCATAGCTTCGACTAACAGTTTCTCTGCTTTCGACTGCACCTCGTCCAACTGCGTTTTTCCCCTTTGTTTTCTAGTATGTTCCTTGTTGACTTGGTGCTGCAATTCCTTCAGTTCTGTTTCTTTAGTCATTTGTGCAAGTAGGGGAATCTCCTTTAGCGAGCCCCTTAGTGCCTCTAATTGTGCTTCTGCCTCACCGATTTGCACGTTCAATTGGGGCAACTGCTCATTTTTCATGAGACTTCCCCAAAATTGCAAGACCTCCTCTACAATGTGCTGCGCTGCCTTCTCTAATTCTTTGATTTTCATCATAGCATCCTCAATAGTGCTCTTCCTCACTCCCACTTGCTCCAGTGGTGTGCTTGGAGCCACCTTCATTTTCAATTCCTCGTTGGATTTTCTAAGATCCGCAATGAATGCGGCTAGCTTTAAGGCCTTTGCCTCCGCGACCATCTCTTGAGATATTTTTGGTGCCTCATCATATGCCATAGAAATGGCATGTTCCAACCTCTTTCTATCATCCAGTTTTTTCTCCCTATCTTTCATTAATACCTCTCTCTTCGTAGAGTTGTTCGATCTTCGCCTCAACCATTCTTACCTGCCTCTTGTAACTGATCATTTGTTCGTCTGTTGAGGCTTCACGCTCACGAATATTATTGTTGGTCCCAATATGGGTGCGATGCAACATGAAAATCAGTAGCATATTGAGATTGGTACTTACCACATCCAGTTTGCATAGGACGGCGTCTAACTCTTCATTTCCTGTAGTGATCGCACCAAGTAGAACCTGTACGATATGCTGCTGGGTGCCAATTTCGATCTCATTCCTTTGCACTTATGTCTTTCTTTCTCCCGCAAGTCTTGGTTGTACCCTGGTTTCCATAACTGCAATTCTCAATGTTTGTAGTAACTACGACACTTGATGGAAGTAATATGTCGCATGCTGGGTTACTTTGGCTCAATTTTCCTCCACCATTATTGTCATTCTGTCTAACAACATGTTCATCTGTTTGTCATGGAGACAACAATGGTACTCCCTTGTCCTCTATCCTTGTTCCTCTTCGTTCTCACCTCTTGTCACCGTGCCTCCAACTCTGAATCTGTCGGAGTGTCAGTCGACCCACCCTGACTTTTGCCCATTTGTCCTGACTAGTCATCCTCACCTTCATCTTCATCCTATGAATCTTTTGTTTTTGTTTGCGTCTTTGGGACACCTCTCGGCTTCTCATCCTCTGGGTCCGACAGTTGGTTGTTGTCGATCGGGGTCTTCCATTCATTTGGCCATTCCTCGAAAATGGCATCCAACTCTTCTTTGGGCAGTTTGTATTGTGTGGTCAACCATTGGCTGTCTGGATTTGCGCGTGCTTCAATGAAGATTGCTTGAGGCCCCACTGCAAGCCTCGCGATCCTCCTATATTTCTTTACTGTGACCTCTGTCAATCACAGGACCTTCATTGCTTGTGCATGCAACTCTTCCAAATAGATATAGAATCGGATATTATTATTGCGCTGACAGTATTTGTCATTCAGTGCCCATAATTTTTTATACTGTGCCCCTCGACACACTTTTACAATTTTCGTCTCTACTCCTTGGTATTGTGGTGGCTCCATCCACGTGACCAAAGAAATCAATAGTAGGATCCAAGAATATGTAAAGGGATTACCCTTTCCCTGTGTCGTGACAGCATCCTCCATCAACTCGTTCATTAAAAACAATGACCAGTTCATTTAAACTCCAGCTGCACATTGGTTTGTTGATGCAATTACCCCTGATGTGCACGGGTTAGGGAGGGTTTTGAGAACTACCTTAATGGCCAATAAATTTGCTGCAAGCCGGACCGCTCGGTCGTTGATTGTGTGAACTAGATATCTGCAGGTGCTTTTGACCATCCCATACTTAGCTTTCATCTTCACTGCTAACTTTTTGTCATTGTATTTTCCTTGGAAATACTACGATGGGTCTACCCCTACCTTGGGTAACCCGATAATCTTCGAAATCAGATCCACAATGATTTGGATCTTTCCGTTAAGCCACAAGTAGCCTTCATGGAGACAAACAAGCAAATGTTTGATACATGCATTGACCTCTGCTGAGCGCCCAAAATGCGGCATGTGGATAATTGACAGCAATCCTGATCGCTTTAGTCCCAACGCCCATGGAATTGGTTCCCTTACAATTAGGCCCTCATCCTCCTGAAATATATCATTGAATGTTTGCTGAGTACACTCGAGATATGCCAACACGTCATGGTCACTGTATTGCAGCTTGTGCAGCCATTGCGATACTCCACCGGTAATGTGGACACCCTCTGGTGTTGTTGGTTCTACTATTGTGTTTTGGTTGTTCTTCCCTAGTTTGATCAACAGAGCCCCTTCCCTCCTTGGTGGTACATATCTAGGAATGTCCGCTATGGTTGGACCTTGCTGCCTTCCTCTAGATGTTGTCGTCTCTTCTCCTGCGGCACCTGAAGTGCCCGCTTCTCCTCCTATGGCTGCAACTTGTGTCTTGTTGTGAGTAGTATTTTCTCTTCTTTCTATATCCACTGGTTGGTTGGAACTTCTCTTCTTGCGAAATATCCTTACCAGTGCAGATGCAATTTTTGGTTTCTCCTCGACAATGTGCGCCCTTGCAGCAGGTGGCTCCTGCTCACTGGTGTTGGATATCACATGCACCATCGCAACTCTCTTAGTCATGTTTTATTCAACAAACAAAGCACTCTCACCAAATCAATTCGCTTTCACTCTCTGGTTTCTTCAATCTTCACAATGCACAATGAATCCGAATGTCTTCCCTTGCATCCAGTTTTTCCCATCGAGGCAATTTAGACAATGATTACCCATTCCTTTGTCGATTTACCAAATCTGGTGAAATCATTTGTCATTTAATGCATCTCTATCCACTTATTCCTTGATCCACCGCATCTTAACTACTTCATTTATTTACCGATATGACTAGTTCCCTCTTCACTGGTGTCGACAGGTCCCAAACCTCGTCGTTGTTTCGTCGCCCAGAATATGGATTCCAACTTTTTCACAGCGCCTTCGAAATGTTCGGTGTACCTGTTTCATCAATTTTTTTTCCAATTCGACCTCTTATCTTCCTTAGTCAAGGTGCACCGGGCTATCCCGATAGGGATTTAGCCAGCTTCCATTCACTAACTTCATCAAACGTGTTCCATCCAACTTTTTCAATTGAACTACGCCCCCATCAGTAATAAAATTTATGACATATGGACCAAGTCAATGCATTTGGAGCTTCCCTGGATGTTTTGAAAAATTACTGTCGTACATGAGTACCATGTCTCAGTACTGAAAGTGATTCTAGTTTACATGGAAATCATGCCATGCCTTTTGTCGATCTTTTTCCACTTGCTGCTGAAACCCTGCAATGAAGCGATCTTCTTCCAGTTGTAGCAACTGTGCCAATATTTCTTTAATTGCCCCGTCGTCACTCATGCTTGTCGCTGCTGCTATGCACAGACTGGGGACAATGTACTCCATCGACATTACTTCTTCTTGTCTATATACCAACTTGAAGGGGGTCTGTCCTGTCAATATTTTGCACATTATTCTATAGGCCCATAATACCGCAGGAATCTTCAAGTCCCAGTCATCACGGTTTTTGTTACACACCTTAGTGAGTGCATGCTCCAGAATTTTGTTCAGCGCTTCAACTGATCCATTCTCCTGTGTGTGGTATGGGGTGCTTCTTCGATGCTGCGTCTGAAACTCCTTAGTCATCGCTTTGATGGTCTGATTTACAAAATGTGTACCTTGGTCGCTCATCAATATTTTTGGACACCCAAACCTGGTGACCACATTGTCGAAAAGAAATATTGTTGTTGTCGCATATGTGCAATCTTTCACTGGTGCTGCTTCGGCCCATCTTGTTAGGTATTCTGTCACAGTAATTATGTACCTCGCACCCATCCTCTTTCCTAGTGGGTTAATCGGTCTGGCAAAGTCTACTGCCCATTTTTCAAAAGGTTGTAATACCAACTAGGGCACCAATGGCATCTCATCTCGTCGTGATGGTTTCCCCGTCCTTTGACATACATCGACTCTATTAGAATAGTCTATTGTGTTGCCATGCATTATTGGACACCATAAGCTAGCTCTTAGTATCTTTCTATCGGTTGCATGCCGTCCATAATTCCATCCTACGATCCCACCATGAGCCTCAACCAACACTCTTTATTTCTCATGTAGAAGGACATATCGACGTAGAATTTCATCTGGTCCCATATTGTATAACTATCCCACAATCAATTGGAATGCAGCAGATCTGAAGACTAATTGCTTCTTCTGATTATTGGTGAAATCTTCAGGTGCTCTTCCTGTGGCCAAAAATTGAAAAATCTATTCGTAATGGTCATCGACCATTTCAATGCGAAATAACTGCGCGTCGGGCAGACCTTCATCGATGCTACTTGTTTCCTTACTTGATTTGATCCTCAGTAGATGGTCAGGTCCTGCATTCAATCATCCAAGCTTCACGATTATTTCAAAGTCTAATTCTTGAAATAGCAGCAAACACTGACAGATCTCCCCCCCCAACACAGGCTTGTTGACCAGGTGCTTCAATGCTGAGTGGTAAGTAAACATCTTGAAGTGTCCTCCTAGAAGATAATGTCAAAATTTTTGTAATGCATATACCATCGCCAAACCTTCTCTTTCTGTCGTTGTATAATTTTTCTCCGCGGTCGACAATTTCCGGCTAGCAAATGCGATAGGATGGTTCATTGACCCTTCTCCAGGCTGGGCCAATATCACCCCCAGCACGACTGAAGGAACATATACATGGACATAAAATTATTTCTTCCATTCGGGGAAGGCTAATATTGGTGTTGCAACCATCTCTTCCTTCAATATGTCGATGCTCTTCTAACATTCACCGTTCCATTCAAACTTCGCATCTTTCTTCAACAACTTTTCCATGGGCACAGTAATCGCTGCATATCCTTTTATGAACTTTCTATAATATCTTGTATGGCCCAACATGGCCCTTAGCTGTTTTACTATCGTAGGTATTGGTAAGTTGAAAATGATCATGATCTTGGCTGGGTCGACCAACATACATTCCTTATAGACAATATGTCCCAATAAGATACCAATTGGTGCACAAAAGATACACTTCTATAAATTCAAAGAGATATGATGTTGTTGACATCGTTCAAGCATCATCCTGAGGCTCTCGTCATGGTCTTTAACCAATCCATATACAGTCCAGTCATCCATATACACCGCCAAGAACTTGTGGATAAAATATTTGAAAGCAGTGACAACTAATCTTGAGAAAATTGCAGGGGCACTCTTGAGACCGAATGGCATTACTGTGTACTGATAGTAGCCCCACTCTGTTACAAAGGTGATTTTGTGTTGATCTTCTTTCGCAATATTGATCTGGTGATATCCGAAGAACCCATCTATCATCTACGAATGAATATACTTCTTGTCCTCTGACACCTTCAAGTACTTCGTCGATAAATGGTGTGGGGAATGGATCATGAAGGCATGCATCATTCAACTTCCTTAAGTCGACGCAGATCCAGATTTTTCCATTCTTCTTGTTTTGGACGACCATCGGGCCAATCCATTATGACTACTCGACAATTTCAATGATCCCTGCATCTAACATCCTCTCTATCTCAGTATTCACTCATTCTTTGTATCCGGGATTCAATCTATATGGTCATTGCTTCACTGGATTAGCATCGGGTTTAACGGGGATCTTCATCTCTCCCAAGTCTCTGGAAATTCCCTTCATCCTAGAAAACTTAGTCAAGAATAGATATTGAAATTCATGCAATAAGTCAGTGACCTTCCTAATTGTTGTGTCGTCCCAATAGTCTCCAATACTGGAAAACTTTGGATTTTCCAATGTCCCAATATTTACTTTCTTAATTTTGAATGGCTGCTTGAATATGTCGAATGGCATATCTGTGCTTCAACGTCATGGCTTCCTTCGGATTTTGGGACATAGACAGCTCTAGGATCTTCATCATCCTTAGGTTCTCCCAAGACATTGTAACGTCATTCCATCAGCATCTTTGGTGTTGCAGTCCATTGCGGTCCCATTGGTATTTCAATCAGAGTTGTCTCAAATATATTTTCATGGATTACCTACAGCGTGCCATCAATTAGAGGATTCTCATCGGTGAAAATGAATGTGCGACTGAAGCTAATGGTTAGATCCTCCCATCTGGTTGTTCCTCGTCTCAACTTTAATGAGACATACCAGCTCCGTGGTACTTCATCTAACGTTTGGATGAATGCATGAACCCATTCTTGCTTTGGTCTCACCCCCCATGTAGCCTGACATTTTCCCAGATGATCCCTTGGATCCATCGTTCCATCATACTTATTTCCTTGATAACAATCATTTTCCCCGAATATGACTTCCATTAATTGTCGACATTGTTTCCATTTAGTTATTGACGACTTGTGCGCACCCCACCATCTCGCTAGAGTGGCCTTCAATGCTTCATCTAATGCTAGCAGGCATTGTGGCTCTGATATTTTGTTTTCAAACTCATTGATGAAAATTTCCAGGTTAGGTAGCCCTTCGTATGTTGGTAGATCACATGCTTCTATTGTGACCCATCGCAGTGATTGAGTGATCCGCACACACTTTCTGAATGATACCTCATGCAGATGATTTTTCTAATTCTCTAAAGCCTCGTCAGAGTATAATGACGCCGAAATGATACTTCACCGCCCCAATTCTCCTTTGGCGGTGGGATTTACGTAATATTCTGAAATATTATAGATGTTGTCCCATCGTCCGATGAGCTTGTCTCTCATTGGTTCAACATATCGATGTCCTTCAAGTGGATCAAGTCGAGCAATGACCCTCATGTTGCGGTTCTTGAAAGACATCGTCCTTTTCTTGAAATTGATAACTGCCTGATTTTTCGTCGCCCAATCTATCCCCAACAACACAGGATATGGGTTAGTGTTATTAGTTATCTCTATGACATCAAAATCTGCATATGTATTCAATCCTTCTACCTCGATTGGTAGATGGGGCAACCAACCAATTGGTGTAACCTTGATCTGATTTTCTAAACAGAGCTGCATAGGGGACCATACCAACTGTGGCTTCCCCATTGCTTCCCATGTTTTCTTGGTTAGGATATTCACATCGGATCCTAGATATAGAATGATGGAATCCATATCATATGCACCGATCTGGGCATTCATCTTTATCTCCCTTCCTGTTTTCTTCCTATACAGGCGGTTGACTGCGAGATCCTATCGCCCCTCTTTGGGTCGATGCAAGAAGTGAGATATCTCTGCTAATGCTTCATGATCCTTTGCTAATGTTAGACAACTTTCCAGAAAAATTATCAAAGTACTGATCTTTCCTGGTGACCTATGCGACGCTGTCGGGTAAAAAATATGCGACATCCCATAGATAGGTTCTTTGTGGACTACATGTGTCGAGTGAACATTATTCTTTATCAGTGCATCTCGTGCTTCCCAAAAGGTTTCATTTTGTGCTTCGAAATCAAATCATACTTGTTTTTGGATCACGGGCCAAACATTTGGCAGTATCCTATCTTCTCCTGTCACTACTCCTCATATGGTTACTATTGCGACATTTACTAGTTGACTTCTTACCTCAGCTGAGATCTTCTGCACATTTTGAGATGGATTCGGGTTTTGGTTCAGGTTCGAGTTTGGTTGTGGTTGCACCACATTCTTAGTCTTCCATTTTGAAATTAACTGGCGACAATATTCGACGGTGTGATCAGTTGCACTGCAATAGGCACACTACGGGGTCAGATTTGGGAAATCCCTCTGATAGTGTCTAATCTACCCACAATTGTAACATGTGATCGGTCCTCGACCTCGACCAAAGGTTCCTTTGCAACCAAAACCTCTGCCATGACCACCGTGATATCCTCCTCGCTATTTGTTTAAATAAGACTGCTTGTACTACGATGGATTATACTATGGCTGATTATACTGCGGTTGATTATACCGCGACCAACTATACTGTGGCTGATTATACTGTGATTGTGCTGGATGTTTCTCATCTCCCTTCATGAAGTATGTATCGGAAGTCCTTTATTGAAGCAATTCATATGCTCAACAATATTTCTCATCATGGCCAATAGATCGACAAAAGTTACAATATAGATTAGCTAGCTTCGACACAACGTTCTGCAAATACATGCATTCTAGCAAGCGATGTCTTTTTGTCTGGAAAACTCAGCACCAGGGAATTCCTCCTTGACTGAGTGGATTAGGCACACCAAATTGTAAATATTCATGAAATTTTGGACACTGATCTTTATGATTCCCCTCGTACTTACATCGACTACACCATAACTCATCATGAACTTCCATCTCTTTTTTAGTCTCCTGCAGCTGAATAGTCAAGTTTTCTATTTGCAAATGCATCTGGCTCATGCCAATCCCTATTTCACCAATCGACGAAACTTCGAGCTTCATCATGATTTCCAATGCCTCCGCCTGAGATATGATCTTTTGCTGCATCAACAAAATCCGGATGTGCAGTATCCACCCTGCAACAAACCATCCCTTGTGTTGTACGTCGCTCATCCCAAAACTAACTTCAGCCATCAGATTTTTGAACCTTTGATCAAACTCCCACACCAACTCATTAGGGAATTGCTTTATTGTTTGGGTACACAGGGTACTACCAAAGGACCAAACACCAAGAGCAACCACTTCACACAAATAGATCACAAATCAACACATCGATGTTTTGACGTGGTTTAAACCCTCTTGAGGGAAACACTCCACGGCCCCGGCCAAATAGCTTCTACGGGACAATTTATTATGCAAAGAAAGAATGTTACAAATGAGCTTCTCATAATTGATCAACTAAACAATGACCCTCCATGCTCTTTAAATAGAGACCATGGACCAATCGGGTGTTAAGCCATGGATCAAGGTTAGGTTTGATTTAAGAGAAGTTGAGCCATCGGATCACTCTATGTCGGGAACATATCATGACCATCAGATTAAGTATTTACAAATGCATACTAATGCATACTAAAGAAGCACACTATCCCTAACGGATCTATTAGAAAAGTTGATCTTAACTAACTCCTAAGTGTCTAAATATCCTAACATCCCCCCTTAAGAACAACTTGGGATAGGATTGAAGGATTTACAAAAGTGACACTATTAGGAGAAGGAAGGAGGCATTAGAGCCTATCCCCCCTTAATGACAAGTTCTTGAACTCCTAACATTGATTGAAGTTTAGAAAACTTCGCTTCTGTAAGAGACTTGGTGAAGATGTCTGCAACTTGATCATTTGTAGGGCAAAAGAGCACTTCAAGAACACAATCATGAACAAGATTTCTGATAAAGTGCATATGTAGCTCAATGTGTTTGCTGCGTTGACGTAGAACTGGATCTTTGGCAAGCTTGATGGCACTTTGATTGTTGCACCAAAGTGGAGTAGGCTGCTGCTGCTCGAATCCAAACTCTGAAAGGATCTATTGAAGCCATAAAGCTTCCTGACTGGCATTAACTGCTGCTTGATATTCTGCCTCTACTGAATAAAGAGCAAGAGCTTGTTGTTTCTTACAAGCCCAAGTAATAGGTCCAGATCCCAGACTGAAAACATAACCTGCAGTATACTTTTGATCATCAGGATCGCCGGCCTAATCTGAATCAGCGAAACCAACCAACAAAGGTTTCCCCCCTGTACTGTAATGAATCCCAAACTGAACTGTACCTCGAATATATTGAATTATTCTTTTAGCTGCTTTCAAGTGACTTTCATGAGGTGTCTGCATATAACGGGAAACACGACCAACGACAAAGGAAAGGTCAGGATGGGAATGAGTCAAGTATAAGAGAATACCAACAAGATGACGATACAAGGTGGCATCGACTTCAGGTGAAGTACAAGTGGCAAAAATTTTGACTCTAGACCAGAAGGGAGAAGGGGCTGGTGTACAATCTTCCATGTGAAAGCGACGAAGAGGGTCACAAGCATACTTAGACTGAGAAAGAAAGATTCCTTCTTTGGTTTGCAGGACTTGGAGACCAAGAAAATAATGCAAATGTCCTAAGTCTGACATTTCAAAATTTTGTTTAAGACTGGATTTCACATGGGTTATAAGCTTAGGGTCACTACTAGTAAGAATAAGGTCAGGAACATAGAGAGCAAGTATGATGAGATGGTTTGCTACTTTCTTGGTATAGACATTGGGGTCAGAATGGCATCTAGAAAAACCAGTGTCAAGGAGAAAGTTATCCATTTTGGCATACCAAGCCCTAGGAGCTTGCTTAAGGCCATATAAGGATTTCTTAAGGCGGAAGACAAGGCTAGAGTTATTCTGAACATAGCCAGGAGGTTGTTCCATGTAAATTTCCTCCTGTAAATCACCATGTAAGAAGGCAGACTTGACATCCATTTGATGGACTTCCCAGTTGTGTAAGGCTGCAAGGGAAAGAACAAGGCGGATGGAGTTCATTTTTGCGATGGGAGCAAAGGTTTCATTGTAGTCAATCCCTTCAACTTGGGAAAAACCTTTGGCAACTAACCTTGCCTTAAGTCTTTCAACACTTCCATCTAATGCATACTTAGTTCTGTAGACCCATTTACATCTGAAAAGTTTTCTTCCTTTTGGAAGAGGTACAAGATCCCAAGTATCGTTCGCCATTAAGGAACGATATTCTTCATCCATGGCTGCATCCCAATCTGGATTCCCTGAAGATTCTACAAAAGTTTTTGGATCATGATTCTCGGAAACTTGATCCAAAAGAGAAGAGGATTGCTGAAACTAAGAATCTGTTCGACGTTGATCTCTAGGATCACCGACAAGATCACTAGCTACTTCACATGTTGAACGGACCCATCGAGGAAGCACTTGTGCTGGTGCAACTGGAGGAATATGAGTAGGCAGAGATGGATTTTCATCCTCACTGTCATCATCAGAAACTGGAGTTGGAAACCTGTCAAGGAAGTTGGAAGAAGAAGAAGAAGGCACAAATGCCGAATCAGGCTCACAGGCCAAAGATGGCACAATCACCGAGTTAGGCTCGCAGGCCAAGAGATTTTCATCAAATTTAACATCTCTTCTAATGATTATATCATGAGAATGTGGTTGAACAAGTCTATAACCTTTTACATCTTCAGAATATCCAACAAATATGCACTTTTCACTTTTAGGCTACAATGCTTTTCGTTTTTCATCCGGAATGTGAGCCCATGCTTCACTACCAAACACATGGAAGTGACTTACATCAGGTTTAGTTTTACTCCATGCTTCTTCCAGTGTTATACCTTGTAATGCTTTAGTGGGGGTGCGATTAACTATGTAATTTGCACAATTAATGGCTTCAGCCCAAAATTGAAGACTTAGTCCCTCAGATTGGATCATACAATTAGCCATTTCTTTTAAAGTGCGGTTCTTCCGCTCAGCTACACCATTTTGTTGTGGTGTATATGGAATAGTGTGTTGTTGTTGGATGCCTTGTTCAGTGCAGAAGGTAGTGAACTTATTGTTAACATATTCTCCTCCATTATCAGATCTTAACTTAATAATTTGATGACCAGATTGTTTTTCCACAAGGGCCTTGTAGGCCAAGAACATGTTAAATACTTCACTCTTAAGTTTTAGGAAATAAACCCAAGTGCGTCTGGTGTAATCATCAATGAAAGTTAAGAAATATTTGAAACCAGAAAAGGAAGCAGATGGAAGAGGACCACACAAGTCACTATGCTCAAGCTCCAAGGGAACCGAGCCGTGCCAAGAGGCACGTTTGTCAAAACTGTCCCGATGATGTTTTTCGAGTACACAACCGGAGAAAACACCATCCCTGCAAGATACCATCGAAAGACCTATCACCATATTTTCTTTACATATTTGTTGCAATAAGCGGTAATTTAAGTGACCAAATCGCTCATGCCAAAGTTTTCTCAAGTTATCACTATGAGCAACAAAACCTGAAGGGAAAGGTGGTGACCCAAAGTTGTTAATCTTGTACAACCTAGTAATATCATCAACAATTCTGATAGCTAGGACCTATTGAGGATCTTTAAAATCCTTGATTACAACTTGGTGAGGTGTAAAGGTCACAGTTTTACCTTCACCAGAATGAGTGATCTGATAGACTGATAACAAATTGCAGGAAATTCTTGGAACACATAGTACATCACTAAAATGACCATTATCTACTGGAACTGTTCTAGCTCCTACAACACTTAGAGATCTATCATCACCAACAAATATTTGTTTGGTGTTACATTCATGCATAGTAGAAAAGATGGCTTGATCCTTAGCCATATGATAAGATGCTCCAGAATCAATGAGCCATTCATTTGAAGTAGAAGAAGAAGATGCATTATAAGAATAACCAGAAGCACAAAGTGCATGTCCATGAGAGGCAGATTCTGAAGACGAATCTAGGTTGATGTGGTGCTTCTTCATTGCTTCTTCCAAGGCTGCCATCTTCTTGAAACACTTAGATTCATCATGATTATCTTTCCCGCAATAGTTGCAATGACGCTCAGTCTTACTGCCTTTTGGCTTGGATCCTTTGTCATTTTTTAAAGAAGGAGCTGACTGAGAGGGTTTTGGACCCTTGTTTGACTTATTATTGTGAAAATTTTGTTTCTTGGGAGGCTTGGACTTTTCTTTCTGTTGGGACAATAAGGCTTTCTCAGATGTATCTGCATTGTTGATTATTCCAAGATGAATGAGTTTATCTTGTTCTCTAATCAAGGAATCAAAAAAGGATTCAAGACTAGGCTCTTGATAGCTAGCTGCATTCAAGGATGCTTTCATGGAGTAAAATGAAGATACAAAAATAGAATATGCAGGTCCAAGTTTGGAAATAATATGATATATGCATTGTTTGTCTTCCCTCTCAATCTTACATTATGCACATAAGAGTTTAAGAGTTTTGTACTTAGATAAATAATCTTGAATGCATGAAAAGTCACTTGGATTTAAAGAAATCAACTCATTTTCAAGTTGGTGACCTCGAATTTCATTGTGTTTACCAAACACAGATTCCAACTTGTCCCAAGCAGCATTAGGTTCATCAATTCCAGATATGTGGAATCGCAAATCAGTAGAGATTGACATCTCAATCAATCCACGAGCTTCATCACATCTATTTGCCCATTTTATTTTCTTATCATCATCAGTGGGTTCTTTTTCTTTCCCTGAGGTAATTCTGAAAAGTCCCCTACTTCGTAGAACATCCTCCATACGAGATTTCCATGAGAAATATATGGAACTGTTAAGTAGAATATCACAAGGGGCAGCCATATTTGTAAATTAATTGCTGTAAAAGAAGAAACCAATAGTCTGGATGTGAAGAGCTCAAAAAAATAGGTGGTTTAAAAAAAAATGGCACTGAAAACTGACTCTGTATGATGAAGTTATGCTTGAACAAAGAAACCGTTGAAGATGTCCCCAATAGTGACGTGGCGGCTAGAGAATGTCCAGCAAAAAAAAAGAACCCCCCTCTTTCCAAGATGAACCTTTTGACAATCACTTTACAAGAAGTTGCTTTAAGTGAACCACTTTTGTAAAATAAGTGATTTCACTTTTACAGTAATATTACTCTTAAATAGTGCAACAATAAAAAAAACTTAAGTGACTCACTTGTATTTTTATTTTTTATTATTTAAGTGAGATGCACTTTTACAATAAAATAACTTGAAAATATAAATTGCATGTACTTTTTCTTTTAAAAGTAAGTTCCTAAGACTTGAATTCAAGACCTATTAAGGAATAAAACAACTTTGAACCAGGTGAGCTAGATTGAAAGGTATGTAAAATATGGGAATGAGTAAGGGTTTTTTTTTTTTTTTTTTTACTCTTCTTGCTTGGTTTGCATGCTTGCCCTTTTTCTTGCAAAATAAACTACAAATCGAAACAAAACAAAAAAAAATTTCCACACTTATGGAGTTAGATCTTGTTAGCTTGCCCGGAAAGTTTACGTTTTCTCTCTGTTTCTGATTTGCCGAGATCGTGCAAGGTGCACGGCAAAGAGCGTACGCAGCTGAGAAAAACCCTTTTCCTTTCTGTTTCTGATTTTCCGAGATCGCTTAAGGTGCACGACAAAGAGCATACGCAGATAGGAAAGCAACAATCCGAGCCAAAAAAAAAAATCTAATAGTAAAAAATGATGAAATATGAGATTTTTTCCTTTTTAAAAAATAAAATAAAAAAATGCGTCATTGTAACATTATACCTTTAGATCTGATGAAATACGCGTTTCTGGAGCAACTGGGAACCATTTTCGATCAAACAAAAACTATTTCCCAATGGAAACGACACTCCAGATGCAATGGAACACCTCCCATAGCTTAGAAATGCACAAAAATACTAGAACTAGAAACCCTTTTGAGTTTCGGCAACAATAGTTCAAGATCTAGTTCATAACCTGAAGCGGCACTTCATAAAAGCTCTGATACCATGTTCGGGTACATAGGGTACTACCAAAGGGCCGAACACCAAGAGAAACCGCTTCACACAAATAGATCACAGATCAACACATCGATGTTTTGATGTGGTTTAAACCCTCTTGATGGAAACACTCCACGACCCCGGCCAAATAACTTCTACGAGACAATTTATTATGCAAAGAAAGAAAGTTACAAATGAGCTTCTCATAATCGATCAACTAAACAATGACCCTCCATGCTCTTTAAATAGAGATCATGGACCAATCGGGTGTTATGCCACGGATCAAGGTTAGGTTTGATCTAAGAGAAGTTGAACCGTCAGATCACTCTATGTCGGGAACATATTGTGACCGTCGGATTAAGTATTTACAAATGCATACTAATGCATACTAAAGAAACACACTGTCCCTAACGGATCTATTACACAAGTTGATCTTAACTAACTCCTAAGTGTCTAAATATCCTAACATTAGGGAATTGCTTTATCTCCTTCAATTTCGTGATGTACTACGATTTTGATTTAGGCTTCTTAAACTCGTCAATCATCCCAGCTCTGATTTCTGCCAGATTCTTCTACTGAAGCCCTGTAGGTACTTGTATAAACTTTATGTACCAATCTAACACACGACCTCTGAAGGTCGTCGCTAGTTGTCCCTTCTTGATAGTTTCATCTTGTACTTTTTTTACTGTCCACACTCCTTCACACAAGAACCAATACTACTCGGGATCCTCTATCCCATTTCCTTCAAAGAGAGACAACTTCACATCGTCTCCTGCCATCCTTGGTTTTCTACTAGTGTTTATAGATCCTCTACTATTACTGCTATTGTGACACACAGGACAAACCTGTGAAGAGATAGTGTTTCTTACTCCAAAGTATGGAAAAGTGCAAGGGGTTGTGGGTACATTGTAGCTTTGGGTGTGTCCTTCCTCAGGTTCAGGGGTAGCCTGGTCATCCTCTTCATTGCCGTAAGGTCACTTAGTCCCTTGTGGCCCCGCTTTGCTGTCCTCCATTTCGATCGCACTAGGACTCTCTCTCTCTCTCTCTATCTTAGTCCTCCTCTTTTTCTCTAGCAGGAACCTCGCCCCACTTCTCAGGCGACCACAATATTCCACAACTTCCCTTACAATTTTGTCGTCGCTCATTTCCATCTACCCCACATCATTATATCAGACACGCATCTATGCAGTAACCACAGCCTCTGCACACCAGAGCTTTACTCCTCGGAGTTCATCTTCAATATTCCCTTTCCACAAATGAGCATTTTAATACACAACGGTAATGCCAATAGGTACCTTCTTATAGGTCCTTTGAAGAATTTCCTTTCCACGTCATTGTATGATCTATCTGTATCGCCATCAAACTCAGTAATGTACCCTTCCAAAATTCTATCTACCTAGACGTCGATAGCCCTTGAAGCTTTATTGTTAACATGACTCAATTGTTGGATCAATTCCGGGGTCCAATGCTCTAGCTCGCCTCCTTGGAAATTATTCTTTTGAAAATTTAGGGTAGCCAACCATTCATATAGCAGTATAGGAAACTCACAGAAAAATACCTCGTGGATATTAGTATAGATGTACTTCTGCAACCAATGTTCCATCGACCATCCAGGTTTATGATTTTCTTCCTCAGAAAACTCTCGCGTCTTTTTATTGAACCACTCCTCGATCTACGGATTTGTCGGATGCCACATCATGTCCTCTCTCTTTCGCACTAGGGTCCCTGCAATAGAACCATTTGTTGACACAGATTTGTCGATAGGGGTTCACTTTGCACAATGTCAACAAAGCTCGACACAAACTCCCATAGACATCAGCCAAGAAAGGGTTTACCTTTTCCAACAACACTCGCAGAGCAAGTGAGGTCTCACCAGAGATACCTAAGGGGTCTGTAGGAACCAAGCTTCTGCAGGGATAAGAGGACATGCATCATTCGCATTTAATCACAACATAACCCAAAGATCGACATAATTATTATTCGCATCATAACATTACCATTGCATACCAAAACATACTAATTAGATCAATGCAGTAACACATTATCAAAACATATTCAAAATATCAGCGACACATATAAGATCTATCCATACTGTGACAAAATACATCATACTGCGGTACAACACATAAGCGACAAAATCATAGACAAACATTCCTTCTCATCATACATCAATCTGTCTTACAAATCAGGAATACAAATCCACAAAACCCATCTCAACAACTCAAGTTAAATACAAAGATGTTATCCAACGCAAAAGATAGAACAAAATTTCGTAGATGCGAAGATACTTTCATCGACCAACAGATCCGATCGAGATAAAGACAAGAATAAGATGCTCAAAGGCTTACCATACTACTCCTATTTATAGGATCACTGGCCGTTACAAACTTGGTCCACTTCTCAAAGTGACCCATTAACTAACTAACTAATCAACTAATGACTCCGCTTTGTTCACTTTACTTCTGCTTTATCCACTTTGTTGCACTCCGCCACTGGTCCTTTACCCTTGTCGCTATCCCCTTTGTCGTTGATTGTACCAAAACTTGTGCGACTTAGCCCCATGCCAACAGAATTCTAACCCTATATCTCTAGGATGCTCCAATAAAATCCAAAGATACCAAGCAATCCTATCACCCAAAAGAGAGTGAAAATAAAGTACAAGTGAATACCTAGAGAGAGAGATAGGACAATTGTGATTCTCTTCTAGGACACATCTCTACACAAGAGTGAGAAATAATGAACATTGTTGTCGAAAAATATGCATGAGAGGAGTGCAAAACTTCCCACTTTGGATGAATCCTATGAGGTTGTGAACAAGGCCTAGTATTGTAATATAGAAAGCAAATGGTGATTGACTCCAAATTGATCCTATAAGCCCTTGTTAGTGAACCAAAGAAAAATAAAAACTAAAACTTGAAATAACTTGAAATAAAATAGAGACGGGTGAGAGGATGCAAACCAAAACAAAGAGAAAATGCAAGAACCAATTTAGATTTCCCAATGATATGGCTTGTTACATAAACTGTCACCTAGGAGGTGTGGGATTCAAAGGGAAGCCAACAATATCCCTTAGCGTGGTCCTTTTTGTCCACACTAAATGCTAAACAACTTGTCAGAGAATAATGGGAGAAACACTTGCCCCTTGGAGGAAGGTGGTAAGGGAGATTGAAGGATTCTTGGAGGTATGGGAAGAGGTGGAAGAAGTTCGAACAAAATTCCAATAGCATAACATTCCTCTAATTTTTCCTTTCTAGATGCATGCCCATGGCCTCCTTTTATAGGCCAAGAATTGGAGAATAAACAACGAGATCCAAATGTGGACTCGTTAACTCCATGATTTGGATCCAAAGTAGACAAAGGGGGTAATTCAATGAACCCAAGCACGTTAAGGGACCAAATTCAATTCTTGAAGGTGATGGAGCCTAGATGAGCCTTCAATGCACTGTAGGTTGTTGTGGTCCCGTTGTTTTTGACAGTCGCGTGGATTTGTAAGGAAAATTTGTGCTAGTGTAGTGCAGTGACAAAACTGATAATACATGTTCTGGCATGGTCTATCATAGGTGTAAACGTGTTGTTTCTATTTTTATGGTGTTTGGGCATTTTGGGGCTCATGTTGCTTTCTGGATCTGATGTGGATGTCTTCGATGGGATGCCTGCTATATATTGATGATGCCTTGCTGCAAGATTAGCCACAATATCACATGTGTGTGAAATTTAGGTGTTAACAGATGCCCCCTAATGTAATAAGGTTTGTAAGGTACTGTAGATCCAATAATGCATCATCGTTTCTTTTTGTGTTTTCACATGTTCTTCGAAATTCTTAAGAGAGTGTGGATGGAAGGTTCCCTTGGGGGAAGATTGTTGGTCACAACCGGTGAAGATGTAACAAAGAACAATGTTTTATACAAACGAGGCGGACATACCCATGCTTGTGAAAATATGTCAAGATAGTTACAATGAGAGCAGACCAGGGGGTCAACTCATACTACTGTTGGTGCATGGATGAAGGAGGATTCAATTCATGTAAGATTAACTGAATCTAGAAATGATGGTACAAATGTCCAAGGATTTGAGTTGTTGATGACCATGATAATCCCATGGGGTTGGGGGACCAGAATACTAGTGAGTTTGATGGATATAGGACCTAACAGTACTACTGCTACCACTAATTGTAAATGTGAACATTGCTACCTATGTACAACTCTCCCTGATGCAGTAGATGTGTTGACATCGAGCATAGGAGAGACCACTAAGTTAGGGATCATTGATGACTCTCCTTACCTAGTTCAAGGTCATTCCTTCTATTGTTTGAAAGGGACCCCAAGGTAAAACTTCAAATACTGCAAATCTTAGAATATGAGGATTTGGTGTCAATGAGAGTTGAAGTACATGATAAGAAGAGGGTCTTATCTTGAGAACCAAGATCATTTTGTAACCAACTGTAACATTGGAAGACCTGACACAAGATTGGCTGGTAAGCGTGAGGATATTAAATTCCTTTGATCAACGTCAACTTGGGGAGTAACTAATGGCAATGTTCTTCACATAAAGGTATAGAGTGTAAAGAGGGAGACAAATTGCATATGAAGGGTTTTGTTGGGGACATGACATTGAGGGTGATGGTGGCTGACAAAACTCATAATGGTGGGGATAAGTAGAATCACGACATCGATCAAAGGAAACCAAGGGTTGCCTCCCAAAATAATAGTGATGTTTGCACGGTTTTGAGTGGATTGGAGAACTGTTTGTACATAAAGTGTAATTGGTTGGGGTCCCACGGTTTCGGAGGTGTCAGTGGACCAACTTGATGATGGGAAGGATTCTCGTGGTTTTATGTGAGTCGGGGAACCTTTTCCATGATGATGTGAGGGTTTTTTTCAAATGATAAGACATGTGCCCCATGAATCAATGCTATGTAGAGTGTTCCTGCGAGAATAACTAAATAGAACTAGGTATTTTGGAGGGTGGGGGCCCCATTGGTGTCTTGGCGGGGGTTATGATACAATGAATATTTTTAGATAGTAGATTGCTCATGGAGGTATGAGTGGCCAACTGTGAGTCTTAATCATAACAGGTGTCAAGGAACTTGATGGAATCTACTATTGAAGGTGGGGCTTTAATTCACATTTTATGAAAAATAAGGCACACTAACTCAAAACTCCAATGTTCCAAACAAAATATTTAGAACACTAGCTCCATGAGATCAATGCAGTAGGATGTGGCTTGACTCTGGAAGGATTGGGGAACACTTGGACACTCTGGGAATGGGTACCAACATTTGTTCTATAGGTTGTGTAGTATTTTGTAGGTTTATGTAGGATTTTGCAGACTTCAAAGGGTTTGGGAATGATTTGAGAGTATTTGAAGGGAGTTTGGGGAAGTAGGACAACACAGGGTCATGATTCCCAAACAGGTGAAAATAGTACTTATGAGACTCTATATTATACAATAATACTTGGGATGGATTCTACAGAGTCGTGGGATTTTGTAGCATCTTTCATAATGTCGTTTGGATTTTCGGAGAAGAAGATATGGCTTAAACAGTGGGAGATAGTCAAAATTGACTAATGAAGGAGCAAGGGTAGGAAAGATGGAAAAGGAAGGGAAGGGTTTAAGTGAGTGGGGATGAAGTTATGGAGTACATGAATATAGTTGGTATGAAAAAATATGCAGATATTAAATGTACGACACTTTAACATGTATGGCCTTCAGGAATGGGTGGATTTCCTAGCAAATTGACTATTGGCACATTCGAGAGTGAATCACTCCCGGAGATGTTTCCTGGCAAGCTGAAAAACCAATCAATTGCATCCAATTTTTATGTGGAATGTATGATACTACCTGGTAACCATTGGGATGCCATTAACAATCAGGGAACTCACGAAAGCATATTTGGGATCACAGAATGGCAAAATTGTGCAATTTGTAGACCTGATAGAAAACAAATTTACAACTCCAAAACATAGTATGGCCTTGACCAAATAATGAAAGGAATGGATGAATGGGACCATTAATATGTTAATTAATAGAAAGGCATAATAACTACACATGGGAATCACTGCAATAGTTAATTTGAGCTCAAGCATGTAATTACTTATATTTGCGTAGTGAGACACATAGAAGATAGAAGCAAGAGACAATATGCATGGAACTGGAGATTTATTATTCTTCAATGGTTAGAATGGATCATGTACATCAGAATGGATGTGATAAGAGAAGAAATGATAGCATAAACATAGAGAGTAGAGAGTAGATAGAGACAAGATATAATAATGGACCATGCATTTCTTCTTCTCAATGGAACCAATCCTAACTGAAGCTCCACCAAACACCTGCAACAAACAATAGGGAGTGCATGACTGTGTGTCTCTAGAGAGTAGGGAGGAAAAATGGCACAATATCCAATAGAATATATCAATATGAATATCTATGAAGAATATTTAATATCTCCTTCCTTAATTATACAAAAGAGGTACATCACCCAATTGTTGACAAGGGGAGCATCACCCAAGTCTGCGAAGTTAGAAGCTTTCCTCACATAAAAAATCAAATCCAAAATAATTCCTTTTCCATTTTCCTTTTCCTCCTTTAATAAGCCAAAAATTGAGGCGTCGATGTTGCTGTTGGTGCAGAAAGTAGAGTAGTGGCTGGGGGTGCTCCTGGTGAGGGAGTAGCATTAAATGATCATTCCGAGGTGATCCTAGGAGACCTAGAAAGGTAGCTTGGGGTGATTATGGAGGGAGTGGATGACCAAGATCTATCCGAGCTAGATGATGATGACTTGGCCCCTATTATTCAATTACTAGTAGATCAAGGGATGGTATGATCAGCATGAGGTGGTCATGGTCCAACTCCAACAATTGAGGAGAGACCTCACTAGAGGTTTAGAGTGGCCCTGAGGGGTCAGCTGGGGGAGGTTGTAGGAGCAAGCGAGGCAGTTCCGGAGGATGTAGTGCTGCCACTGGAGATCCCGAGGCCTGACCATTCAAGTCCTTCGAGTTAGATGTGAGCGTTTAGATACTCTGTATTTTGTATAGGGTATTGGGCACCATTTTGTATATTTGCATAGATGGAGCCTATGGGAGGCCTATTTTTATGTATCCCCCATAAGGCAACCGAATGTTTCTGTATATGACCCTTGAGACCACATTTTGTACATGACATACATTGTTTTTTGGAAATATATATATATATATATATGTGTGTGTGTGTGTGTGTGTGTGTTTGTGTGCACTAACACCAAAACATTCCTCACCATGGTCATCCCCTAGTGATATCACCACATTCCTTATTCCCCCCCATTAAAATTCTTCACTAACTACTAAAGCCTATGTCAAAAACCCACAAATTGGCTCATAATTATATTTCCCTCTCCAAAATAGGGAAAAATGGCTTTATGTCCCCCAAAATAGGGAAAATTCCCCTCCAAAAAAGGGAAAAAAGAAAAAGGGGAAAACATTCAAAAAGTAAAAAAGGAGGGAAAACCCTAAACTGTCTCCTAAAACCAAGTGCTAATACCATGGGAAAGAAACCTTGGGAAAACATTACTATAAATAAATGGTGAAGGATCCCATTATTCATAAATTCACTCATTACCTTACTATTACTTTGCCGAAATTTCACTAAAAATCCTTGAAGCCTCCATTTGACTTCTAGTTTCACCTATTGTGATTTTTGGCCACCATTAGTGACACTTGTGTGGAGAACAACCTGAAGCTACTTGGAGACCAAGGACTTGTTGCTTCAACCTTTTGCAAGGGCCCTCTTATCACTCCATATGGGGTAACCCCATTATTATATTTTCTCATTTAATTAATAAAATAAAAAAATATTCTTTCCCTAATCTTTCGTATGTTTGAAAGGATGCAAAAGATTTAGCTTAGTTTTATTTTATGCATTTGTTATTTATTGTTTTTTACTACATTCATGCACCACCATTTTGAACTGTTACTATGATTTCCACAAGTCTTAGTAAGTGTATTTTTACTCTAGCTAGTGTGAATAACCTAGCTACAGTTTTTAACAACTCCAGCTGGGTCGATCTCCATCGATCTCTGGTTTGGTTTTCCAAGTTTTGCATTTTTTATTTTTTCATTTGCATGGCCATTTACTTTTTCATTAGAGTCATTTGACCCTTTTTGTCAGCGCTGGCGTAGGAAATCAGTGTGTACTTACAAGTTTGGCCCCTTCCAATGCAGTAGATTTTAAAAAATTTGTCTTTTCTGCTCAGGTCGAGTCTGTCCGACCCTGTTCCATGCTCCTGAGCACAGTTTTTTCTTCACAAATTGTGCGCTGCTAGTTTAGGCCAAAGTGCGCCTTTCCTCCCCAGAAGCTTGCCCTAGAGTGTGGATTTATCCCCAAAAAGCATGCCCTAGAACGTTCCTTCCTCCCCTAGAAGAACGCTTTTCATTCTTAGGAGGCCGACAACTCCCCGTGCGACTGTTTTGTAGTTTGCTGCACCCCAGAGTGTGACTGTTCCCCTTACAGATGTGCCCTATACCTATTTGTTTCTTTTTTCAGCCAGTTTCCTACATCGACAACCCCTGTTTTCCTTCTTCCCATTGCATCCTGCCCTTTCACATCCAACATTCTATTACATAACCATTTTCTATCCCATTGCTTTTTGTAGCACTAGTTTGGATCCTTCTTGCATGCATCCTTTGTAGCTCTTTGTATTACTTGGGTTGTCACATGTTGTGAGTATTCATATTGATCTTGTGCATTTTCTTTTTACATTTTAGTAGGTTGATTGGTCAAAAGTTCAGTTGGTTACATTAGAAGTTAGATGCTTTATTTTCATTGAAAATCAAAAGAAGCAGTTTATTTTAGTTATTACAGTTTATTTTCAGCTTTATACTTGGGTACTTGGGTACACATCACATGTGGACACATTGCACACTTAGAGTATCAGCTCTTGGTCCATAACCCCAAGCTTAGCCTAAAATGTACATTAATTAAACACACATTTAACCTCACTTGAGGATTAAACCAATATGGTAGCTAGGTAGGGCATTAGGGTTAAGCATCCAAACAACACTCCTTTGGTGCTTACATACGAGACATAGCGGTTGTCTTCTATGGAACCAAAATCCTTTGGTATTTATTAGCACGATTGACACCAATTTTTAGGGGAGCCTCTCATCTAGGAGCGCAAGTGGCGAGGTTGGTTTTGGAGGTCTGGGTGGAATGTTGCTCTCCACTCTATACTGAAGAACACAAATTCATTGTTCTCATCGTGCATGTTGGACACCATACTGGGTGTGCAATGACCAAAGAACTAGAGCTGCGAGACACCTTTCCAGACGTGCTATGAAGGAGGTAGCTTAGTTTCCAGTCTTCTCTAGGGATCTTTTATCTAGGACCCCTCTCGGTAGGGGGTTATCTTTTAGCCATTTTGGTATTCCATTTCATATCGTCTGACTATAGATTTCACCACCCTGTAGAGGATATGAATTGCATGGGATTCCATCTTTTATCTAGTAGTATTCTTGCACCCATACCCCATAGGTTAGTGGTTCATTTTTCTTTTGATAGGTAGTTCTACTTGTTGGTATTCTGACCACTTTGTTTCCACTCACTTGTTGTAGCATGAGGTTGAACAAGTTTTTTGAGATTTTTTTTGGCTTGAGTGCCCCTTTTATTATGATCTCTACCCTTGCACACTCGTTTGCATCGATATTTTTGAGCCATTTTTTTATGACCTTTCCCCTTTAGCACTCGCACACCTTTCACCATTTCTCCCCTGAGATACTCCCATAGACTCATGGGGTAGTCACTGCAGCACAATCCACTAGACCCTGCTTTTGGTGAACCCCTCAGGCACACTTCATCATCTTCAAAACTGTTTCTTAAGGCCCCTTACTTCACATTTGACTCCTCCTAGTCATATTCACCTATACATTCACCCCCACATAGCCCCATGGATGGCATGAATCCTAACCCATTCTATGGCGGGATCATTGGCAGTGGGCATGGTAGTGGCCCTGTTGCCACTATGACTTCCATCCTGGTTGTTGGATCCAAGGGAACCACTATCCTCAACACCACTACAGTACATCCAGTCACTGGATCAATACCCACAGGTAGTGGGCCTATTCCCATGACCACAGTCCATACTACTACGGGATCCATTCTTTTCGATAGCGGTCATATCCCTATGACTACAGTCACTCTAGTCACTGGGGTTATTCCTGGGGGCACTACCCCCTCCTTCCAGGTTCCATAGACCCATGCATTTGGTTCCATGGTCCCCCCCAAGACGACCACTACCCCTCCACCCTTTAGTGAAGGTGGCCCCATGATCACCATTATGGCCAACACGCAGGTCAGTCCTACCATGTCACATACTCCTGCTAGTTCTCCATTCATGACCAGTCTCAACCTCCTTGACCTGGCTATATTGACCAATAACACTATTCGGCATGAACTCACATGGACTCCCATGCCCACCAATATACCTTCCAACATCTCTAAGTTCGAAGGGAAAGGTGGAGGGGACCCTCAAAACATATCATTTCCTTCCACTTATGGTGTTCCTCTAACTCCATAGTGGAAGACTCTATTCGTATATGCATGTTACAACAAACCCTCACTGGTGGTGCAGACAAGTGGTATATCGATCAACCCCATGAGATGCATTCCAACTTTGCATCCCTCTCGTTGAATTTCATGTAGTTCTTCCAATTACAATTAATTTATGACGTTGGTTTTGAGATTCTCCTTTCTTGCAGACAGAGTACGACCACCCATATCACGTACCATATCCATGAGTGGCATAGATGCTGAAGTTTAAGTAAGATCAAAGTGGATGACCAAATATTCTTAGATTAGTTCCTGAAGTCTCTTATCCCAACCATTTCCAAGGATGTGGCATCAGAACGTCCCTAGACTGAGGAAGAGGCCATCCTCAAATCCCAACAGTTTGACCTTATTTATGCCCAATTAGGCTACCTATACATGATTCTTCCTAACACCCCTCGCAGTGATTCCTCTAGGAAGGATACTCCAAGGGAATCCCATGCTGTTGACAACATCATCAATCACGTTGCATCTATCGGATGGATCTATATGCCCCCTGCACCGACTCCCGCATATAAACCCACCCCGCGTATTGCACAGTCTACTATGAGTCATGGTCCTGATCTTTCACATACAATAGCTCACTCTGGAGAGACACCCTCATATTTTCCTCCAGTCCCGACTCCCCATGCCCATGGACCCACCTATGCGACACCTAGTTTTGGTAACTATCAGCAAGGGTATGCCCCCACTCCAGCACCTACCACTTATTACCCTTGCTCTGGTCCACCACTGGTCGTCCCTACCCCCGTCAAACCTCAAGATCCTCCCATCCCCCAAGGGAATGTTTATGCTCAACAAAATTAGGCTCATAACTAACCAGCTCCGTAGAAATAACTAGGCCAACCCAATAGGAGATGAGGTAGGAACCATGCTAACAACCAAATCTAGGGAGGGGATGAAAAAACCTCCTAATCCTCTAGATAATAATGGAATTGCTCCTTCCAATCAGAACCCCAATCAACAACATAAGCAGGGAAAGAACCCTCAGTTACGAACAAACCACCCTTGTTCTTTCTATGGCATTTATGGCCATTACATGCATCACTTCCCCCACTTGGATAGAGAAAAACAAATTTGGAATGAGGAGAACCAACATCAAGGGACCTCTGCACCGCAAGCATGACCTAACCCACCACAGACAACGACACAACCCATGGTTTTGTAAAACCCCGTACCTACACAAGGGGTCATCACCACAGAACCACCAGTTACTTATGCTGCGTCTTCTAGTCAAGTCCTCGAGTCAGGAGTCCACCATCTTTTAATGATTTCTTCTTTTGAAGTAAACCTTCAGACTGGCTATAATCAGTATGGTTCGACTACGATAATCAGTATGGTTTGGCTACCGAGACTCTTCCCACGGATAAGGCCGCCACATCTACCCTTGTAGACCAGTTTTTACGACTCCCCATTTCCAGTCGATGGGGTCCCCAAAGCCCCCAAATTTCTTTTGCAACGCATTACCAACAACTCCAATGCTCAAGCTTCCCCCAACTATAACATTGTGGATGATTTGGCCCAATCCCGCGCCACCATGTCTTCCTTGGAATTTATAAGTAATTGTCTGATGCAAAGGAAAGCATTGTTGTCTGCCTTAGGTGCGATCGATCCCTTTGACTGATGTTTGATGGATTCAACTTGGATCAGTTAGAACTCGACATGCCTTTGTCCATCACGTTTCAAATCTCAGTTTTGATCAGAACCCTAGTCATACATCGATGCATAATCGATGAGGGTGCCTCTACAGGTGTCATGTCCACATTCGTGTGGCAGAAGCTTGGGTCCCTTGCATTGCGGTATTCCACGATGACACTGCATGCTTCTAATGGTCATGCAACTCAACCACATGGCCTTCTCTTCAATGTCCCAATCTAGTTAGCCAACAAAACCATCCTGATTGACATTGAATTTGTTAACGCCCAACTAGACTACAACCTTCATCTAGGATGTATTTACATGTATGTGATGAAGTTCGTTGCCTTGTCCATATTCCAAATCATGATGTTCGCCCACGAGGGAAAAGTATTCAAAATCGACGAAATTACCTATTATGACCCCAACAGGCTCGCTAATCCCAAGAATTTCCTCCCCAGTCAACAAATCTGCCCTTGGTGCATCTATTCCATGGATTTCCACCATAGGTCTGGGTCTATATTGTGAAGCTCCGATAACCACCACATTTACAACCTTTCCTACACCTCCTTCAACTATTGAAATATCGAACTTATGCACAATTTCATTAAGCAAATCAGTCCCTAAATCACATCCCCCTGCTCAGCTGACACCCCAACCAAAACTGCAGTGGCCACCCCAAGATCAACCACCATCGGTACCTAATCATGTGGGAGCCACTCCGATACACACAATCCCCTTCTTTTTCCCTCCATTAGGATTTGTTAGCATGCCTGTGATGGAAACGATGAACCTTTCGGGACTCACATTAGGGATTCCTATCTAGTAATTACCCACACCAAACTCTGCCACGACCCCGCAAGTCATGCTTCAACCGATCCAACCAATTGACACCACCAATCATCCACCTCCTTGTGTGTCTACGATATCTTCCTCCAACTCCAATCCCCCTCCTCCCAAAAAGCTTAGGGTCAAAGCTACAAAGAATAATTCCTTGGAAACTACTAACAAATTCATGAATCCTCCTCCTCCTGGCTCAACTCGAGCACCTTCGCCTTGTGCTTTGTGCGATGTCCTCGGTTAGGATACCCAAGATTGTCCAATATATCCCATCCTCCACACTCACATACAGGCATTGGATGATAGCGAGAACATCCTAATATTTCAAGTTCCAGCCCCTCCTCAATCATGTAAAAAATCGTTGTGTACCAATCAATCGTGTGGAGTTTGTGGCCTCTACGGCTATTGCTCCCACCATTGCATCGATTTACCAGAATACCATTCGGTACTAGCTGAGTTGCATTAGTTGTACTTGGTGTCTTAGGACACAATTGTTGATTAAATCCACCCCGCAAAATCCTCCTCAGCCGAAGTAAAAACCATTTACGTTATTTCAAGCAGCGATGCCAAAATCACATCGTCAACTTCAATTGATCCCTCCGATCTTGCCACCTGATGATTTTGAAGTGAGGAAAAATACTCAAAGCATTAACTAAGCCTAAATTTCCTTGGGATGACTTGCATCATTGAGCTTATTGTATTCCCAAGGAACCTACCACATATTCGGTTGATCATCTTTCGGTCCAATCGAAAGATTTCATTCACGAAAACATGGACTGGTTCAAGAACCCCATCCTGGCTCTGAAGGTTTTTGAGGATGGTAACATGGCGAACATCTCATCCACCATACAAGTGGATATCTCTTTTAAACCCAATGTCGTGGAGAACATCACGTTATGTGCTTCTTTCACCCCCGAAGAAGTTGCCCCCTACAAGAAACGTTTTCAAGAGTTTCACGATGTTTTCACTTGGTCCTACATTGAGATTCCCAACCTCGATCCTGCCATCATTGAACATCACATTGACACTTGGCCTGATGTCACGCCTATCCACCAAAAGAAACGACCCATACATCTGGCCAAAATTCCAGTGGTAAAGCCTGAAATTGAAAAGTTGCACCAATACAGGTTCATATACCCAATTGAATATACCACATGGGTGTCTAACCCTGTATGTGTCGATAAAAAACAAGGTACCATTAACATTTGTATGGACTTCTGAGATTTGAATCTGGCATGTCCCAAAGACAACTTCCCAACTCCCTTTATTGATCAACTCTTTGACGCATGCACGAGCCACGAGGTTCTTTCCTTCATGGATGGTTTCTCTGGTTACAATCAAATTCAGATCCGCAGAGACGATTAGTATCAGACTGTGTTTACCATCCTATGGGGCATCTTTTCCTATCACGTTATGTCGTTTGACCTTAGAAACATTGGAGCCACTTTTTAGTGGGCCATGACCTTCTATTTTCATGACTTGGTTCACATCATCCTTGTCTACTTGTACAATCTCACAGCTCACTCCAAGAAAAGATCACAACAACTAGAAGACATTTGGCAAGTCTTCCTGCGATGACACAAATACAACATTTTCCTGAACCCCCTCAAGTGTGTGTTTTGTGTCCCTGCCGGTTGATTGTTGGGACTCATCGTTTCCCAAGAGGGTATCACATTTGATCCTTTGAAGGTTCAATCCATTCTTGACCTTCCTTCCCCTCGCACCTTGCACCAGTTGCAAATCCTTCACGGGAAGGAAAATTTTCTCCGCTTGTTCATCCCAGACTACACCATGAAATTCC
This sequence comes from Larix kaempferi, assembly GCA_027924585.1. Classification (NCBI taxonomy): domain Eukaryota; kingdom Viridiplantae; phylum Streptophyta; class Pinopsida; order Pinales; family Pinaceae; genus Larix; species Larix kaempferi. The sequence continues at coordinate 546,033 of BSBM01000767.1, read as the reverse complement.
ATGGTTTCTTGCACTTTCTTCAGACCAACATTCCCTTCATTTGGGATGAGAAGGCACAAGATGATTTTGATTCATTGAAACAAACCCTGATCTCCACTCCCTTGATTTCATCACCTGATTTCACAGAGAATTTTATCATTTATGTTTTGGCATCCAATTATGCCATCGCGAGAGTTCTAGTCCAGGGAGATAGTGCTCTCCAAGAGCATGTAATATACTATGTGAGTTAGACATTATCTGTCCCACCTTTGCGCTACCCCCACGAGGAGAAAATAGCCCTTGCCGTTATCTTCTTATTTCAGAAACTATGCCATTACATTCTTATGAGCCAAACTATAGTAGTGCTAGACTCCGACCTGATGGTTTACCACTTGAGCGGCCACCTCATCCAAGGTCGAGTGGCCAAGTGGATTGTAATGATTCAAGAGTATGACCTTGAGTTCGTTTACACCCAAAAGTACTGAGGCACTTTCCTTCGCACAACTCATTACCGACTTACCATCTTTGTCTACGTCATCTCCGATCGGAATCACTCTTCCTAACGAACAACTGCTCACCATTTATTCAGATGACAAGTGGTACAGAGACATCCTAGTCTATTTACGCATGCAAAAATTTAGATCTCACCTTAGTAGTGACGACCCATGTCACATTCGCCATCAAGCTTCTCGATATCTTCTTATCGGTGATGTCCTTTATTGACGTGGTGTCAACACCATTTTACACCGATGCCTCACACATGTCAAGGCTGAGCGGGTATTGAATGAATTCCATAACAGAGCCTATAGTGGCCAACTGTTAGGTATGGCCACTTCCCAAAAGGTTATACGCGCTAGATATTTTTGCCTACTTTTTTTACTGATTGCATCATGGAATTTAAGCATTGACACAATTGCCAACTCTTTTCCACAAAAGAAAGGACTCCTCCTGCAACGCTCCACCCAATCATTACTGTCAGCTCTTTCTACAAATGAGCCATTGATTTCATGGAGTGTAATCCGACCTCGATTGGTGTCCATAAGTACATCATCATGGCCGTCGATTACTTAACCAAGTAGGCCAATTCCATGCCCACATTCAACTTCCAGGCCAAGACTACGGCACATTTTTTTTAACCATGTCATTATGCATTTCGGGGTCCCTAATCAACTCATACTAGACCACAGTAAACATTTTAAGGACGCTGTATGGAAGGATTTTTGCACCTTTATGAAATTCGAGCATCAGTATGCCTCCTCCTACCCATAAATCCAATGTATGGTGGATAAACATAAATCCAACTAGAATCATATGCTCTTTCCAGCCCTATGGGCCTACCGTACATCTACCAAAAAAATGATGAGATTTACCCCTTTCCACTTAGTGCATGGTGTGGAATCTTCTCTCCCTATTGAGTGCCATATCCCATCCTTACACATCGCTATCGAACTCCTCCTAGATATCTCACCGCTCGAGCAACACTTACTCTTGTTGGAGTAGGAAGATGAATATAGTTGTGCCTCCCTCCAGATGATCAAGGCTTCCAAACATCGATCCAAAGCTCATTACAATACTTGCATCCATCCCCGCACCTTTAAATAAGGCGACCTTGTTCCTATTATGAACAAGCCCATGATAAGCAATGGAAAGGAAAGTTTGAATCCATGTGGAAAGGTCCATATGTTATCAAAACCTACCTCGACAAGGGGGCATACGACCTCGTTGATTCTGAAGGATGCCTCTTGACCAACCCCCGTAACGATTTGTAACTCAATATATTTTAAGTTGAACCCCACCACACACATCGTTTTAGGTTGTATAGTTTTCTTTCTTTTTGTTTTTCTCTTTTCTTGACACTTGAGCCTGAAGGTTTGCTTCCGTGATTGATACCGGATGGATCCCGCTACCCCTATTTATGTCGGTTTCACTGATGGCGGAAGAAGATGGTCTCCTAACATCGCCTCAATAGCTTGGGTATTATATTCCCCTTCACACGAGTTGATCCACCTCGACGGAGCATTAGAGGAAATTTGGGGTCTAAAATGTGGCTTATAAAAAATGTGCCATGGATGAGTTCGATTTCTCAAAGGATGAGTTGTATTTCTCAAACCAATAGAATTTCAAGAACTTTGGTCAACCATTATGGTTGATTTGGACATATATAAGTCAAAGATGCTTATGTGTCATAATTTTATTTGACAATAGCTAACTTTCTATAAACCTCACCTTGGTTAAGATTTTGAAAAGTTCATCTCAAAATATGATAAAGATACTTGAAATAATAAATATAGAGTATTTTATATTATCATTACTTCTAAGTTTTTCAAAATATAAATCTCACATTAATTAAGATGATAGCAGAGTAATTTTTAAATATTAAAAACATTTACATAATTAATCTCTTATAAATAAAAATAAATAAAATTAAAAAAGTATCATAAATAAAAACAATATGAGAGAGATAAAATAAAATATCTCTGTTTTTGCAATAACTTTCTCCTCCGAGCTTGGAACTTGAAATTTTTGGTACTATTGGAAATGCCTGGACGAGAGCTACAACTTTAATGTTTTGAGTTTTACAAGATTCCACACCGACTTTTCGGGATGGACATTTTAGTACCAGTACTAAAATATCCACTCCAAAAAATCAATGTAGAATCTTGTATAACTCAAAATGTGAAAGTTGTAGCTCTCATCGAGGCCTTTCCAATGGTACCAAAAACGTCAAATTCTAAGCTCGAAGGATAAATTTATGGCAAAAATAGAGAAATTTTATTTTATCTCTTTCGTATTTTTATTTATTTATTTATGATACATTTTTAAATTTATTTCTTTTTATTTATAAGAGATTAATTATATAAATGTTTTTATTATTTGAAAATTACTACACTATCATCTTAATTAATGTGAGATTTGTATTTTAAAGGACTTGGAAGTAGTGATAATATAAAATAAAAATAATTATTGTTTATTTTTAGTATTATTGTAATTATATTTTTTCATTGTAATTTTAGTTTTTTTTTAAGTTTTAGATTTTATTAAATATATAATAAGAAGTAGTGGTACATTTATTAAAAAATTAAATAAATTAAAATATAAATTTAAAATTTTACCACTATATCATTTATTGTGTATGCACAAGAATCTAAACCTTTCATTATTATTTTCAACTATCATCTCTTAACTCTACACTAACCCAACATACTTGTCAACTACCATTAATGAGATATTATAGGTTGAACTTCACTAGATAACACCTTTAACTTAGTGTGACTTGGCATATTGGTAGTGTGTTGTGTTTTTTTCTTTTCTTAAGAGGCCCATTTTAGACCCCAAATTTTCTCTAATGTGCATCTTGGTGTTGCCACCAATTAGCAGGTTGAGTACGATGCCGTGACCGGCCTCTTAACCATGACCCTCTAGTTGGGCATTTGTCACCTTCATGTGTTTTTAAACTCCCAACTCCTTGTTTCCCAACTAAACAATTGTTACCAGGTACACTATCCTTTCATGTTTAGAAAGTTCCTGTGCACTAAACAATTGATCAGACATTTTGAATTCATTACATTCACATGTCCCTTGGTATCAAAATAGTGTTGCAAACCAAATGGCTAATAACATTCTAGAATAGCATATCAATCACTACACATAGGAAGTAAATCATCAACATGCATCATCACATCATTTTGCATTCACATGTACATACATATCATATAAGCATCATCATCACATAAAAGGCTCATCAACATCAAACTATCATAAAAAGTGCATCCACTTGCACATATATATATATATATATATTGTTATACTTTCTACATCATCACATAGGCATGTCTGCATAGAGGAGCCCCAACAACTACCTTGTCATAAATAAAAGACGAGTACAACAAAAATCCCCTATGCCAATAGCATTGGGGGGAAGCTCCATAAGCTGCCAACTACTTGGCTAAGTCCTCTGACTTGTATTCCTAATCCTCCTCATCAATATCATCCTCTATGTCCTCCTCATCATCATATAAGGGTATGTTAGTCTGGGCCATGGATCTCACAGTCTCTGCCACCACCGCGATCCATCGCATAATTAGTATACACTCCCGTGGAGCCTGGTAGCATATGGCGATCAATTCATCATCCAAATGCTGCCAACCATCATCCACGACCCCCTCCAACAGTTGATCAATCCCAACCTGTAATGCAGTCCGTTGAAGTTGATGCTCCAGACCAGGAGGGTAAATGCCCTCTACTTTTCCCCTACACCTCCGATAGCCATCTTGGGGAACTTGTCAAACATCTGCACAAACATGGTCAAGTCATCAGTACCATCTCTACATAAAAATATATATCTACCATTTATTCTATGAAATATAAAACATGGTACTCTAAAAGAAACTGTATACATACCGTCGGTTCCCCGGGATTTCCTGGATAGGCATGGAAGCTCTACATCTCCCCTAAAGTCCATGCCCGTGTAAGGGTAGTCCTCGATCAACACTGGTAATTGCTGCCAATGAATAAAAATATCTTGGGTAAATAACTTACCCACTAGTCCACCACCCCCATGGGTCATCATCTTTCCCCACCGATGCATCCTCAGCTCAGAGGACCCCCATCATGCATTGCGATATGTGGTCGTAGTGTCGGTACCCGCTCAAAGAATAATGAGCATCGAAACGATAGGAAACAGAAGTCCCCTCCCATATGGCTCACATTGTTCATCTCCCACTGAGCAACCGTAAAGTACATATGTGCCCATCCGAAGTAATACCCCGCTAGTACCTTCTCCACTAGCATCAACTCACCACCAGAAACCCTATGCGTCACTTTTGACCCTAGTACATGCACCACCGCAGTAGCTACTGCCCACGTCTCCAAGATCTCCATATCATAAATGAAGATGGAATTGTCATGCACCTCCACCATGGACAAGTTTAGGGGCTAATCTTACCCATGGGATAAATTTAGGGGTTTTAATTTTTTAATGGGATATTTTTATTAGACACTCATTAAGTATGATTAGCCCACATCTTATTTATTTATTTTTAATGAATAGGACTTAACCCCATTGAATTTAAAAAGGAGAGCCAATATAAAACAATTTCACCCCTCTAAAAATGGATTTAAACCTTTGTTCACCCACACAAATTGCTAGGAAACTCCCATTTTCCCGTGATTTCCAGAAATGGTAGTTGCTAGGGGCTCTTTCACCCTCTATTGATCATAGAAATCAAAGTCGAAGTTACATTCATCCAGATTTTATGGATTGAATATTGCTTTGAAAGTTTCTTAATGTCCACATGAGAAGGGTAGTTGATATTTACAATTAGGTCTTATAAAAACCCATTTGCATCTAGGAGAGTTCTAAATCCCATCACATCAAATCCAAAGTTTCACCAGAAGCATGGGGATTGTGAATCTTGAAATCGCCAGTACGCAAATAAAAAATTTGTGGGTTTGTGGCATCATGCTTGGGGGATGGGCCTTCATTCATACCTACATATTTGGTAATGGAGGGGGCCATGACTCGCTAAGGAGAAACTTGTCGAAAATTTCACCAAGACTTCACAAGGTTTTATAATTTAGTCAAAGATCCACCAAGATTTTAGAAGGTTTTATAATTTAGTGAAATATTCACCAAGATTTTACAAGGTTATATAATTGAATGAGAGATTCACCAAAAAAATATGTATAGACAATATAACATTTATAAAATATCCTTTATTTTTTCCTATATATCATGGGGATTCAAACATTTATTATACATATAAATTTAGTGGGGATCCTTAAAAATTTTCCTTGACCTCAACTGTTAGATAACAATGTTGTGCTAGCATATACTCCATAGAGATGTATGTCGGTCATCTCTATTGTGTGTTTTCAATCACCCCCAACGACGGGTGCCCAATCATGAAGTATATATCTATCAGAGTTAGCTTTGTTTTCTCACCATGTATCACAAATTCCTCCGCTTCTCGATCCCAAAAATCGACCATATTGTTTAGTAATAGATTGTCCACGCGCATAAAATCCACTCTTACAAACTTTAGTAACCCACTTCGAGCCAATGTATCTTGCACTTCTTGGTCACCATTAATGTCCCCTACCATTGTCATAACTCCCGCTCTCGCCAGTTAACCCATGGAATCCTGCTAACCCACAAAAAAGCACCCAGTTAGTCCTATGCATCACAAAATCCCCATCCAAACACAAAGCACACCTATCTGGCCTAAAAGAGTTTCCTAAAGCGCAAGAATTGTTTTGACAGGAACGTCTAGGAGTGTAGTTATCAGGATTAAACAGTTGTGCTCTAGATCACGCCTGTCTGTCCCAAAGGCGCGCCCCAAGGAACACTTTTCCCCTCGAAAAGAATGCCCCAACATGGGAAGCCCTAACAAGTTTTTCCGAGGTCCCTTTGAGGCCCAAAACACACAAATTCACCATTAGAATTAACAAGAATGATGTGAATACTTACTTGGAAATCATAGAAGCCGATTCCTCTGGTCCAATCATGAGAAACAATTCTTCTCCTGGGCCCCTCCACACACCTTCAACTCTCAATAGTGAAAATGGAATGTCGAATGTGATCTCCCCCTCGTTTATAGCCCCTTTTGGCCCCTTTTGATCCCTTTAACCATACCAAATTCCTCCGATCTTTGTTTTTCACACCGTTTGCACTGTCGGAATTAGTATTCCAAGCCCATGATGATGCTTGAGACCACTTCTCGCTCTCATTGCCCTTTTTTTCAGGACGTATTTTTAGTGGTCCAACTTGAATTTTTGTGCCATCACGTACATCGATGCCTGCATGTACCTCTATACAGTTCCCTCTATCATGACCTATTCATGAGCCCTTCGCTCCCTTCATACTACAGTACTTGCATTGTTTTTATGCCATCCATCTACCCACAAGGAGGCCCCATCAGTGTTCTACCCACCCTCTCAATGGTCCACTCATACCCATCCCCTTATCTGAACACTTTCTCCTTTCCTGACTTTCATGTCTATCTAGTACAATTTTATCCCTTTTTCGGGTCGAGCAGACTACTTACAAAAAAGGCACTTAAGGAGTTTATGTTAATCATTTTTTCTGAATCCTTAAATAATGAAAATATTGCTGAGCAATATTGCTTCCTTTCATGCTCGTTAAAGTATTTTAAAGGGTGTATATCCGGTATAAGTTTATCCCTTTTCCGAGACAGATGGACTAGTTACGAAAAAGGAATACTCTAGTCCCTTTGGCTAGAAGAGTTCTCCCCCAGAGTCTTCTTCCTATTTTCAGACTCACTAAAATTGAAAGTACCAATGAGCATCCATCGTCTTGGGATCGTCAAAATCCACATGATGGTACCATTTCGATCACATTTATATCCCTTCTTTAAGCTCATTAAACCATGAAGAAGGCCCAAATGGTGCCTTTCGGTGCCCTTACAGATCACATATAGTCCCATATTCTGACAGAATCCCCAGTATGGACAACTTTTTTCAAAGTATTTTTTGACATGTCATCCTTCGAGCCCCCCCGATATCACCTATTTGTCTCCCCTCCATGTATCCCCCATTGCAGTCACAGTTCCTGATCACCCCTCTATGATTCCCTCCCCCAATATCCATTTTATATGCTTCCCGGTCAACCCTACCGTCATACTCTAAACAAAGGAAGTTTGAGTCCGATTACCTAGCATCCTTTCTATCCCATAATAGTGTCTCAGTCCCATGTCCAATGCTATCACATCTTGGTTAATGTATCCCCCACGATCCTATCAAGGAAACCTCATTGCCTTGGAAGTTGCAGGTCTCCCTCTATCGATGCCATTCCATAGGATTGCCCCAGAGGTCCATGTACCTTGTCCTCATCACCATCAGGGGTGAGTTCCTATGGAACATTTGAGAGGAGTCCTTAGTTCCCCTTAACATGTTTGTTTCTCACGTGCTCGACTTCAGCTCCATCATCACACCACTGAGAATTGTACAGGGTGTTGGTCCTTTCAGTTATTGGTTGAAGACCCCGGATGTCCCCCGTCTCTAGCAAATTGGTGAGTCTTTGTGGAACCCCTCCAGTAGTTTGTTCTTGACGATATCCGGGATGTGTTGGCAATAGTGATTGGAATACCTTCAGCCATGTGCTTCTTATTGTATCCAATTCAAATGCAGTCCAATGTACCTCTGAGATTTCGACTTTCAGTCGTTGAGTCCACATAGTTGTTGTACCACTTCATATCCAAAATTACATCAGTTATTGTGATCTCACATTCTTGGTGAATGCCATTGTTTCCATGTATCATTTCTTTAGATCAACCATGGTTGGACCATTATTACATTCCATATTCGACTCCCCTCTAGACTATTATGATGTACACAATAGTTATTTATGCATAGTTTAGGTCACCTTTTGGGCCTCATCATTATTTGTATATCTTGAGACATTGATACGAACATGTGCATGCCCTCCTCATCTGTATATTTTAGATTATATGTACCTCATCCATATTGAGTGTTGTATCTACAGATTCATCCCTTGTAGTCATGGTGAAGCACCTGTCCTACCCTTCAATGCAGTTATTGTTCTCCATATTATTGTCACACCCCTTATCCTGGAAAAGTAAGAACCTATGATATCTATCGTTCATACGATGAGATCCTGCCCTCACACATTAGGGGGCAATCTGTGAACACCAAAAAATTCCTCACCATGGTCATCCCCTAGTGATATCACCACATTCCTTATTTTTAGCCATTAAAATCCTTCACTAATGACTAAAGCCTAAGTCAAAAACCCACAAATTTGCTCATATTTTTTTTCCCTCTCCAAAATAGGGGAAAATGGATTTGTTTCCCCCCAAAATTAAAAAATCCCCCAAAATAGGGGAAATTCCCCCCCAAAAAAGGCAGAAAAGAAAAAAGAAAAAAGAAAAAGGGGAAAACATTCAAAAAGTAAAAAAGGAGGGAAAACCCTAAACTTCCTCCCAAAACCAAGATCCAATACCATGGTATGCCAAATACCATGGGCAAGAGACCTTGGAAAAACATTAGTATAAATAAATGCTGAAGGATCCCATTATTCATACATTCACTCATTACCTTACTGTCACTATACCAACATTTCACTAGAAACCCTTGAAGCCTCCATTTGACTTCTAGTTTCACCTATTGTGATTTTTGGACACCATTAGTGATACTTGTGTGGAGAACAACCCGAAGTTGCTTGGAGACCAAGGACTTGCTAATTCAACCCTCCACAAGGGACCTTTACTCACTCCATATGGGGTAACCCCATTATTGTATTTTCTCATTTATTTAATAAAATCAAAAAATATTCTTTCCCTGCTCTCTCGTATGTGTGAAAGGATGCAAAAGAGTTAGCTTGGTTTTATTTTTTGCATTTTTTATTTACTTTTTTTTATTGCATGCATGCACCACCATTTCGTATTGTTACTAATATTTCCACAAGTCTTAGTAAGTGTATTTTTACACTAGCTAGCATGAGTAACCTAGCTACAATATATATATATATATATATATATATACCATTTTGATGGCACATGTATGATCTCTTGTATGTATGTGATGTGTTGATGATGGTTATATGTATGCTTGATGTTCTATATGCATAGTTGTAGGTACTTGCATATGTTTTGTATGATGAACAATAGACATATATATACATGCTTTGCTTGTGTATGTAGGGTCATACATATGGATGATGTATCAGATGCCAGTCCAACACCTCATTTGCGACATGGTCGACGAATGCATTAGTTTTCCTAGGGACATGCATGAATGTGATAGTTTCAAAATGTCGTAGCAAGAGGCATACTCACAAAAAATTGTGAAAGAGAAGCAGGTTAATGACACATAATGCATTATTGAGTTGAGAGACGACAAATTGGGAATCTAGGTGTACGTGCATATGGCATATTCCAAGGTGGATGGCATCACTTAAAAGACCAATGACGACATTGTATTCTTCTTGGTTGTTTGTAAGTTCCCCCAGGAAAACACCTTCGGTGTGGTAGAGAGTTTGGGAGGGGTATAAATGTCCCAAGCAGCTGATGCTAGATTCTTTGACCAATGACTTGCGGCATCTATGAAGCCACCATAGCTATCTGATTAGGGGATCATCCGCATAAACAAAGGATGTTCTTATTATGAATCAAAGGGATTGAAACTACTAAAAATAAAATGCTTCATTGCATGAATGGACAATGTAAAGGGAAAATGATGATTTCACCCTTCTAGTGGAAGGGACCTTTTAACATTGGAACCTTGAGCAATATCGAGGTGGTAGTATGCTCATAATAAATTAATGGGTGGCCAACATTTTGAAAGGATATCCACTAATGTGTTTTTAGGCACTAGGTGATAGCTATGGAGGATTTAGGTCTTCATCGGAAGATGATGAATCATTGCTAGTGAGTAAACCAGCCAAGGATGATGTAGTATCGATGGTATCTGGTGGAGGGGAAAAAATAATTAAGTGGGTAAGCCTTACGGGATTGTGTTGAGGTGGAGAATTGATCTTGAAGCATCATCAGTTCAAGGAAGGATTCTCATTCAACACGTAAGATGGGACACTGAAACGAGAAGTGGGAAGTGTCACCACATGATTGGCATGGGTGTGGAACCCTAACATGGATAGGCGTCTATGCCGAAGGTGGGTTGGCATGATCAAGTATGGATGTGATAGCCTCAGTGGGACTCATGTGAGTATGATTCCTGCACAAGGTGCATTCATCATGTTGTGCTGTCATCATAATATCCCTAGGTGGTGGGCCTTGCAGTGTCGTAGGCTCAATGGTGGGTATGACCGTGATAGGCAGTTCTGATATAGGCACAACAGGTGTGGTCACTAATGTAGTGACAACATTAATGGAATTTGTTTCCTGGGATTGAGGTCTAGAAATATCTACCAAAGGTTGGGTGATCTGAATGGTCGCCAAAGCGTCCCAAAATCAAGGTAGGTCAAGATAATGGTGTGTAGAATTCCCAAACTATGAGAAAGTCAAACATATGTGATTGGTTCACAGGGATTTGGACTTAGTTGTCGTATTGGGTGAAGATGAGGTGCCCCATGCTATAGCGTGTGTTGCATGTGTCACACTAACAGGGGTTTTGAGAATATTCTTTAGCTTCATAAAGGTGGAGAATAGGTTGGTCACGTGGCCTTGCTGCCCACATAGGGCACATGGTGGAGTGACCCTTATTGTGGGAGTAATTGTTGTCATTTCTAGTGTTTTTAACCATTGTTGGTTTATGCCCCTGATTTAGGATTGGCGATCCGCGAGAAGGGTTGGGTATGAGAGGTCTTTTAGCTTAGGTAGTTTCATTTCCCCATTGGTGGGTTTATTGAAAGTCGGTGGTGGTTTAGTCACAAGTTTCATAGCCTCGACAGTCAGTACAAACGACGTAACAAGATGAGATGGAATAACTATTGATACAGGGACAAACTCATAGTGGGCCACAAGCTTAGAGGCCATTCATGGATAAGGTGGAGTAACGTACCACACAGATATACACAAAGTGAGCCTAGGTAGGGTCAGTTGATCCATAACCAACATCCCTTGTACTCCAATGGGGCGGTACGAGAATGTTATTTGGAAGATTGGAGGCACTAATGGACTCAACATTTTCTCAACGCCATGACTCATTGGAGTAGTGGATGATGATGTTGATGGGGTAGGGGCTGCATTTTTGAAGGTGAAAATTGTGCACATAAGGCCATTGGTCAATGTAGGGATTTCAGGTGGTGGACTTGAATATACCCCTAGCAATTTTGAGCCTTAGTAAACCCATGGGAAAGGTATTTTTTAAGGATCCAAATAGTATACTCAAGTATAGTATTCTAGGCAAATATTTTGGATTGAAAAAATCATACATATAGATAGGTATGTGAATGTTAAATAAGAAGCATAGAATTTACTACTAAAAAGTTGTAAATTTTGGTGAATATTACTCAAAAAAACATATTTTATGTAAATATAGGCGATTTTCTAGAGTAAAAATGGCCAATTAACAAATTTATTTTTTACAAAAGGCCAAAAAATAGCTAACTGGCTAAATTTCTCCCCTAAAAAGTACCCTACTCCTAGGCCAATATCAATGTAAGGGGTTTGAGTTGTCCCGTCAACAGTGAGTAGCACATTGTTCAGATTGGTGTTGGTATGGGGGTTGTATTAATTCAGTCGTTCGAGGGTGACTATATTCCCATTAAATGGGAAAATCATGATGTACTAGAAGACCAAAGAGACCACCTCCTTCATGATGTACATGTAACTATGACCCAACAAGATATTGTAGTCAAGTTGTGCATTGACTACTTTGATATATCATGACCATTTTTTCCCCTAGCTCAATGGGGACATTATGGTATAGACCCTTAGGTTGCGATTGACTCCCATCATATGTGTGAAGGGTGATAGATGAGGGTAGTAACTAAGGTGATCCCAATCGTTTCCAAATGTTAGAGGACATGATGCATGTGAATGCAGCTTCATCGATGAATCATAATGTTCTTCATCGTAACGGGGACTTGGAATGTGACTAATGAGGGTAGTCGTGGTTCACCTTTGTCAATATCGAAGGTCATAAGGCAGGTCGAAAATGCCAAGTGCATTATGTAATTCAATTCGTTGGGTTGGGAAATACTGTAGCACCTCTAATGTGGACTTGGTAGTTGGTGAGTGGGCCAAGTCATCTATAATACTATAATTGTGGGTGGCTTTCATATAGGGATTATGCGGGGTGTGCCTAAGTGGTACCTTTGGTATATATGGGATTTGTTCACCACTTGGGCATGGTATTTTCAAAGGGCCCCCCAAAGGGGTAGGTACATATTCCACTTGGGGGGGTTCACGCCCACCATAGCCTTTGGCTCAAGTTTGAAGTTTAATGTCTATTGTGTTCATGTAGGCCATCATTGGAGGGGCAAGGCTCCTAATACCGAGTGATGACCCCTTGGTTGGAAAAAGGTTGTTGAAAGACAACATTTTGGGGTTGTGTAGGATTATTATCCTGACGTGTGTTTACGACTGTCTTATTCTTGGCTTCCACCAACTATTGGCAGTCAGAGATAGGAGGACAATGGTGAGTGTAGTGACCATATTCTCCACAAATGGAGAAGGAGTAATTGGTCCTCAAGTTAGTGCTATTCCCTTTCTTGGGGGGCTTATTGTCCCCCATAGGTTGGTTACGTTGGTTTTGGTTCTGCTGGGGAGGGGGGTTTCTCCCTTTTCCCTATTGTTGGTTCTTTATGTTTTTACCCTTCTTATTCCTTTGATTTTGAGGATTCTTGGTATTTGCGATGTTAAGTTGCTCAAACTGTTGAGATTCCTATGCAAAATAAGGTTGGACTAAATTAACCCCCAAATGTGGTATGGGGGAAGGCCCAAGTGGACATGGAAACATGTAATTAGGTTTATACCTTGGCTATGGGATAAATGCGGTTTGTGCTCCATAGGACGTGGATGTAGGGGTGATTTGCACCATTTGCGGTGGATGTACTGTCGATGCTTGGCTTGCATTAGGATAAGTAGGTATGTAAGGTCCATATTGTAATTGACCAAATGGAGGATTTGGTGCAGGATTATGTTAGAAAAACAGGATCGCAGAGCAATAACAATAAACATAAATGCAAATATAATCACACACACATTACAAGAGAGACACAGATATATCGTGGTTCACCCCAACTTGGGCTACGTCCACACTGAAGTTTCCTGTCCTTATTATTATTCCATCTAGCAAAGTGAAGAGATACAACCTGCATCACAACCACTACACTTCCTCTTCACTGTCTCACAGTCTCTCTCTCTCTATCGATCTCAGAGATCTTTTCAATGCATAAAACCTAATACATCATTAACCGTAGCTGTGTTACAATGTATTTATTTTATAAGGGAAATACAATGGGAAAATACTATGGGTTACCCAAAACCATGGGCCCGAAAAATGGTGGCAAAAAAAGCCCCAAAATTTTTCCTCGAGGCCTATGCCCCCAAACCCCCTTTTTCAGGGGTGCTGACCCCACGCCCCCCATCCGGGGAGGGTCAACCCCCCCGGACCCCGTGAGCATCAGGCCGGGATCATAACCAAAACTAAGGTATGGACACAGCTGAATCATCATCTATGAGACTGGAAGATCTGGCTCTACAACCAACAATCTCCCACTTGGAGACTGATCACAACAACTCCACCGCTGATGTACTTGCTGGACCTTGGAATTGGCAACTTTCTCATCTTCACCTTCATGCTAGAAGGCCAACTGAAACCGAGCTGGAACTCAGTTTCTCTCTAGTCACTACCTTTGTGAACATGTCTGCAGGATTCTGGCTAGTATGTATCTTTTCCAGCTTCAATAGCTCATCTTCCAGAATAAAGCATATGAAATGGTACTTGAGCTGTATATGTTGTTGATGTATATGTAACTTCGGAATGTATTTCATATATGTATATTGTACTCCTATAGAGATGGTATTATTCCTCTATATGGAAGTGTTTGTATTCCTATAGAGATGTTATTATTCCTCTATACGGAAGTGTCGTTATTTATATTGTAAGTGTCATAACTTATACTTGATGGGTTATTAGACCACGTTGTTGGGGTCGGCCCTGTATAAGTCATGTGGGTCGAAGGGTTATTAGACCACCCTATTGGGGGTTGACCATGTGGGTCAAAGGGTTATTAGACCACCCTATTGGGTGTTGGCCTTGTCAGCATTGTGTTATGTGGTTAAGTTGAGGCCGACCTAGTAAAGGTTATTAGGCAAGTCAAGTCAAGTATAAATAGCATGCGGGAGGCACTCTATTTCATCATTCTATTCTCACACACACTCTTTGGAGAGTGGTGCACTTGTGGAGGAGGAGAAGCTGCTGCTAGGAGATGTCTATCTCTTATGCTTGGGTTGTATCATTGCTCTATCTATCTCTGAGGAAGTTATTGGGGATTTTCACCTTTATGGTTTTCCCCAAGTAAACTCTGTGTCTCTTGTGTGCTTGCATTATTGTGTCCATGATTGATATGCTATAGATATGCTGCACATGTTGTTCTCTCAGTTAAGATCCAAGATCAGATTGAAGTAAATTATGAAAAACTAACATGGTATCAGAGCTAGCCTGAAAGAAGGCAGGGTATGGCATGTATGACACTTGTTGCACTTACGATGCTAGGGCTTGATATAGCAAAAACCCGTCATCGTAGCACTTTCGCTATAAATCCATTTTGGAGAATTTTTCAGATCTGACACTTTTACAGGTCGAAGATCAAATCACCATGTACCTTGTGTCCAAAGGTTAACTTCTAATGCATTGTACTTTGTGTTTTATGATCTGTACAATCTAGGGTTTCTGCCTCTTCCAGATCTGAGTCATAAATAGGTGACCTAGGAAAAAAAGTCATAACTTGGGATAGAAATCTCCAAATGAAATTTTGTAAAAGGTGACAGGTAGTGCATGGACGGTACTTTCTTAGGTAACTTTTTAAAAGGCCGAAACTGAACCCATGACATGTGGCACGCAGTACAAGTTCGCTCCCCTGTTTTATCCCATAAACAGGTCACGTTGCGACACTTGGAATAACTATCTCTCAGAGAATCCAATTGAGGTCAGACCTGTGGGGTTGGAAAGATGACAGGTCGGGATACCAAAAATAGAAGTTTCAGACCATGTGGATAGGAAAGTTTGGATTTACACCAGAAGCAATCAGGTACATATTTATGTCAAAAGGAATTATTTTTGAGCACCTTCATTCATGGCTTCGAGAATTTAGGGTTTCGGAGAAAGATCAAATTTTTGTAGTCAGAGACCACGGCTGAATGACACTCATCAAAATCAAAATTTAGAGACCAAGATCAGAATTTTTGGTTGGGCAGAAGGCCGAGCTTGATTAGACCCTGGTTCGTGACTTTGATAAAAAAAGTGGAAAATTCGTGCTTTTGCAAAAATGGGAATTTTTGAAATCTGTGACCATGGCTGGAAGCTCCTCAGAAAAATAGAATCTTAGAGCTTTGGATCGAACCTTTTGATTGGGCAGAAGGGTGGGATTTATCAAACCCTAGTTCAGGGTCATGTCGAGTGAATCCAGAAGTTTCAAAGGCAAAATTGAGGGGTGAAACTTTGCAGTTTTCAAATTCTGAATATACCGGCTTGATCAGCTCATCAAGGCACATCTTTCTATCCTTTCAAAAGTTTGAATTTCTAGGGTTTCTCTGACAAACCCTAGTCCAGCTCCAGATCCAGTTCCTACAAATCAAATGGATTGGGTTAATCCTAGAAGAGAATGGATTGGTCACTTGCATAAGTGAAGAAGTTCATGTTTTAGAGGGAGATGAGGCTAAGGCCTTACATAAGAAGACTACAAGCAGTCTTGACAGGTATTACTTATCCAGGTATGTTTCGAGATTTGTTCATGATTAAGTTTATGGTATGTTTGTCTTCATATTATTACGGTTAGTACAATCTTGATTAAATTTAGACTTGTCATATCACCTTAATAAAATCATGAATGCATGATAGAAGATATTCATTGATTAGGGTTTTGACACTTATGATTTTACTAATGCATTATGGTGTTGTATGAGGTTTATGTTGTCCGCTAACATGAAAGGTACACCAAGAAAGACAAATCATGTTCTAGTTCAAGAACATATGATCATGGTGACATGAAGACAAAGATTCATCCATTGTCATGGATCACATAGAAGATCTATTTACGAGGTATGTATAACTTGGTTCTATAATGGTTAACTTATGAGATATGCAGGTTACTAGTACAAGTCATTGAAGAGAACAAGAAGAAATCATGTGGGTATGTTAGACATAACTAGCTAACATACTAATCTAGGTATGTTTTTCCTATATCAAGTTAGAATCCTACCTTGTGATAGGATCTCTTATATAAGTATACATGGCATGATTGATAATGATTATTCATAGGTTTGAATAATCATGGGTTTAGGCATATTATGTTTCTTACCTTAATTGATGATATGACTAACCAGAAGAGTCATGAAAGTATAGGTTTGAGTAATCATGGGTTTAGGCATATTAATATTCTTACTTTAATTTATGATATGACTAACCATAAGAGTCCTTGAATACTAATGCTTATTATTTCTGTTTGAAATGATCATGACTATACATGCTTAAGATTATTGTGTTTTGATAGTATTGAGAATATACTAATCCAGAATGATCGAGGATGGATATAAGTTCAAAGACAGGTAATCTAGGAAGCAAAGATCAAGAGGGAGCACACTCCAATAGTTTCTGCAAGGATGCAGATATTTAGAGGGAGTCAACCACTTCTCACAATCCACATCAGAATGGAGTTGCAAAGATTCAGAGAGAGTCCACCCAACAACCAAACAAAGATACGTATTTGAATTGTCACTTCTTACATATTTGTTTGCTTAAATAATGTTGTTCAATAACGTTTATGCTTATGCTCCTAGACGTAGGTTGTGTATTATGCATATTAGAATAATTGCATTAATGAACAATATACTACTAATATGCATGTGATGGGTAAGTGGCCTATGGCACTGTACAACATTCCATTGCTACGTATCTAGAATGAAACCTCTTTGCTGACATGTTGGGAGTAGTACAAAATCTTACCAATGTTCTGGTAGAGATTGGAAGGCATCTAGAAAGTTATAGGATATGGATGAATGTTGTATTGAAGCATTGGCTAAAATAATTGCATGACTGTATGACATATTTCTTTATGTGTAAGAATCTGTTTTGAAAACTATGAGAAGTTTCTAATCATGCAATTTAACTTGTTTTGTAGGAAAGATCGTATACAAGCACCTACAAAAGAAGGACTACAACATTTGTTTCAACAACAAAGTTATCTATTGAAGATATTGAATATATTGAAGTTCCCAGGATTCAGGAAGAATGCCATGATCGAGGAGTACCAGTCGATCATGAAGAATGATGTTTGGGATGCAGTCCCAAGACTTGAAGGGAAGTCTGCTGTGACTTCCAAATGGATCTATAAAATCAAGCATGATGCAGATGGTAGCATGGAGAAATACAAAACAAGGTTTGTAGCTCATGGCTTCTCCCAGAAAAAGGGATTGAGTATGAAGAGACTTCTACAGCTATAGCTAGGCACACTTCCATCAGATCAGTACTTGCTCTGGCTGCAGTGATGAAATAGAAGATACACCAGATAGATGTCAAGATAGCTTTCTTGAATGGTGTAGTCGAAGAGGAAGTGTATGTGGAGTAGCCACTTGGTTTTGAGACACATGACGGGAAGTCATATATGTGCAGAACTTGGTATGGTAAGATATACTGCTTTCTATCTATTTTAGGCTTTACCAAGAGTAAAGTGGATTCCAACCTTTACTACAAGGTTGAGGAAGGCAATCCAGTGATACAACGTTTGTATGCGAATAACCTGTTTTTTACAAGTGAGGAAAGATTGATTGCCGACACACAGCGGAAGCTTGCTGCCGAGTTCGAGATGAAGGACTTGGGGATGATGCACTATTTTCTAGGCATGGAGGTGTTGCAGAATACAGATGGAATATTCCTTGGACAAGGGAAGTATGCAGTAGAGATCCTAAAGAGGTTCGGGATGATGGACTGTAAGGTCATGGCCACACCTATGGCATCGAACCTGAAGCTTCTGTGTGATGCTTCATCTGATCCAATTGATGTCACAATGTATCGTCAGATGATTGGGTCCTTGATGTACTTGACGAACATGAGACCAGATATTTGCTTTGCGGTGAACACATTGAGCCAGTTCCTAACGGATCCGAGGAGTGTTCACCTAGCTGCTATAAAGCATATTCTGAGGTACCTGAAGGGTACAATTGATTATGGGCTCAAGTCTGATGCGAATCAAAATTTTAACCTGCAGGGTTATGTTGATTCAGATTGGGAAGGCAGTGTTGCAGATAGGAAGAGAACTTCTGGGTGCTGCTTCAGTATGGGATCAGGTGTGATCTCTTGGTTTAGCAGGAAGCAGTCCTGCATAGCACTGAGTATAGCTGAATCAGAGTATGTTGCAGCCTGTTCAACTAGTTGTGTGGCAGTATGGCTTTGAAAGCTACTGTCTGATTTATTTGATCTCCTGCTGGAGTCTACTGGTATCTTTTGTGACAACCAGAGTTGTGTGAAGCTGTCTGAGAATCTGGTGTTCCACAACAGGTCGAAACACATTGAGATCAAATATCACTATATCAAGGATATGGTACAGAGAGGAGCAGTGAAGCTCCTGTATGTTGCGACGGATGAGCCGATTGCAGATGTACTGACGAAGCCACTAGCCAGAGTGAAGTTCAAGTACTTCATAGAGAAGCTTGGTGTTATTCAGATTGATAACACTTAGAGGAAGAAGTGATGGACACATTTGCTGAAGATATTCCGAGCATGTTGGAAGGAGGATCCTTCACATGGCTGTGGATGTAAGCACTGGATGATGAGCATCAGGGCGATGTTCCAGTTACTGCTCTGTATTTGTATGCATCATGTTGGATGCTGGATATGATCAGTTGGATCATTTATGTATGTATGCATCATGTTGATGCTGGATATGATCAGTTGGATCATTTATGTATGTATGCATCATGTTGATGCTGGATATGATCAGTTGGATCATTTATGTATGTATGCATCATGTTGATGCTAGATATGATCAGTTGGATCATGTGTATGTATTTGTATATGTATCAAGTGGATACAATGTATGATCAGGTGGATCATGTGTGTTGATATGTATCAGGTATGATCAGGTGGATCATGTATTTGTATGCGTATCAGGTGGATACATTGTATGATCAGGTAGATCATGTATGATGATATGTATCAGGAAGATATTGTGTATGCATCAGGTAGATGCATTGTATGATCAGGATGATCATGGATGACGAGCTTCAGGATGTTGCTCCAGATGACATGCATTAGGACGATGCAGTGATGATGATCAGGATGATCATGTGTACATCAGGATGATGTATGGTGAGTATCAGGCTGATACTCTGTGGCCATGGACAGGTTATATAGATAAGCATATAATAGCACCATGAGAGGTTTGCAAATTCTCTTGCTAGGTTTTGCCGCTGGCATATAATAGCTCCCTGGGAGATTTGGCAAATGCTCTTTCAAGGTTTTGCTTTGGGAGGACATATAATAGCGCCCTGGGAGGTTTGCAGATTCTCTTGCTAGGTTTTGCTGCTGGCATATATAAGCTCCCTGGGAGATCTAGAAAATGCTCTTTCGAGGTTTTGTCCTATGACATGTAAGTAGACCTCGGAGATCTGGATAGGATGAAAAAGGCCTCAGATGCTCTTTCGAGGCATTGCCATGACCACATGTAATAATTCCTACAGATCTGGACAAGATGAAAAAGGCCTCAGATGCTCTTTAGGGTTCTTGCTTAAAAAGACACTCTTTTAAGGTTTTGTGGTGGGGGTCACATGTAATAAGTCCTGGAGATATGGATAGGATGAAAAAGGCCTCAGATGCTCTTTAGGGTTCTTGCTAGTCAAGAGACTCTTTTAAGGCTTTGTGAAAGTCACATGTAATGTGCTCCTCGGATATCTGATAGGTAGAGCTGTGTGCTCAGAATAGCCTAGGATGTTGCAGCCAAGTTTTTTAATGCATGTAATAAGTCTCGAGGATTCCACAGTATGGCCAGTGATGATGAAGATCTATAGGTGGTGGGCCTACATCCAGTATGAAAAAGGACTGGCTCTGTAGAACTTCTTATGACGAGTAGATTCAGAGATTCATTGAGATAGCAGTAGCAGTGATGATGACGATGACTCAATGATGATTATCTAGTGACGATGATCCAGAGAAGAAGACTTTTGCTAGAAGACCTATGTCGAGAAATACCTTCCTAGTTAAGAGGGAGTGTTGATGTATATGTAACTTCGGAATGTATTTCATATATGTATATTGTACTCCTATAGAGATGGTATTATTCCTCTATATGGAAGTGTTTGTATTCCTATAGAGATGTTATTATTCCTCTATACGGAAGTGTCGTCATTTATATTGTAAGTGTCGTAACTTATACTTGATGGGTTATTAGACCACCTTGTTGGGGTCGGCCCTATATAAGTCATGTGGGTCGAAGGGTTATTAGACCACCCCATTGGGGGTCGACCATGTGGGTCAAAGAGTTATTAGACCACCCTATTGGGTGTCGGCCCTGTCAGCATTGTGTTATGTGGTTAAGTTGAGGCCGACCTAGTAAATATTATTAGGCAAGTCAAGTCAAGTATAAATAGAGTGCGGGAGGAACTCTATTTCATCATTCTATCCTCACACACACTCTTTGGAGAGTGGCGCACTTGTGGAGGAGGAGAAGCTGTTGCTAGGAGATGTCTATCTCTTATACTTGGGTTGTATCATTGCTCTATCTATCTCTGAGGAAGTTATTGGGGTTTTTCATCTTTATGGTTTTCCCCAAGTAAACTCTGTGTCTCTTGTGTGCTTGCATTATTGTGTCCATGATTGATATGCTGTAGATATGCTCCACATGTTGTTCTCTCAGTTAAGATCCTAGATCAGATTGAAGTAAATTATGAAAAACTAAGATATGTTTAGTCCTGGAATGGAATGTTGAGTTCTTTGTAGGATGAATGGCACTCTGGCTATCACTATACAACCTTCTATCCTTCTGCTTCTTACCCACTTCCTCCATAAACCTATGCAACCAAATAATCTCTTTACTAGCCTCTGTAACAACAACATACTCTGCTTCTGTTGTTGGAAGTGCAACAACCTTCTGCAGTCTCAAAATCCAACTTACTATTGTTCCACCTATAGTAAACACATACCCTGTGGTGCTCCTCCTGCTATCCTTATCTCCTGCCATATTTGCATCAACATATCCTTATAGAACAATGTTTGAACCTCCAAAACATAATGCCGGAGTGGTGGTACCTCTCAAATACCTGAGAATCCACTGTACTGCCCTCCAATGTTCTTTACCTAGATTGTTCATATATCTACTCACGACTCCCACTGCATGTGCAATATCTGGTCTTGTGCACACCATGGCATACATCAAGCTGCTAACTGCTGATTGATAGGGAATCTTGGACATGTAATCTGTCTCTTCTTGTGTCTTGGGACACATTTACTTACTTAGACTGAAATGGCTGGCCAAAGGTGTACTAACTGGTTTTGCATTCTGCATTATGAACCTCTCCAACACATTTTGTATGTACTCACCCTGAGACAATGTCAATTTGCGATTTTTCTTGTCTCTTGTTATTCTCATACCAAGTATTTGCTTTGCAGCACCCAAATCCTTCATCGCAAATGAATTAGCTAGCTTCCTTTTGAGTACATTTATATCCTGCATGTTAGACCGTGCAACAAGCATGTCATCCACATACAATAACAAGATAATATATCTTTCATTGTCTAGCTTCTTGAAATAAACACAGTGGTCAGAATGACATCTACTATAACCTTGTTTTGTCATAAACTTGTCAAATTTTAAATACCATTGCCTTGGAGCTTGCTTCAAGCCGTACAAACTCTTTTTCAACCTGCATACCAAGTTCTCCTTACCTTTGACATCATACCCTTGTGGATGCTACATATATATCTCTTCCTCCAAATCCCCATGGAGAAAGGCTGTTTTTACATCTCACTGTTCAAGATGCAAATCTTCTACCACCACTAGACTTAAGATAGTCCTAATTGAAGTCATCTTAACAATAGGAGAAAATATTTCATCAAAATCAATACCTTTCTTTTGTGTAAACCCCTTTACAACAAGTCTGGCCTTGTACCGCTTCTTGCCTCCTTCTTCTTCCTTCAACTTGTAAATCCATTTGTTCTGCAATGCTCTTTTACCAGCAGGCAACTGAATCAAATCCCAAGTCTGGTTTCCTACCAATGAGTCCATCTCCTCATTCATGCCTTGCTCCCACGTATTTATAGTTTCCACCTGCATTGCTTCTTCATAACATTTTGGTTCACCAGCATCAGTAATCAACAAATAATACATTGAAGGAGAGTGTCGTTTAGGTAGTCTACTTAACCTGGTAGACCTTCTTGTAGTTGTAGAAGTTTCAGGTACTTACTGTTGTTCTTGATTTTCTGGCACCTTTGGAACTTCATTTTCTTGAATTTCATCAAGTACTATGTACTATGTGGTTTTCTTTTCCCGTTTATTTCCCTGCAACTGATCTTTATACATGACCTTTTCATTGAATATCACATCTCTACTTCTAATGATTTTGTGATTTTCATAATCCCATAAACGATAACCAAAATCATCAACCCCATATCCAATAAGGTACATTTCTTGGATTTAGCTTCAAGCTTTGTTCTATTTTCTTTATCAATATGGACAAATGCTTCACAACTAAACGTTCTCAGAAATGAGTAGTTTACCTTTTTATCTATCCATTCCTCCTCTAAAATACCACCATCCAAAGCACTTGAAGTTCCTCTGTTTATTAAATAAACAACATTATTTATAGCATCCACCCAAAACTGTAAGGGCAATCCTGCATGCAATCTCATACACCTTGCACGCTCCATGATTGTTCTGTTCATCCTTTCAGACACACCATTTTCTTATGGTGTTCCTGGGACTGTTTTCTCTCTACGAATCCCATGGTATGAACAGTAACTGTCAATCTCCTTGCCGTAGTACTCACCTCCATTATCAGATCTGAGACACTTCAATCTTTTTTCTGTCTCATTCTCAACCAAAGCTTTCCACTTCTTAAAAGTAGCAAACACATCAGATTTATGTCTAATGCAATAAACCCAGGTTTTCCTATTTGCATCATCAATAAATGTAACATAATAATGAGAGCCACCAAGAGATTATACCTGAGCTAGTCCCCATACATCTGTATGCACAAGCTCTAACTTTTTATTCTTCTTCTGTTTCCCAACCGTGAGAAATCCGACTCTCTTCTGTTTTCCATAAACACAGTTCTCACAGAATTCCAAACTTACCTGCTTCAAATCTGGAAGCAACTTCCTTGAGTGGAGAATCTGCATCCCCTTCTCACTCATGTGGCCAAGCCTATGATGCCACAATGCTGTATCTATTCCTGTGGAAGCTAAAGAGATAGAATGGTCAGTATTATGAGGACATAAATACACTGTACCTATCCTGTCTCCTTTTGCTATCACCATTGATCCTTTAGTGATATTCCACCACTTTTCTCCAAATGTAAGTAGAAAACCGCCATCTCCCAACTGCCCTGTTGAGATCAGATTTCTTTTCATAGAAGAAATATGCCCAATCAGTTACATTCTTAACTTTTATCCATACCTTACCCATTCCAACAATTTTACATGGCTCATCATCACGCAATAAAACATGTCCAAAATCACTTGGAACATAATCATGAAAATATTTCCTATGGGGTGTAGCATGACATGAAGCCCCTGAATCTACTACCCAATAATCACTATTATTATCTAATGCAAGAATCAAAGCATCTTGTAACACATCACCTGCTACATTTGTTTCCTGGGTAGTTTCCTTCTGTGCATCTCCTTTCTTCTTTAGAGATCTGCAGTCTTTCTTCATATGTCCTTTCTTTCCACAGTTTCAGCACTCTATTTTTTCCCAGTTTGGACTTGGATCTGCCCGTTTTAGACTTGCCATGATTACCTTGGCTCTTTCCTCTCTCCTTTTGTCTTCCCCTGCTCTCCATGGTCAACGCATTACCTGATGTCTCATCTGTGCTTTTTCTTCACATCTCCTCGCTAAGAATAACACCAATAACATCATCAAATTTCAAGGTGTTTGAACCAGAGATAAAGTTACTTACAACCATGACCAAGCTATTCCGGCTTTCTGGCAATGAACAAAAGATTAGAAGAGCCCTAACCTCATCATCAAAGTTCACACTTACAGAACTTAGCTGATTTGTAACCATATTAAACTCATTTAAATGATCAGTAATAGATCCACCTTTAGACATCTTCATATTAACTAAATGCTTCATTAGAAATACCTTGTTGGAGGTTGAGGGTTTTTCATACAGCTTACCCAGTGTGCTCATCAAACCCTCCATTGTCATTTCTTTTGAGATATTGAAAGCCACCGATGAAGCCAGGCTCAGCCGTATTGTTCCCAGAGCCTTTCTATTAAGAACCTCCCATTCTTCGTCCTTCATGGCCGCCGGCTGCTTTGGTCTTCCTCCCAACGGTAGGAATAGATCCTTCTGGTACAGATAGTCCTCAATTTGCATCTTCCATAACTAGAAGTTTTGGCTGTTAAACTTCTCGACCTTAAACTTTCCTTCTTCTGCCATTGCTCCCACTCGAACTAGAAACCCTAGCTTCCTGTGGGTTTATCTGCCAAATAGACCTTTGGCTTTGATATTGATTGTTAGAAAAATAAGATCGCAGAGTAATAACAATAAACAAAAATGCAAATATAATCACACACACATTACAAGAGAGACACAGATATATCGTGGTTCACCCCAACTTGGGCTACGTCCACACTGAAGTTGCCTGTCCTTATTATTATTTCGTCTAGCAAAGTGAAGGGATACAACTTGCAACACAACCACTGCACATCCTCTTCACTGTCTCACAGTCTCTCTCTCTCTCGATCTCAGAGATTTTTTCAATGCATAAAACCTAATACATCATTAACCCTAGCCGTGTTACAATGTCTTTCTTTTATAAGGGAAATACAATGGGAAAACACCACGGGTTACCCAAAACCATGGGCCCGAAAACTGGTGACGAAAACAGCCCCAAAAATTTTCCTCGGGGGCAATGCCCCCGAACCCCTAGCAGGGGTCCGCTGGCCCCCGCGCCCCCTGGACCCCTTGAGTGTTGGGCCGGGATCATAACCAAACCTTGGGTACGAACACGGTTGAATCATCATCTATGGGACTGGAAGATCTGGCTCCACAACCAACAAATTAGGGGGTACCAACATGGGAGGGATGGGTGCGCACTGCGGTGCCATGTTAATTGGTGCAGGACCAGGAGGTAGAGGAACCTTTCCTTGTTGGGAAATGGACCCAATAATAGCATCCTCTGAATGTGACAAACCTACATGTGTAGGATCCAACAATGGATTCGAAGGGGAATAAGATAGGATGGTGTAGATGTAACCAGATTGTGCATAGATAAGGTCAAAATGATGGGCCGTTATGATGGCCTCTTACTTATTTTGGGGCATGGAGGTTGCCACATCTTTTGCAATGGCAGGTTGGAGAGATTTGATGAACCAATCCAACAAGAACTAAGCTTGTATTTCAATTTTACACAATGTGAGGCATCTATGCCACTCATGGATGTGGTAGACGATGTGGGTGGATTTGTTATGTCAAAATTCTATGAGAATTTCGATACCTAGGTCATGGGGAATACGAAGCTGAAAGTATGTGAGAATGTGATGGCCAATGTCCCAAAGGTGGAATAGGTCCTTCCTTGTAAGTTCACATACAATTTTATCATCATTTCGATAAGGGTTCGCTGAAAGAGGTGAAGACTTAATGAGTCTTACACTATGCTATGGGAGGAACACCATAAGTGGAAGGACATGACATGGTTGTCTAGGTCATCTCCTTTCTTCCCTTCAAACTTAGGAATATCAGAAGGGAGTTTATTAGGAATAGATGGCCATGGTTGAAAATTTACTATAGGGTCATCGATCAATTTGGACAAATCATGTAGATTTAGGCTCGCCATGAAAGGTATTTTTGGAGTAGGTCCTGCCATTATATGTTGTGTGTTGTTTCCTCGACGGGGGGAATGGGGGATACATGGAGGTGATATTTGTATCTGATGGGAAGATGAGGTTGTTGTATTCTTTCCTCCCAAAGGAGGAGAGGAAGTAGGTATATTTCTAGTGAGAGGTGTGTTGGCTTGGTTTTGTAACCAAGCTTTGTGCAATGGGCACCTATCAACAAGTGATAGCAGTTTCAAATACTGAAAGCAAAAAACAATTATAAATCTGAATCTAACATGTGCATATAACAATAAACTTGAAAATATTTAAGAACAAGAACAAGAAATAAAATAAAAAATGACTTTTGTATTATAATACCTCAAATGGTGAGGATGTTGTGGTGTTGAGCAGCTCCAAGGGTGAGATGCTCCAGGCTCCAATGGTCTCTTCTCCAAGATTGCTACAATGGTCAAGATCTCATGAGAGATTTTGACAGCATGAGGATAGGATGATGGATGGATGGAAAGTGAGGAGCCCCTACCACCTTTTTATAGTTTTTGGTGGTGGGGAATACCATTATGCTTTTGAGTAAACCAATGGTATTGACCAACATGGTTTAGGTACCTTTTCCCTCCTTTTTCCTTTTTTGAATATTTTGAATATTTTTATTCCCTTTTTAATATTTTTGGGAATTCTGGACCCTTTTTAAGGGTTTTTTATGCTTTTTGAGGAAAAATATTCATTTTGAGGAGAAAAAGGGGTGTATTATGGTCTTTTGGTGACTTTTTGGTGGCTTTAGAGGCTCAAATGGTGGAAAAATGGACAAATGGGTCATGTGAATAAGGAAATGAGCTAGTGAGCACTTTTTGGGTGTTAACAGATTGCCCCCTGATGTGTGAGGGTAGGAGCTCATCGTATGGCCGATAGACATCATAGTTCTTTTGTCTTTTTCCTGGGGTTTGGGGAAGAGAAGAGACCGGTTGGAGACTGGATCAACGGCCCTTGGAAGCTGCAAAAACAAAAAATATTACATGGCCTCAATATGAATGAGGAATAATCTCTGATAATGGATGAGGCGGGCATACCCATGCTCGTATCAAGACATAACAATTAGTCCCAAGAAGGGGGACCTAAATAAGACATAAAAAATCTATTGGTACATCATAATGGTCCAAAGAGGACACTATTTTGGGATGTACTCATGATCATAACATGACTGATCTCAATAACTGATACACTGGAATAAAGTGAAAACCATTCTGAATAAGGTCTCAGAAGGGTTGATTAAATGCTGAAACTGAAGGTGTCCAATATCTGTATGGACTCAATGACTGTGAGTCATCTCTGAGGAGTACATGTAACTGTATACTCAAGGGAGTATAAAACTGGGGTACATCGAAATACTGTCTCCATGCGCAACCTGGATATCTATAGAAAAAATGTAATTGGTTGTTTCCATAGGTAGACTCTCAAATGTGGAAGAGTCAGATGGTATCCGAGGTCTTGAACAAATAACTGAACGGACCAATACCTTGTGCGAGTCTCAACGATGCGATCAAGGTGTTGATGTCGAGCATGTGAGAAACAACCATTTGGAGAGGCACTAAGGACTCTTCTCAAAATGATTCGTAGGCACTCATCATAAATGGTTATGAGTCCAAGACACAGGGACCTCTAGGTCTATCCTCCGGAATAAATTTGGGTGTCATTGACAGAGGGAGATCAGCAACTAACAGGGCAATGATGTTTCCTTGATAGGAGCACGAGGTGTCGAAATGAAGTGTGGTAGTACTGACGGTAGGACTGACATACTTGTGGGGATGGGAAGTAACTGGGGTCATAGAGTGGGTAGACTCAAACTTCCTTTGTTCAGAGCATGATGACATGGTTGACCTAGCAGCGTAGGGAACTGACTTGTAGGTTTGGGGATCATAGCTTTTAGGGATTGAAGGGTATGTATTGACTCTGGGGGGTCAAGTTGATGGGTGCTGTCGAGGGATTCTCAGGGTGACATACTGCAGAATACTCTGAAAAAAGGAGACTAAAATGGGGAAGCTGCCATATGAGTAGACGTGATCTGTTGTGGCACCGAGAAGCACCATTGGGTCCTTCTTCGTAGTTTTAATGAGCTCCAAGAAGGGATAAAAGTGTGCTCTGAAATGGTACTATCCTGTGGATTTTGTGAGCCCATGACTGTTTATGCTCATGGGTGCTTTCATTTTTAAGGAGTCTGAAAACGATAAGAAGACTCTACAGTGGTTGTGACTACCGTCCTGTGGGTTTTTATGAGCCCAGGATGGTGATTGCTCATGGTCTCTTTCATGTTTAGAGAGTCTGAAAGTGGTAAGTGAACTCCATTAGTTTTCTTTTTCATAAGTTAGTCTCCAAGGCTCGAAAAAGCATAAAATGAATCAAATGGAGAACTCTTCTAGCCGATGTGACTAGAGTATTCCTTTTTCGTAATTAGTCTACAAGGTCTGGAAAAGGGGTAAACTTATACCAGGTAGATGCCCTTTCAGATACGTTTAGCGAGCATGAAAGGAAGCAAGGTTGCTCGGCGATCTTTTCATTGTTTTAGGAGTCAGAAAAGAGCTTAACAGAAACTCCCTAAGTGCCTTTTTCGTAAAAGGGATTGCTCGGCCCGAAAAAGGGGTAAAATTATACTTAAAAAAAAGGGATTTATGAGAGCGAGAAAAGGTCTCAAGCATCGTCATGAGTGCGGAATACTGAATCCGGTGACATAAAGATTGTCGAAAAGGGGCAACAACTAATGTGGCCTGCAAACCGAGATGATGAGTGGCATTTTGAAAAAATGCCCAAAAATTATGGGGTGAGAGCGAGAAATGATCTCAAGCATCATCACGAGCGTGAAAAACTGAATCTGACGATATCAAACTTGTCAAAAACGGACGATGGCCGATGTGGCATGTAAACCGAGGCGACGAGGGGCCATGGGAAAAATGCCCAAAAAATCTGGAGGTGAGTGCGAGAAATGATCTCAAGCATCATCACGAGCATGAAAAACTGAAACCGGTGGTATAAGACTTGTTAAAAATGGAGTACGGCCGATGTGGCTCGCAAACCGTGGCAATGAGGGGGCATGGGAAGAATGCCTGAAACATCTGGGCATGAGAGCAAGAAATGATGTCAAGCGTCATCATGAGCGCAGAAAACTGAATCTGACAATATAAGACTCGTCAAAAACAGAGAATGGGTGATGTGGCATGCAAATCGAGGCGATAAGTGGCATTGTGAAAAAATGCCCAAAAATTATGGGTGTGAGAGTGAGAAATGGTCTCAAGCATCATCATGGGCATGGAAATATGAATCCTACGGTGCAAATGGTGTGAAAAACGGAGGTCATAAGGACTTCGGAATGGTCAAAGGAAATAACTAGGTTAAAAAATGGCTACAAATGAAGGTGACCCCACCAAGCCAAGGATGTAGTGATGGGGAGAAATGATAACCCGCGGGGGCGAAATACTATGTGTATCAAATCAACTCAAATATACAAGTGACACGTGACCTCAAAATGGTTGAGATCACGAATGTGAAAAAGTGAGCAGGGTTAATGACCTGCCCCCATAGGATGTGCATGGGGTTTGTGATTATGGATCACATATGTGTTGGTTTGAACGATGGGCTCATTGAGGTGTTGAGATAGAGGTGATGGGGTAGGGTCAAAATGATTGATCATGCCCCCTATCCCAGGCTTGAGGTAATCTAATATGTCCCCGAACTCAGAGGTATCAATGCGGTGTAGATGTTGTCTTAGAGAGGGATCAAGAGGGCATTGACCAACTACTAGAGGGGGGGTGTACCATGAGGCTGTGGGTCGTGGTGGCATTCTGAAG
This sequence comes from Larix kaempferi, assembly GCA_027924585.1. Classification (NCBI taxonomy): domain Eukaryota; kingdom Viridiplantae; phylum Streptophyta; class Pinopsida; order Pinales; family Pinaceae; genus Larix; species Larix kaempferi. The sequence continues at coordinate 515,562 of BSBM01000767.1, read as the reverse complement.
TGATGATATGATGATGGGGGATTCCCCTTGTGGGGTGGATGCCCCCAGTATCTCCGACGAGAATCACGATGATGATGAGTAGGCAAGGTTTTGGGCCTGCCCCCATGTTGTGGAGATGTGGTTTCCTCATCGATTTGAAAGGGTTGAACATGTGTGTCAAAGGGATCAATGGAAGGGGCCGACCGGACAGAGGGGTATCCAGTGGACATCATGTAAATGGTGTTAATTTCTTCCGAGGAGGAAGATGGTGGGGGATGAATTTCCTTAATGAGAAGAGGGGATATCTCTAGGTCGACGTTATTCAACTCGTACAAGGCTGCTCTATAATCTGGGAGATCAGGGCAGTGGTGTGAATAATGGCCATATATGCCGCATAACGCACAAGGGTGGTTAGTGCGGAGCGTTTTGTCACGAGGGTGAGGAGGTGGCTCAAGTCTTACCACTGGAATTCTGGTGTCATCATCCAACATATTCATGTGTTCTTGGAGTGCCGGTAATTGTGGACATTGATGAGTGGCATGGCCTACGTCGTCACACAACGAGCACTTAGGGGGAATGTGAATAGTTGGGGGGTTTTTAGCTACCTTGGGGGTTGCTGGGGGGGTGCGAGTTATGATCCCAGTGTTATAAGTTGGTGGGCCTCTTCCCCCTATGTTCCGTAATGGAGGTGAGGCATTTTTGGATGTTGATGCCATAGTCACTATTGGGGGTGGTCTGTTCTAGATGTTTGCTACACCAGGGGGTGGACGGTCAGAAGTATTGATGGGTTGCACTAGGTAGTCCTAATGTTAATCCTGGGAGATTAAGTGTAGCCATGACTGGTGTGCTGATGGCGCCTAAAGGGGGAAATAAGAATGGCATAGTATGAATTGGTGTGGCTCCTACATGAGTTGGCACTGAGGGTGGTTGCGAGAGTAAAGGGGGTTGTTGGTTTGGTACCTGTGTGTTCTGTAAGAGGGTGCACAAATCAGATATCTCGGTTATATTCAAAGGGGGTGGGATGGATTGGAATGTGGAAGTCATAGGTGATTCCGAGTATAATCCGGGTCTAACTATGGAGATGAACGATGTAGGTGCATTCTGAATTGGTTGTTCAATTATAGGGAGAATATTTTTAGGTGCAGTGGGGGCGTATTGGTTTCAATGCGTTTGGAGATTCATGTCGGATGATGACATCATAAGGAGATGATGACTACATGAATCCATTGGTTGGTTTGTGTGTGCAGCATATGTGATTTGCTGTTGTGGTGCTATGGTTCCTTGAGGAGGATCCAATGGACGAGTGTTCGCCACTCCTTGTGTGGGAAAAGGATTCTACAGCACCATGGGTTATGGTTGAGGAGGTGGCGCTGGTTGTGCTGTGTGCCCTTGGCGTTGGGCGTCATCAGACCACAGTTGGTGTGCTCGCCCCAAATGGGGGCAAGTGTGTGTATAATGGCCGTATACCCCGCATATGGAACATGGGTGGTTTGTTCGTAAATTGGGGTTCTTACCCTGTTTCAGTGGTCGATCAGGGTTTTGGTTGGCGGGGGTAGCATTGTTGTTGTTTGGAGGATAAGTCTGAGCAATTGGAGGTTTTGGTGCAGCAAGGACTACTTGTGGTGGGAAATAAGCCGTTGGGGCTTGTGAGTGAACAGGAGCATGTGTGGCCTACTGATGGTAATACGTAGGGGGTGCAATCAGAGGTGGATAGGCTGAAGGTGCATGACCATAACACTGTGGTGGACATGGGGGTCCATGAGTGTGGTGGGGGTGGGCCATGGGAGCATACGAAGTTGTAGCTCCGGAGTGAGATGTGGCCCGCGAAAGATCGGGGCTGTTATTATTGCGCATAATGGAAAATGGTTGGTTGTGGGACGCAAATTGTCCAATGATGCCGTCGGCGGCGTGGGATGTCCCCGGCGCGTCAGTCCGGGAGGAATCACCACAGGGAGCGTCAGGTAAAATGGTATACAGGAAGCCACACTGGGCATAGATCAGATCAAACTGTTGGGCTTTTAGAATGGCTTCTTCTTCCAACTGGGGTCGTTTAAAAGCTAAATCCTTGGCTATGAGGGGTAGGAGTGATTTGAGAAACCAATCTAAAAATATACGGTCATCCAGTTTTATCTTGCAGAGGCTACGACATTTGCACCACTCATGGATATGGTCAGTGATGTGGGTAACTGTGTTTTGTCTACAAGACAACAGTATTTCAACTCCTGCATCATAGCGTACAGGTAGTTGAAAAAACTGAAGGAAAGTGGAGGCGAGGGACGTAAATGTATGGTGGGTCCCATGTGGTTGTTCAATGTGCCACTTGGCTGCAGAGCCAGTGAACGTTCATTGCAACAGTCTTAGTCTAATGGAGTCATCCACTATGGAGTTAGATGAACACCATAGGTGAAATGACATTATGTGGTTTTGGGGATCTTCCCCAGGTTTTCCTTTAAACTTCAGGATGTCCGAGGGAAGCTTTGTGGGCATGGGGGGCCAAGTTGGGTCATGTCTAATAGGATCATTAGTTAGTCTTGCCAAGTCTGGCAAATTCAAACTTGCCAGAAATGGTAGACTGGTCGAGGGGTGTGATGTAGTGGCTGGGACATAACTGTTAATGGTAGCATTATGTAGTGGTCCAGTGGCCCCTAAGGGTATGCTAGGTATGGAAGGTATGTGTGCTCCAACTGATGTGGTGTGGGAAAGGCCAGTGCTCCCAAGTGCAACATGGGTTGCAGAGGGGTTAGGAATAGTGCCAGGAATTCCTGGGATCTGGGTTGTGGTAATGAGAGGGGGTGTGACCCCTATGTTGGGCATACCCATAACAGGTGGTGGCCCTGTGTTGGGCATACCTAAAGGGGGAATGGCCCCTATATTAGGCATGCCTAATGGGGTTGTTGTTACCATGGGTGGCACAATAGTAGTAGGGTTTGTCGATGTATCTCCAATAGTACTGGTGAAAAGGGGATCGTATGGTGATCCAACCATGGGGTTGGTGGGTGATATTTCAGTAGGGTTTTCGGATTCAGCCTCAGAATCAGATGTGAAGTGAGGCGTGTCAGAATCGAATGACTGTGTGCTTGGCCGATGATGTGTCGATTCAAGGGATAAGGCTCTACGTCTATGACGTGTAGAGCCAAGTGTACTGAACTGAGGGGGTTGACCCTAAAGACGACGAGATCGTCTTAAATTCTCAATGGTGAGAAATATTTAAAAATTTTAGTGTAAGGTGGTGATGTAAAAAACTCAAAACCCTAATCCAACAATGAGTGCAAGAGGGGAGTGAAAAAATAAAGGCTCTCAGGCCAACAACCAACCTCAAAAAGCACTTATTATAACAACTGTGCTATAATAAGTGGAGGGATGCAACAAAATTGGTCAGAATAGCAAAAGTCAAACAGTTCCTAGAAAAAAGTGGTGTTACTAGACCAAAGGTGGGTATTGTATCATGTAAACACCTAACTAGAAGTATTGTGAGTCAACAAACGATATTCTCTGCAAGGTGATGAAATCCAAGTCAGACAATATAGAGTGTTGAATCAACGGCTAGATATCCCCCTACCGGGAGGGACACTGAGTAGACAATCCTAAAGAGTGGCAACTAGGATACCCCGTTCATGACATGTTCGGTTGGGTGAATCTGCATTTTGGTTCTATCGCCGCTGTACACCCTCTTGGGTGTACACTGAGAACTTTGAAAGGTATCCTTCGGTTCCTGAATGGATTGCGGTATTCCACTCAGACTTCCAGAACCAGTCTGGCTACTTCAACCCTCCTAAGGGAGAGGCCTTCCTGATAAATTGATTGATAACCGTGTCAAAATTATAAGGAATTTTGGTACTGTAGAGGACAACCACTTTGTCTCAAATGTAATAATTGAGGGGTGTTATTGGAACACCTATCCCCTCAATTCTACCTAACTACAAAATTCTTTTAAGTGCTCCCCAAGTGGGGTTAAAAGTTTGTTGAGTTTAAGGTAAATTTTAAGGCTCAGTTTAAATTATGTGGCAGAGTGGGTGCAAGTGTGGTATTTAAACTGAAATTGATTTTCCTCGCTTGGGCGATTGATTACAAATGAAAGAAAAGACACTTCCAGTTTTGCAAAAAATAAAGGCGTTTTTGAAATGTAAATACTTGAAAAAACTATTAAAAAATAATGGATCTTTGAAATAATTTAAAGGGAAGCCAATAACATAAATATTTCAAAAAATAATTGGATCTCTTAAAAGTAGCTTGGGCAAAGTATTGAGCAAATAAATAGTAAAACCTTGATCTAAATAAAATGCAGAAAAATCTTTCTTTCAATTACTGAAATTTTTTGAAAAGACTTTTAATGGAGCATTCTAAATAATAAAATATTTAATGTGGCTATAAAAATGCAGAAAAATTAATGCTGTAAAATATGCTAAATGGGCAGAAAATACAGCAAAAAATAATTTTCAAAAAATTGGCCGAATTAAAAAAAAATGCATCGCGGGTTTTGGGAAAACAGCCGCAATGCACAGCGCGGGTTTCGGCCGCGAAGCCACGATGTGCAGCGTAGGTTTCGGTCGTGTAGTCGCGATGGGCAGCGTGGGTTTCGGCCGCGATGGGCAGTGCGGGTTTCGGTGACACAGTCGCGATGTGTAGCGCAGCAAATGGCCGCGAAGCCACGATGTGTAGCACGTAAAATGGCCGCCAAGCCGCAGTGAGCCGCGCGGAAAAAAGCCGCGAGGTCGCGATGAGCCGCGTGACTGTCGGGCAAAAAATCGAGAGGCGAAAGCCGAAAATGGACGCCGAAAAACGAACCCGAAAATAAAAATTTCGGGCTGTTAATGGCAATAGAAGGGGCCAAGATCTAGAACAACAATGGATCTGCTGTCTAAGATGGCAGATCTATGAATTAAAATGATTAAAACTAACAAAAACTAAGATCTAAAGAAAAAAACGGAGATCTAAGAATTCGAAGCCAGCGGAGTCACCAAAAAACTATTGGTTTGGTTTTGCAACCAAGCTTTGTGCAATGGGCACCTATCAACAAGTGATAGCAGTTTCAAATATTGAAAGCAAAAAACAATTATAAATCTGAATCTAACATGTGCATATAACAATAAACTTGAAAAGATTTAAGAACAAGAACAAGAAATAAAATAAAAAATGACCTTTGTATTATAATACCTCAAATGGTGAGGATGTTGTGGTGTTGAGTAGCTCCAAGGGTGAGATGCTCCAGGCTCCAATGGTCTCTTCTCCAAGATTGTTACAATGGTCAAGAACTCATGAGAGATTTTGACAGTATGAGGATAGGATGATGGATGGATGGAAAGTGAGGAGCCCCTACCACCTTTTTATAGTTTTTGGTGGTGGGGCATACCATTATGCTTTTGAGGAAACCAATGGTATTGACAAACATGGTTTAGGTACCTTTTCCCTCCTTTTTCCTTTTTTGAATATTTTGAATATTTTTGGGAATTCTTGACCCTTTTTAATATTTTTGGGAATTCTGGACCCTTTTTGAGGGTTTTTTATGCTTTTTGAGGAAAAATATTCATTTTGAGGAGAAAAAGGGGTGTATTATGGTCTTTTGGTGACTTTTTGGTGGCTTTAGAGGCTCAAATGGTGGAAAAGTGGATAAATGGGTCATGTGAATAAGGAAATGAGCTAGTGAGCACTTTTTGGGTGTTAACAAGGTGAAAATAAAGTGTGGCCTCTTCTGTGAGAGGGAGAACCAAAGGGGTTCAAAGTATATCCGAGGGGAGAAAAGGAAGGGTTTCCTCTTCCACAAGAGGGTGAAGCAAAAAGATTGAAACCTTCTCCAAGGGGAGAGAATGAATCAAGCAAGGATCGGCCTTGACTGGATGATCCTATCAATGTTGCTTGGGATCATCCCCATCTAGAGTATCTCCCACGTGAACCATGGGGAGAAAGTGGGTAAAGACCCCTCGAGGGAGGGGAAAGGACTTGCAGTATGTGAGATTGCCTTAGGGGTTTTTGTTCCTCTATGGTGAAATATTGGTGACAAGTGATTGTGATGATGGAAATAAACACAATTGAAGAAATGAAAAAACATGCCATCCACTATAGATGTAAAAATGCTGCAAAGTGAGTGATATGTGCTATGTCAGTTTAGTGCAAGTGCTCCAACATGTAGGTTTTTTTTAGATATGAGTTAGTGAACTTGTACTTAAAAAGAAAATAAGTGTAAATTCCCTAAATACATAACGTATTTCCTATCAAATGTAACTGGGCCTTATAAAATCACAATTGATGGTGATAATGGAATCCACACAGCAATTGACTAGTGAAGGTAACAAAGAGTCAATTATACCAGCAATGGGGCTATGTTCTGAAAGGACTGGCAACATTTTGCAATGACAATATTTGACTTCAGGAGTCAATTGCACTCACAATTTCTCCTTGGTGCTATCTTAATTTTGGCCACTAAGATACACACATTAAGTGTGTGTAAGTGGTCCAGATTGGGTAGTATAGTGTTTCCTCTACAAATATATGAGTGGCTCTTTGGAATGGAAACTATACCTAAGATTTGAACTGCTTGGGAATGACGCACTTCTTTTCTGGGTTTTATTTTACCACTTGTTGATAGCATGATTTAATAGTCCCCTGTAATTTAACAATGTTATGTTTCAAAAAATTAATGAAATTAGATTGGTGGGCATTAATGGATGCTTATCCCAATCAATCCTACCTAACTAAAATGTTATTTTGTGACCTCTTGTGGAGGATTTTAGTTGGGTAGAAATTTACAAATGTTGATTTTAAAGGTCCAAATTCACTTAAGGAGTGTAAGGGAGGTATTTCACAATTCCCTTCTTTTTTTATTCACCAAACTCACATGAAGAGCTAGGTGAAGAGCATGCTTATAATGAAAGAGATTTTAGGCCCCTTAGTGTGTGCAAGTGATGCAAACACATGTGAGATAAGCAAATTGATTGTTGCAATTAACTAAAGAGATTGAGATAAATGCAAATGGATATTTAACTTCAACTCTAAAGATGCTAATGGTGCTTGCAAAACAAAATGCTAATGAAGTAAAAGTGTGCAATGGAGTTATTTCACACTTCTCACCCTTTTCTGATTCACCGACCTCACAAGAAATGTGAGGTGAAGAGCATACTTGGGGAGAGTATAGTATTTAGGTCCTTTCTTGTGTGCAAATGTGGATTACACTATCTAGAATAAAAACATGAAAAGTAAACGAAGAGCATGAGATGTCTTGAATACGAGTGACAACAATGAGGCCCATTGAAATCCCCAAAGTTGGTTACCTAAGTAGATTTCAAGAGAGAATGACTCTTTAATCCCTAATCTTGGTGTAAGTGGGATAATTAATAAATAAAAAAATAACTATTGCAAGTTAATTAAATTTGGTTCATTAGTGAGTAGTCATTGGGACTGGAATACTGTATGCAAACTGATAAAAAACAAAGAAATAACAGTAGTGCAGAAATAAAAAAATAGATGTGTAGTAGCGTGGAAAATATAGTCACTGACATGCAGTAGCGCGATTACAACATAGCAAGGCTATGCTAACAGAGAGCATATTATTGTGTGGGTGAGGGTCTGTTAAAATGCAGGAGCAACTCGATTGTCGAAGTGAAATCTGTGTGGATAGCATGCTCGAGGTGCTGGGATCCGTGAAACTGTGTAGATAGAAAAATCAGCCAAGAGTAGTCCGAATTTGGGGATTGAAGGGTATGGACCTCTTCCCCTGCACAAGATAAGCACCCAAAATTAGCTATCTAGCAACCAACAACTTATTTATAGATAAATAAACAAAAATAGAGTGGAGTCTCCATAAATATTGTTGCGGGAAATTATGCAGAAGAGGAGTCCAGCACATCCCACTTTGGATGAAGCCTATGAGATTTTCAACAAGGCCCAATATTGTAGTACAGAAAGAAAATTTGATTGAATCCAAATTGATCCTATAAGCCCTTGTTAGTGAACCAAATAAAAATAAAATCAAAAAATTGAAATAACTTGAAATAAAACAAAGAGAGGTGAGAGGATGCAAACAACAACATAGAGCAAATGCAAGAACCAATTTAGATTTCCCAATGGTTAATCTGGTTACATGAAGTGTCACTTAGGAGGTGTGGGATTCAAATGGAAGCCAACAATATCCCTTAGGGAGGTCCTTTTTTTCCACACTAAATGATAAATAACTTGAGAGAGAACAACGGGAGAAACACTTGCCCCTTGGAGGAAGATGGAAAGGGAGCTTGAAGGATGCTTGGAGGTATGGGAAGTGGTGGAAGAAGTTACAACACAATTCTAGCAGTATAATATTTCCCTAATTTATCCTTTCTATATGCATTCCAATGGCCTCCTTTTATAGGCCAAGAAGTGGCCAAGAAACAACTAGATCCAAATGTGGACTCATTAACTCCATGATTTGGCTCCAAATTATACAAAGGTGGGTCATTCAATGAACCCAAGTACATGAAGAGACCAAATTCAAATTCTTGTAGGTGATGGAGCTTTGATGAGTCTTCAATGCGACACAGATTGTTGTGGTCTTGTCATTTTTTACAATCGCACGGATTTCGAAGGAAAATCAACACTAGTGTAGCAAAGTGACAAAATTGAAAACCAGCACTAGTATAGCACGATCTATCATCAATGTAAATGAGTTGCTTCTGTTTTTTAATGTCTTTGGTTATTTTTGGGCTCATGCTTCTTTTTGGATATGATGAGGATGTCTTCGATGGGCTACATGTTATTTGTTGATGATGCCTTACTACAAGATTAGCCAAAATTTCACATGTGTGCGAAATTTAGGCATTAACAAACACACAAATCATATTAGTGAAAGACTCTCTCCTTCCTCTATTTATATGGGAGGTAAGAGAGGCCAACAATATTTTGTGGTAACAAGCCCTTACAAGTAACCTGCATGATCCCTTATAGGACACACAATTGGGATGTCCACTCTAGACTACAAGTGTCATGCTCCAATAATGATGTCGTGCACAGAGGACTCCAAGGTGATGTAGATACATAAGGAAATTTCACACTATTTCATCTTGAGCTTCTATGGAATCCATATATACTCCAAAGAAAAATACTTTGGTAGGTCATTTAACCCCTACAAGAACACTATTGAAGTCCCAAGTGTTCCCGAGCCATCTCCAATACTCTGAATAGGAATCCAACCTTCCACATACCATCTAATGCTTGAAGCCCTACTCCATTATGCATAATACCCAACATCCCATCTAGGTTTTTCTCCCACCAAGTGAATCCTCCACGTGGGAATTATGAAATGTGTCCACCATCCAAGCAAGAGGCCTCTAATGCCCAAGGGAAGAACAATGAGCCATCAATCAACTAAGGTCAAGCATCCACTAAGAAATCTATCACATACTATCTCTCATGCTACAATATATCTCAGACCATTGAGGGGTTGAGAATACACCATGTTCCCAAAATCTCATGAAATACCCAAAACATTGTGTACATACTTAAATTAGAGTATAATCCAAAAAACTAAACCTCCCTCTTTATGAGGAAATTGTTTACACCAACACTTGTTGATTTGATCCCAATACGTTACTTCACTCAAGAATCCATTACAACAAGGACAAACCCATATAATTTCTCAAAGGATATAAATACTTACTATTTATTATTAACTCGTGTATTCCCTAATGACTACTTGAGTACAATGGATGTATATATAAATACATGTAGAGAGAGTGATATGTCATGCCTTTTGTAAAAGACATGACTTGTTATTATTACTACAGTAATAATAATTACCATATTATTACATTTACATAAAAGTTGTTTACTACATAGTGGTGATACACTTTAGGTATGTTACAAATCATTCTCCTTTAAAAATGCTTTGTCCTTAGCACATGTAGGAAACACTTCTTCTAATACAATGATCCATCCTCTTGTGACTTTTTTCTATTTGATAAGGTTGAGGACATCGGGTGGTATGTATTCCAAGGATTTGAACCATACTATAGCATAAAAAAGGATCAATTCAACCTAAATGGATTCTTTTTAAATATATTTTATGATAAGAACCCGGATTCAATCTTCTTTGTTGTTGAATTTGAGATGTATTAATGTTCATATGCTTTGATATGTTGATTCATGTGTGCTAGATTTTCTATAATTAGGATGTTAATATGGTATCATGATAAGTTTAACATTTTTAATATTTGGTTTAAATTTTTCATGGTGTACTTGTGTCATCATGTTGATATTTGATATTTTTGTATTCATTGGTGCATCAATGGCTTCATCAAGTGTGACACTTTAATTTTTATTTTTCATTAATTCCATTGAGGTCTCTTTATATACAATATAAAATTTCAAAATTTCCTTGATTCACTCTCATCCCTGATGTCTCTTTCTCTACTTTCAATCCTTACATTTTAATTTATTTACTTTCCCAAGAAGGATTTGACTACTATTATTCAAACACTTAATTTCCTTGTCATTATCTTCCAAGACCTTCTCAATTTTTTTCTTGCCATCCTTCTAATCTTGTTATTCTTGATCACATTGAATTGTAACATCTTGTTGAATCAACGCTTGATATTTTACTTGTAAGTCACACTTATTTTTCTTTGATGCTTGCAGTTGTTTTTTGAGCTTTTTACTCTTGTTGACCCACTCTTCTAATTTACACTATAGGATATTTACTTCATGTTGAATGTCTTCTTTATCATTTTCAATATCTTTAATTCCCATTGATAGGGATTTAATTTTTGTATCTTTCTTCCTTTGTATTTAGGTTATAGATTCTTTGGATTCTTTCATTTTAACCTTTTAATTTCTTCAAGCAACTCTATTTAAGGTTCCTTATGCAAGAACTTTCTTCATCTTTTTGTGATATATTTTTTTGATATCATAATTCTCCTCTTCTAGGTTATGTTTGCACTACTTTGTCTCTTTTGAGTTATTGATTTGTACAAGTAGTTTTCAACTACGATCTTTTATGTGAGAAATTTATTCATTTTTTTTTCTAATAAGTTCTTGTCAAATTTTCTTTTGAGATCACGAATTTTATGTTTAGTGCAATGTTTTTCCTCTTTTAATTCCTTGATTTGTGTGGTAAACTCTGGATACAATTTTTTAGATAAGAATTATCTTTCTCACTTAAGCTAGTAAATATTTCTTGATGTCAATTACATGCTGTAATTTTTTTATTGATTTCTTCGTATTGTGTTACTTTCTTCTCTAATTTTTCAATTTGTGACATCCTAGCTCTTAATATATATTATACATTTTACATAGTTTTATCTTTACTTCAAGGCAAATACAATGGATTGCCTTTCTTTTTTTAATAATTATACTTTATAAAACTTTGGGAACTATATCACTTTTGTTTGATTTTTTTTAGTTTACTTATATTCCACTTTTCACTTACAAATTTTTCACGTTATTCAATCTACCAATATTTTCACTTATTTACCCTCAAGTAACCTGTTTATTTTATTTTATTTACATGTCAATAGAGAAGTTTTTTCCTTCACTTGAACTTCTTCACCTTTAGTTTAAATAAATTAGAAGCATTCATTTTTTAATTTTTTCTTATCGTTAACTTTACTTATGTCAAATATGGAATATTTTTATTCTTGATATTTTCTTATTATGGGAATAAATATTTGACCACCATACAAGATTAACTATCTTTTCTTTCATTCATTTTTTTCTCTTACACTTCTTCTTTCTTTCCTTTCAATTTACCAATTGAAGTTAACCCAATAATTACTTCAATTAGAATCCATTATAACAAGGATGCATTCATATAATTCCTCAAATGATATAAATACTTATTATTAACTCATATATTCCATAATTGTAACACCTTATTTTTTACCCCATGATGTAATTATGTATGCAATGATGCAAAGTCTAGAAGATGGATATAAATGGTCTAGAATGACCGATTGTACCATAAATGCATACTTTTGGTATTTAATAGAAAATCCCTAGCATTTGTAGATGAGGGAGGATAAATAAGAGATGGGGGGGCTATGATTTCAAAAAGGGTTGAAGTGAAAGGGGGTATACAAGGGAGATGAATATAATGACTTATTAATTTAATTCATTATCCCTGTTTAAAATATAAGAGTGATTTTATCCTAATGTTCCAAAAGGGATGTTTATGAAAGTGGGCTAATTAACATTTATTTATTAATTATCCTAAGTTGGGATTAGAGTGGTAAAGTGGGATCCTTATGAGTTCCACATCGAAAGTTCTCAACATGTATACAAAGGTTAGGAACTCAATGGAGAGTGTCATTATGTCCATTATTTTTTAGCATCCTGGATACTAGTACTAGAGATGAAAACCAGAGCTACCATACTTTCATATGTTAGTTTCCCTAAGAATATAGTGTTAATGGGTATAATACACTTTTGAGGGAAACCTAACCTACATCTAATGTCTCTGGAGACCCAACATAGATATTCCCTAGTTGGCTTATGATGGAGCACTGGAAGGGAATGGGGACAACTTGAGGGACTTCAGTATAGAGAAGAGAGACCCATTCTTTATGTTGTGTAGGATGATGGGGTATGATTGTTAGTGGATTGGGACAAATCTAGACGGGGGTTTTTCCCCAAAGGGTTGTATGAGTGTGGTTGAGTATGAAGATCGGGGAAGATTCACACTTATGGACTCATATCCCCAACTTGGAGGTAGCCTCAATCAGATAAAAATCTAGTGTGATAGAGTGCTTATGGTTGGGAGGAACATCCTTCATCTACATCCAGCTGGAAGACCTTAAAATATAATTTTATCAATTATGAATGAATGAATGCCATAATTGATAGTTATGCTATGTGTTTGATTAATTTAATGTTTATGGAAATGTTTGTTTGCATGGAATTAATGGGACATGATATGGGTGCATTCATAGTAGGAATGTTGCATATTTAGAATTGGTATTTTAGTTTAAATTAGTGTTATTTTCTTTGACTATTAAAAATTAATGATATAGCAATTCAGTTGAAAAATTTGGAACTGGTATCAGGGATGGATTTATATATGGAATTTGGTACCATGTGAATAATATGTTCAGAGGTTGTGAGGTATGTGAAAAACTGGTATAAGAGTAAGAAGTTGCAACATTGGGACTACATGGGTTGTAAGTGAACTTTACAAGAAATATTCAGGTTGCACACGAAGTGTTTGGGAATGGGTAAGATATTTTTTTGGGGAAAAACCATGTTGAATGGTCTAGATGTTTAATTGAGGGATCTAAATTAAGGTTTGGATAATTGTTTGAATGGTTGGGATAGATATGGAGGGTATATGAAGTGAAATTTGATTTTTGAAGTTGGTATTATGAGATTTGAGTGAAAAATCTAGTTTGCAAGCAAACTATTTGACAAAATACTATTGAAAAAATTAATGGATTTGAATGCTTATTTGACATTTTTCTGAACCAACATGAGAGTTGGTAATAAAAATTCATAAATGGATGTTGGTTATAATTTTATGAATTATGAAATTTCAGACCTCACATATTTGGGGAAAAAAATGAACTAGTGTCAAAATTACCAATTTTATTAGTTGACAAAAAATTCTCAATTTACGGAAAGGCCAAGTATAAATTTTGTGTAGCCACCTGTTGATGGAAACTAACATAAAAATTTATAGTATAGAGAAATTCTAGGTGTGATTTCATATTTTCCATTTGTTACAAAATTAAAATATATGTATATGAGAAAAATTGAAAAATTGAGAATATTTAATGTGGGCCCCATAAATTCCACGTGGGCAGGACGTATGACATGGATCAAACAAGTGGAGTGAATGTAAAAGTGATAGTGATGAACATAGGTTAGATGCATAGGTGTAATCCATGTAAGAAAGAGCGTAAACTAGTTTATGTAGTGGACAACATATATTAATTGGGTGATCAAAATTAAGAGATTGTGATCGTTCACACAGGAGAAGGTGCTTGTGTCTTAACATAAGGGGTCCCTGCATGAATAAATCATATTAAATTATGTAAGCCGCATTAGCTGATCCTAACCATTCACACTAGTGAACTTGATTAGAGTATAACAATGGTACCCCTCACTACCACGAAAAGGACTTGTAGAGGAGGTTATAATGGAGGTTCTTAGTGTTATAAGGTTGGTCAAAATTAAAATAAAAACCTCTGTTACAACCTCTATAAATGGTAATGGATGTTTTAGTGGAGGTTTTTACAGAATTTATTATAGCTAAAAAATATTAGCGATCGTAGGATTTAGTAGATATTTTTTCATCGGTGTGCTTTAACGAGAGAAGCGCACTGGTGATATTATACCAAAGATGCATTGGCACGCTTCTACCAATTAATATGAACTGGTGCGTTTATAGCAACGATGCACTAGTGAAATTATGCTAGAGATGCACCAGTGTGCTTATACCAATCATGCACTAGTGCGATTATACCAAAGATGCACCAGTGTGCTTATACCAAAGATGCACCAGTGAGCCTTCACCAAAGAGGAGAACGGAAGTTTTTTTGGACAAAAACACACTAGTACACATTGGTCATGGAGCATTAGTGTACCTATAGTAAAGAATCATAGATGCAAATACACCAAAGATGAGCATCGATGCACCTTAACCAACAATGAGCATTGGTGTTCCCATACTAAAGAGGAGCATCAATGACAAAAAGCAATTTGTTGTGTATAGAAACCTTGTGAACATGCAAATAATTGGAGTTGATTTAATAAACACATTATTATTAAAATGTAATGATATAATAACTTTGATTTTGAATATTCCAAGTATTAGTTCTTACCCTTGTTTATGAATGAATATCTTATTTACAATTTAAAAATGAAATGCTTTCCTAATATTAAACAAAAAATATAATTTTGATTGTTTGAAATATACTTGTATATTTTTTTTGTAACTTAGTACTTACATTATATTAGAGTAATAGTTACATATAAATATAGTCCAACTAGGCCTCTCACAGGGAGAAAAAAAACTCAGGTTTATAGTCTTTTGAGTTGAAAACAAAATGAGAAAAAATAACCTAATTACTATACTGGGATCCATACATAGGATTGGTAGCCACTATACAAACTGAGATTTAAGCTAACAAAAACACTGTGACTTACAAGACTGATTATCCATCTAGGAAAAAACATATCAAAAGCATAAAGACAAGAGTGCTACTTGGAGTGGACGAGATGCATTCATAACTTGGCCTTTGGAGGCTCGAGGGAATTCACTTTAGGGCTCAAGATTTTGCACTTCGTCCCACTAGTGTTGGCCATTGTAGGTCCATCTATCTTCATAGGACTTTCACTTTTCACTATTCGTTCTTCTCCCTCCACCATAGAGGGATTGTTGACCTGAACATTTTCCTTCATAGGTTACATCGTGTTCGCCACCTCCGCCTCTGGTCCTTGATGTACTACACCATCATCCCCAAAAACCGTGATAAATGGCAATGGGATGCCGAAGAACTCGGTGATATTGGCACACCAATCAATTATGGTTTCCACATAGTGACCAATTTCCTCGATTCGAATCTTCATATCCTTCTTAACCTCCTTGACATCATTCTGAATTTGCAATAAGGTGTCTTTCATCACTGCAAGGTGATGAGCTATGCCCTTGTTTCTTGCACCCTATGATCATTCATGGAAGCCATGACCATCTTTGCTAGGGGATCTATGCCCTTCTGGATCCATGTTTCATCTTGCTTTTGTGCACACCCACCCATAGATTGCTTGTGTATGGTCACTCTGAGCTTACTGAGGCATCAAATAATCATTGGAGCACAAAAATTCAGGGATCTAATGGGAATAAATGAATGCATTATCGTCTGTCACTAAGGTGTTAAAACATAAGCTGGGATTGATGACCATATCAACCACGCCATGAATGCACCTATGCGAGCTTATCATTTCTACTCCCGGGGAAGGAAGAGGATTAATGTTTCTCAACCAACAAAGTAGCCACCAATGCCACCTCTCTCACTATCCTATCCTGCTCATTATGCCCCATGTTATAATCATAGATGCCCGTCGTTTCTCTTCCTCTCACCCCATCTGGGAAAATATACCTTTATAGTTAAAATCATATGAAATAATACATTATAAATAAACATAAACATAACATTATAAAAAATGTATAATAATTAATATGAAATATTAAGCATTACAATTTATAGTCATGTAATGCTGGTGCACCTACAATAAAGAAGCATCAATGCACTTATACCAAAGATGAGAACCTATGCATCTTAACAAACAATGAGAATCATTGTTCCCATACAAAATAGGAGCATTGATGACAACAAACAATATGTTGTGTGCATAAACCTTGTAAACGTGCAAATAAAGGGAGTAAATACAATATTATTAAAATGGAGTGATATAATAACTTTGATTTTGAATATTCCAAGTATTAGTTCTTACCCTTGTTTATTAATTAATCTCTTATCTACAATTTAAAAATGAAATACTTTCCAAATATTAAAGAGAAATTACAATTTTGATTGTTTGAAATAATAAATTACAGTTAAAAGCATATGAAATAAGACATTATAAAAAAACTAAAAATAATATTATCAAAATTTACAATAATTAATATTGAAATGTTAAGCATTACAATTTATAGTAATGGTGATGAAGCCACCTGTCCAAAACCATGGTGAGTGTCAAACCACTCTTACCACTTAATGAGGGGATCTCTTGTAATTACAAAACCAATCAATTGTTACATGATTTTTTTTAATGAGAACTCTCCGAAACCATTCATCCACTAGAGATAATATGCCTAATGTGGAGAATCAATTCTCTTCGACCAAATAAGAGCACTAGTGTTCCCAGACCTTAAAATAGGACCATCAGTGCACTTATACAAAAAATGAGCACCAATGTTCCTTCACCAAAGGGGAGCATTGGTGGGTTGTCACCAAAGAGAAGCACCAGTGCAGTTATACCAAATATGCATCAGTGCATTTGTACCAAATATGCATCGGTGTGGCTTCACCAAAGAGAAGCACCAATGCATTCACATAGAATAGAAGCATTGAAGCACCGCGAATGTAAAATAGAATGCCCTGAATAGAAAATAGTTTTCCACACATAAAAAACCCTCGTTAACATGCAAATAAAAGGAGGTGAAAACCACTATGGATATGCACCCATGCTACACAAAAGTATCATTTTATTTTCTAAACTTACCCCTAATTTTCTATCCATATATTTCGAAGAAAAACCCTAAAATGAATCCACCATTAACCTGCAAAATAGAGGAAAAACCCTCAAGCCAACAAAAATGAACAACAAAACCAAATAAGAAATAGGAACAATAATGAGAAAAACAAAATAATAGAAATAAAATAGATAATGGGAATAAATAAAACAACGAAGAGGAAAAAATGGTTTCTTGGCTACAATACCCTTCCTCTTCCTCTTTTCTCTTGCAGAATGATGTGAAATGAAGAAATGAAACAATCCCTCTTTTCCCCCTCTTCTTAAGATGTTTTTCTTGCTTATTTCAAATGTTTAAAAAACCCTATTTATTTCAAAAAGTGGGGAAACCCCATATTTTGATGTAAAACCATAAAATAAATCCACCATTAAACTACAAAGTAGAGGAAAACCCCTCAAACCAACCAAAACAAACAACAAAACCAAATAAGAAATTAGGAATAATAGTGAGAAATATAAAATAGTATAAATAAAATATATAAAATGAATAAATGAAACAATTAAGAGGGAACAAATTGGTTTCTTGGCTACAATACTCTTCCTCTTCCTCTTCCTCTTCTCTATGGTAGAACCATGTGAAATGAAGAAATGAAACAAACCTTATTTTTTCCCTCTCTTTAAGAAATTTTCTCGGTTTCTTTAAAATGTTTAAAAATTCATGATTTTTTCAATAAGTTAAAAAAATGACTTACTGTTTGGTGCTTTTGTTTATCAAAAGCACCGGTGCGCCTATACTATAAAAGGATAACTAGTGTTCCTAGACTATAAAAGAATCACTAGTATGCTTATACTATAAAATGAGCACCGACACCAGTGCACCTTAACCAAAGAGGAGCACTGACATTGGTGCACCTTAATCTAAGAGGAGCACCGGTGCGCCATTTCAAAAGTGGAGCACCGATGTTTTTCTTACAAAAAAATATTGGTTCACATGGTTCATTGAGCACTAGTGTTCCCACACCTTAAAAAGTTCATAGGTGTGCCTTCACCAAAGAGGAGCACTGACACCAATGCACCTTCACCAATGAGAAGCACCAAAACCAGTGCACCTTATCAAAGAGGACTGCTGGTGTGCCATTACAAATGTGGAGCACTGATTTTTTTTGGGCTAAAATCACACTGGTGTACATGGGTCATAGAGCATTGGTGCTCCTAATCCAATGAGGAGCAGTGGTACGACATTACCAAAAAACAAGCACTGGTGTGCCATAATGGTTTAGGTGCACCGATAAAAAAACATTTGCTAAAACCTAGCCCGCTCGCCTCCACTAGAAACCTCCACTATAAATGGAGAAAGGGCCTTCTTTTGGGGGGGGTTATGCTATAATCTCCACTAGAAGATGTTCTCCTTGTATTTCTTGCACAAACGATTGAGATGAATTAAATACACATGTTAGATTGGTAGATATCAACCATTAATGCACATAAAGGTGAATGTGCATTAACTTAGGGGATGACATTATGAATGGAAAATATTTGATTAAGCAGATCCTATATTTAAATCCTAACCATTCAAGCAAATATAGATGATATAATATTATCAGAGGGGGGTCCTCCATGAACGACCTAGAGTCATTGTTCAAGTTAACTTTGTAGATCTGAGCCACTCTTGTAAGTTAAGATGATAAAATATTATCACAAGGGGTCGAGCTGCAAATGGTTGAGATTAAATCATGCATGTTAGCTTAACATATTGAGGCCATTCGTACACAAAAAGATGATCGAAAATTAACATAATGGGTGTTTTTGCGAATGGATAGCATTAAATCGAGTCCATAGGATGGGTTGACTTGAGTCATTCACGCTCAAGCAAATCTAGATGATCAAATATTATCAGATGGGGGTCCTCCATGAACAACCTAGATTCATTTTGCAAGTTAACTTTGTAGATCTGAGCCACTCTTCCAAGTTAAGATGATCATATATTATCACAAGGGGTCAAGCTGCAAATGGTTGAGATTAAATCATGCATGTCATATTAACATATCGAGGCCATTCGTGCAAGAAAAGATGATAAAAAATTAACATAATGGGTGTTTTTGTGAATGGATAGGATTAAATTGAGTCCATAGGATGGGTTGACTTGAGTCATTCACGCTCAAGAAAATCTAGATGATCGAAGATTATCAGAGGGGGATCCTCCATGAATGACCTAGATTCATTGTGTAAGTTAACTTTGTAGATATGAGACACTCTTGTAAGTTAAGATGATCAGATATTATAACAAGGGGTCAAGCTGCAAATGGTTGAGATTAAATTATGCATGTCAGATTAACATATTGAGGCCATTCGTGCACGCAAAGATGATCGAAAATTAACATAATGGGTGTTTTTGTGAATGGCTAGGATTAAATCGATTCCATAGGTTGGGTTGACTTGAGTCATTCATCCAGATGAAAGTGATGTACCATATAAATAATTGACTCATGAATGATACGTGCATTCTCTGAAAACCAAATCCCATGCCTTCTATCAAAATGTATTTTGTTGGCTCCACTCCATACTTTGTTCTTGCAAGTGTTATGCCCCATCACAAATCATAGATTTAATATAAAGGATTTTTATTGTTTTATTAATTATAAAATGAGAGAAGTAAAACAACATAGAGACTTACAAAATCCACAATTAATTTTTTATACCCCAACATATACTCACAACCCTTGCTTAACTTAATGTCAATCAATTCTTCTGATGGCTCCTCTTTGTATGTTAACACCTGTTTGAAGACATGTAAGGATTTCCAATGAAAACAAAAAAATATATATACAAATCAAAACCACTATGAAATCTTAATTTCTTGCAAGGAAATCACAAATACTCACAAACTTTGCTATCAGCCCCTCTTTTCCTTGTCGTCTTGTCTTGTGTGCTGAATGGGTTCCATTTTTTTGTTTTTATTTTTGTTTCTGCAACAAAAAAATTGAAAATTAATATTTAATGTTGAATTAATTAATGATATGTATAACATAAACCTAAAAACCAATGATTTCATACATTTGAAGCATGTTGTTGTTGAGATGGCTCCTCCTGCGATGCAATTACGTCCATTTCCTTTACCATCTCCTTGTACATTTTTTTGCACATCCCTACTAGCACATTTTGCATATCACCTCGTTCATCCTTTGGGATTCTCATAATCTTCCTAAAAATGTAAAATGACATTAAACTATTTTTCTCTTGATATGATAATTAAATATAGAAGAATTAAATTTATTGAATGAATAATGCTTTGTAATAGTTATAGATATATATTCTACATAAACATGTCTAGGAATATTACTTTTTGAATGATTATTTTTTTGTTGTTGTATGTTTTTGCTATTGCAAGCCTGGAAGGTCTCATTGACCATTGCTCTAGGAATGCCTCTTGTACTTTACATATGATATGATTCTTCAAATCATTTGATTAGTTTCTGTATTGTAAGTGAAAAGTACGTATGTAACGCCAATTTCATTAAATTTGGACAAATTAGGCAAATTTTGGACTAAGAAAGTGTGAATTTAGACTTTGAAAGTGTCAATATCAACCTTTCTAAAGTGCAAAAACGGGTTCTGAAAGTGGCAATATTGGATTTGAAAAGTGTGTTTTTCTATTCGAATAGTGTGTTTTTTGACTATTTATGAACCTTAAAATTGCAGTTTTTTCTTATAAAACTATGAATTTCAATTCAAAATCTGTGAATTTCAAATCAAAAAATGCAAATTTTGATTTGAAAAGTGTGAATTTCAAATAAAAAAATGTAAATTTTGATTTGAAAAGTGCGAATTTCAAATAAAAAAATGCAAATTTTGATTTGAAAAGTGCGAATTTAAAATAAAAAAAATGCAATTTCGGATTTCAAAAGTGTGAATTTCAAATAAAAAAACTGCAATTTTTTATTTGAAAATTGCAATTTTCATTTATAAATGTTCAAAGTTTTAAAGTGAAAAGTTCAATGTCTAAAATATTCAGTCATTGTTTGAATAACAAGTAAATCCGCTAAGTTAGAACGTATAAAAATGGTTTGTCCCGACTTCTGTTTTCCGACAAGAAGGATCATCCGCCCCTTCTTTTCGTAGTTAATTGTGAAAGCATTTATCCAGCAATTCAGCTATATCCATAATGGAGAACACAAGAAGGATCGACCGACCCTTCTTGCAGTGTCAAACTATTATGAAAACAATATTGGGGATAAGAAGGGTCGGTCGACGCTTCAATTTCGAGGGAATTGTTAAAATAGAACACCTTGGAACTTATAACATATAAAAATAGTTTGTCCTGACTTCCATTTTTTGACAAGAAGGATCAGTTGCCCCTTCTTTTCATAGTTAATTGTGAAAAGCTTTATCCAACAATTCAACTATATCCATAATGGAGAACACAAGAAGGGTCGACCGACCCTTCTTGTAGTGTCGAAGTATTATGAAAATAATATTGGGAATACGAAGGTTTGGTCGATCTTTCAATTACAAGGCAATTTTAAAAATAGAAAACCTTGGAAGTTTTAACATATAAAAATGGTTTCTCTCGACTTCCATTTTCCGACAAGGAAGATCGGTCGCCCCTTCTTTTCGTAGTTATTTGTGAAAACATTTATCCAACAATTCAGCTATATCCATAATAGAGAACAAAAGGAGTGACCGACCCTTCTTGCAGTGTCAAACTATTATGAAAAGAATATTGGGAATAAGAAGGGTCAGCCAACCCTTCATTTATGAGGGAATTGTAACAATAAAACACCTTGAAGAAAGAGCAACCGCTCTTTCTCTGAGAATGTTTTCACTTTCCAACAAAGTCTTTGAAGCAAAACGTCTATAAATTTTGTTGTTTAAATGTTGATATGTAGTATCCCAAGGTGACACGTGGAACCATCATATTGTGACACATGGCATATTTGATTTGTCACATTGAGTATTAGAAATATAGTTTAATTATAATATTGAGTCGTATAGAATATTTTCTCCTCTGAGCACCACTGTATCCATGCTAGGTTTTATTCTCTATTAAACACTATGTTTTAAATATGCTTGGGAGAACTGCAAAAGGAAGTGAATAATTATAGTAGCATTTGTGCTCTCGCACTATCACTGCCTCTCTAGCTGCCGATACACCCTATTATCTTGGTCAACTTGCAATCATTGAGACCTATGGATTGGGAATATTGACACCTAAATCCTCCAAAAACAAAGCTATCGAAGGAAAAGACCGTGTTTTGATGTTTTGTGCCTATGTTTCATATTCTAATTGGACATCAAACCAAAATGGTTTCATGTGCCGAGCTTATGAGATATTGAAAAATATAAATACCTGGCAATTGAAAAACTAGATTTATGGTTACAGATTTATCGTTTGAATAATATAAATACCTGGCAATTGAAATGTTCTATTATATATTTATTATTAAGACATAAAAATCAATAGATGTTATTCCCGGCAATTGAATTTACTTTGATCTTTCAACTTTTATAGAGCTTGGCCTCTTAATACATTTCACGACTACGAGATTGAGCTCACAAACACAGACTCTTCTACTACAAGATTTATATTAAAAAATTTCTTACTAATTAGACATAAAAATTAGTAGAAGTTATTCCAGGTTAAAATAGTGCAACTTCACCGCATTACACATAGATGAAATTTACTTCGATCTTTCACCTTTTACAGAGCTTGGGATCTTAATGCATTTCAGGACTACGAGCTTGATCTCACAAACACAAACTCTTCTAGTATAGAGAATTTACAAACTTTATTTTGGCTTCGACTAGAAGCTATACTTTATTTTTGCTTCCACTAGAAGCTATGAGTCACATTAGAGACAAATCCTAGTCTTGGGGCTTCGATAGTGCTCGAAATGCCCATATATCATGATGTGGTGAATATTTGTCAGGGAACTGCTATCGAAATGCTCATATATCACGAAGAGAGCCACCATAAGACTCAATGACTTCCTTTGTATTTCTGATAAAACAACAAAGGAAACAGAAGAGAGGTGGTAAAGAAGAGTGCCATGACTTCCCGAAGATTTCATTTGGTTGCAATATTGGGTATGCTTTAGTCTTTATATAGTGAATTAACACCAATTTCATTAATTTTGGACTTATTCCAGTCCAACTCACTTTGAAGACGGGTCAAAAACAGTCTTTCTAAACTCCAAAATCAAACAATATCCAGTTCCAAAAGTGCCAAATCCAGGTTCCAAAAGTGCCGAAACCGGTTCCAAAAGTGCCAAAACCACTTCCAAAAGTGCCAAAACCGGTTCCAAAAGTGCCAAAACCGATTCCAAAATTGCCAAATCTGATTTCGAAAGTGCCAAAACCGGTTTCAAAAGTGCCAAAACCGATTCCAAAATTGCCAAATCTGATTCCGAAAGTGCCAAGTCAAGGTTCCAAAAGTGACAATACTGGTTCCGAAAGAGCCAAAACCGGTTCCAAAAGCACCAAATCCGGTTCCGAAAGTGACCAAACCGGTCCCGAAAATGCCAAATCCGTTTCCAAAAGACCCAAAATCCAGGTTCCAAAACCATACTTTTTCTTTTGATATTGCTGTCTGTATAATATGACAGTCATTTGAAGTTGAATGTCATAAATGAATGAAGGGGCAGCCGACCCTTCTTCTGCCCACTATTATTTTCATAATAGTTCTAGATTACAAGAAGGGTGGTTCGATCCTTCTTGTGTTCACCATTCTGGATACAGGTGAATTGTCGGATATTACTGTTAAGAATTATCTACTAAATGAAGGGGCGGCCAATCCTTCTTTTTGTCAGTAGGAAGTCAGGAATATTGTTTACATGTTATAACATAGGCAATGTCCCCATCCCTACCATATACTGTGGAAGTCGGTAGTGGGGAAATGTTGTCCCAACCTTCGTAGATTAATTGTTTTTCATTTCTCTTTTAAATGAAGGGTCGACTAACCCTTCTTGTGCTTAGTATTTGTGTAGTCTTCGCAATTCAGGATATACATGTATTGACAGCCTATATTTTGTCAGTTGAATATTTGCACAATTCCGTCATAAATGAAGGGGCGACCGACCCTTCGTGTGCCCAATAAAGAAGGTTGGCCGACCTTCTTGTGATTTATATTTTTCTAGTCTTGACCATTCTGGTTATACATGATTTGATCTCTATTTTGGAAGGCCAAAAGCTCACACGTGTGAGCCTGAAAGAGAGAACTGACGCCATAGGAAGTGATCACATGGCATGTATGATGACATGGCATCTATGATGACATGGCATGAATGATGACATGGAATCTATGATGACATGGAATGTGTGATGAGGCTGGAAAGACACATGATGGTGTTCTGGTGTATTGTTTAGTCAGTGTTGCAATCTGACATCATTCTCAAAAAGTATGGCAAATTTGTGAAACTTTGGAAATTGACAAAGTATGGAAAAAGTAGTCAAAACTGCTATGATAGAATGCCCACCATAATTCATGGTTTCAGAAAAATTTACGCACCATCATATCATGCTATAGCTTGTTGAAGTGGCTATCTAGTTATACATGATTGTAGATTGCGCGAAGTCTTTTAATAATGGATTTGCGACATGCGTTTTCGCAACTCGCACGGCAAATTGCGGATTGCGGAAACTTTGGTTTGTTTTTATTTCTTGTTGTAGTCCTACAACCCACAATTGCGGTTTGCGGGAACGTTGTATATATTTCCAAACCATTAAACCCCCGCAACTCATTGAATCCTTCCCCAGATTAGATCTCAGCTGTCCCTTGTGTTAATGTTATGGCCTAGATTTAACCCAACGGAATTAATAAATATGTGGATTTTGTTTCTATTTCCTTTTGTTATTTTTTATCTTCAAAAATTACCTATTGTGTGGATTTTACTGCGAGTTTTTAATAGGGGTCATTTTCGCCATTTTTTCCAGCTTGAATTAAGGGTCAGCCGATCCTTCTTCTTCCCAATCCCCTCATAAATGAAGGGGACGCCGACCCTTCTTCTGCCCACTATTATTTTCATACTAGTTCTAGACTTCTAGAAGGGTTGTGCGATCCTTCTTGTGTTCACCAGTCTGGATACAGGTGAATTGATGGATATTGGTGTTCACACTTATCTACTAAACGAAGGGGCAGCTGACCCTTCTTCTGATTTATATTTTTCTAGTCTTGGGCATTCTCGTTATACATGAATTGATCACTATTTTGGTAGGCCAAAATCTCACATGATAGGAAGTGATGAAATGGCATCTATGAATAAATATGTTGATTTTGTTTTTATTTCCTTTTATTATTTTTCATCCTCGAAAATTACCTACCGTGTGGATTTTACTGCCAAATCCGTTTAAAAAATTGCCAAATACAGGTTCCAAAACCATACTTTTTCTTTTGATATTGCCACTTTTGAAATTGGTTTTTGGTGTGTTCCGATATGATAATTATGACGACCATTTGAAGTAGTAAAAAATATACAAATTATCAAATGAATCAGTGTCTGCATAATATGATAGTCATTTGAAGTTGTATTTCATTAATCGACACCCCATTTCAAATGATGCTCGAGATAAATGAATGAATAGTTAGCCGACCCTTCTTCTGCCCACTATTATTTTCATAATAGTTCTAAACTGCAACAAGGGTGGTTCAATCCTTCCTGTGTTCACCATTCTAGATACAAGTGAATTGTCAGATATTGGTGTTCACAATTATCTTCCAAAAGAAAGGGGTAGCCAATCCTTCTTGTCGGCAGTCGGAAGTCCCGAGAAATATTGTTTAGGTGTTATAACTTAGGAAATGTCATGATCCCTACCATATACTGCGAAAGTCGGTTGTGGGGAATTGTTGTGCCAACCTTCTTAGATTTAATATTTTTTCATTTCTCTTTTAAATGAAGGATCAACTGACCCTTCTTGTGGTTAGTATTTTTTCAATCTTCATTATTCAGGATATTGATAAATTGACAGCCTATACTTCATAGGTTGAATATTTGGACAACTCCCTCATAAATGAAGGGGCGGTCAACCCTTCTTCTACCAAATATTATCTTCATACTGGTTCTAGACTACAATAATGGTCATCCGATCCTTCTTGTGTTCACCAGTCTGGATATAGGTGAATTACTGGATATTTGTGTTAACAATTATCTACTAAGGGAAGGGTCGGCCGACCCTTCTTGCGATTTGTGTTTTTCCAGCCTTGATCATTCTGGTATACATGAATTGATCTCTATTTTGGCAGGACAAAATCTCACACGTGTGAACCTCAAAAAGAGAATTGACACCATAGGAAGTGATGACATGGCATGTATGATGACATGGAATGTGTGATGAGGCTGGAAAGACATATGATGGTGTTTTGGTGCTATCATTAAATCAGTGTCTCAATCCGACATGTTGTATGAAAAGTACAAAAAACTTGTTTGAGAGAATGCCCGCCATAATTCATGGTTTGAGAAAAATGCATGCACTATCATATCATGCTATAGCTTGTTGAAGTGGCTATCTAGTCATGGTCTCAGTTTGCCTTAATCATTTCTGAGGAGAAAGTTATAAGTCTACCAAAATAGGGTTTCAGGATCAACCAAGTTGGAGAAATTCTTGGAAATGACCAAGTGTTGGAAAACTGGTTCAGGTGGCCTTGGGAAAATCCCGCCGTACCTCATGGGAGAATGATAAAAGGGCAGTTAGATCAACAGCTATTCGATAAAGGGAGGTTAGATCGATGACCCATAATCTTTCTGCACCGCCAACATGCACGACGTAATGGAGGTCTGAGCGGTTGTAAAATACCATACTATTGTACGCGTGTCGTCTCCACATAATTCCACAATTAGAGAAAGCGATAAGGAAAACCACCATCCCGCATTGCCAAACCACCTTCGGTGGTGTATAAAAGAGAAGCGCACGCGAAAATTTGACTTTTGTGTTGCGAAAGGTGGAGGATTGGAACATGTATGTGCTGCTCGAAAGTGAGAGAGCATAGTTTATTCAACCTGTCCATGCCAGGTAGGTCTTCTTAACTCGTGAAAGTAATTAGAATTGTTTACATAATGGAAGGAAGTAGTGAAACCGTTTGTTAGAACGTTTAAACTATGAGGATAGGAGAAACCCTAGTGGACAGAGATAGTGACATTCATGACCCCATAATGGTTAAATTCTCAGTTTCAAAAATCAAAACCAAGTTGGAGGGTTTATATAAACAAAATTTGGATGTGCACAATGTTTATAAGTCTCGTTTTATCCATTTCTGTCCTGAACAACCTTCAGGGTTTCCAGAATTCATTTCGTGGTGTGCAGTAAATTATTCTTAGAGTAGAAGAGTCATTATGAATTCATCACGAAAGAAAATTCTTTTCTATGTAAATGCATCTACCGATAGGAAAGCTCTAGGAGTGCCCCTGCTTTCCTCCCATGACCACGAAGATTTTTCCGAAGAAGCCCTAGTTAGCCATTACAAAGAGTCATCCCCTGAGACCAAACAAACCTTCATGACCAGTTGTCTAAAACCTGGCCTTGCCATTGATAACACCCCCTATCCACTTGACATTAATTTCTTTGATGAAAATTCACAGTTAGTTTTGTCACTCATTTCACAGTTTTTAGGGTTTGATGATGATTCCATGGTCATAGAGGTCTAGTTAAGTTTGCTTTTTAGACTAAGTGTTTCTAAACCAAAAATAGATTACAGTCAAGTACCCTACCTTAAATTTGATGTATTCTTGGCTCAGAACATCCACACTCAGTTAGTGAATTTCCACACTTCGAGACATTTCAGATTCCAGACACACCTCATGAAAATGCTCCTGTTTAGTAGTCGAAAATATTTACAATTCCCACAGTCTGTGTTTTCAGAAACAGTGGAAGACAATATGTTTAATTTTATGAATTTTATTTTATCAAAAGTATACAGATTGATGTTTGGAGAAAATTTTCCTAGAGTATTATCAAAGATGAAGACCCTGATGCAATTAAGCCCAAAAAAAGCAATTGGAGACTGGTTTCTAGGGAAGCAAGATACAGTAATCAAACTTTATGGATTTGTTAAGGAGCCCTTTATTCTACCAACCTTTTTGACTCTGAGAGTTTTTGCTTTGGAGTTTATCAAATAAAAATTTACAGTAGAAAATGACCATTTTCTACTTTTCAAGAAAGCTACAGATATAAAGTTCCCTTTAAAAATTGGCCCTTTTATCATCAAGAACAAGAATGCTCTCCCTTTTCTACAAAAACATTTAGAAGCAATGAGTTTTAGGAAAGCGATAGCTATTAATTATGATCCTTGTCATGTTATTTCTGATAGAAGGAAAGAGAACAAAAATAAAGCCTTTGATCACCAAGAGGTTGAAGGATTGGCGAAGATGGCAAATTTACTACAATATGAATTCGACACGGAAGTTTCGGGAAGTTCACATGCTAATCCTTCTACCTTGGATAAAGTTGCATCTGAGTTGGTACCTGAGATGGTACCTACCCTAGGAAAGCTTGACGCAACAAGTAAACGAAGTTTTTATGAAAGTACTGATATGCAGGTGGAGGAAGAAAGAGAAGCCAAAAGATTAAAATCAAGCCAGCAAGATGAAGTGGTTGTATGTGACAATGAAAAGGGAATGAAGAAAGAAAAGTACCAAGGGCCAGGTATTCAAGTATAGGAATACGAATTTGATGAGGCAAGAGCTACAGGTGATTCTAGCAAATTTCATTCAAGAGATAAAATATGTGTAAAATATGGCAAAGACAAACAAACAGTAGCAGAAGCAATCCATAAGTTGTTTCCAGAAGTCAGGAATGTTGTTGATTCAGAAATTAATCTGATGACTAGCAGAGATCCAGACAAAAATGATTTGAATTTGGTCGTATCGTCTGATGATAAGGTCACATAAATGAAATTGAATTTGCAGAAGATAACAATCCCTGATAAAATTCACCTACACAGATAGGCTGGAGAGGTAATTTATGCTGATATGATGAAAGCTACTTTAACAATGGAAAAATTACAGAAAACAGTGAACAGGCTGCAAATCTAGTTGAGGCAAGAGAAAATAGAGAACAAATCTCATCAGCTACAAATAAAAATATTGCAAGATAACCTGGTGAAGAGCAATGATGAACCAAATAGAGGTGAGGTAATTAAAAAGCTTTTAGCTGAGAAAGAAAAGAATATCCAATTACTTCAGTAAAAGGTTAGAATTCCAGCGACATGGATAATTCAAGCCTCTGAATTAACTGTGTTGGAACAAGAAAAAGAAACTTTATCTCGAGAATTGGATGTCTGTCTTGCTAAATTGCTCGAGTTTCAGGAAAAAGAGGAAAGTTGGGAGAAATATAGATAAAGTCTTAAGACTGGAATTGAAAATCTAAAGGTGAAATTGGAAAATACAGCACAAGAGAAGCAAGGAACAAATCAAGGCAACAAAGAAGCAAGCACATATGATATAGTTCAAGCTATGTCCCAAGTTAGCTTGAAAGAGGTGGAGATCATAGAACTAAAAGAAGAAAAACTAAGACTAGAAGAGGAAAATCAGAAAAAGGAAAATGAAATAAAAGAGTTGACAAAAAACAATAAAGATTTGGTAGGAAAAAGTCAGAGGATGATAGGCCAAGTGACAGGACAACTAGCATTGCAAGGTGCAAAGCATTTTATTTGGGATTCAATCATCTATGAGCCTGCAAAATTGAGGCCTTATTTAGATTTTTTGAAGACAAAGGAAGCCATAGCAAATGATAGCTTACAAAGTTGTAAAGCAATGAGAGAAGTTTTAGATAAGATACAAAAAGATACAGCCCAGGGTACCATAAGTTTCTTAAATACTCTGACAGAAGGTGATCTGAAAGCAATGGCTATCGAAAATAGGGTAATAGTCATAACTTAGGCTAGGAGAGTCCTTAGCAAACATTCTCACGTTTAGAATGTTTAGGCTAGTGCAGAACAGATGAAGGAATAGGTTGAAGCATCCAAAAAAGGATTTGAGAAGGTAATACAAAAGGGACTGCCTTCTTTTTGGGATGAAAATAATGAGTTAATTTCCCAAGACAATTATAAGGATTTACTATATAACATTTGGAGGAACCATGAGCAATTTCAAGGTTTGACTCATGTTCTAACAGGGAAAATTCTACTGAAGAAACTCTCCCTTGATTTTGAAATTCTAAACCAGCTGGCCATGATAGCTAAAAAGATTCCTCCAACCTCCATTGCAGAGCACATAGAGATGAAAGTACTAGTCAAGGAGATGACTAGTTATGAGGTACCTTCTACAGAGAAATGGAAGATAGTGGAGAGATATGGGAAAATGAAGTACACCTTGCACACTTGAAGACTACTGTTCGAGAAAGAAGCCCTGTCGACAGCTACATCCAATAGAAAGACATCAAATTTTATATTCTGAGAAATTTTGGAAATTGTATAAATTTTGACCGAAATGGAATGTAATAGGTAGTTTATAATTTTCTATTTTTAGTTATGAAGCAGTTAGGGTTTTATCTCAAGAGGTTCTACAATGTATAAAGATTCCGGTGTTATTTTATTCAAAGGATTAGATTTTTATTTTTGGCAATGTAGTAAGTGTTGGAACCCATGAAGAGATACTCGTTTTGTATTGAGCCCTCCAATTTTGAATAAATATTCCCGAGTAGAGTTGATGCATATTTTCAAGAGTAAAGATTCCTGTGTTATTTTATTCAAAGGATTAAAAGGAATGTGACTATGTTGTCAATGATGAGCTAATTAACAAATTAAATTATGACCATAATGATTGCGTTGTTATTAGAGAATGTGAAACTATATGAATCAAGTAAAGAAATTGGTTGATGCATAACCTGCATAAAAATCATATGAATGATAAATCAAGCACACAAATTTATATGTTTTATGATTTAACAATACAAAATAGAGTTATTAGATGTATGTATGAAAAACCAAAATGAATCAAGAAAATTTGATACACATAACAAAAGAAAGTAAAATAGAAACTAACTAAAATTCTTTAAAGATTGTGAAACATTACTAGTCTCCAAGTACAGAGTGTCTCCAGTTCTCTCCTTCGATGGTCCCCCCCATTCATGCGATTTGCCTAGTATTATTTCCATACTAGTTATAGACCGCAAGAATGGTCGTCTGATCCTTCTTGTGCTAACCATTCTGGATACAAGTGAATTGTTGGATACCGGTGTTCTCAATTATCTACTAAATGAAGGGTTAGCTGACCCTTCTTGTGCTTAGTATTTTTCCATTATTTGCCATTCTGGTTATACATCAAGTGATGGACTAGCCTTAGTATTTTTCCATTATTTGACCGTTCTGGTTTTCGGTTCTAAATGTTCTCCAATAATTAATGATTTTTCGGTTGTAAATGTTTGTTCTTTATATATAAAATACTTTTGTTCTTAATATGTAAAATGCTTTTGTTCTTAATATGTAAAATACAATGAGTTATATTCAGAAAGATATATTCATCATTTGACCATATTTCTCTATAAAATACTTCTCTATAATTATATTGAAGCATATAGATGGATTTATTTAGAAGGCTGTGGACAAACATTCATTACAAAAAGGAGAGCCTGGGAGCATGAATAGATTTCCCAGTATGGCTCTGTAAATTTAACAAGCTAATGCAAAAAATATTCCAAAATTGATGTAAAAACTAATCCAAGTAGGGATCTCTTGTACAAAACATTATGCCGTTGAACTGAGGTAGACTCAGCAATTCTCATGTCCATAGAGGGGTATTCCTGGGATTCGATCCTTGTTTTTCGACAAGAAGGATTGGCCGCCCCTTCTTTTCGTAGTTATTTGTGAAAAGCTTTATCAAGAAATTCAGCTATATCCATAATGGAGAACTCAAGAAGGATCGACCGACCCTTCTTGCAGTGTCAAACTATTGTGAAAAGAATATTAGGAATAAGAAGGGTCGACCGACCTTTCATCTACAAGGGAATGGTAAAAATAGAACGCCTCAGAGAAAGAGCGGTCACTCTTTCTCTAAGAGTATTTATACTTGCCAGCAAAGTCTTTGAAGCAAAAATTCTATAAATTTGGTGACACGTGGAATGCTTATCTTATGACATGTGGCATATATGTTTTTTAAAATTATTTCAAAGATTTTTTAAACGAATATTATGGATATTAATGCTACCAAGAATGTTGGCTGTAGGATTTTCAAGGAATCGATTGGAGTAATAAGTGTACGATTACTCCAGCAAAATCTATAGTCGCTATAGATTATATCTATGATCCCGCCATACTATGATAATTACCATTGACCCCATCGAGAGACTTTTTTGGTGACAAGAAATAAACATTATATGGACTGAAAGCATGATGAGATTATTCACACAAGGGATACAATCCATCATTTATGACGAATATTATTCAGCCTGCGGTAGGCCATTTAATGCGTTGGCAGCAGGCATGTTGGCCGTTGGATTTTCAAGGAATCTATTGGAGTGATACGTGTACGATTACTCCAGAAAAATATGTAGTTGCCACAGAGGATATATTTGACCAGGATGATCTTTCCATACTATCATAATTACCATTCGTCTCAGAATCCCATCCCATTCAATCCATTAACACAGTGGCCACTCACTATATATAGGCTAATCCATCAGCACATTGGCTACTCACAGTAAACTGAAATGGAATTTTCAGTTTGGTCGCCTTGAGTCTTATGATCGCTCCCTAGTTCTGCTCATGATATATGAGCATATTGAAGTCTGCTCACTTGAAAATCCCTGTGTATGTATGGATTTGTCATTAATGTCCTGCAATGAGGAGGGTACATAGGGAGATTAGCACTGTCGAAGTCCCAATACATGGACTTGTCATTATGTTCCTGGCTTTCTTCTCTAAGACAACATGCGCTATTGCGGTCATTAACACTTGCAGCATTCGTCGAATGTTGTTTTATTACCAGACCATGCTATCAGCTTCTTCTTACTCTTGTTTCAATTCATGAAAATGGTGTAAGAGTCAATGGGGTGCTGTTAGCTCACTTTGACGGATGACTCTTTAGCTTGCTTTATTTCTCATTTCCCTCTTCTTCGAAAGCTTGAGCTAATCTATTGTTATGGACTGCGGAAGCCTATTATTTCCTCTCCCAACATTACACACTTAATATGTGTAATGGACTTCTGAAATAGAGGCTTTAACTGTGAACTGCCATAATCTTATAGCTATGAAGAAACGTTCTCATATAATGGATCTAATGCACCATTTACCTACAAAGAAATTTGTGGAGATACTAGGTATCTTGAAATCATTGAAGATTCTTGATATCCATATTCCAAAGCCTCTTCCTCTTCTCAACTTATTGGAGCAACTTCCGAACCTTGAAAGACTACATATCGGAAAAAGGTTTTTCTCAGTAAGAAATAATTTTTGTAGTCATTATTATACACATGTCTAATTTAAGTGTTTGATTATCATTTGCAAAGTATATTTCATTGGTTGAATGCTTTTTCTTCCACTAACTATGATGTTAGGAGCTAACCCGTCCAAGCGGGATGCCCAGACCAACTATCTGGCCATCCTCTGTTATGGTGCACTTGGCAATTTAGGAATAGTTTCTATGTTTTTATTATGCATGATGATATGTGTGCTCATGCGTTGTCTGCAATAAAACGATTATTTTTGCATTTGTTGGAAATGGTTTCTTTTTATGGCAGCATGATAAACAATTTTTTTTTTTCTCTGCAAGTATTCGAGGGAGATGCAATACTGCCTTGCCTAGGATATCCGCTTGCTAATATTCAAATGTCTGTTGCTACAGATCATGCTATCAGCTTCTTCTAATTGTGCCAAGTGGTTGAAACAACATTCTATCTGAAAGTTTGTTGAGCGACTCTCGGATGATGTAGTATCAAACTTAACAGACAGTAAACTTGTTATCACAATTGCACATTTTTTGCAGTATGCATCAACAAATAACTACATATAGCCTAGAGAGCTTACCATTCTTTGCAAGAATATTCCCTTTGTAGCTGAAGTTGGGAAAATCATCAGGGTAGGAGGATTTCTAATGTTTCTCCAGCCTGCATCCATGAGTAACTAGTCCAAGTTAATGGGATGGAAATTGGAATCCTTGGATGACTATGGGATTTTCAACACTTTTTAAAGTTTAACTTATACTACCACCTTGTGCAAGAGGTATGATGTATTTAGTGAATGATTTGGTTTCATTCTTTCAAAGACACTTGCAGCAGTCATTGAATGTTGTTTTAGTCTGGAATGAGTCTAGTGTTTCTAAGTCTACAAGTCGATGCTCCAATAAAAGTTTAGTCTTTTATTGCTCCTTCAAAGGAGATGATCTTATTAAGGATAAGGAGAATCTAAAATGTTCAACGACTTTAAATTATTGTGAAGTTAAATTTAAAGTCAAAAAATGGAATTTCTGATTTGAAAAGTGAATTTCAAATAAAAAAATGCAATTGTATATTTGACGATTGCAGTTTTCATTTATAAATGTTCAAAATTTTAATGTGAAAAAAACAATGTCTAAAATATTTAGTCATTGTTTGAATATCAAGTCAATCGGCTATGTTATAACATAAAAAATCAATGTCTAAAATATTCAGTCATTGTTTGAATATCAATTCAATTGTACTTCCATTTTTCGACATGAAGAATCAGCCGCCCCTTCTTTTCGTAGCTAATTGTGAAAACATTTATCTAGCAATTTAGCTATATCCATAATGGAGAACACAAGAAGGATCAACCTACCCTTCTTGCAGTGTTAAACTATTATGAAAATAATGTTGGGAATAATAACAGTCGGTCGACCCTTCAATTTTGAGGGAATTATAAAAATAGAACACCTTGGAAGTTATAACATATAAAAATAGTTTGTCCCGAATTCCATTCTACGAAAAGAAGGATCGGTCGCCCCTTATTTTCGAAGTTACCTGTGAAAACCTTTATCCAACAATTCAGCTATATCCATAATGGAGAACACAAGAAGGGTCGACCGACCTTTCTTGCAGTGTCGAACTAGTATAAAAATAATATGGGGAATAAGAAGGTTCAGTCGACCCTTCAATTATAAGGGAATTGTAAAAATAGAACACCTTGAAAGTTATATCATATAAAAATGGTTTGTTCCTACTTCCGTTTTATGACAAGACGGATCGGCTGCCCCTTCTTTTAGTAGTTAATTGTCAAAACCTTTATCCAACAATTCAGCTATAGCCATAATGGATAATACAGGAAGGATCGACCGACCCTTCTTGTAGTGTCGAACTATTATGAAAATAATATTACGAATAAGAAGGGTCTGCGGACCGTTCTTTTAGAAGGGAAGTGTAACAATAGAACACCTTGGAGAAATGAGAATATTTCCACTTGCCAGCAAAGTCTTTAAAGCAAAACGTCTATAATATTTGTTGTTAAAATGTTGATATCTAGTATCCTAGGGTGACACATGGAATGATCATATTGTGACACGTGGTATATTTGATTTGGCACTTTGATATCACCCTGTAGCTAGAATGCTAATTCAAAAATTAACATGAATTTATTAATTTACATTAATCATTTGCAGAAATAGATAAATGTTTTAATTAAATAAATTCACTTAAAACATAAAAGACACACAGATCATGAGTAAAGACAAATCCAAACTGTAGATCAATGTATGGATTATTGATTACAAATATGATTAAACATGACAGTGCTTTGCAAAGAAAACTAATCAGAGGCAGGATAGCCACCCGCTCATAGTCAAAGAGCTTTTGTTTGGTGATTAAAGAAGAAGATATGAACAACCCATTAATATAGAAATGAATTCTATACTGACTTTGGCAGAAAATGGTAGTGGATGCTTGAAATGAAAGCAACAGAGCATAATATTTATGAATTATGTCCCGATACAACACTTATCAAGGCATGAAAAAGCATAATAGTATGAATTAAACAGTGAGAGAAACATTCACATAAGAGAAAAATATCAATAATGGGCACCAAGTTATAGATGAATACACTATCAATTTCAAGATGAGAAAAATACAGTCGACTCTAAACAGGATCAACACATGAATCTCTGATTCTGTAAAGATGAGTTATTTCCTGTGTGGCTCTTTATATTCACATATATCAACTCGATAGAAAATTCTTGTCTCTCCAAAAAGTTTCCATCCCTTTCAAAGTAATTCATAATGTCTTTTATACAAAATGTCTTTCAAAGTAATTCACCCTTGAGGCCGTGAATACCTACCCAGATGATTCTCCATTATTTTTAGAAATTGAACTTCCCAGTTTCATCCAGGACAACGCTAGTGCTAACACCGACAAGCTAAATGGGCAAGCTAAACTTCAGTGGTGAACTATTATGAAAATAATATTTGGAATAAGGAGGGTCGAGTGACCCTTCTTGGAGTGTCCAACTATTATGAAAATAATATTGAGAATAAGAAGGGTCGGTCGTCCTCTCAATTACGAGGCAATTTTAAAAATAGAACACCTTGGAAGTTTTAGCATATAAAAATGGTTTCTCCATACTTTCATTTCTCGACAAGAAGGATTGACTGCCCCTTCTTTTTGTAGTTATTTATGAAAACCTTTATCCAACAATTTGGCCATATTCATAATGGAGAACACAAGAAGGATCGACCGAACCTTCTTGCAATGTCGAACTATTATGAAAAGAATATTTGGAATAAGAAGTGTCCAGCGGCCCTTCTTGCAGTGTCGAACTATTATGAAAATAATATTAGGGATCTGAAGGGTCGACCGAAATTTCAATTATGAGGCCATTTTAAAAATAGAACACCTTGGAAGTTTTAACATATAAAAATGGTTTCTCCCGTCTTCCATTTTCCGGCAAGAAGGATCGGCCACCCCTTCTTTTTGTAGTTAATTGTGAAAACCTTTATCCAACAATTCGGCTATATCCATAATAGAGAACACAAGAAGGATCAACCGAGCCTTCTTGCAGTGTCAAACTATTATGAAAAGAATATTTAGAATAAGAAGGGTCGGCCGACCCTTCATTTACGAGGGAATCGAAACAATAGAACACCTTTGGGAAAGAGCGGCTACTCTTTCTCTGAGAATACTTCCACTTGCCAGCATATTCTTTGAAGTAAGACATCTATAAAAAATTTTGTTTAAATGTTGATATCTAGTATCCTAGGGTGACACGTGGAACGATCTTATTGTGACAGGTGGCATATTTGATATTGTACATTGAGTATTAGAAATATAGTTTAATTATAATATTGGCTCGTATAGAATATTTTCTCCTATGAGCACCGCTGAATTTGGTAGTTTGAGTATATTGCATCACATTTGAGTATTTCGGTAGTTACTCTGAGGACAATTACTTGATTTTAAGTGTAGTGGATAAAACACTTCTAAAGGCTAATTATTCCTAAGCACAATTAACTAGTAATTAAGGTGTTAATTACAACACTTAACGACAGTTAGTGCGCAAATGACTACACTTAACAAAAATTCAATTTTGTAACAAATAACTATCCATTATCAATCCCAATGGCTATAAGTTGTATCTTTCCTTTTATAAAACTTTTATTGATGAAAATGAATAAATACAACTTTTTGTTGACCATGTGGAAATTTAGAAACACAACAATTTTGTTGCTTAAAACTGCCACATAGGGAAATTTAGAAACCAATTTTGTCTATTATCAACCCTTGTGGACATCCATCATTCTGAACACTCTTCCCCATGTTTACTCCTTGTTCCTTGACTGCTGCAAGGCCCTTCTCGTTTATTCTAATTCTTTCTCCTGTCCATCCTTGCCTTGGTGACCATGCCCATATGATGTTATTTACATCGATCTTCATATTTTTTTCTGCACCTACAACCCATTGTTGCTATCTATCTAAGCATTTTTTGTACAAGAACTTCAGATCCTTTGATGTTCCTGTGCATCTCTACTTTGTAAGACCCAACAGTACTAGCATCTGACTCCTAATAAACATCACCAATCGCCTTACCCAACCAGATTGCACAATCTGGGTCTGGTGATTGCACAATGACCATTTGGCCCTTTACAACATCCACTCTTGGAATGAATTCATCTCTAGGCTTGTTGTGTAGCGGTCCAACATAGCAATCCTGCAAAGAAGGAATATTTTCCTTCAAATGGGCATCCATAATTTCATGTTCAGATATTCTAGGTTCACTATGAATATCATGGCTTGTCGATTGCCAAAAGTTAGTTGATGACTGATCAACACACTCAAAGGGATTGTCCAAAGCTTTAAGTACAGCCTCCCAATAATTTAACTTGGGACGCCAAATTGTTTACCTCCCTTCTCAATCCCTCCATTCCAAAATGAAATATATGTTTCTAGTCCTTTTTTTATTTCGTCAATGTCCAAAGTACTTCTTGATTGCAGATTTAATAACCTAGGCTATCCGACCGGAAAGTCTGCTCTACCATCTGGCAATGACTGCCATAGTTTAAGAGGAGACAACCAATTTTCATCCCGAAGTGATGCCTTCCATTGCATGACTGGAATGTCATCTATGAGCTGAAATTTAAAATACTGGCATTTTTTTATATCGATGATCCTCGCATTTCCATCCAAAAGGTGGGGTATCACAAAACTCTTAAAATCCTAAAGTTCATCAATTAGATAAGGGACGAAGGAATTTTGATCTTCACATGTCCTATACATATCCATAATTTCTGGGAGTGAAAATATATCCTTGCACATTAGCTTTGTTGATAACATGCCAAAAGTTCCATCTATATCTTCATGAGTGTGTCCAACCGGGAGGAATCCAACTTCAACTTTCTCGAACACTCTCCTTGCTGGTAAAAGAGATAAAAATGAAAATACAAAGCTGTTTTTGTTATCGCCTGAACAATTATGTCATATCCCCAAATTTTGGTATGGTCCACGGGGTAATTTTGGCCTAAGTCACCTAGGCAATAATTATTTAATTAATGCGAAAGCATGGAAACTATCTTATGAATGTTAGATTTTCATAATTTACTTCAATCTGATCTAGGATCTTAACTGAGAGAACAACATGTACAGCATATCAATCATGGACACAATAATGCAAGCACACAAGAGACACAAAGTTTACTTGGGGAAAACCATAAAGGTCAAAAACCCCAATAACTTCCTCAGAGATAGATAGAGCACTGATACAACCATAATACAAGAGATAGTCTTCTCCTAGAAACAGAGCCTCCTCCTCACAAGTGCACCACTCTCCAAAGTGTGAGTGAGAGAATAGAATGATCAAATAGAGATCTCCCGATCTCTATTTATACTAGACTTGACTTGCCTAATAACGTTTACTAGGTCAGCCTTAACTTAACCACATAACACAATGCTGACTGGGACAACACCCAATAGGGTGGTCTAATAACCCTTTGACCCATATGACTTATATAGGGCCGACCACAACAAGGTGGTCTAATAACCCATCAAGTATAAGTTATGACACTTACAATATAAATGATGACACTTCCGTATAGAGGAATAATAAAATCTCTATAGGAATACAACCACTTCCGTATAGAGGAATAATAACATCTCTATAGGAATACAATATACATATATGTGAAATACATTCCGAAGTTATATATACATCAACACTCCCTCTTAACTAGGAAGGTATTTCTCGACACAGGTCTTCTAGCACAAGTCTTCTTCTCTGGATCATCATCACTGGATAATCGTCATCGAGTCATCGTCATCGTCACTGCTGCTACTATCTCAATCAATCTCTAAATCTACTCGTCGTAGGAAGTTCTACAGAGCAAGTCCTTTTTCATACTGGATGTAGGCCCACCACTTGTAGGTCTTCATCATCTGTGTGAATGGTCTAATAGAGGTGGTCTCTCAGGACAAATTTTATGTGCAGATGCAATGCCTGACAAGAGCATCCCAGGAACATTTATGTGCCTAAGCATAACCAGTAAGATCTCCTTAGGACTAATTACATGCATCTCCTTCACAATACCTTTAAAGAGCATCCCAAGAACATTTATGTGCTACAGCACGACCGACAAGATCTCTAAAGAGCATCCCAGTACTTATTACGAGCACACAGCTCAACCTCTCGGATCTCCAGGAATTATTACATGTGAATAGACAATACCTTTAAAGAGCATCCCAGGAACATTTATGTGCCGAAGCACAATCGGCAATATCTCTAAAGAGCATCCCAGGACTTATTAAGAGCACACAGCTCAACCTATCAGATCTCCAGGACTGATTACATGTCTCCATAGTAATACCTCATCCCAGGACTGATTACAAACACACAACTCAACCTATCAGATCTCTGAGGACTAATTACATACTACATAGAAATACCTCACCCTAGGATTGATTACGAGCACACAGCTCAACCTATCGGATATCTGAGGACTGATTACATGTTATTTGCACAACCTACCACATAACATCTTTGACCTCCAAGTATCAACCTGATACTCATGATCCAACGGATCATCATCACATGAAGCATCATCCTGATGCTCATGATCATACTGATCATCATCACTGTACCATCCTAGTACATATCATCTGGAGCAACATCCTGAAGCTCGTCATCATGATCATCCTAATCATACAATGCATCCAACTGATGCATACCAAGTATCTACCTGATACATATCATCATACATGATCCACCTGATCATATGTCAACATACATGATCTACCTGATCATACAATTTATCCACTTGATACATATCAACATACATGATCTACCTGATCATACAATGTATCCACCTAATACATATATAGATACACGGTCCAAACATCCAACGTGATGCATATACAAAATACATACAAATGATCGAACTGATCATATCCAACATCCAACATGATGCGTACATACATATAAATGATCCAACTGATCATATCCATCATCATCCTGATGCATATATAGAGCAGTAACTAGAGCATCATCCCAATGCTCATCATCCATGATCCTCCTGATCATCATAGCATCATCCTCTTCAGATCATCTCATCGTCCACAAAGCACATCCCAAATGCACATCATCCATCGCTTACACCATCGACATGGGAGAACACATCTACCACCATTCAGGGAAGGCTCCAGCCCTTAATTTTTCACCATGGGAGAACACATCTACCACCATGTGAAAAATGGCTTCAGCCCTTACATCTACACCATGGGATAACACATCTACCACCATGTGAGAATGGCTCAGCAATTACATCATGACCATGGGAGAACACATCAACCATGTCAGAAAAGCTCATGTGAATCTGCATCTTCCAGACTCGTCACTTCCCTTTGGAAGGAACCTCGATCTGAAGTGCACCAAGCCTCTCTCTGAAGTACTCTAACTGCACTCTGGCCAATGGCTTGGTCAATATATCTGCAACCTACTCATCCGTCACAACATACTCTGCTTCGGCTGTATTCAGTGCTACGCAGGATTGCTTCTTGCTAAACCAAGAGATCACACCTGATCCCAACACCCAGAAGTGCTCTTCCTATCAGCAGCATTGCTTGCCCAATCTGAATCAACATAACCCTACAACTTAAACTTTTGATTCGCCTAATACTTGAGCCCATAATCCACTGTACCCTTCAGGTACCTCAGAACATGCTTTGCAGCTATCAGGTGAACATGTCTCAGATCTGTCAAGTACTGGCTCAAGGTGTTCACCACAACGCAAATGTTTGGCCTTGTGTTTGTCAGGTACATAGATGACCCAATCATTTGACGATACATTGTGACATCAACCAGATCAGATTAAGCATCACAGAGAAGCTTCAGATTCGATGCCATAGGTGTGGCCACGACCTTATAGTCCATCATCTCGAATCTCTTCAGGATCTCTACTGCATAGTTCCCTTGTTCAAGGAAGATTCCATATGTACTCTGCCACACCTCCATGCCAAAAACAAATAGTGCATCATTCCCAAGTCCTTCACCTTGAACTTGGCAGCAGGCTTCCGCTGTGTGTTGGCAATCAATCTATCTTCACCTGAAATAAATAGGTTATCCACATACAAAAGTAGTATCACTGGATTGCCTTCCTCAACCTTGTAGTAAAGGTTGGAATCCACTTTACTCTTGGTAAATCCCAAACTGGATAGAAAGCCATCTATCCTCCCATACCAAGTTCTACACATATATGAATCCCTGTCATGTGTCTTAGAACGAAGTGACTGCTCCACATACACTTCCTCCTCGACTAGACCATTCAAGAAAGTTGTCTTGACATCCATCTGGTGTATCTTCCATTTCATCATTGCAGCTAGAGCAAGTACGGATCTAATGGAAGTGTATCTAGCTACAGGAGCAAAAGTCTCTATGCTACCACCTGCAGCATGCTTGATCTTGTAGATCCTCTTGGAAGTCACTACAGACTCCCCTTTAGGTCTTGGGACTGCATCCCAAACATCTTCATCATCGACTGGTACTCCTCGATCATGGCAATCTTCCCAGATCCTCGGAACTTCAATATCTTCGATATTTTCAATAGATAAATTTGTTGCTTGAACAAATGTTGTAGTCCTTCTTTTGTAGGTGATGGTATACAATCTTTCCTACACAACAAGTTAAATTGCATGATTAGAAAACATTTGAGAGGTTTTAGAACAAACTCTTACACATAAAGAAATATGTCATACAGTC
Organism: Larix kaempferi; assembly: GCA_027924585.1. Classification (NCBI taxonomy): domain Eukaryota; kingdom Viridiplantae; phylum Streptophyta; class Pinopsida; order Pinales; family Pinaceae; genus Larix; species Larix kaempferi. The sequence continues at coordinate 472,831 of BSBM01000767.1, read as the reverse complement.
ATGCAATTATCTTAGCCAATGCTTCAATATAACATTTATCCATATCCTGTAACTTTCTAGATGCCTTCCAATCTCTACCAGAACATTGTTAAGAGTTTGCACTACTCCCAACATGTCGGCAAAGAGGTTTAATTCTAGATAAGTAGCAATGGAATGTTGCATAGTGCCATAGGCCACTTACCCATCACATGCATATTAGTAGTATACTGTTCATTAATGCAATTATTCTAATATGCATAATACACAACCTAATTCTAGGAACATCAATATATACATTATTGAATAGTATTATTTAAACAATAAAATATGCAAGGAATGATAATTCAAATACTTATCTTTGATTGTTTGTTGGGTTGACTCCCTCTCAGTCTTTGCTTCTTTTCTGCAACACATTCTGATGTGGATTGTGAGAAGTGGTAAACTCCCTCTGAATATCTGCATCCTTGCAGAAACTACTGAAGTGTGCTCCTTCTTGATCTTTGCTTCCTGGATTACCTGTCCTTGAACTTATATCCATCCTTAATCACTATGCCTGCTTATTAGTATCATCATTGTGTTATCGTTGAGGTCTCATACATAAACATACATTCATTAGTTTATTCTTAATACTATCAAAACACAATAATCTTAAGCATGTATAGTCATGATCATTTCAAACAGAAATAATAAACATTAGTATTCAAGGTTTATATAGGACTCTTATGGTTATTCATATCATAAATTAAAGTAAGAAACATAATATGCCTAAACCCGTGATTATTCAAACCTATACCTTCATGATTCTTTTGGTTAGTCATATCATCAATTATGGTAAGAAGCATAATATGCATACAACCATGACTATTCAAACCTATGACTTCATGAATAATCATTATCAACAACACAACAGTATAAGATCCTAACACAAGATAGGATTCTAGCTTGATATAGGAAAAACATACCTAGATTAGCATGCTAGCTAGTTATGTCTAACATACCCGCATAATGTCTTTTGGTTCTGTTCAATGACCTGTGCTAGTAACCTACATGTCTCATAAGTTATCCATTGTAGAACCAAGTTATAAATACCTCGTAAGTAGATCTTCTAAGTGATCCATGACAATGGATGAATCTTTGTCTTCATGTTGCCATGATCATATGTTCTTGAAGTAGAACATGATTTGTCTTTCTTGGTGTACCTTTTATGTTAGCAGACAACATAAACCTCATACAACACCATAATGCATTAGTACAATCATAAGTGTCAACACCCTAATCAACGAATATCTGTAAAATTAGTCACAACATATCTAATGAACAAGTAAATCAATCACAACAGATGAACATAGAAAATATGGTGTAAAACTGTGCTAAGCATGCATCAGTGCTCAATATCCCAATAAGGGTGAATGATTACAATAGAATACAGTAACAATGACTGAGCAATTCGAATTGACTAAGAACATCATTTAAATCACTGAATGGAGTAGCTTGACTCCAACTAGGATTCCTCATCATCAATCGGTGGTGGTCATCAATGCACAAGAACCAGTCATCCAAGTGTCAATCTGAGTCTAACTGAGTGTAACAAGTGTAACTGAAGTGTGTAGCACTGATTAAGAAAAGGAGGCTCAGTGGGGGGGGTGCATGAGAGGCTAACTGAAGTCAGAACAAGTCATCTAGTCAATCTAGAGGTCCAACGGAAGTGAAACAGTCAGTCGGGAGTGAAACTAGCCTCAAATCAGGGAGAATCGGAGCTAACTGAGTGTAACTGAAGTGGAACTGCAGTGGTAGGTGAAGAAGTGTGCCCTTCTCTGGCAGTAGGTGATAAGTGGGTGCCTTTCAGACTAGGAGGGCTAAAAATCTGAAGTAAGTGGCTCCCGGGTGCTAGAATAAGGTGGCTAAGGTGCTGGAGGCATCAACCTGGTGACTGGGATGCATGCAAAATGCATGTAAACCCTAGCATTTGCATGCAAACCCTAATTGCATGCAAGATCCTGAAAAAGATGATGTGGATATCCGAACACCCCCTCTCAAGCTAGACTATGATGTGCAAAAAATAATGTGGGGCCCTGGTAACTAAGACCAAAGGTCACCCTAATACAATAATCCAAAAAATGCTGAAAATAAATGAAGTGAGGAAAGAGGGAAAACCTAGTGGGAAGAAAGCCCCCCCTCAAGCTAAAGCATAATAATGGATCAATCTGTGTCCACCATGATGGAACTCACCTCCAAAAGTGAACGGAGGTAAGAGAACTTCTTCTCAGTGAAGCTCTTGGTGAAGATGTCTGCAATTTGCTCATCAGTAAGGCAATATTGCAGAATGATGGTGCGGTCATGCACTAACTATCGAATGTAATGCATATGAATCTCAATGTGTTTGGTCCTATGCCTCTAAACTGGATCTGTGGAGATCTTGATAGCACTTTGATTGTCACAAAATAGGACAGTCGAAGTAGTGCCACCAAAACCAAACTCGGAAAGAATACCCTGCAACCAAACTGCCTGAATGCAGGCATTGACTGCCCCTCGATACTCTGCCTCTGCTGAAGAAAGTGCAATGGCTGCTTGCTTTTTGCTGGACCAGAAAATAGCACCATGACCAATCATGAAAACATAACCAGAAGTGGACTTCCGATCAATGCTATCACCTGCCCAATCTGAATCAGTAAAACCAATGAAATCAAGCTCAGAATCTGCAGCATAATGTATGCCAAACTGTCTCGTACCTTGCACATACTGCAAGATCCGCTTGGATGCTCGCCAATGAAGCTCATGTGTCTGCTGCATATACCTTGACATGGCACTCACAAAATATGAAATATTAGGCCTTGAGTGTGTCAAATAAAGTAGTGAACCAATCAACTATCAATACATACTGCAATCTGCAAGCAGTGTAGAATCTCCCTCCTCAAGACTGATTCCTGAGAGGAATGGGAATGGGGCTTCCTTACATTCAGCCATATTAAACTTCAATAATAGGTCGGAAGCATATTTTTGCTGAGATATAGTGATCCCATCAAAATTTTGAGCTATCTCCAAGCCCAAAAAGTGACTTAGCAAGCCCAAATCGCTCATGTCAAAAGCTAGATTTAAGGCAGTTTTTAGCTTGTTTATTGAAGTAAGAGTGCTACCAGTAATGAGAAGATCATCAACATAAAGTACAATAACCAACAAATTACCTTTAACTTGCTGAAGATACACATTTGGATCAGATTTGCATCTTTGGAAATTCTGAGAAAGAAGGAAGGAGTCCATCTTTGCATACCAAGCTCTTAAGGCCTGTTTTAACCCATACAAAGATTTCTTCAATCTGCAAACTAATGATGGATCTGATGTGTAGCCCTCTGGTTGCTGCATGTATACCTCTTCAGCAAGGTCTCCATGTAGAAATGCACTCTCCACATCCATGTGGTGCACTTCCCAGTGCTTGGATGCGGAAATAGCCAAAACAAGGCGGATGGAATCCATCTTTGCAACCGGTGCAAAGGTCTCAGTGTAGTCCACTCCTTGGACTTGGGAGAAACCTTTTGCCACCAAACTTGCTTTGTATTTGCTGATAGAGCCATCAGCAGCAACTTTCGTGCGGTAGACCCATTTACACTTCACTAATTTTCTTCTCGGTGGAAGAGAAACTAGCTCCCATGTGTTGTTCTTTTGAAGAGAACTGTACTCTTCGTCCATGGCACTTTTCCATCTCGGATCTCGGTGGGCAGAATAGTATGATGTGGGATCTGAACCAGCCATCAAATAACAAATATTAGGAAGTAATGGATCAGCAATAGAAAGAGCCATACCTGCTCTTTGAAAGTCTGCTCTTGTTCGTCTCGGATCAACAGGATTTCCAAGGTTCGAACCAGCAGATTGAAGAGTGTTTTGGGCCCACTTTGGTAACTGAGGAGGATCATAATGGTCGGATTCCAAACCTGATATGTCATGATCATTATATTCTATTGAAATATCAGAAATATCAGAACTCATACCTTCATTATCGTTGCATGGATCTTCTTCTGGTGAACGCGGTGAATCGGCAGTCTCTTCCTCGACTAGTTGCAATTCTTGAAGCGGTTCTTCAAATTGCACACTGCGCTCTATGAATATCTTTTTAGATCTGATATCCATGAGTTTATATGCTTTTGATTATTCCCCATATCCTATCAGTATGCACTCAATACTTTTTGGATCCAAAGCTCGTCTCTTCTTGGAAGGAATTCTAGCCCATGCAGTAGAGCCAAAAACTCTCAAATTTGACACATCCAGTTTGTGACCAAAGAATGCTTCGAAAGGAGTCATACCTTTCAAAGATGAATGTGGAACATGGTTCTGTATGTATGCAGCAACATTGATTGCTTCAGCCCAAATATTTGTAGCCAAACCTTTTGATTCAATCATGCATGTAGCCATCTCTTTCAGTGACCGATTTTTCCTTTCCGCTACACCGTTCTGCTGGGGTGTGTAGGGAACTGTATGTTGGATTTGAATTCTACTTTGGGCACAAATTTGCAGCAACTCAGACTTAATATATTATCCACCATTATCAAATCTAAGAGCTTTGATCTTGATCTCAGTGGCGGTCTCAACAGAAGCCTTAAAATCCTTGAATTTTCCAAGCACTTCTGACTTGTTTTTGAGAAAGAATACCCATGTAAAGCGGGAAAAATCATCAATAAATGTCAAAACATACCTTGAACCATTTAATGACATATGGGGCAGCGGACCACTGATATCAAAATGGATCAACCCCAAAACTATAGAAGCTCTGCTAGCTTTGCCGCGGTCGAATCTGTGCTCGGGGTGCTTCCCAATGGTGCAACCAGTGCATATTCCCTTCGAGGAACGGAGTTGTGGAAGACCATCTACCATGGATTTGTTTGATAAAAGCAGCAATTACTTATAATTAATATGTCCAAATATTTCATGCCAAATCCTACTAACCTCATTACCATGTGTGCGAAGAGCAGTGGTCTTTGCAAGCAGAATAAAGTGTGAAAACTCATAGCATTTTGCAGTGTGGTTTGCCTTTGCGACTGCAACAAGTGTTCCACTTTTGATATCATAAATTTCAACTATATTAGGGCTAAATGTAACTTGCTTCGTTTCACCAGTATGTGTCATTTCATACACAGAAAGAAGATTTGAAGCCAAGGAAGGCACATAGAGAACATTCTGAAAGCTTCCATGATCTACATGAATCGTACCTTTGCCCTTTGAAGAAATTTTTGAGTCATCTCCCAAATGGATGGGGATGGAGCTGTTTGGATCAAATGAGGAAAAAGAATCAATATTTGCAGCCATATGATTCGATGCACCCGAATCTATCAAGAGATTAGTGGGCTTCGAAACAGTTGCCATGAGTGTTTGTCCTCTTTCATGATCATCATTCCTATCCTTCTTCCTTGCACTGTCAGGAAGGGTTATGTTGTTCTTTTCCAAAAGGAGGGCCATTTGATCTATAGTCTTCTTCATACATGAACTTTTGGGATGAAAGCCATGGTTACAATAAGTACATTTATATTTTTGGTTACCTTCTTTGCCCTTTTGCTTGAACTTCCAACTGGATGGTGCATCCGTTTGTTTGCCTTTCTCTCTTTGCTTGTGAGGCTCGAATTTGGGCTTCTCCTTCTTTTGCTTTCCTTTACCATTCGAGATCTTGGGTCCTTGAACATATAGGGCTGAATCTTTGGAGCTTATGGACCCCATTTGAATCAACTTGTCATGCTCTTTTGTGACGGACTCAATGAAGGCATTCAAGGTAGGCATCTTCCAATTCGGGGTAGTTAGCCGACCGAAATTGAAAGTAGAGACAAATACCGAATAATCTTTACCAAGCTTGCTGAGAATGGAGAGGATCAATTGTTTATCCTCTTTGATAACCCCACTATTCTTCAATTGCAAGTTCAAGTTCTTGAATTTTGTGAAGAATTCATTAATGGTCTCGAAATTCTCAGGACTAAGGGCAATCAATTCATTCTCTAATTGAAAATCCCTAAGCTCGTCTTGCTTGCCAAATAGTGTTTCAAGTTGCTCCCATATAGCTTTTGGAGTCTTCAATCCGCTAAGATGGAAGTGAAGATATTTGGAGATGGAGAGACAAAGAAGACCATAAGCTTCATCAAGCTTGTTGTAGTGTTTCGTTCTATTTGACAGATTGTTTGGCTCCAATTCAAGACCAAGAGTGACTCGGTAGTATCCTTTTGAATGTAATATGATCTCCATATCATCTTTCCAATCAAAATAATTGAATGGGGTGAGGATAGGATTTGAAGAAGAGTATTCCATTGCTAGGAGCGAGTGCACACTGATGTAGAGGAGCTTGCATGCACAGTGTAGCGAATGCAAATGATGGAGACAATAAACCTGCAAATCACAATAAACCAAGAACAATGAGGTCAAACAATCCACCCTTTTAGAGTTGCATCACACATGGGATTGGAGATCAAACAATGTTGAATGGGTCCAATGTATCAGATCCAGGAATTATGTGGAAACTCAAGCTTCTGGAGTGGTATTGGATGTATTTTCAAGCTTTGCATGCACAGGAGCGAATGCCCTTGAGATATTTCATGCCAAAACTTTTGCAATTTTTGAGCAATTCACTCAAATCTTCTTGTAGAACCACCTGTAGAAAAGAGATCTTGTCCCTGCAATGGCTCTGATACCATGTAAAATTAGTCACAGCAGATCTAATGAACAAGTAAATCAATCACAATGGATGAACATAGAAAATATGGTGTAAAACTGTGCTAAGCATGCATCAGTGCTCAATTTCCCAATAAGGGTGAATGATTACAATAGAATACAGTAACAATGACTGAGCAATTCAAATTGACTAAGAAGGTCACTCGAATCACTGAATGGAGTAGCTTGACTCCAACTAGGAGTCCTCATCATCAATCGGTGGTGATCATCAATGCACAAGAACTAGTCATCCAGGTGTCAATCTGAGTCTACTGAGTGTAACAAGTGTAACTGAAGTGTGTCGCACTGATTAAGGGAAGGAGGCTCAGTGGGGGGGCGCATGGGAGGCTAACTGAAGTCAGAACAAGTCATCTAGTCAATATGGAGGTCCAACGGAAGTGAAACAGTCAGTTGGGAGTGAAACAGTCAGTTGGGAGTGAAATTTGCCTTTAAAACATTTGGATTCACTGGACATGACCCCGAACTAGGGTTTGATAAATCCCACCTTTTTCCCAATCAAAAGGTTTGATCCAAATCTCTAAGATTCTATTTTTTTGAGGAGCTTCCAACCGTGGTCATCGATTTCAAAAATTCCCATTTTTGCAGAAGCCCTAATTTTCCACTTTTCCGATCAAAGTCCCGAACTAGGGTCTGATGAAGATCGGCCTTCTGCCCAACCAAAAATTCTTATCTTGGTCTCTAAATTTTTATTTTGATGAGTATCATTCATCCGTAGTCTCCGATTACAAAAATTCCAACTTTCTCCGAAACCCTAAATTCCGTAAGCCATGAATGAAGGTGCTCAAAAAATAATTTTGTTATGACAAAAATATGTACCTGATTGTTTCTAGTGTAACTCTGAACTTTTCGATCCATAGGGTCTACACACTTTTCCTAAGATATCCCGACCTATCATCTTTCCATCCCGATAGGTTTGACCTCAATTGGATTCTCTGAGAGAGAGTTATGCCAAGTGTCGCAACATGACCTGTTTATGGGATAAAACATGAGAGTGAACTTGTACTACATGCCACATGTCACTGGTTCAACTTCAGCCTTTGAAAACGTTTTCTAAGATAGTATAGTCTGTTTTCTACGTGTCACCTTTTACGAAATTTTATTTGGAGCTTCTAGCCCAAGTTATGACCTTTTTTCCCAGGTCACCTATTTATGACTGAGATCTGGAAGAGGAAGAAACCCTATATTGTACAAATCATCAATCACAAAGTACAATGAATTAGAGGCTTTCCTTTGGACACAAGGTACATGGGGATCTTAGCTTCGACCTATAACAATTTCAGATCTGCAAACATCACCAAAATGGATTTATAGTGAAAGTGCTACAATGACTAGGTTTTGCTATATCAAGCCCTAGTATCGCAAGTGCAACAAGTGTCATACATGCCATATCATGCCTTCTTTCAGGCTAGCTCTGATACCATGTTATATTTTCAGAATTTAATTCAATCTGATCTAGGATCTTAACTGGGAGAACAACATGTACAACATATCAATCATGGACACAATAATGCAAGCACACAAGAGACACAGAGTTTACTTGGGGAAAACCATAAAGGTGAAAAACCCCAATAACTTCCTCAGAGATAGATAGAGCAATGATACACCAGAATACAAGAGATAGTCTTCTCCTAGTAGCAGAGCCTCCTCCTCACAAGTGTGCCACTCTCCAAAGTGTGAGTGAGATAATAGAATGATCAAATAGAGATCTCCCGATCACTATTTATACGAGACTTGACTTGCCTAATAACCTTTACTAGGTCGGCCTTAACTTAACCACATAACACAATGCTGACTGGGTCGACCCAATAGGGTGGTCTAATAACCCATCAATTATAAGTTACGACACTTACAATATAAATGACAACACTTATGTATAGAGGAATAATAACATCTCTATAGGAATACAACCACATCCGTATAGAGGAATAATAACATCTCTATAGGAATACAATATACATATATGTGAAATACATTCCGAAGTTACATATACATCAACAATGAAAGATTCCTAAGGTTGTATTTGGGTATTAAAAGGATAAGGTGGACCCCGAAAGATATTAAAACCCAAACTAAGGATCTAAGGAAACTAATGGATTTATCATTAATTAACGGAGATAAATGTTGGGGTGGAATACTATATGCATTAATTAATTATATTCAGAGTTGGATTGATTTTAATTAATAAATGCATCATTACTAATTTAATTGGTGGCAAGTTGATGTTGACAAGGCTAGGAGGTTGAATTGGTCACGCGGACCACTCTTGCCTTAGTGGCAACACTCAAAAAAGAAAGAAATCCAAAGGAGGAAAGAGGACAAGGAAAACAATTTGGAAACTGACAAAAGCAATTATAAAAACTAGCAAAAGTAGAAAAACTGGCAAAAGCAGAAAAGAGGAAAGTCAAGGAAATGGAAAGATGAAGAAAAGCAGTTTGGAGAGAAATAGAAACACCCAGAAAAAGCTCCTAAGGCGCATTTGCTAATTTTGATGAAGGAGGTGAAGGAAAGAAGGTTTTGGAAAGAAAACAGTTTCTAATTTTCACAAGGAGTGCGCCCTACCTCACCCACACATGTGGCTCAGCTTGCTAAACAAGTCAACTTCTCTATTTAAGCATGTTCTCAACTTCATTCAAGAACTTTTGATCATTTATGTTTTGTCAGGAGAGCTTTGATGCTTCTCTAGTTGAGTGATGTGCCTCAACTGAGCTTCTTGGGTGATGTGCCCCAAGGCCCATAGTTTCCAGTGAGTGTTGTGAAGGTCCATATCAAGATATTGTATCCATTAACATATGCTTCTAGCCTCCATTGAAGATCCTCAGTTATTTGGAGAACATGATTCCTCCAGCAGTGATTCTACAGCTAGTTTTGGTGAAGAATGGATGAAGAAGATAGATCTTGGGAGTGCACCCAAGTGATGAATGAGAGTTGGTACAGCCATTTTTGTAGAAATCAGAGGCTTACATGATCAGTAACTAGATTCAGATCATATCCATACTTCTCTTCTCACTCATTCTCACATTCACAGCTAAATCTAGTGGAGTTTTCCCCGAAGGAGAGGGATTACTTAGTGAATGCATCCCAGTCAAGTACATAATCTTAGTAAGTAGAAAATTACAGTCATATGACCTGTAGATGACTTGAATCTAACTCCATAGTAGAGCCATAGTAATCTTCTAATTCTTCTCTTTATTCTCCATCAAATGTAATGAATATTTAGACTGTGAGGCATTGTTGTTTTGGAAGGCAGTTAAATCAATAGAAGAAGAGTTTTGATATGTTATTTTTGACCTGTAGCTATTCATTATATTATATCAGATCCTTATTTAATATCATAACAGAGTTTACCATTTATTGGAGCAGTTTGATGGATTAAAATGCAACACTAGCTAGTTAGGTGCTTATTCTAGACCAGTTTCACCACTTTTACTGCCAAATTCATTCTAAGTAATATTTTTACATTCTGTCAGTTGGATCTGGTCCTTAACTCAGTATTGTACCCATATCTGTCCAAAAAATTAGATTTTGAAAGCCTTTATACCTCTCTTGGAAAGTTAGGAGAAATACTAGCTCAACAATCCCAGGAGATCCCCAAAACCCCAATTCTTCCCAAACTCTCCCAATGCTGCTAAATTACTTTTATGAGCATAATCAGAAACCAATTGACTGTTATAACCCCTATTAGCCTTCCCGATCTAGTTTGTATATGCGGATGTACCCAAGAAGCATTGCGGTAGGCTTCAACAGTAGCTGATGTCTGAAACATAAATGGTCTCCGTGCTTTGTACAAAGGATCCAATTTCCCATTGTCTAAGTTGCTATTGCACATTGCCCCATATAAATTCCAGAATTGAAAGTTCATCTTACCAAACTCAGTTTCGAATCTCCTTACCCGTCACTGACTTCTTGCTCTATTCGGTGAATTGATTAAAAAATGGACAAGTAAATTTAATTTAAAATTCTGAACTTGAGTTAATATCTTGGACGAATCTTCCCAAGGATACTATAGTGGTATCAGAGCACTTTCCTCCACCCCTGTGAAGAGAAAGAATCTCACCATTGAAGGAATATTGTAGATATTCTCCAAGTCGCAGTATGAGGCTCTTACCTATAATTGAAGAATTTGATTTTGAGCCAGATGAAGAAGAGTTCTTCTCTTCATTCTCCATCAAATGTAATGAATATTTAGATTGTGAGGCACTGTTGTTTTGGAAGGCAATTAAATCAATAGAAGAAGAGTTCTGATATGTTATTTTTGACCTGTATCTATTCATTATATTATATCAGAGCCTTATTTAATATCATAACAGAGTTTACCATTTATTGGAGTAGTTTGATGGATTAAAATGCAACACTAGCTAGTTAGGTGCTTATTCTAGACTAGTTTCACCACTTTTACTGCCAAATCCATTCTAAGTAATATGTTTACATTCTGTCAGTTGGAGCTGGTCCCTAACTCAATATAGTACCCATATCAGTCCAAAAAATCAGAGTTTGAAAGCCTTTAGACCTTTCTTGGAAAGTTAAGAAAAATACTATCTCAGCAATCCCGGGAGAGCCCAAAAACCCCAATTCTTCCCAAACTCTCCCAAGTCTGCTAAATTACCTTTTTGAGCATAAACAAAAACCCATTGACTGTTATAAAACCTGTTAGCCTTCTTGATCTAGTTTGTATATGCGGATGTACCCAGGAAGCATTGCGGTAGGCTTCAGCAGTAGTTGATGTCCGAAACATAAATGGTATCCATGCTTTGCACAAAGGATCCAATTTCCCATTGTCTAAGTTGCTGCTGCACATTGTCTCATATAAATTCCAGAACTGAAACTTCATCTTACCAAACTCAGTTTCAAGTCTCCTTACCCATCACTAACTTCCTGCTCTGTTCGGTGAATTGATTAAAAAATGGACAAGTAAATTTAATTTAAAATTCTGAACTTGAGTTAATATATTGGACGAATATTCCCAAGGATATTACAGTGGTATCAGATCACTTTCCTCCACCCCTATGAAGAGAAAGAATCTCACCATTGAAGGAATATTGCAGATATTCTCCAAGTTGCAGTATGAGGCTCTTACCTATAATTGAAGAATTTGATTTTGAGCCAGATGAAGAAGAGGAGATGTCCTCTGTGGGAGATTATTATTTTGAAAGGTTTGAAGATGTTTACCTTGCTGATTATATGATGGAAGATTACATAGGATTTGATATACCTGTGTCTAAATGGGAAAATGGAACAGTTTCATGTGGAAAGAAGGTAAAGGGATCATTCCAGTATCTCATGGAATATAATGCTTTGAAGGAAGAGATCCGGGATCTCTTATCTTTTCGACATTTCTGTGCACTTGAGGTAGGTAGGATGATCAAATACAATAGGATGGTTTCCCTCACCTTTGATAAAATTTTCCAAGAAATGAAACACATGTTGCACCACAAAAAAGAATCAAACAACTCTTCCAATCTATGCCCTAAGACATCAGTTCATAAAGGAGAAAATACTAGTCATGTGTATGATCAGAAATCTGATTTTTCATTACAACCATCACACCATGGGGAAGATATTGTAAATATAAATGAGCCCATTTTCATCAGACATAGGATTGATAATACACCCAAACTTTCATCTGAAGAATATGAAGAAGGATGGTGCATAGTGGAAGATCCAACAATCAAACATTTGATTGTTGGCAATGTGGAAGGTGAAACCACTCCCAATTTATTCATGGGTGATTTCAAGATAAGTGCAGAAGAGATGGGGCATAGTGATGTTGGTGAGACATATTTTGGATTTGATCCAAAAGAGGAACACAATTCAGATTTACAGTCACCCCTTGATCCTCTCAAAGAAGCAAAAATTGAGCACACCCCAGCAGGATGTGAAGCAGAGAAATGGGTGGATGAACAAATCATCATAATTCAACCACATAAAGAGGATAACATGACACATGGTAAGTTAGTAATTTCTGATTTTTATGTGTCATTATGTCCATCTGATATAGAAACCACTTCCACTGAAAGGTGCAGAATGGTTGATCCCCCTAGTGTTGAGGCTCAGAATTCCAGTGTAAAGAATGGAAGCAGTGTGAAGGATGAAACTTTGAGAGAAGACCTTTCTACTGCACCAAGGATGAATGAGCACTTATGTTGCAGCCCAAATTATGTTTTTGAGGACCTAAAAGATGAATATATTGCAAAAGCAACATATAGATCAGATTTCAAAACCTCAAGTGCAATGCATGAAATTGATCCGGTGATGGAAAATGAAGAGGAGGAACATCTGCAAGAACCTCAACTTCTTGCGGGATCTTTAAATATGGATGAACAGAAGATCCAAGAGGCCATGAAAATTCTCCATGACACTCATGCTTCATTTTCAAGGTTGTGTTGGGAAGCTACTTTAAGGGAAGATCAATATTTCTTTGCGTCCATGGAGAATATCCAAAAAGCAATGTCCACAATCAAAGGTAATTTCTCATAGTTGCTTTCAGATAAAAATTACATGTGTGAGCTTGTTGAATTGTTGTGGGATGCATCATTGCATGATGAAGAAAATATTTGCAGATATGAAGAAGAGAACTACAAGCTCAAAAGTGAGTTGTTGGCCACCCAAGATTCGTTGAGATACACTCAAAGTGCTCTCTTAGAATCCCAAATGAAGATAGAACAATTCCAACAAGAGTGGAAAGAATTGACTGAATCCTCAATTTTGCCTAAGAGTCATCCCTTTTGGGTCAATGACATAAAATATTACATGAAGGAACCTCATGACTGGGTGGACCATGAGGAGCAGTCTATGTGGTATGTGCTTGAAGAATGTGTAGAAAAAGTGGGTGAAAAGCAAGCGCACGATTTTTTTCAGAATGAACATGAGAGGATCATTGAAGAAGGTCTTTCTTCCAAGGAAGGTGCAATTGATTTCACCATAGATGGTTCATCCTTCAATAGAGAGGATACATCCACAACTTTAGTAGATGTAATGTTCATAAGCATGGCTCACCACCCTTCATTCCCCACTTCACATTCAGCCACAAACTTTGGGAATGAAAATTGGGTAAAAGGATTCTACTTTTTTGTGTCACATGATGAGCAGAAAGATCCTAAATTTGAGGCAGATGAAATCTTCCTTAACTTGCAGCAGTGGAGGCAGCCCATGCATGTGTGTGCAGCCTCTTTTGACAAAGAGGCATCAGATCCACACTTACTTGCAACATGTGGGTCATGTGATGGAGTTTGGCACCCTTGGATCAATGGAAGAGAGTTGAGCCATTGGATGAAGAGGGGAACACCTATGGAGTTCCGTAGAAATCATGAGTTCTCTTTATCTGAAGAGGACAGACATATGGCTGATCACATTCCATATGATTTAGCAAATAAAGGTGTTTTTCCATCCATTGGTTGGATGGATAGCGGCATCACTAAAAGGGAAAACCTAGAAGATTACTTGATAGACATGAAATCTCCTTGCAAAAATGTTTCTACTTATGGTCAAGGGAAGGCAGCTAAGCATGAAAGTAGCCAAGATACATTAATGGAACATTTTACTGGCAGAAGTTGGCTTATGTGGAGGGAGTCCACATGCTTGGAGTTGATACTTTGGAATCTCGGCATTCATTGGAGTGACAAATTGCAAAAGGTGGAAGAAAAATTTTGGTCCTTGCAAGAGAAACAGTGGGATCCAGGAATTCTACTCAAGTTCTTTTAATTGGGTTGAAAATTTTGTTCATTGCTGGTTAATTGCAGATATAGATTAAAGTGCAGTTTTCATTTTCCTTCCATAGTCATATTTGTTTTTTGAAGGCCAAATTTAATTTTCAAACTGTTCAGTGGATGGGGACAGTTATAATCAGAGTGGTGCAACAGAATCTTGGTGGAATCCTGACATTGCTTGAGGACAAGCAATCTTAGGAAGGGAGGACTGTCATATCCCCAAATTTTGCTATGGTCCATGGAGTAATTTTGGCCTAAGTCACCTAGGCAATAATTATTTAATTAATGTGCAAGCATGGAAACTATCTTATGAAAGATGCCTAAGATTGTATTTGGGTATTAAATGGATAAGGTGGACCCCGGAAGATATTAATACCCAAACTAAGGATCTAAGGAAACTAATGGAGTTATCATTAATTAATGCAGATAAATGTTGAGGCAGAATACTATATGGATTAATTAATTATTAAATAATTAATTATATTCAGAGTTGGATTGATTTTAATTAATAAATGTATCATTACTAATTTAATTGGTGGCAAGTTGATGTTGATAAGGCTAGGAGGTCAAATTGGTCATGTGGACCACTCTTTCCTTAGTGGCAACACTCAGAAAAGAAAGAAATCGAAAGGAGGAAAGAGAACAAGGCAAACAATTTGGAAACTGACAAAAGCAATCAGAAAAACTGGAAAAAGAAAAAAAACTGGCAAAAGCAGAAAAGAGGAAAGTCAAGGAAATGGAAAGATGAATAAAAGTAGTCAGGAGAGAAATAGAGACACCCAGAAAAAATCTCCTAAGGCGCATTTGCTAATTTTGATGACGGAGGTGAAGGAAAGAAGGTTTTGGAAAGCAAACAGTTTCTAATTTTCACAAGGAGTGCGCCCTAACTCACCCACACGTGTGGCTCAGCTTGATAAACAAGCCAACTTCTCTATTTAAGCATGTTCTCAACTTCATTCAAGAACTTTTGATCATTTATATTTTGTCAGGAGAGCTTTGATGCTTCTCTAGTTGAGTGATGTGCCTCAACTGTGCTTCTTGGGTGATGTGCCCCAAGGCCCATAGTTTCCAGTGATTGTTTTGCAGGTCCATATCAAGATATTGTATCCATTAACATATGCTTCCAGCCTCCATTGAAGATACTCAGTTATTTGGAGAACAGGATTCCTCCAGCAGTGATTCTACAACTAGTTTTGGTGAAGATTCATCCATTGAAGAAGATAGATATTGGGAGTGCGCCCAAGTGTTGAATGAGAGTTGGTACAGCCATTTTTGAAGAAATCAGAGGTTTACAAGATCAGTAACCAGCTTCAGATCAGATCCATACTTCTGTTCTCACTCATTCTCACATTCACAGCTAAATCTAGAGGAGTTTTCCCTGAAGAAGAAGGATTACTTAGTGAATGCGCCCCAGTCAAGTTTAGAAGCTCAGTAAGCAAAAAATTAAAGTTATATTACCTGTATATGACCTGATCCTAAGTCCATATCAGAGCCACAGTAATATTCTAATTCTTCTCTTCATTCTCCATCAAATGTAATGAATATTTAGACTGTGAGGCACTGTTGTTTTGGAAGGCAGTTAAATCAATAGAAGAAGAGTTCTGATATGTTATTATTGACCTATAGCTATTCATTATATTATATCAGAGCATTATTTAATATCATAATAGAGTTTACCATTTATTGGAGCAGTTTGATGGATTAAAATGCAAGACTAGCTAGTTAGGTGCTTATTCTAGACTAGTTTCACCACTTTTACTGCCAAATCCATTCTAAGTAATATTTTTACATTCTGTCAGTTGGAACTGGTCCTTAACTCAGTATAGTACCCATATCAGTCCAAAAAATCAGATTTTTAAAGCCTTTAGACCTTTCTTGAAAAGTTAAGAATAACACTAGCTTAGCAATCCCGAGAGAGCCCAAAAACCCCAATTCTTCCCAAACTCTCCCAAGTCTGCTAAATTACCTTTCTGAGCATAAACAAAACCCACTGAATTTTATAAACCCTGTTAGCCTTCCCGATCTAGTTTGTATATGCGGATGTACCCAGGAAGCATTGTGGTAGGCTTAAGCAGTAGCTGATGTCTGAAACATAAATGGTCTCGGCGCTTTGTACAAAGGATCCAATTTCGCATTGTCTAAGTTGTTGCTACACACTGTCCCATATAAATCCCAGAACTGAAAGTTCATCTTACCAAACTCAGTTTCAAGTCTCCTTACCCGTCACTGACTTCCTGCTCTGTTTGGTGAATTGATTAAAAAATGGACAAGTAAATTAATTTAAAATTCTGAACTTGAGTTAATATCTTGGATGAATATTCCCTAGGATATTACAAATTATCCATTTTCAACAACAATATGCGTGGTAGTTTTCTATAAGGCATGCATTGATTAGTACCATCAACACACATTACATCATCTTGCATTAGATCTTGTCTGTATACCGAACACTTTTCATATGAGTCTAATTGCAATAGAGCATCATGTAATTGGTGCTTAGATGTTCCTCCTTTGTAGAGAAAATATCCATACTTATCACCCACTAGTTATTCAAGACACTTCAAGCATTTAGCCAGGGATGTCACAGTGAAATTCGATCCCATCTCTAAAATTGAGAGGCCGAAATGACCAAAACCCCTAGTCTTGTGCCCATGAGTCAACATTCCAGTCAATGATATGGGAATATTCATAACATTAATAAAATATTTTTCCTTCTTACCCATCCTTGGAATGGAAGTCTTTGACTTGTCCATTTTGTCATGAACAATACTGACATAACTCTTCAGATGTTGCAGGGAAGCCGACCTATGAGCATAATAGATCTGGTGACAACTTGAGATGTATTTATTATGAGCTTCCTGATTTGCTCACAACTTTTCCACCTTAGTTGGATCAGTGGTCCCCTTCAGCCTATCCTGTATTGTAATGCACTCATTACACCTTGCAAAGTTGTTTGATTTAGAAATTTTAACATCTGGAAAATCTTCTCTCATCACCTTGCTAAAGGAGGATTGTGATACTGGAGGCAAACCGATTCCTGTGATTTCATCATTAGCCATTTTTCATAGTAAACCATGGTACATATTAGCGGGCAATAATTTCAAGGTTGTCCATGTTCCATCTTTACTGATTATTCGTGTAAGATGTGGAGATTTGTCTGAATTCTCTACTACAATTTTATTAATAGTAGCTACTAGAGCAGTAGTGTTTGGCCTAGATTTTTCCAAGCCACTGTTACCATGCACATCTCTCACATCACCATTCATGAACATTCTTTTATAATTGAAGAAAGTGCTTTTTTTTATCCGATGGCATTTATACCATACATTTTGACAGACGTCTACTATGTCTAATCTCATTGTAAACAATCTTCTTTTTCTATCATCTCCTTCTTTGGCCACAGGAGCATTTGATCCCAAAGAATTCATAACAAACTGTCCTTTTGAATTCCCATTCATACTATCAAATTTTTTCGCACATTCAACTATCGATCCATGTGGAATTTTTGATATACAAAGATTTGAGCAACAATATTCGGTGCCAATGTTTGAAAGGAATGCACCTAGATTTATTGCAGGCCTATAAGGTATCGATCTTGAATTTCTTTTAGAAATTTTAGTTCCAGCTTGTCACTTTACGGAATTGTATGGCCTTGTTCCATTACCTTTAACATTTGTATATTTAGAATGAGGAGTACCTGGAAGGACCATCTGTAAAGGACATTCTTCAAAACCATTCCAAAATTTGACCATTTCTTCATCTGCTTTCTTTCTTAGTGAAACATTTAAAGGAACATTATCGAGGTCAAGCAAATTGTTTGCAGGCCATCTTATAAGGGATCCTTCAAATACACCACAATCCTCACAATTGTAGAAGACTTTATGAACTAAAATACCAAACTCACCAGCATCTAGTGCTTTGAATTGTACAATGTCTCCCTCAAAAACATTTGACACTATTCCCCAAGCAACATACTATGGCTTTAAAGAGCATTGATGTATCAAATTAACTGTCTGTCCCAAATACCTTTCATTGTGATTTTCTCTTAATACTTTCAAAGTAGATTCAGATTGATTATCGTTGAAAGTTTTTGCAAAAGAAAGCAATGCTTCTGTATTAAAATCGATGATTCTCTTAATTGGCCAAACAACAAAAGCTCCACTGCTCAACCCTGGACAACATGCCATACAAGTAAACACCACTTCATCCACCAGAATACCAAAGTTGAAGTCACCCAAAAATGTTCCCCCAACAAAATCACTCCCACTCACATTTGTTCCAACACCTATGGAAATGCAATCCTTTCTTTCTGAACACTTATGTAACAACTTAACTTTTCTCATAATAAAAGAAGATTTATTCTGAGTTGTTATGATATGTGCTACACTTGTCGAAGTAGAAGCTAGTATATCATTGACCTCATTCTCAGTTGTTATGATATGTGCTACACTTGTTAAAGTAGAAGATGGTATATCATTCACCTCATTCTCGCAAAGAGCAGACCCAATCTGGTTAACGATCTCAGATACAGGCCATTGAATATAACTACCAACTGCCTCTGACAATGTATCTGCACCTTTTGATCAATAGGGCAGTGGAAGACTTGCATTTAAAGACTTGATAACATTTACAATCATACATCCGTCCTTAATTCTGATATTATGCAAAATGTTTCTTTCTAGAAAAGAGATTCCTTCAACAACTTTCAATCCATTAAAAAGTAGGTCCACACATTGTTGAGTACCAAAATCCATTTCATAAACGATATCTGAAATATAAAATAATAGGACACATTGTTCAGAACCAAATCCAGTTCAAAAGCATTTTACGAAATATAAAATAACAGGAGCACATTAACAATCATATTTATTTTAAACAAAGATATAACATAAATTATAATATATAAAAAAAGGTCTGTCTGGACTTGCAATTTTCTGAATGGTAGGATTGGCCGCCCCTTCTTGTAGAAGAAGCAAACACAAGACAGATCAAAAGACCCTTCTTGCAGTCGTGAAAGATTACGAAAAGAATACTGGGTAGAAGAAGCTTTTCCCGCCTGTTCATTTATGATGAAAAATTAAAAATATTCAACCTATGAATACTAGGCCATCAATTCATGTATTTCCAAAGTTGTTAACAAGGGAAGAATACTGAGCACAACAAGGGTTGATCGACCCTTCATTTACGCTAAAAATTTAAATATATTTAATCTACGAATGCTAGGCCGTCAATACATGTATTTCCAAAATTGTGAACAAGGGAAGAATACTGAGCACAACAAGGGTCGACCGACCCTTCATTTACGGTATAAATTTAAATATATTTAATCTACGAAGGCTATGTCAACAATTCTTGACTTCCAACTTCCACTGTAAATAGTAGGGAGTCGACTCAGACATCATCTAAGTTCTAATAGATAAAAATGTTTGTCCCGACTTCCATTTTCCAAAGAGAAGGATTGGCCTCCCCTTCGTTGAGGAGAGAATTGTGAACAACTATATCCAGCAAGTCACCAATATCCAGAATGGCGAAAGAAAGAAGGATTGACCGACCCTTCTTGCATTCTAGAACTATTATGAATACAATACTGGGCAGAAGAAGGGTCAGCCGTCCCTTCTTTTTTTTTGTAAGTAAGAATTTTGTGTATTAAATCAAAGAGGAGTTACAGAAGGAACAAACTGTCCCAGATTCAAACTTGTTCATCAAAACAGACCATCTAACTACTAACCCATAGACTCCAGCATCATTAACCTTGCGGTAGACAATTATCACCAAAACAGATAAGATGCTTTCATTCAACTATCCATCCCTATCCTCAGAATCTTTGGAACAACAAAAATCACTACCGATCCAAAAAGTCACTGAATCGGAGATACTCTTAGCATAGGCACGTATGCCCGAAATAAAAAATCATAGCAAAATGCTACTACCCCTGTTATGCAAGATATACATTTAGGAAAAGGCAATCTAGCTTAACAGCCGACCCTCCCTTAATAAAAAGACTTGTAGTTTGGAAAAACGATTCCAGATCAAGCATCAATGGATAATGGCTAAGTTATAACATATAAAATTGTTTTCCCCAACTTCTGTTTTCCGAGAAGAAGGATCGTTTAGTAGATAATTGTGAAAACCTTTATCTAGAAATTGAACGATATCCAGAATCCTGAAGACGAAGAAGGATCGACCGACCCTTCTTGCAGTCTCAAGCTATAATGAAAAGAATATTGGGAAGAAGAAGAATCATCTGCCCCTTCTTTTACAAGGGAATTGGAAAAATAGAACTTGGAGAAAGAGCGGACAATCTTTCTCTTTGAATTGTAAAAAAAAGAACTTGGAGAAAGAGTGGCCGATCTTTCTTTGTGGATATTTCTCTATTAAATATGTATTTGGAGTGCGGATATCTACTTTAGCCACTCCGAAAAACTTATCCCTGGAAGAAGGAGCGGACACTCTTTCTCCTCAGCATCTACTTCCAAAAACCTCGAAATGGAACAACCTGACGAAAGAGCGCCCTCGCTTTCTCTGACAAAATTTCACCTTGATAGGAAACTTTTTATAGCAAAACTTCTGTAAATTTTTTCATTCAAATGTCAAAATCTAGTCTCCAGGGTGACACGTGGAATGCTCAGATTGTGCCATGTGGCTTTGATTATTCATTAATGTCAATCTGTAAATTTCCTTCCTTTCTATGTTAATTGTTATTTCCAGTAATGATAGTCTGTAAATTTCCTTCCTTTCTCTGTTAATTGTTGTTTCCAGTAAATATTTTCCATTGTGTTATTCTTCATGCTTGGATGAAAGTAATCTTAAATCAGAATTCATATGTTTATGCTTTGGTTTACCGCATCTATGTATTCACCAATTTTCAGCTAAAATTGATATTGGATTCATTTATGACCAATGCCCAATATTAATGGACTGCTTTCTTTTCTTCATTATCAACCTGCAAACTAAGACAAACAAGGGTATTCACAAATTTTCACAAATTTCTTAATAAAATTCACTTAATTTTAAGAACATTTTTATCAGCTTTATCTCTTCAACTAAATTCCTTGGTATCATATGCAAGACTCAAATGTGTTCTCATTGCATCCAACAATTTGTGTCATAAACCATGTCCAACTACCCAATACATGGGACTTTTCTATAGTGAATATTAACTGCAAAATGATATTAAAAATAAGAAACATGTTTCAATTTTCCGAGTTCATTTGTCGTTATATTTTTCCAACAAACCTAGCCAAATGCTAGAGGATTTGCAGAAAACAATATGGAATATATGAAAATAATATGCTACACCACCAGACAGAAAACATATGCAAGCTGGCGGAAATCCTGTAACGTGCAATTTTGAAAATATAACGATGTGAATTCATATTAATGGACTGTAAGAAGATAACTACCTAGAATTGAAGGAAATAAATTCTAGAAATCTGAAGAAGACAGACAAGGGTGGAAGGAAATATGAAGAATCTAAAACATTCAGCGACTTTAAATTACTGTGAACTTGAAATTGTCATTGCATTGATTTTTGACAACCATGGAAGATATGGATTTTTAGCCCGGAGGCTGAATAAGCATGCTATGTTACAGATTTAGATTTATGGTTTGAATAATATAAATACCTGCTAATTGAAAAACTAGTAGTCGATTCTTCAAACCAACCTTACTGCTCTACCCACCCAACACTCTTCTCGGTTCCACCTCAGCAAAACCAAACCTCAATCCTCAGAGAAAACAGAGCTCCAAACTTGCAACCACAGAGAGTTTGAAGTTTAAGTTTCAATGTTCTGTGGCAGGATATCATCACTGCAGAAAATTTCATGACATTAATTATCATAGTGTGGTGGGATATCATCTGTATGTCGTGACACATAAACACAATCCATCATAAACATGATGAGATTATTCACATGAGTGATACATTGCTTCATTTACCATTAGCATCATACAAACCATTTTAAATGGTGGAAAAGATTACATCCATGCCAACATACAAACCATTTTAAATGGTGGAAAAGATCACCTCCGCCAATGTACAAACTATTATAAATGGCGGAAAATATCACCTCCACCAATGTACAAACCATTTTAAATGGCGGAAAAGATCACCTCTGCCAATGTACAAACCATTTTAAATGGCGGAAAAGATCAATTCCGCATCCCCAACATGCGCGCTAGGACAAAGGGATGGGTGGTTGCGGAATCTGAAACTGCTCTCCACGTGGTAGTGTTGGCACTATGTCCAAGGTTGAAGATTGTCATTGATGGAAGTCAATATGGAAAAGGCTGAAGTTGTAGGTTCTCATTGATGACAACATGATAAAGGCAGAGTAGAATCTTGTGTAGGTAATGATGCAGGAAGCAGTAAATCTTTCATGGAGTCAAAGGACAGGAAGGAACAAGAAAAAGAAGGTGTGAGGAGATGGAAAATGTTCGTGAGGTTGATGACATTCATGTCAACACCAAATCTCAAGCAGCCCTCGGTAACCCTGAAGTAAATGAAACAAAGAACATGATGGAGAGAGGACAAAAAAGACTGAAGAAAAGTTGCAGTGAAAAATATGTCAGAGAGAACTATAAAAGAGAAAGATTCCAGTATCAGAAACAAACATTTCTAGTCATTAGGTTTGTGGCTTGTGTGCTTCAACTCTAACTCAATGGATTCTCTGCTTTGGAGCATAGTCAACCATTTCAACAGGATACCCAAGGTAGAAGATATTTGGAAATACAATGAAGGTTTAGACAGAACACTGATAACAAAAAAAAAGGAGAACCTGGAGTTGCGAGTTGGATGTTCAAGCACATGGAGAAAATGAAGAAGTTTATACACTATAGAAGACAAACATTGAAATATCAGAATAAACAAAAGAGTGATGCAAGGGCTTGTGTAGGTTCTTATTTGTGTTATGGTAGATTCTTCAGTTGAAAGTTTGAGACCAAGAAAATTGAACCAGAAATAGAAATGGAAGAGACAAAGCGCCTCATGGGGTTGAACAACTTGCCAGAGAATTTGTTGATCGAAATATTGGCCTAGATTACTGGAAATTTTGTGCAGGTTCATTTTACAATATATCACATTTGCTCCTTCACCATTTGTATGAATTCTACAACGTAATAATACCATCTCTATGACAGAAGAAGAATCTTCTCATTTATTGGATATATGGTGTCTGAAGATATTGCAATGTTGTCTGCACATTCTCACGACCACCACCATCACCACGACAATGACCATGACCACGACCATCATACTGAGCTGGTCTACTTACAAATAAGGATTTTAAAGAGCGAGCTTTATCAATTGGCATTGGTGGACCTGTGGGCACCAAGAAAACTGTTTTGATGCTTGCACTATGTCAAGCCTGTTCATAGTAGACCTACTTCTTTGTGAATCTGAAGGAGAGGCAGAGATACTAAATCGATTGCAATATGATTCAGTTTCTTTTAGAAAAAAAAAACCTAACCCTGCGCAGAGTATATTGATGTTTTTCCACTGTAAAATGGGCAGACAGAAAGTTTCCAGATTACATATGCATCGTAGGATTGATGAAATAGATGGCTGAGATACCAAGTCAAACGATCAAAGAAATCATTGATGAATGGCTCATCCACCGTTGGAAGAAATCATTGATGAATGGCTCGTCCACCATCGAATGAATGTTTTGATGGTATTGATCTTTTGATGTGCACATCTGACGCATGGCTATGCAATTAAAATCTGTCGTCATTCATTGGTTGCCTCCGTTGGTCCACAAACAAAGTGATTGGTTAACCGAATGTAGACCAATTAGATTTGGTCGCATGAGATAATGATAAGTTGTCATAAGGGAAGGTTTGATGGTTCGCATTTAGGTTAAAATAGATCAACGTTCCATATCGAATAAAGATCGACGATGGTTAACAATACAAATGCAAAACGAACTTTAGCCGGAGCGTTTAATATTGTCAAGGAATTAGAGGGTCGATGGCTTTGGAAGACCAGCTAAATGATTTAAATTGATTTTGTCGGAAGTTTAAATGACAGAGATTTTGTCGGAACCATTATGTTGAGTGCATACTATTGGAGAAAATGCCATTTTGGCAAAAGTGTGAAAAGAGGGCTAATACAAAGAGCCAAAAGCTCTTATGGCGCCAAGTATAATAAACCTTGGTTATATACATTAAGTTTTGTTATTAAAATATTTTTTTTAATTAAAATATTAAATATAACTTAGTTTAAAAATTGTTAGTGGAAAGGGGTGACTCTTATGAAAAGACACCTCCTATCATAAAAAGGTGTGAGTCTAAAGACACACCATTTATGAAAAGGCATGATACAGGAGTATATAAGCAATACTTTTATAAGATGAATTGTGTCTCTTAGTTCTTCATGAAGATATTCTAAGTAGAAGTAGTAGACAGAGACCAAGAGAAGTGTGTCTACTAAGTGTGTATTGAAGATCAGAAGCAGAAGAAGAGGGTGCATTAAAGATCAAAAGCATATGAATTGAAGTTCAGAGGCAGATGCATAAGAGCAACAGTCGAAGATGTTGATGCAGAAATCTAATTCAAGGGTGGAAGGGTGGATCTAGGGCAGGTTGGTTCCTGCAAAAGGGGAGTTGATGCTTTTCTTGTCAGTTGTAGCTGACTAAACAAGGGGGTTGTAGCCTCCTACCAGTTGGTGCTGGTGAATTAAGGGTGTGGGTGCATCCTGATTGGTTGGTGCCGATCCAATTCTATTGTAAGCGATAAAAGCAATTTTTTAGATTAATAGACATGACTTTGTGGTTTTCCCTTTAGGGTTCCACGATAAAATGTTGTGTCCATTTGAGTTTATTGTTTAATGAAATGTTTAATATGTGTGCTTAAAATAATTGGAATTAAAAGAAAAAGTTTACAATACTGATTCACCCCCGCCCTCTCGGTATTGGTGATATTCCATCAATTGGTATCAAAGCCGGTCCCTTTAAGGATTAGTCTAACAAACTAAAATGGAGATCCAATTAAGCACACATGGATGGACTAGAAAGTGACTCTGAGAATGAAACTCCATTACTAGAAAAAGGGATTACATATTTTGGAAGACAAGAATGGAATATCATCTAAAGGCATTAGGATATGATGTTTGGGATGTAGTTATCAGTGATTACCTTCCACCAAACATAATAAGGACTCCGGCCCAGAAGAGAGCCAAGAAAAGTAACTCAAAGGCAATGAATGCAATCCTTAAAGGATTACTTGATGATGTCAAAGAGGAGATAGGTAGATGTGACTCTACAAAGGAACTTTGGAACAGAATAAAGGACCTCTACACAAATAAGAAGTTAGATGAAGCATGTCAATCAGAACAAAGTTCAGTCTACAACAATTCTAGTGAAGATCCTTTTGAAGAAGACTCAAACTATGAAGCAGAGGTCAATCTTGAAGCTGAGCTTGTGAGTTCTCTCGATGATCTAAGAAGATAGAAACAAAGGTGTAAACATTTAAAGCATCTCATGTTGGA
Organism: Larix kaempferi; assembly: GCA_027924585.1. Classification (NCBI taxonomy): domain Eukaryota; kingdom Viridiplantae; phylum Streptophyta; class Pinopsida; order Pinales; family Pinaceae; genus Larix; species Larix kaempferi. The sequence goes on along the minus strand of BSBM01000767.1, from coordinate 446,965 downwards.
TCAAAGGATGAAACAAGATTCAAAGAAGAAAGAGCTTGAGCAAATCATAGTTGAATTTACAATCAAAGTTCAACTTGATCAAAAGAGATTGGAATCCTTGGAACAATCTCTTAATAAGGAGCAACAAAAGGTCGAAGAGCTCAAACAATAGTTGCTTGCAAGTGAGGAAGAAAAGGATACTTTAAGAAGACAATTAATGTCCTCAAAAGAGGAGCTACAAAGTTCAAGACAACAAGCAGCCATCAGCATGGAAGAAACCAAGAAGGACGTTATTGTACTCAAGCATCACTTGAAGATTGTTAAAAAATTCAAGAAAGGATTTGGAGCCCTTGATAAAGTTCTCAGTCTACAGAGATATCCCTCAAAAAGATCTAGCCTTGGATATAACCAGATACGCATGATTGAAGGATCAAGATCTCTTGCTTAGATTGATGATAAGGGTTGTGATACCTCCCAAGAAATAACCATGCAATAGAAGAACCACATGAAGGAAAACTTATGTGATCAGAATATTTCTCATTCTCATTTGAAGGACTTCAGAAGGAATGACAATGGAAATAACTATCACACGTAATGGAATCCTAACAACAAGACTGGTTTCAGAAGATACTTACATATGTTCAAGGGTTACTATTAATCATGCAATAACTATGGACATAACGCATCAAGTTGTCAAGTATATGGAAGACTTAACAAAATTAGAGAAATCATGAGCCCTGTGGCCCCTCTCCAAATTATCCAGTTGAATGCTATAATTGTCATAATTATGGTCACATTGCCAGAAGATGCACAACAAGACCACCTAGACCAAGATACACAAAGGTATGGAAAAGAAAGACTGAAGTACAAAACAAATAAGATGATGAAAATCCCATCCTTAAAGTTGATGGAGTGTCAATAGAAGAGAAATATCATTCAAATGAAATCCTTATAGTAAAAGAACCCCTAGGACATGGAAGATCATCTTGCAGCAAGCCTATCATAGAATGGGTCAGTTGGTGATCACTAAAAGATCTTGAAAATATCTTGAAGGAAGAGTGATGATACTTTAGAGGAACAAAAGGTGCAGATGTTTAATTGGTTGTACAGAGCTGACAAAGACAGAGCAGCATTGGAGTTCTGATTTGTGGACATCAGAAAACTATGTGTTTTGCAGTATGACAAGATGAGCAAGATTATGGAGCATAATGGCTTGTTACTGCAGGTATAAATGTTAAGGTTTGGAGTCATTCCTCCATGTTTTGGATAATCTTGATGTTGATAAAAATGATCAGTGTTTATGAGAAGAGTCAATTTTCCATTGCACTAGCAGATCTTGGAATTATGGAAACAAGGCTTAAGAATATGTCTCAGGAAGCCATATCTAAAATGAATGAGTAAAGCTGTGGAAGAATACAGTATATGCTCTGAAACATGTGAAAAGATAGATATTTTGAAGGAAAGGATGTTCAGATGGAATGTTTCTTACCCATGAAGCAGGTACAGTGGGTGTTCAAAAGTTGAATGAAAATTTAGAATTTGATATAATCTTTGGGTTGTTGACAAAAGAGTTTGTTGGACTCTAATTATAAATAAAGGAATCACAGTGGAAGTTTCTATAATAAATATAGAATAGTATGATACACTTACATTGCTTCTTTAAAAGTGAAATATTGTTGTTAGCAAGACTCCTATTTTAGATGTGGTGCTATTATGATGGTGACCTTTCTATGCATGAAAGAGGAAGAAGAAGAATGTTGTTTGTTTAGAGATTGATATTGACGAGTTTCATCCTCAGAACACTATGCAACCTTTAAAGAAGAACATAGGGTGTGCATAGCTACTATGTCTTTACAAAATAATTGAGGACACAGTTATTTATGGTGGAATCCCTAGTGATTCAAAGGGGGATGTAGAAAGGATCTACAATTGATATCAAAATCTACAATTGGTATCAATTAGTATCAGTAATCCATTCTCCTCTTCAGATTGAGGAAGATGAGATTATAGCACAATCTCATGGAGCAGATCCATCAATTGGTTCTATCAAGCACTACATGAAGCTTCACAGCTTGTCATAGTGTTAGTTTGAGATGACATGGCAGTAAAAGACACTCAATGGATAATTATGAAGCATTGAACAAAAGAGTTAAAGATAATTCCTTTAGCATATTTGAAGATAAGGGAGATGTCACTAGAAGAGGTAAAACAACTATAACAACAAGAATGGGACATTAATGACAGGGGGAGCAGTCTGAAGAATGAGAAGAGTGCATGTGTAAAAATGGCACATAGGAAATGCTTCTTCAATGCATATCCAAGATTTGGTATCATATTTGCAATCATCCAGGGTTACTGCAAATAGCCAAAGAAGACAGAGAATCCAAACAAAGTGATGATACAATTGAGAATTTCATGGATGGTAGCTTCAGAGTTGATGATATGGATCAAGACTTCTACAAGAGAATGAATATGGAAGACTTCCCAAAGAAGAGTAGGATATGGCATGGGAAAACCTTAAAAAGGTTCTTAGAATCAAAAAATTTCAAGCACTCCATGGAAATCACTCATGCGGAGGTGGTCCTATTCAAAAATCACCCTGTTGAACAAAACAACTCGGAGAACAGAGATGTGGTGTTTGCTATGAAAGACAGGAAAAGGTTAGGAGTGATATCCTCTCCAAGATAAACCTCTCGTGAAACTTATGCATCAAGAGTAGCATCAAGTCAAGGGGAGAGTTGTGATCTGAAATGAAGGAGAGTTGTGGTTAGATTTGAGGTAGATATGTGATTAAGTATGTGGATAAGGTTGAGGCAATCCATCCCAGTTAAAGAAAAAGATGTTGCAGGGACAGTTGGAACAAACATAATCTTCACTTCAGTAGTAGAAGTCACAGACATAAGCATCAGTTCAGGGGGAGTCAGAAATCAAAGCCAGAGGGAGTTATTCAACCCTTTTCCCTTGATGTCAAAGGGGGAGAAATGGAATTGGTATTGCCATTAATGCCAAAGGAGGAGATTGCTGGAAATATGGCCAAGGTTGAAGATTGTCATTGATGGCAATCAATATGGCAAAGGATGAAGTTGCAGGTTTTCATTGATGACAACATGATAATGGCAATGATGCAGAATCTTATGCAGGTAATGATGCTGGAAGCAGTAAATCTTTCACGGAGTCAAAGGCCAAGAAGGCACAAAAAAAAGAAGGTGTGAGGTGATGGAAAATGTTGGTGAGGTTGATGACATTGATGTCAACACCAAATCTCAAGAAGCCCTCGAGAACCCTGAAGGAAATGAAACAAAGAACATGATGGAGAGAGGACAGAAAAGAATGAAGAAAAGTTGCAGTGAAAAATATGTCAGAGAGAACTATAAAAGAGCAAGATTACAGTATCAGAACCAAACATTTCTAGTCATTAGGTTTGTGGATTGTGTGCTTCAACTCTAACTCAATGGATTCTATGCTTTGGAGCATAGTCAACCATTTCAACAGGATACCCAAGGCAGATGTTACATCATAATCTTCCACCCTATGAGCATCAGCATTATTTGGCCTGTAGGATCCATTTCAGTGACTCAGATCCACTTATATCCTTCAGACACTATATTGCCCTATTTTTATTCCTACCCACCTGTTGAATCCTTATAGCAGGTGTACTCGCGAGTTGCATCACTATAGCCCGCGGGTATCAAGTAAAATGGTAAAAATCACTATTTATTACTTTTTACTCCTAGAAATTGGTCATTGGGTGACCTTTGGCTCTCCATCTTCCCGAGTAACGCCTCGATGTGTCCTTTCACCTACCTTTGAGAGGACTATATATTGAGCACATATGGCTTATGGACAGAGGAAGAAGAGAATAACAAGAGAACTCTAGTGTATTTTTGCCCTATCTTGAGTCTACACTCATTGATCCTTGTAGTTGTGAACCCTTTATGTTCACCTTCCAAACTCCTATCTAGTTTGAGTTCGCCATTCATTGATAAAATATTGCATGCTTGTGTGGGGAGTGAGATTTTTTCATTCATGGACGGGTTCTTAGTTTATAATTAGATTCAAATCAAACACGCAGACCAACATAAGACAACATTTATTTGTCCATGGGGAACGTTTTCATATCGGAAAATGCCCTTCAGCCTAAAAAACGCTGGAGCTACTTTTCTGCGAGCCATGACCTATGCCTTTCATGATCTTAAGATGATTATGGAAGTTTTCTTGGTTGATCTTGCTGGACATTCTCTCAAGAGAATGGGCCACCCCAAGCACCTCTGTATAATTCTCGAACGATGTATCCACTACAAAATTTGATTGAATCCAAACAAATGCATCTTCGCTGTTAGGACTGGTCGCCTTCTAGGACTCATAGTTTCGAGGGAGGGTATTAGAGTTGATCCTCTCAAAGTTGAGGCAATACTTCAGTTTCCTCCTCCACGTAATTTGTTACAACTTCAGAGCCTCCAAGGGAGAGCTACTTTTCTGCATCGGTTTATAGCTAACTATGCTAGTATTACTAAAGGTTTCGGATGCTTATTGAAGAAAGACACACCTTTTATCTGGGATGAGCGAGCCCTGCAATATTTTGATGCCCTTAAGAAATCTTTGGTATCGACCCCTGTGCTTAGTCCACCAGACTTTACACGAGATTTCATTCTTTATGTGGCTGCGTCTCAAGAGACTATTGGCATGGTCTTTCTTCAGGTAGATGATGTGCTCGTCGAGCATGTTATCTATTATCTCAGTTGAAATTTAGTAGACGTTGAGCTAAGATACACTCACGTAGAAAAGATGGCACTTGTGACTGTCCACGCAGTCCAGCAGTTACGACATTACATTTTGCTTCGAACAACCATAGTTGTAGCTCACATCAATCTATTTTAGTTCGTGCTATCATGATGCCTTATCGGGGGTAAGTATAATAAATGGATTGTAATCCTTCAGGAATTTGATCTTGATTTTGCTTCGTCAAAATCGGTGAAATCATTGGTGTTCGCTGAGCTTATGTCAGACCTTCCACGACTTGATGAGGATGTCATTCATGAATATTCCTTTGTGAATGAACACTTATTTCTTATCTCATCCGAGGACCCTTGGTATGGGGATGTTATTGTATATGTCCAAACTTTGAAGTTTCCTCTGCATTGTTCACGAGATGAGCGACGACATGTGAGACATCACGCTAAATATTATACTATCATTGGTGACACTTTGTATCGTTGAGGAAAGGATTCCATTCTCCATCATTGCTTGACTCATGAAGATGAGGAATGGGTGCTTAATGATTGCCATGCGGGGGCGTGTGGCGGTCACTTATCCGGGCTTGCTACAGCCCAACGTATCATGCGAGCTCATTATTTTTGGCCTACCATCTTTAAAGATTGTATTAACGCCGTGAAGAGATGTCACCCTTGCCAGGTGTTTTCTCAGAACATACACTTGCACCCAACGCCCCTCCATCCGGTCGTCACTGTCGGTCCCTTCACTAAGTGGGGGGTAGATTTCATGGATTGCAAACCAGCTTCAGCTAGGGGGCATCACCATATTATCGTGGCCGTGGATTATTTTTCTAAATGGCCTGAGGCCATGCCTACTGTAAAAGCCGACGGTGCTACTGCAGCCCATTTCGTGTTCAACTAGATTATCACTCGGTTCGGTATCCCGAAAGAGATTGTCACTGACCATGGCAGTCACTTTAAAAACAAGATGATGGAGGATTTGTCTCTCAAGCTTGGGTTTCGTCAGGAACACTCATCTTCCTACTATCCTCAAGTGAATGGTCAAGTTGAAGCAGTAAATAAGTCTTTGAAGACCATTCTCCAACGTACTTGTTGATGTATATGTAACTTCGGAATGTATTTCACATATATGTATATTGTATTCCTATAGAGATGGTATTATTCCTCTATAAGGAAGTGTCGTCATTTATATTGTAAATGTCGTAATTTATTCTTGATGGGTTATTAGACCACCTTGTTGGGGTCGGCCCTGTATAAGAAATATGGGTCAAAGGGTTATTAGACCACCCTATTGGGGGTCGGCCTAGTCAGCATTATGTTATGTGGTTAAGTTCGAGCCTACATGAGTTAGGTAAAAAGGCAAGTCAAGTCAAGTATAAATAGAGTGCGGGAGGCACTCTATTTGATCACTCACTTCTCACTCATGCACTCAAGGAGGAGTGGCGCACTTATGGAGGAGGAGGATCCGCTTCTAGGTTATGTCTATCTCTTGGTTGTATCATTGCTCTATCTATCTCTGAGGAAGTTATTGGGTTTTTTCACCTTTATGGTTTTCCCCAAGTAAATCTTTGTGTCTCTTGTGTGCTTGCATTATTGTCTCCATGATTGATATGCTGTACATGTTGTTCTCTTAGTTAATATCCTAGATCATATTGAAGTAAATTCTGAAAATTTAACATGGTATCAGAGCTAGCCTGAAAGAAGGCATGATATGGCATGTATGACTCTTGTTGCACTTACGATGCTAGGGCTTGATATAGAAAAAACCAGTCATCGTAGCACTTTCGCTATAAATCCGTTTTGGCGAAGGTTTCGGATAGGAAATGTTTATAGGTCGAATATTAAATCTCCAGGTACCTTGTGTCCAAAGGAAAACCTCTAATTCGTTGTACTTTGTGATTTATGATCTGTACAATATAGGGTTTCTGCCTCTTCCAGATTTGAGTCAAAATCAGGTGACCTTGGGAAAAAGGTCATAACTTGGGCTAGGAAGCTCCAAATGAAATTTCGTAAAATGTGATAGGTATTACACAGACGGTACTATCTCAGAAAAATTTTGCAGAGGCCGAAGTTGAACCAGTGACACATGGCACGCCGTACAAGTTCGCTCTCCTATATTATCCCATAAACAGGTCACGTTGCGACATTTGGCATAACTATCTCTCAGAGAATCCAATTGAGGTAAGACCTATCAGGATGGAACGATAACAGGTCAAGATATCTCAAGAAACGTTTTCAGACCCCGTGGATTGAAAATTTTGGAGTTACACCAGAAACAATCAGGTACATATTTCTATCAAAACAGAATTATTTTTTAGTACCTTCATTCATGGCTTCCGGAATTTAGGGCTTTAGAGAAAGTTGAATTTTTGTAATCATAGACCACGGCTGAATGCTATTCATCAAAATAAAAATTTAGAGAACAAGATCATAATTTTTGGTTGGGCAGAAGGCTGGGCTTGATCAGACCCTAGTTCGGGACTTTGACCAGAAAAGTGGAAAATTAGGGCTTCTGTAAAAATGGAAATTTTTGAAATCTGTGACCACAGCTGGAAGCTCCTCATAAAAATAGAAGCTTAGAGATTTGGATCAAACCTTTTGATTGGGAAGAAGAGTGGGCTTCATAAAACCCCAATTCAGGGTCACGTCCAGTGAATCCAGAAGTTTCAAAGGCAAAATTGAGGAGTGAAACTTTGTAGTTTTCAAATTTTGAATATACCAGTTTGATCAGCTCATCAAGGTGCATATTTCTATCCTTTCGAAAGTTTGAATTTTTGGGGTTTCTCTGACAAACCCATATCCAGCTCCAGGTCTAGTTCTTGCAAATCAAGTGGATTGGGTTAATCCTAGAAGAAGATGGATTGGTCACCTGCATAAATGAAGAAGTTCCTGTTTCAGAGGGAGATGAGGCTAAGGCCTTACATAAGAAGATTACAAGCAATCTCGATAGGTATGACTCATTGAAGTATGTTTTGAGATTTGTTCATGATTAAGTTTATGGTATGTTTGTCTTCATGTTATTACGGTTAGTACAATCTTGATTTTACATTTGTCATATCCCCTTAATAAAACTATGAATGCACGATAGAAAATATTCATTGGTTAGGGTGTTGACACTTATGATTGTACTAATGCATTATGGTGTTGTATGAGGTTTATGTTGTCTACTAACATGAAAGGTACACCAAGAAAGACAAATCAAGTTCTGGTCCAAGAACATATGATCATGATAACATGAGGACAAAGATTCATCCATTGTCATGGATCTCATAGAAGATCCATTTACGAGGTATGTATAACTTGGTTTTGTAATGGTTAACCTATGAGATATATAGGTTACTAGCACAAGTCATTGAAGAAGAACAAGAAGACATCATGTGAGTATGTTAGACATAACTAGCTAGCATGCTAATCCATGTATGTTTTTCCTATATCAAGCTAGAATCCTACCTTGTGTTAGGATCTTATACTGTTGTGCTATTGATGATGATTATTCATGAAGTCATAGGTTTGAATAATCAAGGTTGTATGCATATTATGTTCTTACCATGATTGATGATTTAACTAACCAAAAGAGTCCTATGATCAAATAAGAATATGCATGAGTAAAAGAAGACTTCCCTGAAACCTTGAATACTAATGTTTATTATCTGTGTTTGAAATGATCCTAACCATACATGCTTGAGATTATTGTGTTTTGATAATATTAAGATTATACTAATAAATGTGTGATCATGTATGAGACCTCAAGGATAACACAATGATGATACTATTAAGCATGCATAGTGATTAAGGATGGATGTAAGTTCAAGGACAAGTAATCCAAGAAGCAAAGATCAAGAGGGAGCACACTCTAGTTGTTCCTGCAAGAAAGCAAAGGAGCACACTTCAGTAGTTTTTGCAAGGATGCAGATATTTAGAGGGAGTTGACCACTTCTCACAATCCACATAGGAATGGAGTTGCAGAAAAGAAGCAAAGACTGAGAGGGAGTCAACCCAACAAACAAACAAAGATAAGTATTTGAATTGTCATTACTTGCATATTTTATGGTTTAAATAATACTGTTTAATAATGTATATACTGATGTTCCTAGAATTAGGTTGTGTATTATGCATATTAGAATAGTTGCATTGATGAACAGTATACTCCTAATATGCATGGGTAAGTGGCCTATGGCACTGTACAACATTCCATTTCTACTTATCTAGAATGAAACCTCTTTGCTGACATGTTGGGAGTTGTGCACACTCTTAACAATGTTCTGGTAGAGATTGGAAGGCATCTAGAAAGTTACGGGATATGGATAAATGTTGTATTGAAGCATTGGCTAAGATAATTGCATGACTGTATGACATATTTCTTTATGTGTAAGAATTTGTTATGAAAACTATGAGATGTTTTCTAATCATGCAATTTAACTTGTTGTGTAGGAAAGATCGTATGCCATCTCCTACAAAAGTAGAACTACAACATTTGTTCAGCAAAGATATTGAAGTTCCCAGGATCTGGAATGAAGAAATGGAATGCCATGATCCGTCGATCATGAAGAATGATGTTTGGGATGTAGTCCCAAGACGTGAAGGGAAGTTTGTTATGACTTCCAAATGGATCTATCAGATCAAGCATGTTGCAGATGGCAGCATTGAGAAATATAAAAGTGATGAAATAGAAGATGCACCAGATGGCTTTCAAGATAGCATGGTGTAGTCATATATGTGTGCAGAACTTGGTATGGTAGGATAGACAGCTTTCTATCCAGTTTGGGATTTACCAAGAGTAAAGCGGATTCCAACATTTACTACAAGGTTGAGGAAGGGAATCCTGTGATTCTACTCCTGTATGTGGATGACTTATTTGTAACAGGAGATGACAGACTGATTGTAGATACTAAGAGGAAGCTTGCTGCTGAATTCGATATGAAAGACTTGGGAATGATGCACTATTTCCTAGGCATGGAGGTGTGGCAGAGTACAAGTGGGATCTTCCTTGGTCAAGGGAAGTACACAGTGGAGATCTTGAAGAGATTTGGGATGATGGATTGCAAGGCCATGGCCACACCTATGGCATCGAATCTGAAGCTTCTATGTGATGCTTCATCTGAGCCAGTTGATGTCTCTATGTATCGTCAGATGATTGGGTCCTTGATGTACCTGACGAACACGAGACCAGACATTTGCTTTACTGTGAACACATTGAGCCAGTTCTTGACGGATCCGAGGAGTGTTCACCTGGTTGCTGCAAAGCATGTTCTGAGGTACCTGAAGGGTACAGTGGATTATGGGCTCAAGTATGAAGCGAATCAAAAGTTTAAACTGCAGGGTTATGTTGATTCAGATTGGGCTGGCAGTGCTATAGATAGGAAGAGCACATCTGGGTGTTGCTTCAGTATGGGATCAGGTGTGATCTCTTGGTTTAGCAGGAAGCAGTCCTGCGTGGCACTGAGTACAACTGAGGCAGAATATGTTGCAACCTGTTCAGCTAGTTGTGAGGCAGTATGGCTACGGAAGCTACTGTCTGAGTTATTTGATCTCTCGTTGGATGCTACTGGTATCTTATGTGATAACCAGAGTTGTGTGAAGTGATCCGAGAACCCAGTGTTTCATGATAGGTCGAAACACATAGAGATCAAATATCACTATATTAGGGATATGGTGTAGAGAGGAGCTGTGAAGCTCCTGTATATTGCGACGGACGAGTAGATTGCAGATGTGGTGATGAAGCCACAAGCCAGAGTGAAGTTTGAGTACTTCAGAGAGATGCTTGGCATTCTTCAGATTGAGGACACTTCAAGGAAGAAGTGATGAACACATTTGCTGAAGCCATTCCAAGCATGTTGGAAGGGGGATCCTTCACATGGCGGTGGATGTAAGCGCTGGATGATGAGCATCAGGATGATGTTCTGGTTTCTGCTGGATATGATCAGCTGGATCATTTTTATGTATGTATGTATGCATCATGTTGGATGCTAGATATGATCAGTTGGATCATTTGTATGTATGTACGCATCATGTTGGATGCTGGATATGATCGGTTGGATCATGTGTATGTATTTTGTATACACATCATGTTGGATGCTGGATATGATCAGTTGGATCATTCATATATGTACGCATCATGTTGGATGCTGATGGATACATTGTGTGGATCATGTATCTTTGTATGATCAGGTAGATCATGTATGTTGATGGATACATTGTGTGGATCATGTATCTTTGTATGATCAGGTAGATCATGTATGCTGATGGATACATTGTGTGGATCATGTATCTATGTATGTATCAGGTGGATACTTGGTGTGCATCAGATGGATGCATTGTATGATCAAGATGATCGTGGATGACGAGCTTCTCCAAATGACATGCAGCAGGATTTTGCAGTGATGATGATCAGGTTGATCATGTGTACATCAGGATGATGTATGATGAGTATCAGATGATACTTTGTGGCAATGGATCAGGTTGTGCAGGTAAGCATGTAATTTGTGCCCTCGGAGATTTGCAGATGGTATTTCGAGGTTTTGCCTATGGCATGTAATTCGGTGCCCTGGGACATTTGGCAAATGCTCTTTCGAGGTTTTTCTTTGAGAGGACATGTAATTTGTGCCCTGGGAGATCTGCAGATAGTCTTTCAAGTTTTTGCCTATGACATGTAATTCGGTGCCCTGGGATATCTGGCAAATGCTCTTGCGAGGTTTTGTCCTATCGCGTGTAATTTGCTCCTGGGAGATCTGGACAGGATGAAAAAGGCCTCAGATGCTTCAGCCAGGTTTTGCCATGACCACATGTAATTTGCTCCTGGGAGATCTGGACAGGATGAAAAAGGCCTCAGATGCTTTAGCCAGGTTTTGTGGTGAGATCACATGTAATGTGCTCCTAGGAGATCCGACAGGTAGAGCTGCGTGCTCGTAACAGCCTGGGATGCTTCAGCCAGGTTTTATGATGGGTCACATGTAATGTGCTCCTGGGAGATCCTACAGGTAGAGATGTGTGCTCATAATAGCCTGGGATGCTATAGCCAGGTTTTGTGATGCACGTAATAAGTCTTGAGGATTCCACAGTATGGCCAGTGATGATGAAGACCTGCATGTGGTGGGCTTACATCCAGTATGAAAAAGGACTGGCTCTATAGAACTTCCTATGACGAGTAGATTCATAGATTGATTGAGATAGCAGCAGTGACAATGATGATGACTCAATGACAATTATCCAGTGACGATGATCCAGAGAAGATGACTTGTGCTAGAATAACTGTGCTGAGAAATACCTTCCTAGTTAAGAGGGAGTGTTGATGTATATGTAACTTCGGAATGTATTTCACATATATGTATATTGTATTCCTATAGAGATGGTATTATTCCTCTATAAGGAAGTGTCGTCATTTATATTGTAAATGTCGTAATTTATTCTTGATGGGTTATTAGACCACCTTGTTGGGATCGGCCCTATATAAGTCATATGGGTCAAAGGGTTATTAGACCACCCTATTGGAGGTCGGCCTAGTCAGCATTATGTTATGTGGTTCAGTTCGAGCCTACATGAGTTAGGTAAAAAGGCAAGTCAAGTCAAGTATAAATAGAGTGCGGGAGGCACTCTATTTGATCACTCACTTCTCACTCATGCACTCAAGGAGGAGTGGTGCACTTATGGAGGAGGAGGATCCGCTGCTAGGTTATGTCTATCTCTTGGTTGTATCATTACTCTATCTATCTCTGAGGAAGTTATTGGGATTTTTCACCTTTATGGTTTTCCCCAAGTAAATCTTTGTGTGTCTTGTGTGCTTGCATTATTGTCTCTATGATTGATATGCTGTAGATATGTTGTACATGTTGTTCTCTCAGTTAAGATCCTAGATCAGATTGAAGTAAATTCTGAAAATTTAACAGTACCATCCAACAAAGCAAGACCAATTGGCATATCATGTTATATCCTGCTTTGTGGGCATATCGAACCGCAGTTAAGACTGCCACCAGGTTCTCACCATTCCAATTAGTTCACAGTGTGGAGTCACTTTTATCGATTGAATGGGAAATCCCTTCACTCAAGCTAGCCATAGAGCGCCTCCCTGATACGATAGAGATTGAGCAATGTTTAGTACACCTCGAGAAACTTGATGAGCAACGTCGAGATGCCGCTGTGGCCATTGATGTTAACAAGCATCATGTCAAGGGTCAATATGATAGGTATGTCCGTCCCTGGCAATATGCTGAAGGTGACTTGGTACTTTTGTATGACCAAGCTAAAGAACCCCTGGGGGCAGGCAAGTTCAATCCCATGTGGCACAGTCCTTACATTGTGAGGCATGTCCTCGAAAAGGGAGCTTATGAGTTAGAAGACTATGAGGGAGTTGCCTTGAAGGAGCCTAGAAATGGGCTCTACCTCAAGCAGTATTATGCTTGAACCTTTAATTCGGGGTGATACTTTTGTACACTATTGTATAGTTTTTCTGTACATAGTTTAGCTTGCCTTTTGGTTATCGGGTCTGTTGATTAGCCTCTGTTTGATTGACAGATGTCAACGGGACCTCCTACATTCTTAGTTTTTGCAGATGGTGCTAGCCGACATATGCAGCAGCTTGCTTCTGCTGCTTGGGTTATCTTCTCACTTGACCACCTAGTTGTGTCCTCAGGAGGTGCTTGTCTCGGTCCTACATCTAATAATGTGGCTGAGTATAGTGCTGTTATTGAGCTACTTCGGGATGCTATTTCACATGACATCCAGTCTTTAGAAGTCTGCTTGGATTCACAATTAATTGTGTCTCAGCTGAATGGGCGGTACCGTGTCCCAGACCCTACATTACTATAGATATTCCTTAAGGTACGACTCTTGGAGAGACATTTTGTTTCAATTACATATATTCATATTTTGAGAAGTCTTAATCATATATCTGATGCATACGCTAACTATGTATTAGATTGGCATTGTCACATTCATCATGAAGCACATAAATACAAAGACATTCATACATTTGTACATACACACATATAGTAGAATTGAGAACCAAAGTTATATATATATATATAAATATGTCCAAAAATGGTAGTGTCATACAAAACTGGAGCCCGTAGCCCTAAAAAATATACATATCGATACAAAAAGTGAGACCCTGGGATATTTATTCCCTCTGAGGAGGCCTAGCCACCGCCTCGATGGGATGTGTCTCATATAAGTAGCCACACCAACTCACCAGGAACACCCACTACTTGACGCTCCATGGCCTCAGGTAGTCGGGCTACCTCTATCTATGGTACTCGGGCAACCATCCGTGATATGTTGCGCCGCAACATCTGAAGTGTGTGCCCTGCTACAACATCTACTTCCTCACCACCTCTACCCCGATGACCATGTCTCGGGAAGCCCTTGGGTCTCACTGGGCCTTTGTCTACGAGTAAACAGTCAAACTTTAGCACTTGATACTACCACCAAAAAGTTTTTTGCTTTTCAACTATAATAAAAAAATCTATAAAAAATTAATAAACACAAAACCAAAAGAGTACTCACTGATGTCTCCGAATGCTGCACCTGGTGGCAGCGACATGTCACAATCCTGTCTGAAATCTATCCCTGCATAGGGATATTCCTCTATAGCGATCACCTGCCGGTTCCACCAGCGGAAGAACTCCTTAGTATATGGTGATGCCAGATGGCCACCACCCTGTCATGTCAGGATCTCATCCCACCGAGTCAGGGCTGGATCACAGAGACTGTGAGGGAGGGACATCCATCCTCGGGCTAAGCCTCGGAACCCTCTCAAAGAAGAAGCTGCATAGGATGCTACCATACCCGAATTTTTTGGCCTTCCCCTTTTTGCATTCCATCAATTGTGTCTTCATAGACACTAGCAGTGTAGTACACCAGTCGAATATCATAGGTTGCATGCATTGTGATGCATAGAACATCACCGGCCTGGATGCCTGGTGCAGAGCTTTGGATCTAGTGATCCGCACCAGGGTAGCCACAATGATCTTTGTACTCAGATCCACTATGGCGTTGATGGGCAATTGGCTTCCCACCACTCATGTGTTTGTGGGACAATACTGCGCTATGTAGTCCTGAACAGTGATCCCACCACCCACGGTCCGAGATCGAAGACTGGACACCTCCCCTCTACGGGACAAACCGGTAATGAAATAGATATCCTCTACTTCCAGTGTCAGAGTTTTCCTGTTGAGGATGAAGTTTTGAGCATCCACATCCCAGTAGTCTATCAGGTGACGGAGAAATAGGTTTTGGGCCCTTAAACCCCCTAGACTCCAGTACTTGTACAAACCACATGCTTGCAATGCTTTTTGTGCTTGCAAATCATTGTGCATGGCCTCATCAACCTGGTCATGCTTTCTTTCCCTCCACTCTAGAACCATCTTGGAGTGCAAAACAAGTAAATTTTGGTCAATTTCATGATTAAAAATTTCTTCACGGCTGTACCCACGGGCTAATTTGTATACAGTGGGGGGTACCCGCGGACAGTCTATTTTTTGACTATGCATTTGGTGCCCTACCCGTGATCCGCAGAGTTATAGCCCGTGGGTAGCGCTGAATCCATCTAGGGCTTGGCCAAACTAAAAAATCCACCGACAAAAACTGAAATAAAGACATTAAAATGAAAGGTATGGAAGTAAATACCAACTTGCTCCGGACGGTTCGTTGAACGATCGCTTATAGCTCCCAGGATTGGCAACTGAAGTTTCAGGTGAAAACTAACCAAATAACTCAAAATTGGTGAATAGTGCAAATGAATTGTAATTTGGAAAATTTTATTACTATTTATAATTTTCTGGACCCACTTCTCTATAGTTTTTGCCATTTTGAGCCATTATGAACTAATATCGTGTCATGGAGTAGTGTTTTTTAATCAGTTTTTCTCAGTGAAAGTTGTTCTGCACCATTTCACACCTACGGCAAGTATGTTTCACACCTGGAATATAGGTTAGATGCCATTTTCGCATGCATTATGCGTTTGACCTATTGACCATTTTCATAAACCCTAGGTGCGACCTTGCTTCGTAACTGACACAGAACCTTCACACTACTATAAAAGTGTCGTTATGTGGCGATAGGGATTTTCCGAACATGAGTACCCTAGTTAGAACCCCTTTATGCATTCTGGTGCCCATGCCATTGTTTGTCCTTAGGATTGGGAGTCCTTTGTAGTCACGCCATGACGTTGTGATAAAGACTCATACTCTACTTTGTCTTATGTTGGCCATCTCCCTTAAGGACTCCCCGTAGTTATATCATGTTGTGATTGCATTGCATCATCCTACTTGCTGCTTGAGCCTTGTGCCGGCTCCCGCTTACTCAATTGTTAGCTTGGTGCCTGAGCACTTTTACCCTGTCGAGCCCTGCAGAGCTTATATTTTCCCTTCAAAACTTGATGACCTTTTGACCCTGAGGGAACATACCCCCGAGTGTCCACATCTTGCACACACTTCCTTGCATCGAGCATAGGTATGTTCCACTGCTTGGGACTAGTATGCTAGCTATTTGACACTCGTTCCCTCACTTGTTGTACTATAAGCAATTTTATTATTTTTCAAGCTTTTCCAAAATATGAAAAAGACAAAAAAATCAAATATTCCAAAAAGCTGGACGGGATTATGGTCACTATTTCTTGTTGGGAGCTGTTGTGTCACCTTTGAATAGAGCATTCATTCCACTCCATATATTATGAGTCGGGACTATAGTTGGGCCTTAGGAGCTGTACTTGTTTCTTAGTTTTCTCCACCGATTGGTTAATCTTCCAGTCATTATGGAGCCCTTTGTAATGCCTCCTGCATTGCACAGTTTATGTCAAGTCTATGCTGCCCGAGTCTATCCATCTGCTCATGCTCTTGTTCAAAGGAAGTCCTTAAACCAGTGTCGGCCACTCCTCAGATCTCTTGACTATTGCATGTCGGCCATCCTTATTGAGTCAGTCCGTTTCACCTGAGATCTTCCAAATCTTTCAGCATTGCTGGTACCTCATGCTGGTCAATGGGGGATGCCTTAATGCCCTCCTTCCAGCGTGACTTGTTCCGTCGACTTCAACCCATTTATTTCGGGACTTGAGGCTTAGATTTCAATTGGGTACCTTGAGGCTTGCAGTCATTAGTGGCAGGTTCTCTCGCCATTGACAGTTTTTGGAATACATCAATGTCCCCTAATCGATGGATTCATCCTAGTGTTCGACTTCAACCCATTTATTCACGCTCTGATGATTGTGCTTTGTGCCTTGATGCCCATTTTCATTATTGGTGGGTCATCTCCCGTCTGTTAACGGTATACATCATTGACCGGTAATCAGACGATGTCTCATCAGGTTTGACCCCAGCTCCTTTATTCACTTGATGGGACTTGCACCGTCGAAGACTTGTGTAGAAGACCCCAGGTGATTATGGCATTCAGTATGCTACATATGACTTTGAATTTACATCTGAGATATCACCTCTCAGATTTCAGCAGTTTGTACCTCCAGTTTGCACTAGTTGTCTTCTTTTCAGCAGAAGACCATATCTTACTATAGAGGGATCATGGCTATGATCACTTATGACATGTATCCATTATATACTGCCTATTCATGGCCATTGAATCAGATTGTTGTACTATACCGACATGTATTTAGAGATACTATTGGATTATGACGAGTGAGCTGCTCTTTCCACTCGTGTCTCCATCACTCCACTTCTGAGTTTTATAATGTATTTCAGCCATCGTAGCATCAGTTTTGACCTCATACATTATGGGGCATCTATTACATCGTAATCTTCCACCCTGTGAGCATCAGCATTATTTGGCCTGTAGGATCCATTTCAGTGACTCAGATCCACTTATATCATTCAGACACTATTTTTCCCTATTTTTATTCCTACCCGCTTGTTGCATCCTTATAGCAGGCGTACCCACGAGTTGCATCACTATAGCCCGCGGGTATCAAGTAAAATGGTAAAAATCACTATTTATTACTTTTTACTCCCAGAAAGCGGTCATTGTGTGACCTTTGGCTCCCCATCTACCCAAGTAACGCCTCGATGTGTCCTTTCACCTACCTTTGAGAGGACTATATATTGAGCACATATGGCTTATGGATGGAGGAAGAAGAGAATAGCAAGAGAACTCTAGTGGATTTTTTCCCTATCTTGAGTCTACACTCATTGATCCTTGTAGTTGTGAACCCTTTATGTTCACCTTCCAAACTCCTATCTCGTTTAAGTTTGCCATTAATGGAGGATTGAAGTGGTGGAGGCACAAGTGGATTGATCTAGATCTTGGTTCAAATTGGTTGCCGGCAAGAGGTCGTATCACCTTGTACTTCTTCTTGTTTATTAATAGAAATACTTATATTCTCGTCCATCATGTTGTGAATGTTGTTTATTATACATTGGGTTACATTTGCTTGTGATATTATGGACCATTGTTATTGATAATGTTAATGTCATGTATATATTATATGTACTTGTTGGATATTGGCTGTCAAGACTAATTTGCAGATTTCAAGTGCATGGATTGAAAGCTCCAACGGGGATCTACATCAAATGTTTGGATCAAGGTTGGTTACATTTCTCCATTATCTTAACATTGTCATTTATAATAGCATTGTTTTGAGAATTGAGTTGATTTTTGGTAGTCATCTATCTGTTGTGGTATTCCCAAGCCATAGTGAGTTTTCTCCAATACAGCAGAAGATATTTGGAAATACAATGAAGGTTTAGACAGAATACTGATAACAAAAAAAAAAAAAAACCTAGAGTTGCGATTTGGATGTTCAAGCACATGGAGAAAATGAAGAAGTTTATACACTAGAGAAGACAAACATTGAAATCTTGGAATAAACAAAAGAGTGATGCAAGGGCTTGTGTAGGTTCTTATTTGTGTTATGGTAGATTCTTCAGTTGAAAGATTGAGACCGAGAAAATTGAACTAGAAATAGAAATGGAAGAGACAGAGTGCCTCATGGGGTTGAACAACTTGCCAGAGAATTTGTTGATCGAAATATTGGCCCAGGTTACTGGAAATTTTGTGCAGGTTCATTTTACAATATATCACATTTGCTCCTTCACCATTTGTACGAATTTTGCAACTTAATAATACCATCTCTATGACAGAAGAAGAATCTTTTCATTTATTGGATATATGGCGTCTGAAGATATTGCAATGTTGTCTGCACATTCTCATGACCACCACCATCACCATGACAATGACCATGACCACGATCATCATACTAAGCTGGTCGACTTACAAATAGGGATTTTAAAGAGCGAGATTTATCAATTGGCATTGGTGGACCTGTGGGCACTGGAAAAACTATTTTGATGCTTGCACTATGTCAAGCCTGTTCACAGCAGACATACTTCTTTGTGAATCTAAAGGAGAGGCAGAGATACTAAATCGATTGCAATATGATTCATTTTTTTTAACAAAAAAAAACCTAACCCTATGTAGAGTATATTGATGTTTTTCCACTGTAAAATGGGCAGACAGAAAGTTTCTAGATTACATATGCATCGTAGGATTGATGAAATAGATGGCTGAGATACCAAGTCAAACGATCAAAGAAATCGTTGATGAATGGCTCGTCCACCGTTGAAAGAAATCGTTGATGAATGGCTCATCCATCGTCGGATGAATGTTTTGATGGTATTGATCTTTTGATGTGCACATCTGACACATGGTTGTTCAGTTAAAATATGCCTTCATTAATTGGTTGCCTCTGTTGGTCCACAAACAAAGTGATTGGTTAGCCGAATGTAGACCAGTTAGCTTTGGTCGCATGAGATAATGCTAAGTTGTCACAAGGGAAGGTTTGATGGTTCAAATTTAGGTTAAAATAGATCAGCGTTCTAGATTGAATAAAGATCGACAATGGTTAACAAAACAAATGCAAAACGAACTTTAGCTAGAGCATTTAATATTGTCAAGAAATTAGAGGGTCCATGGCTTTGGAAGACCAACTAAATGATTTAAATCGATTTTGTCGGAAGTTTAAATGACGGAGATTTTGTCGGAACCATTATGTTGAGTGTAGACTTTTGGAGAAAATGCCATTTTGGCAAAAGTGCCAAAAGAGGGCTAATACAAAGAGCCAAAAGCTCTTATGGCGCCAAGTATAATGAACCTTGGTTATATACATTAAGTTTGGTTATTAAAATATTTTTTTTAATTAAAATATGAAATTTAACTTAGTTTAAAAATTGTTAGTGGAAAGGGGTGACTCTTATGAAAAGACACCTCCTATCATAAAAAGGAATGAGTCTAAAGACACACCATTTATGAAAAGGCATGATAAATGAGTATATAAGCAATACTTTTATAAGATGAATTGTGTCTCTTAGTTCTTCATGAAGACATTCTAAGTAGAAGTAGTAGACAGAGACCAAGAGAAGTGCGTATGCTAAGTGTTTATTGAAGATCATAAGTAGAAGAAGAGGGTGCATTAAAGATCAAAAGTAGATGCGCTGAAGTTTAGAGGTAGATGCAGAAGAGCAGTAGTCCAAGATGTTAATGAAGAAATCTGATTCAAGGGTGGAAGGGTGGAGCTAGGGCAGGTTGGTTCCTGTAGAAGGGGAGTTGGTGCTTTCCTTGTAAGTTGTAGCTGACTAAACAAGGGGGTTGTAGCCTCCTACCAGTTGGTGTTGGTGAATTGAGGGTGTGGGTGCATCCTGATTGGTTGGTGCCGATCAAATTCTATTGTAACGTGTAAAAACAATTTTGCAGATTAATAGACATGACTTTGTGGTTTTCCCTTTAGGGTTCCACGATAAAATGTTGTGTCCATTTGAGTTTATTGTTTAATGAAATGTTTAATATGTGTGCTTAAAATAATTGGAATTAAGAGAAAAAGTTTACAATAGTTATTCACCCCCCCTCTCAGTATTGCTGATATTCCATCAGGAAGCACAGCATGATTTCGCAAGTTGGAAGGGCGGTAAGGAAAACCACCTTCCTCCATTTGCGAAAACACCTTCACCCATCCTTCACGGTCGCTGGCACGTGTGGATATGATGTGTCTGGATATAACAGTTGTAACCAAAACAAAAGATTCTTCCTTACAGTTGATTATATAAGGCAGACTCTTTGTAAAGTGGAGCCTTTTAGAATTTATAGTCCCTATAGTTGTGGCTATATGTATAATTTTTCAGTTTCGTGCCAACTATGATTAAAATGTATTAGAATATAAATACATTCTATGCTAGGGTATTTGCAAAGGTGTATAAATAATTAAATTTAAATTATTATAAAATAAAAATCAAGATAATAGTTATTTAAATGTAAGATATGAATTTAGTTTTAAAGTAAGATTTAAAACTATTTCCAATTAGTTAAAAGTTTATTTTTTTATTCATAAAGTAAATAGTAAAATATATAAATTTACTTTCTTTTATTTAATATATAAAAGTCAAAATAGATTTTCATTTATTATTGTTTACTGTAATTGCAATTCAACGTAGGGACAAGTGAATACTCTAGAATGGGTGGTAGATAGAGATTAGTGCACCAACTCGACAAGGTAGCATGAAATAGACTTTTACTGCATCTTAGTTTTCTATAGAATTTTTTTTGAGTCAACCATGTATAAGTATGGGTGCAAGGCAATAGGAATGTCGTTAACAACCCACATGGCAATCATGAATGCGTGTAAGCGCCCGGTGAAGGGAACGTGCAAGAAAAAGTCCCAAGGTTCCCAATTTTAGAGGGTAGAAGTTCCCAATAAGTTCCCAACCATCCAGAATGGTTCCCATCGGATTTGGAAAGTTTCCTACAAGTTCCCAAGTTCCTTGGAACGTTGAAACTTTGGGAACACATTTCTTAAAATCCGGGAGCGGTTCCCGTGCTACATACTATCTTTATACAACACAGATCCAAGCAACTGGCGTTGTAAGAGTGCTTTTCCACTTAGATAAAATGGTGTTGTGGCTATCTATCAGTTGCAGAAAATGAATAGATAAAATGAGTTAAACGAAGAAATTCAGTTGTAGAAAATTAATAGATAAAATGAGTTAAACGAAAAAATTCAGTTGCACAAAATTAATAGATAAAATGAGTTAAATGAAGAAATTCATTTAAGACATAATAATGCATGAATCGTATATTCATAGAAATCCAACCTACAGATCGATGCATTAATTAATTAATTAATTAATTAATCCAAAAAAGATGGCCGAAACCGACTGAATTTCATTAATTATGCAAAAACTGACACTGACTCATGGTGCCATCCTCCTCCCAAAAGAGAGGAAGTCCCTTCTTGAATAATGGATCAAACATTTATTTGTAGAGTTTTACTTGATGTGCTAAAATGTCTATCCTTTCCTAAATTGTGTTCTTTGTAGAAATTCTATGGCCTTTTCTGCACACTCCATGGGCTTCTTGTTCAACTTTTCCTTGACTGTTGTTATGCTTTGCCTGGCTAACTTTATTACAACCTCTTTGTCCAGAATGAAATCGAGATATGGCCTCAATTTCTCCGCGGCCCTCCCTTGCTTTGCTTCCATCAGGGAGGTCTCACCTCTAAGCTGCTTTATTAATTCATCATATTTCACTTGTAGCCCTAGGTATTTACTGTTGAGCCCAGAATTGGCCCTTTTTGACCATCATTTATCACTGTCCCTTACCTTGTCTCACACCAATTACCTTGGCAATTCAATTTATTGTCCTTATATATTCCCCCAATTTACCAAGGTATGGCCGATTATTGTTTTATTGTATTAATACTTATGATTGTGATGATTTAAGCTGTGCATCTCTTAATTCGTGCTAACATGATGCAAATTATGAAGGTAGTAAGATAAAGGGACTGCAGGAAGATCGGAGCTGAACGAGTCACGGAGGAAGGGACGTCCATTGCTTAAGGAAGGTTCCTTGGGGCTCAATTCGTCAATCAAGGCACAGTCGTGGCAGGACAGCTGTAACATAAAGTTCTATCTTAAGTATGTCGCTGCTCAAATCCAGCTGTGAGCTGGAAGGACCGCCACTCTTGGGACAGTTGATAACTCCTCGTATATTTGGATATTTCAGTTCTGCCACGCATTGTAACAGCTAGATTATTTAGGGCGCCTGAAGATCATAGATCTTCATGGCCGCCCAATTATAGGTTTAGATGTTGCAACTTTATGTATAAATATGTGGTATTACCTCGATCAAGGGGTTGGACAGCAATTAATTAATTCATCTTGTATTAGCAGTCAAGCTGAAACTATGTACTCGTCCTTCTGTTAATATAAAGAGTTGTTTCTGAGTTAAAGAGAGCGTTGTTCAACCAGCGTCTCTGTGTGAAGACTGGGCCCGTCTTCCACAGAGATTGCTGTGTTAATTTAGGATTTCATCTTTCTGTTGTGTGATGATTTGATCTTTCGTTTGTACGCAGCAGCAATATTCATTGTGTGGATTTCTCAGTAATTGATTTAATCGTGAGATTGGGAATGGTATCAATAACAGTCGACTGAGTCAGGTTTGTTTTATGTAATTCAATTTCTGTTCACACTGTTGTGCTCATCCTACAGCTGAACGTAATCCCAGAAGCTCCTAGGAATTAGCTTTCCTGTTATGTGTTGATTGATTTATATTTTGCAATTCAGTATCTTAGAACAGTTGCATCAATCTCCTTTATTAAATTCTAGAGTAATGTTCAGGTTATGCTTCATGATTCTCAGCCTGATCTCATTAGACAGTTGATTACTTTAGAATGCAATTGAGTTTTCCTTTCTGCAATCGTTGATTAGATCTGATATTCGTTTTGCTTGATGCATAATAGAAAAGGATTGTAGTACAGCAGTTAGAAGGCAATTGGGATTGCGTAGATTCTTGGGATGAACATAGATGATAGAAGATAAAAGTATTCACTTCTGATGGTTTGTGTTTAAGCATATATTGTGCACTTGTCCTTTGAAATAAAAAGACTTTCTCGGGTTGACAATAAATTTCATACGCTCTGTGTGTTGATATTTAATTATCTGCAATTAGAGTGCTTGACATTTACCTCCTAAGCCTTTCCCTCTTGCTCTTCTTCTGAGACTCTGCTCCTCACCTTTGTGTTCTGCTTTGCAACCTTTCCACTTCTTAGTATTTTAGGCTTTCCATATTCTCCAACTCTTTTCTCTTCTCCTACATTTTCCTTTCAAGGTCTTCAGACTTAGCTCTCCACTTCTTTTCACTTTCCACCATGAGAGCTATATCAGTGAGCCACAACTTCTCTTCAAACTTCAACGGCCTAGCTTTGCATTCTATTGGTTCCTCTTGGAGATCTCTGCTAATTCAAAATATTCTACCAGCTGGAGGGGATATTTAGCTTCTTTTTTAATGACTGAATGATGCTTGTCTTTGTCATCCAAGATCTTTTTTATACTACCCTTCTTGTCTTCTTGGCTTTTAGTAGCCAACAATGCATTTTGTAGCTTTTTTATTTGTGTCTTGTGGGCTTTGTTCTGACTTGCAATTTTAACAGTTATAGGGAAGCCTTTAGCAGTTTGGCATAGATAACCTCCCCAGTCTCCTTGTGCAAGTTGATCATATCAGGAACAAGAATATCTTCCAAGTTCACTTTCACTTCAGTGGCTTTGGTTTTTCAAGCCGTCCAACTGTACGATCTACTCTGGGCCGTGGATCTCTGTCCTTGTTCAACTCCCATGAGGTCAGCCATGCGACGTCAAGTAGCTAGGTTCTCTAATTCCCCTGCCCCTGACGTTGCCTCATCCTTCCTGGAAACAATTCACATGGATATGCGACGTGCGAAGATCAGGATTCCAGGTTCACGCTACTATGTTCTATCATGGACCTCTGAATCCCGACTCAATTCAGGCTGAGATCTAAGGTGTGACAATGTGTCAATGACTATGGCTGTAGTAACAGAACCACTACTAGGCCCAAAACAAGGCTGAAACATTGTCCCTACTACCTATGTGAACCTGGATACCAATGCACACTAGTTTTTCGTCAAAATGAAATTCAAATTTCCCCTTTGATGAGTCCTCCTCTAGAAGACTTCATTTATTTCATGAATGTAACAAACTCACGACAACTCTAAACAACACTCAATGGCATGCAACTACAAATAATGGCATGCAACTAGAACCACAAACCAAGCTGAGGTTGATTTATGCATTGATATAGAGAGGTGGCACTAGGAACACAACATGGAGAAACAATGAGTTAGAAAAAACATTTGGACGAAAGTACCATAATGGTTATTAATAAATAAATAAAAAAAAAATGGCTCAGGAATTGTCTTCAATCTGATGGGTGGCATGATCATGATCATGTAATCTCCCTTCGTCCTTCCAAAAATATGTGGTTTCTCACCACGTTTCTCTTCGACACTCGCCACCAAAATACGTATAAAAATTACATGTATTTACATCCTCTTCCATTTAAATCCTCATCACATAGTCATGACTAATGATTACTATGCATGCACATCCTCACCTTATAATATCAATTGGTTCAAGGCGCAAAGACAACCATAAATTATCAAATGTGTCAAGACGCAAAGAGTAAGAGACAACTATAAGTAAGTGTTATATTAAATTTACCATATAAGTCTTTAATTTGCAATATCATCTAAGATTTGACAAGTTGGATTGTTGTGATCTTCTTATAACTCCTTACCAATGTGACTGTAAGGCTTCTTTGATGGTGAAGTCCATAATTTTAAGTCTTCTTCCTCATTATCATGCCTTTTGGTAAGACAATAAGGAGGGAAGTGGCCCACATTAGGATGGAAAACAGTTTCGACATAGAGCTAGATACATTAATTATTTCATTAAATAACTTAAATTTCATGCCAATGACTATGAATTCACCGAATTGTGGATTGGTAAAAAACACATCAAATTTTAGATCCTTGAGCTCTTAATTAGTCATGTATCTAGAATTTTCGCAAATCGAGCCATTAACAAACTTCTTTTGTTGTTGTGGTTCAATTTAAAAGGTAGATTGTCGAGACTTAAACATGTAGCGAGTTGCAAGGCTCTAGTTGACTTAGGATTGATTCCATTTCCCCTCCATCCCATACCTGTATGTTGTCACAACAAGTGTTGAACAACAAAATTTGATGCCCAGGCCCTTATGATGCTAGTGTTGCTAACTTGGTTGGTATGGAGGATTATTTTTTAATGTTTTTTTGAGCTATGCATTGTTTTTTCTTAGGTTCCTAGTGTCCATCATTCTTACATCTCTGAAGCTTGGATGGTTTCCCTCTCTCTAGTTTGAATTAAGGTTTTGGTTGGTTTTATATGTAGATTTTGGCTATAAGTTTATTATAGCCTCATTTTGCTTAGTGGCTTATTTTTGTACATATTTAACAGTAAGTAATTTTCTCAGCAGTATGCATAACATCATGTAGATGCCCCAATATGATTATTGCATAGTCTAAGTAGTTTTTCTTGTATAATGAAGTGTGGTCTAACCCAGAAAAATACAACAAAATAGTTGTTATTTTAATGAACTGTAAAATTAATGTTACATATATGTCAAATTAATGTGTTCAATTTTGGTTTTATTGAAAAGATACCATTTTATCATGTAGATATTCAGGAGTGCTCAATTGTTTAAGATTGTAAAGATTTGGATAGGAAATATTTGTGTTTTGCATTTTTTGGGGGGGAGGGTTTAGTTAATTTATACTTGTCAATTGAAGTACAATTATTTAAATTGCCCTTCATCTTTGAAGGACTCAAGGAACAAATTCCCTTCCAATAAAAATTAATACCCACCCTTCAGATTTGATCACTGCTCGCCACCCTGGAACACACGCTCA
This sequence comes from Larix kaempferi, assembly GCA_027924585.1. Taxonomy (NCBI): domain Eukaryota; kingdom Viridiplantae; phylum Streptophyta; class Pinopsida; order Pinales; family Pinaceae; genus Larix; species Larix kaempferi. The sequence goes on along the minus strand of BSBM01000767.1, from coordinate 420,529 downwards.
ATTGGGACTCTTATTCCACAACTTGTCCCTTAGGATGTGACAATCATCCTGGGAACAATACACCTGACTATGAGGCACCTGCAACAATTAATTAATACGAATATGCGAAATAGCAGAAATGACAGAACTCAGAATCACTTTTATATTGATCACAGGCCACTTCGAGGGGGCAACGTCCTATGAGCAAGCTCAATACAAATAACTTCACGGTGCCTTCATAGGTCTCAACACACACTTATATACTAATTCTAGGCACCAATACTATGGGTCGAAACCATGGGCCGTTACAAACTATGGATCAACAATACTACGGGTGACTTACAAAGAATATGCGCCAACAACAATAACACAAACTATTGATCAACAAATACTACCAGACGACTTACAAAGCATATGCGTCCAACAACAACATACTAACAAAGTAAAGACATGGGTTCCTAACATCCCCTCCCCCTTAAAAAAAGCTTTGTCCTCAAAGCTTTAGATGTGGAAATTGTTGTTGAATCTGAAGGAGTGGTTCCCATGTAGCATCATTTGGTTGCATGCCGTGCCACTGAATTAAGACCTCTGTGATAGAGTGAGAGCGAAGCTGACGCGTGCGCCGATTGAGGATGGCCTCTGGCTCCAAAAGGATGGATCCTTCATTATCCAGTTCGGGTAAAATCGTTTGTCCGCTGATGTTGGTGCCAAGAACTTTCTTCAGACAAGAGACATGAAAGACTGGATGAATGCGGGAAGAAGGAGGAAGTTCCAATTTATAAGCAACGGACCCAATATTCTGAAGAATCCGATATGGCTCATAGAACTTTGGAGCGAGCTTATGACGCCCTTTGAGTTTCAAGGAGGATTGTTTGTATGTTTGGATACGAAGAAAAACCATATCGCCGACTTGAAAAGTGCGCTCCGAACGGTGCTGATCAGCTTGTTGCTTCATGCGATTTCTTGCCATGTGAAGATTTTCCCGCAAAATGAGAAGAATCTGATCGCGGTTTCGAAGGACCATGTCAACTTCCTGAACTGGTGAACTGGTGGGGGTGTATGGAAGAAGAGCTGGAGGTGCCTGACCATAGACTGCTTCATATGGGGTCATTTTAGAGGCAGTGTGGTAAGAGGTATTGTACCACCATTCAGTGAGAGGGAGCCACTTTGCCCACTGATGTTGTTGTTCTTAGGTGAAGCAACGAAGATAAGTTTCCAAGCATTTATTGACAATTTCAGTCTGACCATCTGTTTGTGGGTGATACCCTGAACTCATTTTCAGTTTGGTGCCAGTGTGGTGAAATAGTTCTGCCCAAAAATGACTAGTGAAAGTCGCATCACGATCCGAGACAATGGAAGAAGGAATGCCATGAAGACGAAAGATCTGGTCCAGAAAAAATTGAGCGAGGGAGGAGGCTGTATAGGGATGGATGAGAGCACAAAAATGACTATATTTGGAGAGGCGATCAACCACAACGAGAATCACTGTCTTCCCACCAGATTTAGGGAGCCCTTCAATGAAATCCATAGAAATATCTGTCCAAATCCGTGTAGGTATGGGCAAGGGTTCAAGCAATCCTGGAAGGAGTGTTGTTTCACCCTTATTGCACTAGCAAGCATCACATTCGGCCACCATCTGTTGAATTGTCCTTTTCATGCCCTGCCAAAAGAACTTACGCGGTGCTCGTTCATACGTTTTGAGGAACCCATAGTGCCCTGCCGATGGAGAAGCATGGAGTTCATAGAAGACAGCCTGTTGAAGATCTGTGCTCTGGGGCAGCACCAGACGACCCTTGTATCGCAGAGAAGCACCATCCCAAGAGTAATGTGGTATAGCATAAGGGTTGTTGGTCAAGCATTGGATGATTTGAGATAAGGAAGAGTCATTAACATAACCCTGTTGAACAGATTGCAACCAATTTGGAACAGGCATAGAAATAGCTGAAAGAGAACCTTGGGCATCAAATGTGCGAGAAAGAGCATCTGCCACAATATTGTCTTTACCCTTCTTGTAAGTGATGTCATAGTCATAACCCATGAGTTTGCTAACCCATTTCTGTTGTGCTGGGGAGGAGACACGATGGTCCAAGAAATATTTCAGACTCTGGTGATCAGTCTTGATGCAGAAATGATTCCCTAATAGGTATGGGTGCCACTTCTGTACTGCATCCAAAATAGCCATCATTTCTTTCTCATAGGTAGAGGCAGCTAAATTCTTACTTGAAAGGGATTTTCTGGTGAACGCAATGGGGTGTTCATCTTGAAGGAGAACAGAACCAAGTCCATTGCCGCAAGCATCACTCTCAATAGTGAAGGGCTTGGAAAAATTAGGCATAGCTAGCACAGGTGTAGTACACATAGCTTGTTTTAGTTTGTCAAATGCACACTGAGCAGCAGGTGTCCATGTAAAAGCATCCTTTTTCAATAGAGCAGTTAATGGAGCTGCAATCTTCCCATAATCCTTGACAAACTTGCGGTAGTAGCCAGTCAACCCCAAAAAACCACAAAGGCTCTTGAGTGTCTGAGGATGCGGCCAATTATTCATGGCATCGATTTTGGTAGGATCCACACAAACCCCTTGTGTTGAGATAATGTGCCCGAGATACTCAACTTCCTTCTGTCCAAAAACACATTTAGACTGCTTGGCATGGAGATGATGGTCAGAGAAAAGTTGCATGACAAGATTCAGATGCTGGAGATGTTCATCCCATGTTTTACTGTAGATGAGGACATCATCAAAGAATACCAGAATGAATTTCTGCAAGTAGGGTCGAAATATTTTATTCATTAAGGCCTGGAATGTGGAAGGAGCATTAGTGAGGCCAAAGGGCATGACCAAAAACTCATAATGGCCATCATGTGTGCAGAAAGCTATTTTAGGAATATCATCCTCATGAACCCGAATTTGATGATACCTAGAACGAAGATCCAACTTGGAGAAAAAGTGAGCCCAATGAAGCTCATCAAGAAGCTAATCAACAATATGAATTGGAAACTTATCCTTGATGGTGAGGTGATTAAGTGCTCGGAAGTCAATGTAGAGGCACCATGACCCATCTTTTTTGCGAACAAAAATAACCGGAGAAGAAAAGGAACTAGTGCTTGGGCGAATAATACCTTGCTTCAATAAGTCCCGAACGAGCATTTCAATCTCCGTTTTTTGGTGAAATGGGTAGTGATAGGGCATGATGTTGGGAGGAACGCTGCCAGGAAGGAGCTGAATACGATGGTCTTCTGGCCTGGAAGGTGGCAATCCCACTGGTTCAGCAAAGACACTTGTATATCGATCCAGAATTTGTTGTAGATCCAAAGGAGTAGTGGAGACCGCTGATGGTTGCATCTGGATGGAATGGATCTGAGCGATGACACCATGTGAATTCTTCTTGAGGAGTTTTTCCATGTGATGTGAACTGATGATGCTGAGAGAACCTGGTTGTAATCCTGTCAATGTGTGTTTTTGTCCATTGAGGGAAAACTGCATCCAATGTTCAGCAAAATCCCATAAGATAGGGCCAATTGTGCATAGCCATTGAGTGCCCAAAACCACATCATACCGCCTAAGGGCAAGGCAAACATGTCAGAGCACAAGGTATAATCTCCCATAGAGATACGCACATTTCAACACTTCCCTTTGCAAGGTAAGGTGCCCCCATTGGCAACCATGACTTCAAAGTTGGAGCAAGGATGGATAAAACAATCAGCTTGTTTGGCGATCCGAGAGTCAATGAAATTATGAGTGCTACCAGAATCAATGAGTATTGTAAGAGGAAGCTTCTTGAAGTAACCCCTGACCCACATTGTTTGGGGAGTGGTTATTCCAGCTAAAGCATGGAGAGATATCTCTGGCCGGTCATCCTGAGACAGAGGGTCAATAGGAGGTTCCTGAATGTCGACCGGAGCATCCAGTGTTTTTGGATCTTCGTCACCAATTTCAGAGGCAGGCGGAGACTCCACATCCAAGAGATAGAGTTTTTGCTGAACACATCTATGTCCCCGAGTGAATTTCTCATCACAATTATAGCAAAGCCCCTTTTCTCCGCGTGCTTGCATCTCTGTTTCAGACAAACGCTTGATAGGAGTCGGTCGAGGAGCCTGCGGTATAGCTGGTCGCTGAGAACCCATATTTCGGAAGGGAACAAAAGTGGGCTTGGAGCGTTGTTGGGCTGCAATCTTGTCTTCTTCCATCTTAGCCAACCCTAGGGATTCCATCATTGTGTTGGGACAGAACATTTTGACCTCAGAGTGGATGGCATCCTTTAGACCACTGATAAAACAACTCTGGTAAAAGTCATCAGACAATCCTTCGGTGTGGTTGGCTAGATTCTCAAATTCGATTTGATACTCTCTCACCATGCCAATTTGGCGAAGTTTAGTGAGGGCTCCTGTGAAGTCATCAAAAGCACTAGGACCAAATTGTTGCAAAAGGAGTTGGCAAAAGTCTGGCCATTTGGGCTCTGGATGAGCCTTGATGTACCAACGATACCATTGAAGAGCTTCCTATTCCAAGTGAAAGGATGCCAGCGGAACTTTGTTGACATCAAAAGTATTATGCAAACTGAAATACTGTTCTGCACGATAGATCCATCCAGTTGGATCAGTACCATTGAAGCGAGGAAAATCAAGCTTCGGACCACGGAAATTGCTGGAAGAGGAGAACCCATTGTCTGATGAAGACTTGGACTGTCGTTTGTTGTTCATAGTTGAATGTTCAAGATGGAGGCCGAGAAATTTTTCATCCAGATCCTGGAGTTTGGCTTGGATGGCTGCAAGTGCTTCCTCCATGGTTTTTGCTCCTGCATGGGTGACAACCATAACCAGGAGGTTTTTTTTTTTTTTTTTTTTTTTTTTTTTTTTTTTTTTTCCAGTTGACTGGGTAGGAAAACAAAAACAGAAACTACTTCAGTAAGGGAAAATCGGGACTAGGGAAAAAATATGAAGGGTAATTGGGGTTTGACTAGGTTTTGGACACTGTTGAATAGACAGGGAAACAAAAATGAGGATTCCAGAAGCGGGGTGAAAGAATAGGAAAATTTGGCAAAGGGGAACAAAGAAGCAGAATTTAAAAATGAACTCTGTGGTAAAATTTGGGGGTGATTGGGTGAAATCTGAGGAAGTTATGGCAAACCCTGAAAATAGACAAATATGGGATTTCGGGCTTTGGGAAGGGGAATTGTGGATAGGGTCCTCAGGAATGAAATATGCAGAATGGGGTGACAGGGGTTCCCAGAAAATTTCAAGGGAAATAGAGTGAAAACAAGGGAGATATGGAGAAAAAACTGAATTATATATATATATATATATATATATATATATATATATATATATATTTTCAGGCTGGAGCGGCTACGGCTCGAAAGGGATCTGAAACGGCGCCGAAGGGATTGAAAATGGCTGGATCTGGAACGGCTTGCAAAATGGATATGAACGACTGGATGTAAAACGACGCAGTAACGATCAACGACAGTTCAGCTGAAATTAGATATGGACCCCAGGTATGTGCGGCTTCCTAACAGTTCAAGGGTTTCACTCGGCCACCAATGCTATCTGACGGCTTGCGTATTGGGGCAATACCCCTCACTCCACGGCTCAAGTAAAACTGATAATCGCTTTGCCACAAACGACAGCTCTTGGTTTACCTCACGGGTGGGAACTAGTCAGTCAGGTAGGGGTCATTGCCCTTTTCGCTGGCAGGTCCTCTCAATGGGCTAGCTACTTCAAGGTTCCTGTGGTACTCCTCATAATGAGTTTTAGGGATTATGCCCAAGTACTTCCCACAGTTAAGCGGATAGGGATTATTCCCAAATCCAAACCTGCAACAGATGCGAAAAAAAAATTTTGGTAGAAATTTCACCCAGCGAGCCCAAGAAAGTGCTATGATACCAGATGTGAGGCACCTGCAACAATTAATTAATACGAATATGCAAAATAGCAGAAATGACAGAACTCATAATCACTTTTATATTAATCACAGGCCACTTCGAGGGGGCAACCTCCTATGAGCAAGCTCAATACAAATAACTTCACAGTGCCTTCATAGGTCTCAACACACACTTATATACTAATTCTAGGCGCCAATACTATGGGTCGAAAGCATGGGCCGTTACAAACTATGGATCAACAATACTACGGGCGACTTACAAAGCATATGCGCCAACAACAATAACACAAACTATTGATCAACAAATACTACAGGACGACTTACAAAGCATATGCGTCCAACAACAACATACCAACAAAGTAAAGACATGGGTTCCTAACACTGGCGCCACCACGTCTGTTGTCAGACCTGAAGCCACCCTTGGAACACTCTGGCCACTCCACGGGGGCTTCACTAGAAGACAATATAATACTGCGTTCATTCATATTGCAGTATTAAATATTCATGAAAACCTAAAAATTATATTGCTTATATATTAAGGGGTAAAGGTTTTTTAATTTAATGTAACAATACAAAAATACTTTGGGGTCTTTTTTATATGGGCAGGATGACAAATATCCTCCAAATGGAGATGGCAGGATCATGGTCGAATGAGAAATCAGGTTGAGGCAAGGATCAGGCTTACTAGTACGCAGGGAAATCGCATATTGAGGCATGCTTGAGGCTAGGGGTTTTGTGGTGAAGTGGGTTTCTAGTTGATCATAGTCAAGAGACAATGGTCATTGAAAACCAATTGTCACTAATAACACTTAGCCAGTTGTTCCCAACAACCTTGGGAGGCTCTAAGCCTCTAGGGGCTATTATAGGCCCTCGATAGGCCTTGGGGGCTTGAATACCCAACCACTCATGCCTATTATAGGCCTTGGGAGGTTTATTCAAACTCTTAGAGCTTGATACAGGCCTTGGGGGCTTGGATACCTAGCCCACAACAGGCTTAGTTAGCGATTGGGGAACTGCAACATGCAATCTAAATGTTGTACTATGTGCATTGGCTCTAGTGACATATAAGAAGTGATCTCCTATCTCTTCATTAGACCATTAGATGTTGTAAATCATAATGATATGTGGTTGAGTAATTGCATTATGGGTGAAGTAATGTGCATCCACGATATATATCGAAAGAAGCAAGGTGCATTGTAGAATGCATGTGGGTTCATAAGAGGGGTATCATATCAATATACTAGGTAGAAATGTAAAGGGGTATAAAAAATGTCAATGAAAAAATTGATACATACAATATCTAGTGAAAATAGGGGTTTTTTTAAATTGGGAAGGCATATTGGGAGGGGGTGAAAAAAACAATTTTGGAAGATATTTTCCAATATTTAGTGAAATTAGGGGTATTGTTTCATATGCCACGAACGAATGTGCTATGATAGTTGTTTATTGAGTGAATCCCCCATGGGCCACTCCTCTTGGCATGGATAAGTCCAACCCAGGGGGTAGCATGTCGGTTTTGACACGCAATAGGGATCCCATCCCCTCCACCTTGGGCCCAATCCTGGCCAAGCATACACGCAGTAAGCCGACTGGTTTCGTTCCTTTCATGCCCTGGAATACGACGCCATTGCCAGTCAAGCTCCCTGCTCAGGGAACTCGTCCTTCTGCGAAAACTACTCTGCCTCCCGTGAGAGCTATGTCGACACCTGGGATTGCTACTTCGACACCTTGGAATGTTGCTCCAACACTTGCAAGTGTTTTGAAGGACACAAATTACTACAGCTTCCCAATTCTAGAGGAGACGCCTTCGGATGCAGAAGGCCCCTCTGTAACTGGTTGAGGAGGTTCTTCTGATGTCTCTCTCTTACTTTTTGTCTGTTTTGGTTCTGCCTATGACTGCCAGTTTTTTGTATAGTTTGATTTTGAATCGTCACAACGTTGCTGATATCTATGGCTGGCATCTCTTAATAAGACCACCACTGACTGTAATCTCTACTGTATTTTTATTATCTTAATATAAATCCACAACTTTACAAAAAAAATACTTTCTCCCCCCATCAGCAATGTTAAAGCTTAGGATCTTTGATTATTTTATTCGCGCGTTGCAAATTCACATCCAGAGATACATTAGACATCCCTTGGGTCTTCTTATTCGACAACCGAGGCCTTAACCCTCATTTTATGGACTTGAATCCCTCAAATCGTCTTCATATAAAGTGCTAATTGGAAAATTGGCATTCATTTAATAACATATGTTGATCATTTGCAGAAATAGATAAATGATTTAAATAAACAAACTCACTTAAAGCATGAAAACATAGATCATAAGTCAAGACACATCTAAACTACAGAACAATGTATTAATTGTGACTGCAAACTAAATCAGTGTATTTCAACATAGATCAAACAAATTTGATAAATTAAAAAAACAGATATCAAGAGACAACTAACTGTATCTCTTAAGGGCTGCAAAAAATTACAATAGTCCTCTTTTTGTGATTTTCTCCCCCCCTTAAATAATAATTACCAAATAGATACAAAGGGTAAACTTCCCAAACAACGGGTTGCGGAAAGAAAAAACTTTCAAATCCAACTAACCAAGCTTCTGCATTGCGGATTGTGGGTGGCGGAAAGCACAAAATTTGGAGAAAATTTGTGCTTTCTGCAAATCACAAAAGCACAAAAAAATCAATAAATTCTAAAGGGAAAATTATTAACTGGACATAATAAAGAAATCATCAATGGACCTCTAGAGTGGAATCATCAATCATAGTGCTATCAAGCAAATCAACAATTTCCTGAGAGACTTCAGTGACCTCTTGTGTTATAGACACAACATGGAAAAGAGATCAATCGCAATTGTGGGTTGCGGAATAAAAAAATATCAAAACCAAATGACCAAGAAATCCGCAATCGTCATTACGAGACGATTGCGGGGAGAAAATATACGTTTTCTGAAACACACAAAAATCTATTAAATTTGAAAGGGAAATTATTAATTTGGTTGCAGAATTGGGGATGTCAGAATTTAAACTTGAGCGGTTTAATGTTTATGCCATCCACAGTCGGGATAAAAGACAACTTGGAGAAAGAAGACAAAGCCGCTCTTTCTCTGAGAATATTTCCACTTGCCAAAAAATCGTTCAAAGCAATGTAAAGTTATTCAACCTACATAGGCTAGACCGTCAATTCATTTATATCCAAAATGGTGAGCACTACAAAGGAAGTGTAAACATATTTAATCTGCGAAGGCCAGGATGAGAATTCTGGACTATATCTGCGCATTCGTTTAGTGGATTATGAATAGAGAAGAAGGGTTGGCTACCCCTTTCGTTATGAGGGATTTGTAAAAGAGCGCCACTCTTTCTTTGAGAATATTTCCATTTGCAAGCAAATTGTGCAAAGCAATGTAAACTTATTCAACCTACGAAGGCTAGACCGTCAATTGATTTATATCCAAAACGGTGAGCTCAGCAATTCACCTATATCCACATTGGCCAACATAGGAAGGATAAACCCACCTTTCTTGCATCCAAGAACTATTATGAATAGAGTTACGGGAATAAGAAGGGTTGAATTCCCCTTCCATTATGAAGGATTTGTAAAAATAGACAGCTTGGAGAAAGAGCGGCTGCTCTTTCTTTGAGAATATTTCAATTTGCATGCAAATTGTGCAAAGCAATGTAAACTTATTCAACCTACGAAGGCTAGACCATCAATTCATTTATATCCAAATCAGTGAGCTCAACAATTCACCTATATCCAGATTGGCCAACACAGGAAGGATCAACCCACCCTTCTTGCATCCTAGAACTATTATGAATAGAGTTACGGGCAAAAGAAAGGTTGGATGCCCCTTCCGTTATGAAGGATTTGTAAAAATAGACAACTTGGAGAAAGAGCGGCCGCTCTTTCTTTGATAATATTTCCATTTACAAGCAAATTTTGCAAAGCAATGTAAACTTATTCAACCTACGAAGGCTAGAACGTCAATTCATTTATATCCAAAATGGTGAGCTCAGCGGTTCACCTATATCCAGATTGGCTAGCACAGGAAGGATCAACCCACCTTTCTTCTATCCTAGAACTATTATGAATAGAGTTACGGGCAAAAGAAGGGTTGGCTGCCCCTTCCATTATGAAGGATTTGTAAAAATGGACAACTTGGAGAAAGAGCGGTCACTCTTTCTTTGAGAATATTTCCATTTGCTAGGAAATTGTGCAAAGCAATGTAAACTTATTCAACCTACGAAGGCTAGACCATCAATTCATTTATATCCAAAACGGTTGGCACTGGAAGAATACTTACCACAAGAAGCATTGACCGAGCCTTCTTGCATCCTAGAAATTTAATGAATGGTTATGGGAAAAAGAAGGGTCGGCAACCCCTTCCTTTATGTGGGTTTTTAAAAATAGACAACTTCGAGAAAGAGAAAGAGCGGCCGCTCTTTCTCTGAGAGAACTTCCACTAAAAAATGTAAAATTATTAAACCTACGAAGGCTATACCGTCAATTCATTTATATCCTTAACAGTGAACACTGGCAGAATGCTTACCACAACAAGGGTTCGACTGAGCCGTCATTTACGAGACTACTGTAAACAAATTTAATATATGAAGGCTAGTCTGAGAATTCTCGACTTTCAACTTCCGCTATAAATAGTAGGGATCCGCCACTTCGATTAGTACATAAATGTGAACACCCATATCCATCAATTCACCTATATCCAGAATGGCAAACACAAGAAGGATCGAGCAACCTTCTTGCATTCTTAAAACTATTATGAATAGAGTTATGGGTAGAAGAAGGGTCGGCTGCCCCTTCCTTTATCAGGGATTTATAAAAATAGACAACTTGGAGAAAGAGCGGCCGCTCTTTCTCTAAGAATATTTCCAATTGCAATCAAGTTGTGCAATGTTCCTATGAAATTTTTGTTTAGAGTGCTGAAATTTCCAATTGCTACAAAACATCTCTGGAGGAAGGAGCGATCGCTCTTTCTCCTCAACATCTAATTCCAATACCCTTTCACTAAACACAAGTTTCAGCTTGGCACCATAAAACTCTTTCAAGGAATCTTTCTATAAATTTTTTTGTTAAAATGTTGAGATCTAGCTTCCACGATTTGAGATCTAGCTTCCACGGTTCCAAGGTTACACGTGGAATGCTATTGTTTAAAAGAATATTATGGATCTTAAAGGTACTACTTCAATATAAACCTTAGAATACGGATTTAAGTTATTGCACCGAGTGAAATGAGGTGCTCTAGAGCCTAGTATGGGGGGAGATGTTGTAACATGTGTGATGTAGCATTACAGTGTGATGCCGGCTCATAAAATAAAAAATAAAATTATTGCACTGAGTGAAACTAGGTGCTCTACAGCCTAGTATGGGGGAGATGTTATAACGTGTGTGATGTAATGTTACATTGTGATGTCGGCTCATAAAATAAAAAATTAAATTATAGAAAGTATTTAAAAAAAATCCATGTTGGTTCATTAAATAAAATATTATGAAAAGTAATTAAAAAATAGAAGTTCGTTTATAAAATTAAAACTTAAAATTTACACCCGGATCTATCAATCAAGAGAGATCAAATTTCTTGAGTTTAAATTTTAAAAAAGAAATACACCTCAAGAAATTGGATCCCTCTCGGTGCTTGATAGATACGGGTTTAAGATGGATCTATGCTGGTAGTAATTCCAATGCAAGAGTAGAAATATCGAGGGAAAAATCAAGAGATACATGACCTTCAAACATGAAATTTAAGCCATATTTAGATATTAACCAACAAACATTATGCAAAGCAAAGTAAGGTAATTTACAAACATTAGTACTTTGAAAATATCTAAAATGCACTTCCAAGATAAATATGATTCATTGCTCAATGTGTCTCCTGGAGTTCTACATTCAAAGAGTTTTTCTCAAGTAAATAATCACTATGTCGAATTGATGACTTGGATTTTTTGTTTTCCGTTATTTAACCTATCATTCAAAAGAAATTCAAAACTTAGTTTATCTAAATTGAAAAAGAATAGATAAATCCAAACAGAATCGATAAATAAGAGAGGTTAAAAATTTAGAGAAGACCAAAGAATTAGAAAATTAATTAAAATTAATATTCAAAAAACTGCATATATTTCATTCAAGGAGGATCCGGACATATCAGAGAGTTTAAATTTTTCAAAATGTAGGGCCAAGGACAAAAGCCCTTCCCTGAACCAACACAAAAGTAAACCTAAAATAGCTGTCGATACAAACTGAATAGAAGGGCCTTGGAAAAAAGCCCTCAACTAAACTAACAGAAAAGTAAACCTAAAATATTAAAGTTTTTAGTAAAATAACATGAGACTGTGGTGGGTGGGCCGCGTGGTTCTCTCAGGATGAGTCAATATCCATTGGTTTCACCTCGCCGGATGATCTTGAGGGAGTTGATGAGGAGTTTCCGGCAATTGATGGAGTTCCAGCAGTTTCGTGAGTTTATTAGGGAGTTCCGGCAGTTGGACGAGACTGTCCAGAACCTACCGAAGTAACTGGGCTCCCCTCGCATTACCTTGAGGTCCAGCGGGTTGATTTCGAATGGCTTCATCGCGTTCATGGAGGAGGACTTGGATTGTCTCTCGGATTGTCTCCATCATTTCAGTCTGGTTGCTTTCCATTATTTGCTCCATCGAGTTTAGCCTGGTTTCCATGGTCTAGTGAATCTCATCGATCCAACTTTCCAGATTCTCCACTGTGATGCGGGTGGCTTCATCAGTGAATCTGGTCCTTCCATGTGTGCTACTGTCCACCATTATAAAACAAGGAGACTTTCCTGAAGGAATTCTATAAGAAAGCTTTCCTGAAGAGCGGCCGCTATGCAGAGCAGTGGTCGGAATATGGAGACTTTCCTTTTCTCCAACTTTAACAACCAGCCATTGAGGAGGGCTAGTGGACAGAGAAAGATTCAAACACAGAGCTAATTTCATAAACATTTTCGGCAAGCTAGATCGAATAGGAGCAGATCCTATTTAAACGAGTAGAAATGATAAAAAAAACTAGAACACGATCCAAAACTAGAACTCGGATAGCAGGAAATCTCCAGAGCCGTCGGAATGAAAGATCAAAGTGATTGAAATACTGTTACAGCAGGTTATAGGACATTAAGGGTCAAAGACGTTACCCGAGAACTGGCAGACTTTACCCTTTGATTTAACTGACCGGACATATTGACGGCAAGGATCTCAAATTCTTGGAATCCAATGGCTAACCGACCTGCAGTAGGATGGATAGTGTTTGCCTTCATAATTCGGGTAGGATAAAAGCTAACTTCCTGGAAATTAAAACTGATGGGACTTTACCCTTTACCCTTTACCCTTTACCCTTTGATTTAACTAATGGGACATTAAAACACCGCACTTTTCTGGTGAAATTTGGATGGAAACTGGTCAAATTTCTTCATGGAAATTGTTATTTCCGCAATACTACAATTTCAGCAATTGTAATTGCCATTCCTAGACTAAATGCCCTATTTTAAAACTACCCCAATCGCCGAAATTGCGATTTGAGCAGTTGAAATTGCCATTTCAGCTATTGCCACACTGCCAGATTCTGGCAAGTCGGGGGCTTTTTGGTTAGGCTTTATACTACTCCTTCATAATTGGGCTCATAAACTTTTTAAGTCCACCGTCGATCTTGGATGGGGCGATCCAATGCTACAAGATAGTTACGCTAGGTTAAGTTGTGTAGCTTTTAAAGAACAGGATACGATGCAAATTCTTTATGAAATCTAGCTGAGCACATGCTAAAACAAGATTGAAGGACTATGAATATCAATGATGAATCGATGCCATTATAAGGATCCAATATTCTTTTTATGAATAGGCATGATTTTCCTTGATAAAGTTCTCAAATAATAAAGTTCTTTGAAAATATATATAACCATGTATGAAGAGGACCATAGGTGTCTATGAAGTAATTGCATATCAGAAGCAAGATTTGAAAAGCCGAAGTTAAAACTATTATAAATTAGAGGGTTGTTGGGTGGTTCTTCAGGCAGGTTGCCTCCTTCTAAGGGAATTGTTGCCTCCTTCTTGTCATGGGTAGAGATTTAGGGTGGTGGGGCATCCTTGTCTGTTTAGCAGGTAGAAAACCAGGGGTGTAGGAGCATCATTGTCTGTTTAGCAGGTAGAAAACCAGGGGTGTAGGAGCATCCTTTCTGTAGTGGCAGAAGAATCCATGGGATTAAGTTCTCTATCAAGTTGGTGCTTGTAGAACAATTTTGTATACGATTTGTATCGGCGTTTTCAAATTTTTAATTGTCCTATTCACATTGGGAATGATTATTTAACATGTGCTTAATACTAATTGTATATAAAAAGGGTAGAAAAAGGTAATACGGATTCCCCCCCCTGCCCACCTCTTAATATTGTTGAATGAACCAACACCTACCGCATAGCCCTCATTGTCACCTAACGTCTTGTGTAGTTGATGCTCTAGCGCCTCTACTTAATATTTTAAGCACTTGGGCCTATTGGCATTAGTTTGTAGGCCCCCTAAGGTAAGCTTACTTCTCTTATACTTTCTAAGCCTTCTTTGGACTCCAAAGCTCATGAAATTTCCTTGATATTTTTAGGTACTTGGGACAAAAATAATGCTAAGAATGGGGTCCCTTTGTGCAAAGATTTTGTACCTTGTCCCACCTCATGAACACCTATCGAATTTATCTTTCGCATGATCCTGCCACCCTAATCTGAATAAGAAGAATAATATCCCACTACCATTGTATCACTGTTTCCATCAACCTATATGTGTATATATGTCCTTGTACCTGTATCATTATATTGATGTCACTATCGCAATCCATGTTCGTCACAAGGACACAATCATTGTCTCTGTCACAAGGCCACAAAAAATATCGATGTCACAATGCCAACTTGTACATGCCCCAAATTTGTCGTCCAAGAATGGCAGCAACTTCTTCCAAGATATACTTCAGATGTATAGCAAATCCCAGAGTGTAATCAAAGCTTAGAGGTATCTCATGCCAATATCATTACAATGGTATACAATCACCAATAATATCTATGCCATTGGAGAGTGGTTTTTGATCATTTCACATTTTGCATATTGGAGAGCATAGCTTGTCCATAATTACTCTACTTGCCTTAGTACCAATTTCGAGGGTGAGATTTCCTAATTGGGAATTGGAGAGGCCATTGTGCATTGGACCATGAGGACACATATTAAGAGGTTGTGCAACCCACTACACTTGGCATGATTCTCTCACCAATTCGAGTTCAAGATGAAGGGTAACATACTTGGCATGATTCTCTCACCAATTCGAGTTCAATATGAAGGGTAACATACTTGGGGTAGTTTAAGAGGCATTATTCATGGAATGAGTCATGTGAGGTCGAATTGGAGTGGAAGAATAGGTCCCATAGAAGAGGAAGAGGCATCTTAGAAGAATTGTGACACTTGGGCTAAATTCCCTAGGTTTCCTCTAGTATGACAACAATGATGCTATGACACAAATCAGACATGAATGCTGACATCTAAAATATATGATATGCTAGGGATAAAAATAGCATCCAAGAAGGTGCACAAGGGAGTTAGGGCAGCCATTTGAAATGAGGGAATAGGAATTGTTGGACAAGTCGCACACATTGGAAACTCTTCCCAAATTGATTTGGAATGAATCCTTTGGAAGGAATTCGACTGAATTCAACCCAAGGAGAGTAGCTTTTGATCATTTTTATTTGCATATTTGCAATTTGGAGAGCTTGTACCTTGTCCATGCTAGTGGAGTGTTTACTCTACTTTCCTTACTACCAATTTCGAGGGTGAAATATTCCCATCCTCATTGGGAATTGGAGAGGCCATTGTGCATTGGACAGAAAACCAGAATTTGACAAAAATTGCAGATCCGAAATTCGCAGGTCACTTTTGAGGGGTAAATTTTTGGATTTTTCAAAATTTGAGCACACTGGCTTTCTCGCCTCAGTCAATTGCATCTCCCTGTCCAGTGAAAAGTTTGAAATTCCAAGTTTGGATTTTTAGGGTTTCTCTATCAAACGCTAAGCTCCAAATCCAGTGGTAAGTTTCTCATTAAGATGTCGCACCACATCAAGCTTGAAGGGGCTGATAAATTCCAAACATGAAAGTAAGGATTGGGTTTAAATCCTATCCTAGAAGTCTAGAATGAATTGGATACCTACATAAGTGAAGAGGTTCCAGTCCCAGAGAGAGATGATGCCTTAAGGCCTTACATAAGAAGAACTTGGTCAAGCTTAATCCAAGAACTTGGATCATTGTAGATTCTATCAAGGACCATCTCATACCACATGTGTCATCCATAAAGAGATGTTTGATTCCTTGGCCAAGCTGTTTGAAAGAAAGAACATAAATCGGAAGATGACTTTGAGGAGTCAATTAAAGAATGTCAAGATACAAAATGCAGAGACCATCCAGACACACTTTACAAGGGTCTCTCGGATAAAAGAGCAACTTGAAGCCATTGAAGAAGATATAGAGAATGGAGAAATAGTGATGACCACCTTGAATGGTCATGGGATTCCTTCATCCAAGGAATTTGTGCTAGGAAGTAGGCTATGGGAGGAATTCTCATAGGAAGAAGCTCGAATTGTAGCTCGAAAAGAAAACATGGGTAGTGAAGAGCAGGAACAGCACACACCAAGAAGAATTACAACAAGAGGGAGAATCCTCATCATAAGGAGATTGTCCCAGGAACAAAAGCATCTCCCACAAGAAGAAGAACACTCTGTTAGAGACTCCAGTAGTTCTTGCAAGGAAGCAAAGATTGAGAGGGAGTCCACCCAACTACTTATATGCAAGTAAGTGGTCTGTGGTAGTAGTACAACATTCGATTGCTACTTATCTAGAAACCTCTTTGTTGACATGTTGGAGCTAAGTGCACACTCTAGAAAGTTACGGGATATGTGGAAAACATTCTTGAATGGTGTAGTGGAAGATGAAGTATATGTGGAGCAACCACTCGGGTTTGAGACACATGACATGGAGACTCATGTGTGCAAACTGAAGAAAGCCTTGTACGATTTGAAATAGGCACCTAGGACATGGTACAGCAGAATTGACAGCTTCTGACTAGTTTGGGATTTACCAAGAGTAAAGTAGATTCCAACCTTCACTACAAGTTGGAGAAGGAAATCCAGTGATACTCCTACTGTATGTGGATGACCTAGTTGTGATAGGTGAGGATGGGAAGAGGAAGCGTGCAGCCGAGTTTGAGATCTTAAGTACGATGCACTATTTTCTATGCATGTGGCAGAGTGCAGATAGAATCTTCCCTGAACAAAGAAAGTAGATATCTTGAAGCATATCAGGATGATGGACTGCAAGGCCACGGCCACACCTATGGCCTTGCTATAAACACGTTGACTCACCTGATTGTGGAAAAACATGTGATGAGATATCTAAAGGGTACATTGGATTATGGACTCAGATATGCCTCAGATAGGGAGTTTAGATTGTATGGGGATATAGACTCAGATTGGGTTGTTGATGAGGTTGTTGACAGCATAAGATATTCCAGTTGATGGTGCTACTGATGAGGATGTTCCAGCAGATGGTGTTTCAGTTGACAAGGTTGTTGATAGCAGAAGATGTTCCAGCTGATGTTGTTGCTGAGGAGGATGTTCTAGTAGACGGTGTTCTAGTCATGAGGTTGCTGACAGTAGAAGATGTTCATAAGATATTAGTCAACAATCACTGATGAGGTTCCTTTTTATGACTTAATACCCTTCATATACCTTCAGACCCATTTCAAAATCCTTTAAAGAGTTTTTTGGAGCCATCTACCCTTGGAGGCTTCTAAAATTTCCTCTATATGGGTTCTTGGTTTATCTCGGTTAGACATTGCTTATTAAAAGCTGTAGAGAGGAACGATGCAAATTTTGTTTCTTTTTATGTCCTAATACCTTTTAAACACGTTTAGACCCAAATTTGGAAGCATTCGAGTCATTAATAGTCTAAGGGTCGAATTAGCCAAAAATTGTAATTTTTTAAGTTTAACAAATTTATTAAAAAGGGACACTACATGAACAATTATGTAGCAATGGGTTATGTACAAAAACAATGCCAACCTTAGATCTTATTTCTATGACATGTGATCTCTGAGTCCTTCTTTTCCTAATTTAATGTTTCATCTCACTACCATCTGGGAAGATTGATCGTGTTGTTTAGACTTCTCGTATCTCTTATGGTCATCTCTCCCTCTTCTTCATCGACTTCTTCCCATGTTACACTAGATCTTATACAAACCCATTACAAACAAATTATGTCAAATATTTATTAATTTTTATAGAGAGGAACAATGCAAATATTGTTACTATTCTAAGGCCAAGGGTGGAGGTGGAACAGGCGGAATAATGATCCAGATTCACCCAGAAGAAAATCGACGGTGGAAATGGGTTAACGCGCTAGAAAGTGAATGGTGGTTAAACATGGATAAGGTGGAGCGGAAATTAAGCCGCTTACCATGTGGCAAGCATTGGTGGAGTCTGCTATGAAAAGAAGTTAAATTTAAACTGCTCATCGCAAGTTCCCGAACCACCTAGGCATATGTTCTATAAAAGGTTTGTTCGAAGTTTTAAAAAATGTTTTTGCCACTTATTGCCTGGAGGAAAAGAACCCACGGGAAACACATCATTTTCTTCGTCAACTAGAACAACAACCAAGAAGCTCACTCCACAGGTAGCTTGAAACCCTCTGTGTTTAGATTTTGTGTCCCAAATGGAGAAAACCCAAGACCTCTTTCCTTTCAATGAAAGCTCAGATGAAAATGAGAAGCTTGTATTTGACAGGGAAAGGGATATTTTTGACCCTATTTTGTCCATGTGTAGTATTGCGCAATCTAAGGAGAAATTAATAAAGCTTAAGTCGCAGGGAAAGGATGTATTTAATGTTTTTGGTTCTTTTCTGTACTAGTTTTGTGTCAAACAAACCCCACACTTCCCCGAATTTGTTTGTTGGTGTGCAGCGAATTATTCGTAGGGCCAAAGGGTAATCATTAATGTAAAAATGACCAAAATTCTATGACCAATAAATGCGCAGACTGTCTGTGAGGTTCTAGGTTTACCTGATACATTTTTGAAAAGCCCTCAGTCGTTTAATGAAGAAAATTTGGCAAAGTTCTATACAAACTGCAGTCCTGCAAAAAAAGACAAGTTTTTATTACAAGTCTTGAAAGATGGTCAGTCGCATGAAAACCTATCGTTCCCTTTGAGTATTGATGTCTTTCAGTGAGATACCTAGTTAGTTTTGTCCTTGTTGAGTCAAGTTTTAGGTCTAGATAGTGATAAGACAATCACGGAAGTTATGTTAGGTTTCCTTCTCCAAGTAATTTCACCAGAGTCACAGTCGAGTCCGGTGTGTTGTTTTAATTTTGATGAATTCCTAGCTTAAGTGATTCATGTCCAGTTGGTGAATTTCAACTAGTTGAAGCATTTCAAATATCAGTAATATCTCCTGAAGTTGTTCGTGTGTTCAAACATTTTAGAATCCAAGTTTCTTGGTACCATCTTTTCTCATGACCTTCCTAAACAGGTCAATATGTTTGAGTTGACCCATAAAATCATGGTAGAAGTTTACAGAATTATTTTCAATGCTGAAATGCCCCGAGTGTTAGAAGGAATGAAAGAAACTTTGCAACCTACACTAGAAGGCCAAACAAGTGATTGGTTCTTGTATAGAGAACATACTATAATTTGGGTGTATGGTTTTACTAGAGCACCATATCTGTTGCCAGCGTTTTTAACACCGAGGGTCTTTGCCTTTGAATTTATTAGACAAAGGTTGCAGTCAGAAGAAGAACATTTCGGTGCTTTCAAAAAAGCATCAGATGTGAAATTCCCTCTTAAAGTTGGTGCATTCATCATTAAGAATAATGCATCCCTCTTTGTAGTAGAAAAATTACTGAAGATTATGGATTTCCAAGAGGCTGAAGGGATTAATTATGATCCTCATAAAAATATATTGCAAAGGAGACATCAAAATGGAAACAAGGCTTTTGATCATCAAACAGTAGAAGGATTGAAAGAAATGGCAAATTTATTGAAATTTGAACAAGATAATAAAGAGGCGAATATGGAACAAACATGCAATTTGGAAATGCTGGTTCAGACACCAGCTAAATCTGATATCACCAGTAAGAGAAGTATTCCAGAAGTTGATAGTATGGAAGTTGATCAAGAAGTTTCAAGGAAGAAATCAAAAGTGGAACGATATAAGGAAATTATTAGTATGGAGGAACAAGATTCAATTGTTCCAGAAAAAAACTAGTTTGATTTTGCAGCCACCTACAAATATTATGCAGCAATATTATTTTTTGGAATCTGGAAGTAACTCTCAGTATAAGTCCAGATTTGATTTGCTTTCACAATATACATCAAAGAGGAAGCAGTCTTCCGAAGAAACTGAAAAATTGTACCCTCGGGTAAGAACGATGGTAGAACAAAACGTTTCCCTCCTTACAAATACGGATCTAGGAAGAAACTCTATAAGGTTTGCAGTGGTGAACAATGAGAAAGTTTCTGAAATGGAAGTTAAGCTTGATGCCATTAATATACCAGATAAGATTCAATTGCATAAACAAATAGGAGATGTCCTGTATTCTGATTTATTGCAATTCACTTTAAAAATTTCTAAATTGCAGTCTGTGATAGCAATGCTGGAGAGTGAACTAAGGCAAGAGAAGGCAGAAAACAAAGCAAATTCGATCTAGATCAAAAGACTACAAGTGGACCTTGTGACCATGGGAGCCGAGCCAAGGAATAGCCAGTGTACCAAAAGGCTCATTGATGAAAAAGAAAATGTCATTCAAATTCTCAAGAAAAAATTGAAGGTGCCAAATAATCAACATGTGTAGTCTCCAGAGTTGACAACATTACAACAAGAAAAGGAATCAATATATCAAGAAATAATGGATCACAAAGGTAAAATGTTAAAGTTACAAGATGAAAAGAATGCTTGGGAAAAACAAAGGATTGAATTGTTGTCACAAATTTCATTGTTGAATACCAATCAAATTGAAACTGTGCAAGCACCAGAGAAGCGAGGGGATCAATCTCTATCTACGGGTGAAGGACAAATGAAAAACTCCTCCACAGAGGAACTGACCAGTTCTATGTCACAAATTAGTCTAAAAGATGTAGAGATATAAGAGTTGAAAGCAGAAAACCTTAAGTTGAAAGAGGAAGTAATTCAAAATTCTGGAGCAAAGATAAAGGCTTTGAGTGATAGAAATCAACTGCAAAAGAAAATTGATGAATTAAAAGATAAATTGACAGGTCGGCTTCCATTACACGAAGCTGAACACCTTATATGGGATGCGATATCAATGGAAGTCACCAAATTCTAGTCTTATTTGAATTTTATAGCAGATAAAGAGGCTATAGCAAACATAGCTCTCCAAAGCTGTAAAGTGGCAAACAAGAAATTACGCAAAAGGCCTTCAGAAATAGCTTGGAATACAATCAGTTTGTTAAAAACTCTAACCTAATTAGATATACAGAGTTTTGGAATCAAATACAGACCATCAATCATCATTTCGGCAAGAAGAGTTATTGGCAAGCATGATTGTGTTAAAGAAGTAGAAGACATGGCGCAACAGATGGTCCTTGAAGTTCAAAATTTTAAGGAATTATTTTTGGGGCCTTTTGAATGTGGTCTACCTTCTTTTTGAGTGTTGATGGAAAATTAATGGCTCAATAAAATCATCACAATTTGATAGTACAGGCTCGTATGGATCACTCGAAATTTGAAGGTTTGGTCAAAGGATTAATTGGAAAGACAATATTGATAAATTGACCGATGATTTTGAAATACTTAAACAATTTGTAATGATTAAGAAGGGTCTGCCAGATGTATGTTACATAGAATGCATAGAATTGGAGGTGATGGTGAAAGAAACTATGGATTATGAGATCCCAACTCAAGAGCAATGGAAAATTGTTGAAAGATTTGGGAAAGCAAAACACAGGTTATGTCGGGAATAAATATTCAGGTGTGTTAATTTTAAATGACGTAAAAATTTTTGAAGACTTTAAAGAAGAACAGAAGTATAAGTACATCCGAAACACAGATTCATATGTTGTTATTTTCTTCAATCTTTTAATTTCTATTTTGTGAATGTATTTCGTGTTACACCATCTTATTGCTTTGCCTCATAGTTGACTGTAATATCTGAGTTAGAATTCATTTTATATGCCCTGATCCACACATTTAAATATTGTCAATATTCTTTTTTCCAAATTAATGTAGAATTCATCATAGAATGGAGATTGGCTAAGTTATAACATATAAACAATATTTATCTCGACTTCTGACCTCTGACAAGAAGGATCGGCCACCCCTTCATTTATTATAAAATTGTGAACAACTATATCCAACCATTCACCTTTATTGTATCCAGAATGGTGAACACAAGAAGGATCCATCGACCCTTCTTGCAGCCTAGAACTATTTTGAACAGAATACTCGGCACAAGAAAGGTCGACTGACCCTTCTTGCACCCCGCATGAGGATTCATCGCCTTTTCCGAAGACACAAATATATTGCGGATACCTAATTTTCTTAAAACGTTCCATCAATTCCGTTATCCCGCAACCCACAATGCAGATTGTAGGATGGGAAAACAATTCCCGACTCTCGACTTCCGACTTCCGCAGTAAATAGTGGGGAATGGAGATTGGCTAAGTTATAACATATAAACAATATTTATCCCGACTTCTAACCTCCGACAAAAAGGATCGACTGCCCCTTTATTTAATATAAACTTGTGAATATGTATATCCAGGAGTTCACCTACAACTATTATCGGTCGACCCTTCTTTCAGTCTAGAACTGTTATACAAAGAATGCTTGGTACAAGAAGGGTCGGACGCCCCTTCATTGCATGGCCATTTTTAACAAAGGCAAGGTATCCATTTGGTCTTGTGGAAAAGAAGAGATAAGAAACAATCCAATCAATAATCTCTAATAAGTTTTATTTGTTATCTCTGTATGATTTGTCGAGCTTGTTGTCCAATAATTGTCCAAGCTTAATTAAGGTTTCCATCTATTCAATGCATGTAAATTCAATTTTTAATACGAGAAATCTTTTCAAATTATCGGGTGGCCTGCATATACTTTTGTCCAATTTTAAGTCTTAGCTCATTTCATCTCATGGACGAAGAATATAGCTTTGGAAGTGGGAATTTTTCTTGCATGCATGGGAGCAAGCTTAAACCCCTAGATTTGCTTATATATCAAAGATTCAAAATGATTATAACTATGTTCCATATGTAACATCTGACATTCCATTGTATCTCTCTTACCCGATTCTTTAAAGGTTTCTTTGAGCTAGTTGTTTAGTTATTGCATCATTTTTGTTGGACTTGGTCCTAGATAGAATGTGCATTCACCAAGGTGCTCGAGTCTATTTGAGTCTATCTAAATTAACTTTCCCCCTTGACCTCGACCAAGGGGGCAAGGGGTCAACCTCTAGCGATAAAGGAGTTTCTCTGAGCCGTCCATCATGCATGATCGATCTGGTACCGTTGATCTCCTTCCATGCTTAGCCCCACCATCCACGGCCTTCCAAGTTCTAAAAAGTCCATTTCCCCGCACATAACAAATCACCGAAGTACCTGTCGTCCCTATATTTGTCCTCCCGCCCATTGATATAATTTCCAACTTGCTCGCGGGTTAGCAACACTCTACCCATGCTTAAACCATCCTATCTTACTTTTGCGAATAGCGCTAGCAACACTCTGCCCACGCTTAAACCGTCCTATATTACTTTTGTGAACATCGCTTGTGGCCGTCGATCTTTGTCAAGCTTTTGTAACCGTGGTGCTCGGGACATTAGCTAAGTTACAACATATTAAAAAAAAACCTGACTCCCAAAATCTAACAAGAAGTATCGGTCGCCCCTTCCTTTAGTAGAGAATTGTAAATTCACCCATATCCAGAATGGGGAACAGAAGAAGGATTGACGGACCCTTCTTGCTGTATAAAACTATTACGAAATGAATCCTCGGCACAAGAAGTGTCGGCCTACCCTTCATTTATGAGGGAATTGTAAAAATATTCAACCTCCGAAGGAGAGGGTGTCAATTAATGTATATGAATAATGGTGAACACTTGAAGAAGACTGAGCACAATTAGTGTCGGTCAACCCTTCATTCATGAGATAAATGTATACACAACAGAACCCCTTTCACTGGCACCTTCTGCATCACCTTGTAAACAGGTTGAAGTCTAAACCGAAGCGAATATGGGGGTTGCATAATCAAGATTCTCTTAACCACGACGATGCACATATGTGGTTACGATCTTCGTATAACGTTCTATTTAACATCAACTAGAACACCAAATGACTTCGCACTTAGAAGCTATCGTAGTATACGGAACTACACTGAATCTCTAATGTATTCACCAGTTAGCTACGAATTCGTCAAACTATGTGTTTCTTCCTCACAATCACGCACTTGTATTCCAATTAATCAATGTGCAATTACCATTCACATACATATAAATTAAGTATAAAAACTCACATAAACTCAAATACAAAACATGTGATAAACTCATACACATAAACAAGAAGGATCGGCCACCCCTTCTATGATGATCGCTCATTCTATGAACGGTCCTTATCTCAAACGACTCTATAAAATGTGCATTTGATCTCTCATGGATAATGCTAGCAGATTTGTTCTTAATCAATCAATTGATTTTGAATATGACGGCTCATTCCCGAACCATCGATCATTAGCATGAACATTTGCAAGTATACATCTAATATCAAAACACTAATTTATAATTATAGACATCATATGCATGGCTGCATTGTTGAGCCTCGGTAACTACCAAGAAATGCCTTGCTTTGAATTGTCAAACGATCACTACATTCAGCTATTCACAAATGGATGGTATGTTGAGATAGATGGAAGAACTAGATAATTTGTACCCAGATTTATATCTATTCTACTTGGATTACAACGAAGCTCAGACTAGAGCTGGAATATTGACATATGCAGATCCCGTTGAATCTGATGAAAAATTGCGAGTTGAAGTTGAAGCGGTCGATGGTGAAAAGTGTTGCCTTCTACAGCTTGATCTTATGGTTTGTAATTATTGACCAGATCTAGTGGAAAGTGGTCCCGATCAAGATCTTATTTCCTATGCGAAGCAAGGGTGGGTTTTTCCCTCAGAGAATGTTTCTAATCGTTCTGGAATTGATACCGCGATAGCCCTGAAGAAAGGAATTTTGTCGGTATGGAGGAAAAGAACGTTGGCTCCGAAAACTTCCTCTGTATTGCATTACATGAATATTAATAAGTCTAGGTCGATAAAGGAAAGCCATGACAGGATTCTTGTGTACAATAGAAGAGCATTTCTCTAATTTATTGTAAAATATGTGGACAAATCTTCCTTCAAACAACTCAACCAAAGTCCTTCTAAAGCAATGATGCGGAAAGCAACTAAGAGCTTCGAAAGTTCAAAAGAAGTTCAAGAAGAGCAGTACAAGAATGGTCGTTCGACCCTTCATTTAAAAGGGAAATGAAAAACAATTAATCTACGAAGGTTTGGACAACATTTCCCCACTACCGACTTCCGCAGTATGTGGCAGCGATCGGGACATTGCCTATGTTATAACATGTAAACAATATTTATCTCGACTTCCAACTGCCGACAAGAAGCATCGACCACCCATTCTTTTAGTAGTTAATTGTGAACACCAATATACGACAATTCACCAGTATCCACAAAGGTGAACACAAGAAGGATCGAACCAACCTTCTTGCAGTCTAGAGCTATTATGAAAATATTAGTGGGCAGAAGAAGGGTCGGCCCACGATGGTTTGACATGTTCTCTGAATTGGTCGAATGGAGGACCTAGTTGGGAGGCCGACCTAACCTCCTCCAACATCTCCCCCATGAACAATGCTTTTTTTCGTCTGAAGGAAATCATAAAATAACTGGAGTTGGATGAACAACACGTTGATGACTATGAGCTGGTACTCAATACTCCCTTGGATGGAAATGGGTTTTCATGTATAGAAATGTGTCTAGAGGCATAGAGATAATGAACTACGAGCTAATACAAGGTATATAAAGTAAAATTAGAGACACACAAACTCCCTTATCCCATAAATAGAGAAATATCATACATCAAATTACTATCTACTAAACATGATATTCAACAATCAAAATAAATTAACCATTTAAAACCTTGAAGATATTCAACCATCAAAATAAATTATCCATATAAAACCTTGAAAATGGTTCCATACACTTACATATTTATAGTAAACAAAAACACCTTAATATGATTGACCATTCATGGGCGTCAAAACCTCATATATATATATAATTGATTAGGCCATTCAATATATCTTCTATCACATCACGATTTCACATAATGCCATGATAAAAAGGAATGAACAAAATGGCGTTTCTAATCTTTTCATCGTCTTTTCATCACATTTCGATTTAAATTCCATTTTACAAAAATAATTGGTAGAAAAAATTCAGCATGGTAGATTCGATACAAGATAGTTGCCAGATATTAAACCAAGTATTCTCATGTTATAGCTCATGATTGAGTTTAAAATTCTAACAAAAACTACAACAAATTTAGCATATCTGACAAATCTCGAACATTACAAAATATTTGGAAGGTGTTTCTTACAGAGAAAACGTTTGCAAGGAAAAACAGAGCTATAATAATATATATGCTCCCTATCCAAATTAACCAATTGCTCAGACTTATGAGACTTAGAATCGTACATCTCAACTGTTGTATCATTGTCTCCACTTGAATTCCTTCCGATGATGAGACTGCAGCATGTAGCGCAGGTATCGAAATCTAGAGAAATGAAATCAAGGCTACTATATTTATATTGTTCGAGATGCTTAGGCAGTTCTATCCAGGTTTTGGTCACAGGATTGCATATGTAATTTTCATCTTTTCCACTACAATAAAGTAAACTCTTGCAACTGGCCACAATAATAACTGAGCTTGGAAGAAACTCCACAGACAAAGTGTGAAATTTGTAGCTACTTTCTATGCTAATCCACAGCTTTCTAAGGAAACGAGAAGGTTGCATTCCCCAACCAAGAAAAACTTTCTAAGGAAACGAGAAGGTCGCATTCCTCAACCAAGAACAACTTTCTAAGGAAACAAGAAGGTCGCATTCCCCAACCAAGAATAACTTTCTAAGGAAATGAGAAGGTCGCATTCCCTAACCAAGAACAACTTTCTAAGGAAACGAGAAGGTTGCATTCCCCAACCAAGAAGAAATGCGGGAGTCGTAGAAACTCCCTTGGATGGAAATGGGTTGTCATGTCTAGAAATGTGTCTGGAGGAACATACATGATGAAATACGAGCTAATACCTGATACTCCCTTGGCTGGAAATGGGTCATCATGTCTGGAAACATCTCCATGCACGAAGAAGAAGCTGACAGCATGGTCTGGTACTAAAAAACCATTCGATGACTGCTACAAGCCTAACATTGAGGACCACAGCAGTACATGTTGTCTTAAAGAAGAAATACGATAGCCGCTTGCATACCAATCAGTTATTGAAAGAAGACTGACAGAAAGAAGATTGACAAAAATGTGATTGGTGCCAAAAAACATAATGACAAATCCATTTATTGGGACTTTGAAAGTGCTCGAAATGCCCATATATCATGGTCTAGGGAGGATTTTCAAGGGATCTGATTTCAAAATGCTCATATATCATGAGGAGAACTGGGGAGAGATCATAAGACTCAAAAATTTCTCATAAAAAAAGGACAGAGAATAGAGGTAGTAAAGAAAAATGCCATGGCTTTGATTCCTGAAGATTTCAGTTTGTTGTGATATGGGTCATGGTTACCTTATATATAGTGAGTGGACAGTGAGTTGATGGATTGACCGAGATGGAACGGATGGGTAATGTAACTATCACAGTATGGTGGTATGGTGGTCATAGATATCATCTGCAGCGACAACATATTTTGCTGGAGTAATCATAGATATTACTCGTGTGAAGAAAATAATCTCATCATGCTTCAGTCGACATTATGTCTTGTCACGAACAAAATATACACCATGATACAGATGTTGCTCACGTTCCATGTTTCACAATCTAAGCATTCCATGTTTCACAATCTAAGTGTTTCACGTTTCACAATCTTAGCATTCCATGTGTCCCCCGGGAAAACTAGATATCAACATTTAACAACAAAATTTATAGACGTTTAACTTTCGTCAGATTCTCCTTAGAATCTACTTAATCAGATTTTATTTTTCACAGGTTGAATATTTTTACAATTACCTCATAAATGAAGGGGAGACTCACCCTTCTTCTGCCCAGTATTTAATTCATATTAGTTCTAGAATGCAAGAAGGGTTGGTAAAGGTCTCATGGGGTAGGGGGGGAGAAAATCAGCCAAAAAAAACTGGAGACACTCTGATTGATGCAAAGATTGTAATTTTTTGCAACTTTGAAGTAATACAGTTAGTCCTTCTCTTCATTCCTCTTTTGTTAATTGATCAAATTTCTTTGATGAATTTATGAACACTGCTTAATTTTTGCAATCAATAATCCATACATTCATCTACTAACAGTTTGGATTTGTCTTTACTCATGATCTGTGTGTCTTTTATCTTTTAAGTGAATTTATTTAATTAAAACATTTATCTATTTCTACAAATGATCAAATTAACATTTATCTATATGTTATAACTTCCAAGCTATTCTATTTTATAATTCCCTCAAAATTGAAGGGTCGGCCAACCCTTCTTATGTTGGCCATTAAGGGGCAGCTAATCCTTCATGTCAGAAAAAGGAAATCGGGACGAACAATTTTTGTTATGTTATAACTTAGCCGATTGACTTGTTATTCAAACAATGACTGAAATTTTAGACATTGATTTTTTCACGGAGAAGACAAGGAAATTTATAGATTGTCAGTACTGGAAATAACAATTAACAGAGAAAGGAAGGAAATTAATAGAAGTGTTGGTTATAAACAGAAATAATTTGACATTGAAGCACCCCCGAATTCCATGCAAAAATCATTCTCTATGAAGACTTTAATACTAAGGAATCTAGCTATTAGTTTCAATTATTCTAATGCCCCTCAAAGGGATTTCATTGATTACATAGTCCTATAACAACAATTATCCGTCAGCTAATTGCAAAGCCAAGCATTTCTCATAAAACAACAAAAAGACAAAGAACAAAGGCAGTAAATAAAATTGCCATTGTTATCCGGAATATTTCAGTTTGCTGCAATAGGAACCCAAGATAAGTAATGGTAGTAGAGTCAAGAAGTCTTCTATTTCTCCTAGGTTCACTAACTTACGAGACTAACTGACTAGACATGTGGTGATCCACACAACAGTTCCACATGTATTCTGAATTGATCGAACGGAGGACCTAGTTGGGCGGCCGACCTAACCTCCTCCAACATCTCCCCCGTGAACAATGCCTTTGTTAGCCTCAAAGAAATCAGAAAATAACTGGAGTTGGATGAAGAGCGCATTGATGACTATGAGCTGGTCATGTCTAGAAATGTGTCTGGAGGCATAGAGATGATGAACTACGAGCTGACCCCCGATACAAGCAACATATTCATGCCTTCCCAGACACAGCATAATGCTAATTAAAATTTAACAGTGATCGACACAACAATTCAACATGATCTCTGAAGGAGTCAAATGGAGGACCTAGTCAAAATATTCTTGCAAAGTCTGGTAAGTTCTCTGGGAGTCGTCAACAAACCTTGATATAGAATGCTATGTAATTTAAGATGTTGATTCAACTACACGCATAGTTTCTCACCTTCTCGAGGACCGAAGCCTTTTGGTACTAAAACAACCTTCGACGACTGCTGTAATCCTAATGTTGATGACCGCAACAACACATGTTGTCTTACAGAAAGCACAGTCCTGCCTTCTACTTCCATTGCTTCTTCTCCCTATTTCCCCTCCTCGTTGTATAGAAATCAGTTATTGAAAGAAGAGTGACGGAAAGAAGATGGACGCAAATGTGATTGGTTCTAAGGAACATAATGAGAAATCCATGTATTGGGACTTCGAGAGTGCTCAAAGCCTTCTACTTGGCGCAGTTAGAAGAAGCTGACAGCATGGTCTGGTACTAAAACAACATTCGAAGACTGCTGATGGGATTTCCCTCCCATCATATCCCTTCATGTCTACTTTTAATACCCAAATATTAGCAAGTAGATAGCCTAGACGTGGCGGTATTGCATCTTTCTCGAATACCTGCATAGTAAACAAATAACTCTTTATCATGCTTCCGTAAAAAGAAACCATTTCCAACAAATGAAAAAATAATTGTTTTATTGCAGCCATGGTAGCGCGTGAGCACACATATCATCATGCACAATAAAAACAGAGAAACTATTCATAAATGGCCAGATAGTTGGTCTAGGCAGCTCACTTAGACGGGTTAGCTCCTAACACTGTAGTTAGTGGAAGCAAAGGAATTCAACCAATGAAATATACTTTGCAAATGATAAGCAAATACTTAAATTAGACGTCTGTATAATAACAACTACACAAATTATTTCTTACCGAGAAAAACCTTTTGTGGATATGTAGTCCTTCAAGGTTAGGAACTTGCTCCAATAAGTTGAGAAGAGGAAGAGGCTCCAGAATATGGATATCAAGATTGTTCAATGATTTCAGGCTACCTATTATCTCCACAAATCTCTTTGTAGGAAAATGGTGCATTATGGATGAATTCCAATTCGAACGAACTACCAATCCACTTAAATTACTTCCACATTCCATTTTGACATTCCATTTTGAGGTCCGCAATCCAATTAAATTACTTCCACATCCCATTTTGAGGTCGTGAAACAGTACCCCGTTTACTCTTACACCATTTTCATGAATTCAAACAAGGGTAAGAAGAAGCTGACAGCATGATTTGGAGGCATAGAGATTCGAATATACTGTCTGGACACAGCGGTATTTCATATCTCTCGAGTACCTTCATAGCAAACAAATAACTTGTTATCACGCTGCCGAAAAAAGAAACCATTTCCAACAAATGTAAAAATAATCGTTTATTGCAACTAGGGTAGTGCGTGAGCAAACATATCATCATGCACAATAAAAATAGAGAAACTATTCATGAATTGAAACAAGAGTAAGAAGAAGCTGACAAGTGCATGACTGCTGCAAGTGTTGACGACCGCAATAGCACATGTTGTTATAGAGAAGAAATCCTCCAAGACTGCTAAACTATATCCCAATGTCCCCTCCTTGTTGCATATCCAAGAACATAATGAGAAATCCATGTATTGGGACTTAGAAGGTGCTAATCTCCCTAATATGTCCCCATATCAGTTTGTTGTGATGGATTGAATGGGATGACTGTCTGGGACAGATGGGGAATGGTAATTATCACTGTATGGCAGAATCATGGTGGTCATAGATATCATCTGTAGCGAGTACAGATTTTGATCGATTAATCGTACATGTATCACTCCAATCCGACTACAGATATTGTTGGAGTAACCATAATTGTACACGTATCACTCCAATCCAAAGGCCAACATGGATGCTTCCAGTGCATTAAATGGCCTACAACAAGCTGAATAATATTCATCGTAAAGGATGGATTGTATCACTCATGTGAATACAATCCACATTATGTTTATGTCTTGTCACCAACAAAGTCTTGGATGGAGAATGGTAATTATCACAGCATGGCAATCATAAATTCCTTACACCATCTTCATCTCAACCATAAATTCTTTACACTTTTCCTCAGCAACTCAACCATAAATTCCTTACACCATCTTCATCTCCAACTGTAACTTCTCATTTCTCCACAAACTGCAAGCTATACTTCTCATAGTAACCTCGGTATACTCAATGTGTCAAATTAAATAAAAAATAGTAACCTCCCCATACTCAATGTGCCAAATCAAATATGCCATGTGCCACAATATGATCATTCCACGTGTCACCCTAGGATACTAGATATCAACATTTTAACAACAAAATTTACAGACGTTTTTCTTTAAAGACTTTACTGGAAAGTGGAAATATTCTCAAAGAAAGAGCGGCTGCTCTTTCTCCTCTCTTGCTCCAAGGTGTTCTATTGTTACAATTCCCTCCTAAATGAAGGGTCGACCACCCCTTCTTAGTCCCAATATTCTTTTCATAATAGTTCGACACTACAAGAAGAGTCGGTCGATCCTTCTTGTGTTCTCCATTATGGATATGGATTAATTACTCGATACAGGTTTTGACAATTAACTACGAAAAGAAGGGGCAACCGATCCTTCTTGTCTTAAAACGGAAGTTGGGAAAAACCATTTTTATATGATATACCATCCAAGGTGTTCTATTTTTACAATTCCCTCCTAATTGAAGGGTCGGCCGCACCTTCTTATTTCCAATATTATTTTCATAATAGTTCGACCCTGCAAGAAGGATCGGTTGACCCTTCTTATTGCCAATATTCTTTTAATAATATTTCGACACTGCAAGGAGGTTCGGTCGATCCTTCTTGTGTTCTCCATTATGGATATAGCTGAATTGTTGGATAAAGGTTTTAACAATTAACTATGAAAAGAAGGGGCGGTTGATCCTTCTTGTTGGAAAACGGAAGCTGGGACAAACTATTTTTATATGTTATAACTTCCAAGGTGTTCTATTTTTAGAATTCCCTCGAAATTGAAGGGTCGCCCGACCCTTCTTATTCCCAATATTATTCTAATAATAGTTCGACACTACAAGAAGGGTCAGTTGATCCTTCTTGTGTTCTCCAATATGGATATAGATGAATTGTTGGATAAATGTTTTCACAATTAACTATGAAAAGAAGGGGCGGCTGATCCTTCTGGCCAATATTGCCACTTTCACAACTTGATTTTGCAATTTTGAAAGGTTTGCGGATGCATAAATATTCTTCAATAATTGTGGTCTTTTGCATCCCCAACCCTTCTTTTCCTTCCCGCATGTTTACGTTTTAACCGTCGATTTGTCTTGATCATGTAGATGAGATTACATTGGGTGATTAGCTTGCCCATTTAGTCTTTTGGTGTTAGCACTCACTTTCTGAACTGAGCAAAATCGAATGGAGGTTCAATTTTTAAAAAAGAATGGAGAAAGCCTCAGTGGCTTGAGAAAAATAGAATCATCTTTGTGAGGTGTTTTAGATGGAGGCGTGAGATTTAACCCACAAGCATCTTAAGGAACAGATCAACGGCCAATGGAGCAAATCAATGGTCAGTAGTTACTTCTCCGATAGGACATGCATGAAGGAAACAAATTTTCAGATCCAAGAACTTTAGGTGGAGGTTCGCAGGTCTGGACGGTGCATATCTAACGAGGCCGAGCTCTATGGCCGAGGTTTTGTTCACGGATCTAACTTGCATGAAACATCAACGCAAGCCCAATCTGTGAAGTTGGTAAAAGTCGCACTGTTTGACGGCCAGGATTCATGCAAGATCCAAATCAAAGGTGGACAACTTCCTGTGGTTTTAACTCGTAGAAAAGGTGACATGTGGCGGGATTCGAGGCCACCAAGGATCATAGAGTTAGAAAGCATCGGCGATCCATGGCCCAAAATGGATCAGGAAAATAGACGCCCAGGGAGGCTTCCACGCCGTAGAAGATGCAGTGGTGATAGCAAAGGATAAATAATATAAAAAACTCGCTTGCATGGAGAGATGGATTCCATCTATCCTATTTTACATCAAAAGGTGACAAGAGCAAGCTGTGCAGAAGAAGACTAACACTCTGATTAATGTAGAGATTGTCCTCCTCTTTTGTTAATTGATCAAATAAAAAAGAGTAACCTCCCTATTAATACTCAATGTGCAAATATGCCATGTGTCATAATACGATCATTCCACGTGTCACCCTAGGATACTAGATATCAACATTTTAACAACAAAATTTATAGATGTTTTTCTTTAAAGACTTTGCTGGCAAGTGGAAATATTCTTAGAGAAAGAGCGGCCGCTCTTTGTCTAATGTGTTCTATTGTTACAATTCCCTCCTAAATGAAGGTCAGGTCGACCCTTCTTATTCCCAATATTCTTTTCATAATAGTTCGACATTGCAAGAAGAGTCAGTCAGTCCTTCTAGTATTATCCATTAAGGCTATATCTAAATTGATGGATAAATGTTTGACAATTAACTATCCAAATAAGGGGCAGTAGATCCTTCTTGTCGTAAAACGTAATTAGGGACAAACCATTTTTTAAGATATAACTTCCAAGGTGTTCTATTTTTACAATTCCATCGTAATTGAAGGGTTGGCCGACCCTTCTTATTCCCCATATTATGTTTATAATAGTTTGACACTACAAGAAGGGTCAGTCGACCCTTCTTATTACCAATATTCTTTTCATAATATTTCGACACTACAAGAAGGGTCGGTCGATCCTTCTTGTGTTCTGCATTATGGATATAGCTGAGTTGTTGGATAAAGATTTTCACAGTTAACTACGAAAAGAAGGTGTGACCAATCCTTCTTTTCGGAAAATAGAAGTTGGGACAAACTATTTTTATATGTTATAACTTCCAAATTGTTCTATTTTTATAATTCCCTCAAAATTGAAGGGTCGACCGACCGTTCCCTTTTTTTGTAAGTAAGCAGAGCCAAAAATTCTATAAATATGGTATAAAAAGGTACAAAAATGGTACAGAGTTACAAGCAGAGTGAGCTAAAATCTCACTCAGGCCCTTCCGAGTTGGGAAAACCGGCTGCCCACAGATCAACTTAACAACTTAACTAAATAGCATGACACAGATCATCTTAACAACTGCACCAGATAGCATGACACAGATCATCTTAAAAACTGAGAACACAAAACCTCTCAGACAAGAAACCACCTTCCAAGGGCCAAAAAACAGCCTAGCAACAAAGCAAGGGAAGAAGCTGCCGGCTTAATTGAGAACAATAGTTCGAACAGGAAGAAAACCAACAACTAGTATTGCCATCAAAATATAACCGCAGACATGGGGCAAAGAGAGAAAAATCCATCCTGATCAACGCGTGGTTGTCGGTTCCCAGCTCCAGGCCTCCTGTAGGTCATGGATGCTGAGGGCTTCCACTAAGGTCTCCAGAGTGCACATGCTCTCCATTTCATTCTGCTAAGTCACTTTCATTCCCTCGATGATATCTTTAATGTCTTTGACAATTTGCTCTCGCGCTTGGATTTCGCAGGCCAGAAGAATTTTTCCTGCCCAGAATGGGTTGGCTGCAATCGGATGACCCTACTGCTCCTCGAATGCCTACTACAGCGAGATTTCCAAATGAGTGATATGGGACTCAGTAGCCATAGGAGTTTCCTCTAGTTAAAGATATGCCTAGTTGAAATCCATATGGTGGTCATCCACTAGGATGCTCGCCTGGTTGGACGAGCGTTCACCCCTTTGCCTGCAACTCTCCTCGGAGGTCCATTTAGAGCCACGACGAATGCAAAGACGCATGCGAGGGGCCATAATGCTTGAGAAGATGGTTCCGGATGGAAAAGAAAAACCTCCAGTTATCTAAAACTATTTAATCCGAAAATGGAACAGACACAGCATGCCTTTTCTCAGGGTAGGGAAAGCTACTTTCTCAATTCGGACCTTCTTGCACCGGTTTGCCATTTTGGATTTATAATCCATAATCCTACCAATAGATATGGTCATCCTACCAGGCCTTGATTTTCCATTAATGAAAATGATAACCGTTCCATCCCTTCTCGAGGTCTCACATTCCTGGTAAGCATGCGAGGCCTCTCATGCTTGGTAAGCCTACGAGGCCTCACATGCTTTGTAAGCCTTCGAGTCCAGGCTTGGAATTTCAAATTTTCACTGCCTGTCAAGTCAAAATTTAATGATGGTTGCTAATTTTCATTGCCTATCATTTTACATTTGATTAAACTTTATAAAGTGTCAATTTTTTTTGTTATATTCAAATATTACTTATATATTTGCAATTTGTTTTACCATTTTAGTCTAAAATCAACCTAAGATCCACAAAATTCATGCTTTACAGACTTGTATTATCTTGTGCAGAGTACAAGTTCAAAAACACAATCGCCTCATGCATTAGTTATTCTGCTTCAATGATCAATTACTTGATCTTCACCATTAACAATGCTCCACTAATGAATACCAGCTAGTATTCACCCTTCCCGCCTACTACTCTGACACTCTACCACATAATTACTCTGTACATTGGCTGCATCATTTAATTGTTATATAGAATTTAATTAAACGCATGTAAAGGTGGCAACGTGGCCTCCTAAAATATAATGCAAAAAAGGCATCGTCTTGGAAAAGGCTGACAACATGCACCATCTTTTTGAAGAAGATAAGATCAACCAGATTGCAAGTCTTCTAGTCAAGATTTGCAACAGAAGATCCGACTTGGAAAAGAATATGGAGAGGATTTTGGGATGTGATATCACCTGTACCGAAATCTACAGTCAGTACAGATGATATCTATGACCACTATCCCACCATACTGTGATAATTATCCTTCCCCATACATAACATCCAAGTCAATTCACCAATATTGTGATAAATACTAAATCATGATACCCGGTATCGCAGCAAAATGAAATCTTCGGGAAGTCATGGCACTCTTCTTTACCGCCTCTATTCCGTTTCCTTTGTTGTTTTATCAGAAATACTTGAGTCATATGGTCACTCTCTTCGTGATATATGGGCATTTAGACAACAGTTCCCTGTCAAATACTCACGACACGATGGTATATGGGCATTTCGAGCACTGTCAAAGCTCCAAGACCAGGATTTGTCACTAATGTGACTCATAGCTTCTAGTGGAAGCAAAAAATAAAGTATACTAGCTTCTAGTTGAAGCCAAAATAAAGTTTGTAAATTCTCTCTAGTAGAAGAGTCTGTGTTTGTGAACTCAAGCTCATAGTACTGGAATGTATTAAGAGCCCAAGCTCTGTAAAAGGTGAAAGATCGAAGTAAATTTCATCTATGTGTAATGCGGCAAAGCTACACTGTTTTAACCCGGAATAACTTCTACTGATTTTTAAGTAGTCTACTTAGTAAGAAATGTTTTAATATAAATCCTGTAGTAGATGTGTCTGTGTTTGTGAGCTCAATCTCGTAGTCATGAAATGTATTAAGAGCCCAAGCTCTGTAAAGTTGAAAGATCGAAGTAAATTCAATTGCCAAGAATATTAACTTCTACTGATTTTTATGTCTTAATAATAAATCTGTAACAGAACATTTAGATTTGACATCAAATCCATAATGATAAGTTGTTTAGATTTGACATCAAATCATAGTAACGTGATATAATTAAAATTTGGTTGGATGCATGCTATATGTTATTTCATTACATATGTGATAATTGCATTTCTAAGACCGAAAGGTTTTAATCATGGAAATTCATTACAATTAATCATTATGGAATCTTTATTGCTCTTCTTAAACACAGTTAATCATGGTCAATTTGTTAGTCGTCATATTCCATAGAAAAAGTCTTTTTATTCAATTTCTTGAGATTTCTTGTGAACAATATGCAGAAAAGTCACAAAATTTCTTCAGTCAAATTTTGTGGTGAGAAAGAACTTCAGCCTCTTCAATATCATGAACCTCTGTCACCACCTTTTAAAGCCGTTGTTTTGGATGACAGCACTGGTAGTGAAAAAGAAGATTCTGAGATTCAATCCATGTATATACGGCTCCCTCGGAGTAAGAGAAGGGAGATCACTGAGAAACATGTTGATCAAGATAATACAGTCATCTGGGATTAATCAAGTGCCTGTGACTCCACCAATTCCCCAGAAAGAAGGACAAGTGGCCAATTTTTTGGTTTTTTAGGACAATGTTGTCGATCATCATGAATCTTTTAAGAAGCATATTTCAACTTCTATCATAGATAGCTAGTGGATTGTCGGTATCTTCCACAGTTTGTTATGGGTTACTTCCCAGAAACCATGTGATGAAAATATTTTGGGAATTTTGTGAAAATATTGTCGGTATCAGTCACTCCCGAGGATGCCTTTCAGTTTCAATTTGTAATCCCTGCTTTATGGGAAGTCTATCTTTTGTAACTATTTTTGTAATTATTATTTAAAGGGTGGGGGGGAGAAAATCAGCAAAAGAAGACCGAAGAAACTCTGATTGATGTAGAGATTGTAATTTTTTGCAACCTTGAAGTAATACAGTTAGTCATTTTCTTCATTCCTCTATACTCAATGTGCCAAATCAAATATGCCACGTGTCACAATATGATCATTCCACGTGTCACCCTAGGACACTAGATATCAACATTATAATAAAAAAAATTATAGACGTTTTGCTTTAAAGACTTTGTTGGCAAGTAGAAAAATTCTCAGAGAAAGAGCAGACATTCTTTCTCCAAGGTGTTCTATTTTACAATTCCCTCCGAAATTAAGGGTTTGCCAACCCTTCTTAATCCCAATATTCTTTTCAAACTAGTTGGACACTGCAATAAGGGTTGTTTGATCCTTCTTAATCCCAATATTCTTTTCAAACTAGTTGGACATTGCAATAAAGGTCGATCGATCCTTCTTGTCGGAAAACGGAAGTCAGGACAAACGGTGTTCTATTTGTACAATTCCCTTGTAATTGAAGGGTCATCCGACCCTTGTTATTCCCCATAATATTTTCATAATAGTTCGACACTTTAAGAAGGGTTGGTCGATCCTTCTTGTGTTCCCCATTATAGATATAGCTGAATTGTTGTATAAAGTTTTTCACAATTAACTACAAAAAGAAGGGGGGGGCGATCCTTCTTCAATAATTGTGGTCTTTTACATCTGCAAACCGCAACCTGCAATTGTGGATTGTAGGAAGAGTCTTAAAATAGTTTTGCACTAGGGGTTTCCGTAACCTGCAACCCTCAATTGTGGATTGCGGAAAGAGTCTCAAAATTGTTTCGCACTTTGCATTTCCGCAACACGCAACCCGCAATTGCGGATTCTGAAAAGAATTTATATATTTATGAAATAAAACTCCCCACTCTTCTTTTCCTTCATGTTTAGGTTTTAACCGTTGATTTGTCTTGATCCTGTGGAGGAGATTACATAGGGTGATTTAAATGAAGTTTAGCTGTGTTGTAGGAACAACATATCCCATGTTCTAATGGAACACAGGAGCCCCAAGATTTTTAATGCAAAGGTAATGGTTTCATCCTTATGCTCATTATGATTTTATGCCTTTGCATTGTTTGGATTTGACTGAAATTTCCCTTCATTTCTAGTTCTTTTTACTGGTTTAATGAAGTTGCAGGAAGCTTTGAGTTTCTCCACCAAGTCATTTTCATCCCGAAAGCTTGTCATTTCTTTTTGGAAGTGTTGTCATCCCGCAACCCGCAAATTGCTTATTGCGGGAAGACTTTGTAAATAGCTTTTGAACTTTTTGTTCTTGCAACCTACAACCCACATTTGTGGATTGTGGATTGCGGGATCCTTTTGATTGCTTGTTTTCTAAGTTGCAATCCCACAACCCGCAATTGCGGATTGTGGATTGCGGGGAACAATGTACATAGTTCCAAAATAAAACTCCCACATCTTGACCCTGCATACAACAAGGTTTAATCTCATCCATTGATTCGTTTTCATCCTACGGTCTAGATTTGGCCCATCGAAAAGCAATAAATATGTGAATTTTCCTATTTTTCCTTATCATTTTTAATTTCGGAGATTACCTTGCTACTTGAATTTTACTGTGAAGTTTTTACTAGGTGTCTGTTGCCCATTACTTTCAGCTGAAACTGGTTGGTTTTATTCATTACTCTTATTCAGTTATTTACTATTTCGAGATTTTGAATTGTTTTTTATTTTTGTTCATTCATTTATCAGAAAACCTCCAGTTTCAAACATGTCGCGCAATACACATTGTTAAACACCTCAGAAGGATTTACTGAACAAAGACCCAAATTTTGGTATTTTCTCGGACACTAGTGATAAAATCTCTGAAACCTATCAGATAGACTGGTCCAAAATCTACTCAATTTTTGATAATGATGACCTATCAGGCATTCAGAATGACCAGCTGGCGTATGAGAAAATTAGGGATTCCCAGCTTCATGCCATTGCTGCCAGACCTGCTATCTTTCCTTATACTGATGCGGTTAAATGGATTGTGGACCACGCTAACCCTAAAGACCGGTCATTTAATGACAGTGCCGGGTCACAATTGGCTACCTTCCACCCTGAGGTTTTCATCAGAGCTTATGCTCTTAAACCGTCTATGTAACCCCTAGACGCTGAGTGCATAGAATCCTCTAACACTAGGTACTATTTTAACAAAATGTTGAAGTCATGGATGAATAAACCTAATAGTTTCATCCCTAGGGATAATAACTTGTACACGGCTTCCTGGTTTAAAAAACGTTATTCCCTATTGGCTACCATGCTATGCAGACTATATGGTCTCCCAAACTATTCTGTATTTAAAGCTGAGTGGGCTCCTATATCCCATCATGTTCTAATGACTGGTGAGTCATTCCCTTGGGCGTCTATCTTGTCTTTTGAACTCAAAAGAACCATTCAAGCATATCAGAAGGCAACGGCTGTGAGGAAGCCACATTTCTTCTTTTCAGCTTTTGTCGTTGATATATTTTGTGCAAAATTCCAATATCCCAACATGTGATGGAATTGAACTCCATCAACTCCTCATGTCCATATTTATCATTCAGTATTATGGGAGAACAATTATATGCCTTTGATATATGACATTTGTGATCACTTCCTTGGAAGTATTTACTTCAAAATCTCTAGAGAGCAGGCTCCTGCTTTCTCAGTTGATGCCAGAACATTCATTGACACAATTGGCGACTGGTATGTGTGTGAATGCTTCTCATATGTCAGAGTTTAGGGAAGCAGTACTGTACATCTGCTACCCAGGATAGTTCCTCATAGATTGGTCATTGAAGAGGTCTCCTATCAAACTATTACTGATGGTGTGTATTTAAATCTATCTGGTCCTAAGAGGAAGGCGTGGCCTAAGTTCCCCTTGAACCTTGGGCCATTGGCCATCCCAACTTCAACTTGGGCTATAGTGTTGGGTGACAAAATTGCTACTTTAAAATTGGGTTATGCTGCCAAAATAAGACATGATCCTAAAGGTTTTATGGATTCCCATTTCAAGCAAAACCATGTGAAGGGTGGATATGTTCATGAAAAAGTTCCTGATGACTCCATCTACCAGGGAGTAAATACCTTTTTTGAAGTCTTTACAAGAGCTAAGAGTAAAGATGAACAGAACCATTCATGCAGTATTTACACGACCTTAACACTAAGCTTTTGAACTACAGAGCAATGGAACTAAAGCTCATTGAGAAAGCAAGAAAGGATAGAGAGGAGAAAGAAGCTCATAAAGTGGCTGCTCCACTAATGGCGACCTGCAATGAAGGGGATACAGGAAAAGGTCTCATGGAAGATGCTCCAGAGGTAAAGACTACTGAACAAATGAAGGTATTGATGCAAGCATCACATCAATCAAAGCAAGAGTTAGCTCATATGACTTCGATGCTACACACTCAAGTAGTTGTAGCTGCTAAGCTTACTGTTGATACTCAAATGACTGTTGCAGTTACTCAGACTTGTGATGATCAAGTGATGGTTGTTACCAATCCAGCCAAAAGGCATAAAACTCAGTGTTCTGCATCTCAAATCCCGATCTTAAATATTATTGACAGTGATATTGAAGATGAGGTATATTCTTCTATGCCTGTGATTGAGGAAGTAACTGAAAATTCACAACCAATTACATATTTATTGAATGCTATTGAAGTGGATGATTCTATCCCAGACCATCAGTTTCTTGAAACTACCCCTGTTGCTGACACCATAACCTCAGCACTTCTACTTTCATCTATTCAAATTCTTTCAACTTTGTCATCTGGGGTAACACCTCCATTCCCCATATCCCAGTTTTTCCATACTCTAACTACCATCATTGCTCCATTCCCAGCCAGTTCGGTTCCACTTACTATTTTTTCATCTACTATTGCAGAGATCCAATCTTCAATTGTCCCTCTGCAACCATCTCCATTCATTTTATCACCACTAGCTACTGATGAGAAGAATCCAGTTCCTCCTTCTTCATTACCAGCTGATGATATCCAAGTTCCACTTTCTGAAGCCTTCACTTCAATTCCTTCCCCAACTTCTGTACCAGTATTTATTCAAAATATCCTTTCCACCCCAACTAGTTTCCAAATAACTATGTCTATACCTGCTCCTACTACTACTCAGACATCTTCATTGGTTTCAATAGCAAATGTGACTTCATCATTTACTAAAATGGTAGCTGAGTTTGAAGAAGACATTGTAGTCTCTCTTGGGGATTACTTCTACAGTAGCGCTTCCAAGGAAGTGGTAAGAAAAGGTAAGAAGAGAAGTAGGGATCAAGGTGGATTGGAGGCACCTACTCCTAATCAAATAATTTGGACCAAGCAATTTGATGACATACAACAAGAAGCATTGGATGTTGCTGCAGCCATGGGTGCATTTGCAGGTGCAAACTATGATTCAGTGACAACACTAAATAGGGAGATTGATTTAAAGAAAGAAGAGCTAAAGAAGTTTGAAGAGAAATTGGCCAAATCCAATGAGGAACATGAATCTTATGTTACTAATCTCAAGAAGGTATCTGAAAATATGTTTGAAGATCTGCAGTT
Organism: Larix kaempferi; assembly: GCA_027924585.1. Lineage (NCBI taxonomy): Eukaryota > Viridiplantae > Streptophyta > Pinopsida > Pinales > Pinaceae > Larix > Larix kaempferi. The sequence goes on along the minus strand of BSBM01000767.1, from coordinate 377,999 downwards.
GAAAAATACCTCTCTCCAGGTTAAATTACATGATGCAAAAGTTGTAAATGCTGGCAATACACAAAGGATAGTTGTGCTAGAAAAACAATGTGAGGATGCAACTACAAGTGCATCCTCCTCTGCATTCTCTGGGTTTTCCCAGCTGGAGTTTAAGGATTTGGCCATTAGGTCAATGATGAACACTGTAAGCTGCTAGCTGAATTGTTTCACACCTTGAATGATATCTAGGAGACTCACATTGTTTTTGGCAAAATGTTTGTTACTCTTGATCAGCAGGTAGCTAAAAGACAGCAGGCCTTTAAGTCCAATGAAGATATTGTGCAATGGCAGAGGTACATTGAGGAGAGACCTGAGAATATTCCTACTCTCACTAGTTTCCAACTGAAGAAAATCAGAACTGCGTTGCGCGCTTGGGATGATCTAAATGATATGGTTGGAGATACTATCCAGAAAGCACAAGGTGTTTGTGAAAAGAGATGGTACGCTGTGGATAGCATCATGGAGAAGTTGCAGTTCCCTACCATGGACCTCATTGAAATCCCCTGTCCACCAAAATTGATGCTAAAACAGGTTGAACATCGATGCGAGGAAGCTAAAGAGAAGATCCAGCACCTGGAGCATATCAAGATTGATGGCATGGATCAGTTAGTTAGGAAACCTGTTGCCATTGAGGCAATGATCCACATTTTTATTGGTATTTGGAATAATTTGGCTAAAAACAAGATGGAAACTTTTACTTATGATGCCCAGCTAGGGCTTGAGTCGGTCAATTATCCAAATATAGATTAATTGCTAGAAATTGGAGCCATGTGGCAAGATTTTCTTGGTCATTAGCCTAGTTCGATTTTTTAAATCCCTTTTTTTTGGGGAATTTATCCTTTGTAACAAAATTGTAATTATTATTTAAAGGGTAGTTCTCTCGTAGGCTAGGGATGATAGAATTTGGAGGAGAAAATCAACAGAAGAGACTTGGAATACTCTACTTAATGCAGGGCTTGTAATTTCTTGCAAACTTTCAGTAATACAGTTATGTTATTCTCTTGCATATTCTTTTGTCTATTAATCAAATTTCTTTGATCAATATTGATTTTCACTTTCAGGTTGTTTATCAATACTATTTAATCTTTTGCAATCTATAATTACATTAATCTACAGTTTTGATTTTTCTTTGCTTATGATCTGTGTATCCTTAATGTTTTAAAAGAATTTATTCAATTAAAACTTTTAGCTATTTTTGAAAATGGTTTTTACGGAAAATTATAACGAAGTTTCTATTTACCTGATCTATAGTGTATCAACCTTAAACTTCGTTAAGGAAATTCTACTCAGCAACTCAACCATAAATTCCTTACACAATCTTCATCTCCAACTACTTCTCATTTCTCCACAAACTGCAAGCTATACTTCTCATTTGGACCCCCGCTGATATAATATCCATGTTGTTGGTTCAGAAAACGCAGGAACTTAAAACAGTCCCCAAACTTTAAATGCTACCATTAATATCCTTAACATTCATTGAAACAATCTCTAACCTAATTTTTAAAATCAAATATGACATGTGTCACAATATAAGTATTCCATGTGTCGCAATGTTTATAGAAGTTTTGCTTCAAAAACTTTGCTGGCAAGTAGAAATATTCTCAGAGAAAGAGCGGCCGCTCTTTCTCTAAGGTGTTCTATTTTTACAATTCCCTCATAGATGAAAGGTCGGGCGACCTTTCTTAATCCTAATATTCTTTTCATAATAGTTCAACACTGCAAGAAGCGTCGGTCGATCCTTCTTGTATTATCCATTATAGCTATAGCTTTATTGATGGATAAAGGTTTTTACAATTAACTACAAAAAGAAGGCGCGAGCGGTCTTGTTGTAAAATGGAAGTCTGGATAAACCATTTTTATATGATGTAACTTCCAAGGTGTTCTATTTTTACAATTCCCTCGTAATTGACATTGCAATAAAGGTCAGTCGATCCTTCTTATTACCAATATTCTTTTCTTAATATTTCGACACTACAAGAAGGATCGCTCGATCCTTCTTGTGTTTACCATTATGGATATAGCTAAATTGTTGGATAAAGGTTTTCACAATTAACTACAAAAATAAGGGGCGGATGATCCTTCTTGTCGGAAAAGGAAGTCAGGACAAACTATTTTTATATGTTATAATTTCCAAAGTGTTCTATTTTAACAATTCCCTCGAAATTGAAGGGTCGACTGACCCTTCTTATTCCCAATATTATTTTCATCATAGTTCGACACTGCAAGAATGGTCGGTCGATCCTTCTTGTGTTCTCCATTAATATTGCTCGTCGTCACATGTATTGTTCCATAGTTTCATATTATTCTTGGATGTCAGTGATTATAAGTTTTGCAGGCGAATTCATGTCCTCTGTCAGACAAAGATGGCTCCATTCTGTCCATATATCTAAGGGAGCCGATTTCGAAATGATCATATATCATGAGGAGAAGTAGGGAGCAATCATAATACCCAAGCATTTCTCATAAAACAACAAAGGATAGAGAACATAGGACATAAAGAAAAATTCCATGGCTTCTTGGATGATTTCAGTTTGCTCTGATAAATATTGAGTGGCGACTGTGTTGATAGATTGAATGGGATAGGAGTTTGGGATGGACGAGGAATGGTAATTATGACAGTATGGCGGGATCATGGTGGTCAAAGATATCTGTAGCGACTACATATTTTGCTGGAGTAATCATACATGTATCACTCCAATCGATTCCTTGAAAATCCAACGGCCAACATGCCTGCTGCCAGCGCTTTAACCTACAGTAGGCGTAATAATATTCTCCATAAGTTTCAGCCTATGTGAATCAAGTATACCATATATTAAATTTTGCAATTACTTCCCATGATTGTTTTTAAGAAACAAAATTGTTTATGTGAATCAAGTATACCATATATTAACTCCGGATGCGGGCATCACCATTATACAAGGGGCCACGTGCCAGATGCAGGCATCACCATTATACAAGGGGCCACGTGTCGGACACGAGAAGGGAACGTGGGGGAGGAGCCTTAACCCAAGTGCCTGTAACATGACACGCGTGCCCCATGCAATATACCGCCTCCCTCGCTTCCACCTACCTGCCCTCACATGTGCGGCTTTATGGCTCCTTCTCGATTCTTTGATCGCAGAATTCATACTTTCCTTCAAAATTTTCTTGAAGTTTTGAGTGCTTTTGTGAGTTGCGGAAAGCACTGAGGTTTTCCAAAAGTCATGTTCTTTCCACAATCCGCAATCTGCAATCCACAATGCGGATTGCGGAATCTTGGTTTTCGGTTTTGAAACATTTTCTTTCCGCAACCCGCAATCCTCAATGCGGATTGTGAATGTAGAAATATTCTTCAATAATTTTACACCTACAACCCACAATAGTGGATTGCAGGAAGGGTCTTAAAATAGTTTTGCACTTTGCTTTTCCGCAACCCGCAATCCGCAATTCAGACTATGGTTTGCGGAAAGAATGTATATATTTATGAAATAAAACCCTGCAACCCTTGTTTTCCTTCCCGCATGTTTTAGTTTTAACTATCAATTTGTCTTGATCCTGCAGATGAGATTACACTGGGTGATTTGTCTTGATCCGTACGTTTTCCCCTCTACCATTTTTAAAAATTGCAATTAGGCTCCTAACTGCGATTTTCACCTTCGGCCAAATTTGAAGTCATAGTCATTGATTCGACTAATCCATAATGATAAGTTGTTTAGATTTGATATAATTAAAATTGTACTCCATCTTAATCCAAATTTGGTTGGTTCATGCTATATGTTATTTCGTTACAGATGTGATAATTGCATCTCTTAGACCCAAAGGTTTTAATCAAGGCAATTCATTACACTTTATCATATTGTGATCTTTATTGCTATTCTTAAACACATTTAAGACCAATATGGGAAATTTGTTAGTCGTCATATTCCATAGAAAAAGTCTGCTTATTCAATTTCCAGAGATTTCCTCCTAACAATTACACACTATGAACAAGATGTAGAAAGAACTTAATAAATTCATACATACTATTTCTACAAATGACTAAAATAAATTAATAAATTCATGTTAATTTTTCAATTAACATTCTAGCTACAGGGTAATTTTACATGTGCCTAATCCTTAAAACTACTATCAGTTAATTTTCATTTCCTGATTGTGTTGTAGTTAAATCCACATTAGTAACCTCGCTATACTCAATGCGCCAAATCAAATAAAAATTAGTAACCTCACTATACTCATTGTGCCAAATCAAATAAAAATTAGTAACCTCTCTATACTCAATATGCCAAGTCAAATATGCCACGTGTCACAATTTGATCATTCCACGTGTCACCATAGGATACTAGATATCAACATTTTAGCAACAAAATTTATAGACGTTTTGCTTTAACGACTTTGCTGGAATGTGGAAATATTCTCAAAAGGGGTGGTCGATCCTTCTTATTGATGAATTGATGGATAAAGGTTTTGACAATTAACTACGAAAAGAAAGGGCAGCCGATCTTTCTTGTCTTAAAATGGAAGTTGGGAAAAACCATTTTTATATGATATACCTTCCAAGGTGTTCTATTTTTTCAATTCCATCCTAAATGAAGGGTCGGCCGACCCTTCTTATTTACAATATTATTTTCATAATAGTTCGACCTTGCAAGAAGGATCGGTCAACCCTTCTTATTCCCAATATTCTTTTCATAATATTTCGACACTGCACGAGGAGTCGGTCGATCCTTCTTGTGTTCTCCATTATGGATATAGCTGAATTGTTGGATAAAGGTGTTCACAATTAACTAGGAAAATAAGGGGCAGCCGATCCTTCCTGCAGGAAAATAGAAGTCGAGACAAAGTTTTTATGTTATAACTTAGCCGATTAACTTGTTATTCAAACAACGACTCTATATTTTAGACATTGAACTTTTCGCCTTAAAATTTTGAACATTTACAAATGAAAATTGCAATTTTCAAATGAAAAATTGCGGTTTTTTTATTTGAAATTCACACTTTTCAAATCAGAAATTGCATTTTTTTTTTTAATTTTAAATTTACACTTTTCAAATCAAAATGTGCATTTTTTAAGTTAAAATTCACACATTTCAAATAAAAATTTGCATTTTTTTATTTAAAATTTACACTTTTCAAATCAAAATTTGCATTTTCTGATTTGAAATTCACACGTTTTGAATTGAAATTCACACATTTTGAATTGAAATTCATAGTTTTATAACAAAAAACTGCAAATTTAAGGTTCATAAGTAATAAAAAAACATACTATTCTAATAGAAAAACACACTTTTCAAATCCAATATTGCCACTTTCAGAACACGTTTTTGCACTTTAGAAAGGTTGATATTGACACTTTCAAAGTCGAAATTCACACTTTTTTAGTGCAAAATTTGCCTACTTTGTCCAAGTTTAATCCATAATGTTAAGTTGTTTAGATTTGATATAGTTAAAATTGTACTCCATCTTAATCCAAATTTTGTTGGCGCGTGCTATATGTCATTTCGTTACAGATGTGATAATTGCATTTCTCAAACTGAAAGGTTTTAATCATGGCAATTCATTACAATTTATCATTATGGGATCTTTATTGCTCTTCTTAAACACAAAGACCAATATGGGCAATTTGTTAGTTGTCATATTCCATAGAAAAAGTCTTGTTATTCAATTTCTAGAGATTTCCTCCTAACATTTACATACTGTGAACAAGATACAGAAAGAACTTAATAAATTAATAAATTCATACATACTTTTTCTACAAATGATTAGCATAAATTGATAAATTCATGTTAATTTTTCAATTAGCATTCTAGCCACAGGGTAATCTTACATGTGCCTAATCCTTAAAACTACTATCAGTTAATTTTCATTTCCTGATTGTGTTGTAGTTAAACCCGCATTAGTAACCTCACTACACTCAATGTGCCAAATCAAATAAAAATTAGTAACCTTGCTATACTCAATGTGCCAAATCAAATAAAAATTAGAAACATCGCTATACTCAATGTGCCAAATCAAATAATTTTTTTCATAAACTCATATCATCTTCAAAAAGTCGCATCACCTTGAATGTTCGCAGTATTTTTAACTTTGTTCAAATTTTCATGCAGCAACTGCTAACATAGCGGTATTTTGCTACTATGATATAAACAAAAAAAACACACCAACTACATGGGAGAAACAACCCCTGATTACTAGAGATATTAACAGCATTATAGTAAAATATAAGGCAAGTCCCGGAAACAGCCTTGAGCATTTACTTCCCGCGCATTCGTGGTAGCATTAGGAATACAAAGGCCCATGGATTGTAGTAAGAAGTCCATCTTCCCATGCAACTCCTTGGTTTCGTCTTGAAGCGAGTTCTACACCGGATGCGCTTTTTGCATACGTTCCGTAAGAGCATACCCCACCGAGTTTTTCATTACTGAGTAAAGGGAGATAGTTCGCTCGTACAGGGTTAAACAGCCAGCAGTGTTCCCCGGGTCCATGGCATCCTGGAATTCTAGCTCCCGAATTTCCTCCTACAGAGTATCTTTACCAAGATGTTCTTCCGGCACAGTCGTGGTAGCATTAGGAATATGGAGGTCCATGTCTTACAGCAAGAAGTCCATCTTCCGGTTCATCTCCCTGGTTTTGTCTTGAAGCTTGTTCTGCACCGCATCCTCTTTTTGCATACGGTCCGTAAGAGCATACCCCACTAAGTTTTTCACTAACCAGTAATGGGCAACAGTTCACTCGTACTGGGTTAAATGACCAGTAGTGGTCCATGGGTCCTCGACCAAATTTCCCATCTTCTGGCTTTCCTTTTTCAGGGTATCTTTACCAAGATTTTTCCAGAGCTCCCACTCCACACCTTGGATTTCCTTCTGCACTTCAGATGATAGGTCCATTTGGAAAATCCTACATTGCGTCCAAACTGTCCTATGAGCCGAAGAGACTCTGCGACTATCCAAAATGATATGTTCCCTATTTAGCCTCTTCCTCTCCACCTCTTCCTTCTGATGATGGTCATCCATAATGCTCGTTGATGTGAAGTTTACTTGTACAGTTACGTTCCAGTTCCTTGTCAATGTCACGAAAAGGGCTAGAATTTCAAATTTTATGTACCTGTCAATTAAAAATTTGATGAAAGTAACATGTTTTTAGTAACAACAGTCATTTTACATTTTATGTAATAATAGTCAAACAATTCATGTGCAAATGATCATTCCAAGAAAATACGCGGAATCTTTAATATCACGATAATGACACAGCAGTCTAATAATTTGGGGCTTGGGATGGAACCATGGTGGGATCGCCAAGCTCCCTGACATCATAATAAATATGTAGAAGCAAGGCATGGCATTAATAGGAAGCCTAGGTTGCCCGATCATCCCATCTTCCCAGCAAACAAGAAAATACAATAACTTAAGCAATAACTAGCAATTTGAGCATGCATTGGCAGAGATCTCTTCTTTCTAAAAGTAATGAAATTACTTAAATTAATGTATGGAGCATTCTCATGAAAACAATCCTTTCTTTCAAAAATCAATGAAGGCACAATAATCAATAAGCAATTATATGAAAAATAGAGTTCATCCTATCCCTATTGAATGCAACATGCAAAGTCATAGAATATTGCAGCAGTTAAACACAAAGGTCGATCCCACAGGTGGTCACCATATATATATATAAAAGATAACAATGATAAAAATGGGTATATCAACCTCGAGAGCCTCTGTCCATGGCGTCGTCATGGTAATTTTAGTTCAAGCTATGATCCCATACTTTTTTGGGTAAATAAATAAAATATATGGAGGATTTCCAGTTCGGCACGCTAAAAGAAAGTGCATCTATGGTAACAAGCAATGATCCAAGCAATAATTTACTACTTTTCAAAATCATCAATATAGAACCCTTAAGCCATCCATACGAAACTTGAAAAAATTCGACATACCTCAAGCAAGCCGGTACTATTTTCTTATTTACATCAAAGTTGGTATAGAATGCCACACTACACTCAGTCACAAATGCATCTAAGAAGTGCACTGCACTCAGGTCACAAGCTGATCAAACAAGCATAAATCTGATGAAAATTTTCAATTCATTAAACCATGTAAATATTCCCAATCTGAATTACTAAACTTCTTAATTGCAACAAGTACCACACTAGTAATTTTACTACTGTACTAATTGTACTATTTGTTTATGATGGATAACTGAATTAATTTTGGTGGACGTCGATTTAATGGGTTTAAATTTCAAGCAGACCTGTCAAATACGTTCTAGTGAATCAAATACGTTCTACACGCCGTCAATTTCTAGGCCTCTCACGAACTGCTAGATAATTGTACAATCACTCGACAAAATCTACAGAGCTGATATCTTACTCGAGCAAAATCTACAGAGATGATATCTTGTGCAAAATCTACAGAGATGATATCTTACTCGAGCAAAATCTACTGTGATAATTACCATTCCCCATCCATCCCATCCATCTTCATTACTAATTTTGGAAAAATAAATATTTATAAGTTTTAAATCCGTAATAAAAAATTAGTAACCTCGCTCTACTCAATGTGCCAAATCAAATAAAAATTAGTAACCTCGCTATACTCAATGTGCCAAATCAAATAAAAATTAATAACCTCGCTATACTCAATGTGCCAAATCAAATATGCCACGTGTCACAATATGATCATTCCACATGTCAACCTCGGATACTAGATATCAACATTTTAACAACAAAATTTATAGACGCGGCCGCTCTTTCTCCAAGGTGTTCTATTGTTACAAGTCCCTCCTAAATGAAGGGGCCAACCCTTCTTCTTCCAAATATTTTTTTCACAATAGTTCAACATTGCAGGAAGGGTCGGCCGATCCTTCTTGTCTTCTCCATTATGGCTATAGCTGAATTGATGGATACAGGTTTTGACAATTCACTACGAAAAGAAGGGGCGGCCAATCCTTCTTGTATAATTTCCTCATATTATTTTCATAATAGTTCTACACTGCAAGAAGGGTCGGTCGACCCTTCTTATTACCAATATTCCTTTCATAATATTTCGACGCTGCAAGAAGGGTCGGTCGATACTTCTTGTGTTCTCCATTATGGATATAATAGCTGAATTATTGGATAAATGTTTTCAGAATTAACTACAAAAAGAAGGGGCGGCCGATCCTTCTTGTTGGAAAACAGAAGTCGGGACAAACTATTTTTATATGTTATAAGTTCCAAGGTGTTCTATTTTAACAATTCCCTCGAAATTGAAGGGTTGACCGACCCTTCTTATTCCAAATATTATTTTAATAATAATTCGACACAAACTTTTGTCAGAGATTAAACATTTTATTAATCAGATTCTCCTTAGAATCTACTTCATCATATTTTATTTTTCACAGGTTGAATATTTTTACAATTAATACCTCTAGAATGCAAGAAGGGTCGGTAGAGGTCTCATGGGGTACGGTAGGATAAAATCAGCAAAAGAAGACTGGAGACACTTTGATTGATGCAGAGATTGTAATTTTTGGCAACTTTGAAGTAATACACTTAGTCCTTCTCTTCATTCCTCTTTTGTTAATTGGTCAAATTTCTTTGATGAATGGTGATTTTCACTTCAGATTATTTATGAACACTGTTTATTTAATTAAAACATTTATCTATTTCTGGAAATGATTACCATAAATTTATAAATTCATGTTAATGATTGACATAAGCTACAGGGTAATCTTGCATGTGCCTAATTATCCTTAAAACTACTATTAGTGAATTTTTCAATTAGCATAAACTACTATGTGCCAAATCAAATAAAAATTAGTAACATCGTTATAATCAATGTGCCAAATCAAATATGCCACATGTCACAATATGATCATTCCACGTGTCACCCTAGGATATTTGATATCAACATTTTAACAAAAAAATTTATAGACGTTTTGCTTTAAAGACTTTGCTGGCAAGTAGACAAATTCTTAGAAAAAGAGAAGCCACTCTTTCTCCAAGGTGTTCTATTGTTACAATTCCCTCCTAAATGATGGGTCGGCCAACCCTTCTTATTCCAAATATTCTTTTCAGAATAGTTTGACACTACGGGAAGGGTCGGTCGAGCCTTCTTGCATTATCCATTATGGGTATAACTGAATTGATGGATAAAGGTTTTGAAAATTAACTACAAAAAGAAGGGGCGTCCGATCCTTCTTGTCATAAAACGTAAGTCAGGACAAACCATTTTTATATGATATAACTTCCAAGGTGTTCTATTTTTACAAATCCCTCATAATTGAAGGGTCGGTTGACCCTTCTTATTCCCCATATTATTTTCATAATAGTTCGACACTACAAGAAGGCTTGCTCGACCCTTCTTATTACCAATATTCTTTTCATAATATTTCGACACAGCAAGAAGGGTCGGTCGATCCTTCTTGCATTCTCCATTATGGATATAGCTAAATTGTTGGATAAAGATTTTCACAATTAACTATGAAAAGAAGGGGCGACCGATCCTTCTTGTCAGAAAACAGAAATAGGGATAAACCATTTTTATATGTTATAACTTAGCGGATTGAGTTGTTATTCAAACAATGACTTAATATTTTAGACATTGAACTTTTCACTTTAAAATTTTGAACATTTACAAATGAAAATTGCAATTTTTAAATAAAAAATTATAGTTTTTTTATTTCAAATTCACCCTTTTGAAATCCGAAATTGTATTTTTTTATTTGAAATTCACACATTTCAAATCAAAATTTGCATTTTTTTATTTGAAATTCACACTTTTCAAATCAAATTTTGCATTTTTTTATTTGAAATTCACACTTTTCAAATCAAAATTTGCATTTTTTGATTTGAAATTCACACTTTTCAAATCAAAATTTGCATTTTTGGATTTGAAATTGACACTTTACAAATCAAAATTTGTATTTTATGATTTGAAATTCACACATTTTGAATTGAAATTCATGGTTTTATAACAAAAAATTGCAATTTTAAGGGTCATAAGTAGTCAAACACACACACTATTCGAATAGAAAAACACACTTTTCAAATCCAATATTGCCACTTTCAGAACCTATTTGTGCACTTTAGAAAGGTTGATATTCACACTTTCTTAGTCCACAACCCAAGATAAGTAAGTAGCAAAGTCAAGAAGTCTTGTATTACTCGTAGGTTCACTAACTTATGAGACTAAATGACTCGACATGTGGTGATCCACACGACGGTTCGACATGTTCTTTGAATTGGTCAAATGGACGACCTAGTTGGGTGGCTAACATAACCTCCTCCAACATCTCCCCCATGAATAATGCCTTTGTTAGTCTCGAAGAAATCAGAAAATAATTGGAGTTGGATGAACAACGCATTGATGACTATGAGCTGGTACTTGATACTCCTTTGGATGGAAATGGGTTGTCATGTCTAGAAACATTTTTGGAGGCAGAGATGATGAACTACGAGTTGATACCCAATACTCCCTTTGCTGGAAATGTGTCATCATGTATGGAAACATCTCCATGCACGAAGAAGAAGCTGATAGCATGGTCTAGTACTAAAAAAACATTCAATGACCGTTGCAAGCCTAACATTGAGGACCGCAGCAGTACATGTTGTCTTAGAGAAGAAATATTCCAAGATAGTCGCTTGCATACCAATCGCTTATTGAAAGAAGAGTGACAGAAAGAAGATTGAGAAAAATGTGATTGGTGCCAAAAAACATAATGACAAATCCATGTATTGGGACTTCAACAGTGCTCGAAATGCCCATATATCATGGTCTAGAGAGGATTTTCAAGGGATCCGATTTTAAAATGCTCATATATAGTGAGGAGAACTGGGGAGAGATCATAAGACTCAAACATTTCTCATAAAAAAAGGACAGAGAATAGAACCAGTAAAGAAAAATGCCATGGCTTTGATTCCTGAAGATTTCAGTTTGTTGTGATATGGGGCATGGTTCCCTTATATATAGTGAGTGGCCAGTGAGTTGATGGATTGACTGGGATGGGACAGATGGGTAATGTAATTATCACAGTATGGCGGGATGGTGGTCATAGATATTATCTGCAGCGACAACAGATTTTGCTAGAGTAATCGTAGATATTACTCCTGTGAAGAAAATAATCTCATCATGCTTCAGTCGACATTATGTCTTGTCACGAACAAAATATACAGATGTCGTTCACATTCCATGTTTCACAATCTGATCCTTCTTGTTGTAAAATGGAAGTCCAAACAAACCATTTTTATATGATATAACTTCCAAGATGTTCTATTTTTACAATTCCCCCGTAATTGAAGGGTCGGTCGACCCTTCTTATTCCCCATATTATTTTCATAATAGGTCGACAATGAAAGAAGGGTCGCTCGATCCGTCTTGTGTTCTCCATTATGGATATAGCTAAATTGTTGGATAAAGGTTTTCACAATTAACTATGAAAAGAAGGGGCGACTGATCCTTCTTGTCGGAAAACAAAAGTCGGGACAAACCATTTTTATATGTTATAACTTAGCGGATTGAGTTTTTATTTAAACAATGGCTGAATATTTTAGACATTGAACTTTTCAGCTTAAAATTTTGAACATTTACAAATGAAAATTGCAATTTTTAAATAAAAATTTGCAGTTTTTTTTATTTGAAATTCACACTTTTGAAATATGAAATTGCATTTTTTATTTTAAATTCACACTTTTCAAATCAAAATTTGCAGTTTTTTATTTGAAATTCGCACTTTTCAAATCAAAATTTGCATTTTTTGATTTGAAATTCACACTTTTCAAATCAAAATTTGCATTTTTTATTTGAAATTCACACTTTTCAAATCAAAATTTGCATTTTCTGATTTGAAATTCACACATTTTGAATTGAAATTCATGGTTTTATAACAAAAAACTGCAATTTTAAGGTTCATAAGTAGTAAAAAAAGACACTATTGGAATATAAAAACACACTTTTCAAATCCAATATTGCCACTTTAAGAACCCGTTTTTTCACTTTAGAAAGGTTGATATTGACACTTTCAAAGTCTAAATTCACACTTTCTTAGTCCAAAATTTGCCTAATTTGTCCAAATTAAATGAAATTGGTGTTAATTGGTGAATTGACTTGGATGTTATGAATGGGGAAGGATAATTATGGCGGGATGGTGTTCATAGATATGATCTGTACGGAATGTATATTTTTCTGGAGTATATATATGATTTGTACCAACTGTATAGATATGATCTATACCGACTGTAGTAATTGTACATGTATATTGACATGGCCGCCATGGTTTATACGATGAAATTTTGAAATGGTGGTTATGCTGACGATGCTAATCATATGTACCGACTCTATAGATATGATCTGTACCAACTATATAGATATGATCTGTATCGACTATAGTAATTGTGTTGTATGCTGACATGGTGATGGTTTATACAATGAAATTATGAAATGGCAGTTATCCTGACAGTGCTAATGGTGAATAATGGCTTGTATCACGTGTGTGAAGAAAATAATCACATCATGCTCTAGTCGAAATTATGTCTTATCACAAACACCAAGATCACTGCCATCATTTACCATTAGTTCCATCAGGACAAACATTTTTTATATGTTCTAACTAAGCTTGTGAATTTTTTTCTTAAATGTAGTGCAATATTATTTTATATTCTATTAATTATAATGTTGTGATTTCTCTGTTATGTTATTCTATAATATGTATGTTTGAAAAGAGAACACATAAAATTCTGAGAACTGTTTGAAAAGAAAGAACAAATGAAATTTGAATATTTTAATGCCCTTCAAAGGGATTTAGACTTTGAAAGCATGAATTTAGACTTGAAAGTGTGAATATCAACCTTTCTAAAGTGCAAAAGCGGGTTCTGGAAGTGGCAATATTGGCTTTTAAAAGTGTGTTTTTCTATTCGAATAGTGTGTTTTTTTACTACTTATATAGCTCATTGTTTTTTTAAAACTACGAATTTCAATTCAAAAAGTGTGAATGTCAACACTTAGCCAATTTTTTGTTATTAATATGCAAAAGAAAACAACCTTTTTTCTCATTTTGGTAGGCTTGTATTTCACATGTGTGAACTCCAGAGGCAACTCTGATCCTGTAAATAGATAGCCAGTTCATCACTTAGCCATGTGAGTTCAACACTTAGCCAGATTTTTGTTCTTTATATATAAAATACTTTTGTTCTTAATATGTAAAATACTTTTGTTCTTAATATGTAAAATACAATGAGTTATATTCAGAAAGATATATTCATCATTTGACCATATTTCTCTATAAAATACTTCTCTATAATTATATTGAAGCATATAGATGGATTTATTCCAAAGGTTTTGCACAACCATTCATTACGAAAAGGAGGCCCTGGGAGCATAAATAGCTTTCCTAGTATGGCTCTGTAAATTTAACAAGCTGATACAAAAAAGATTCCAAAATTGATGTAAAAACTCATCCAAGTAGGGATCTCTTCTACAAAACATTATGCCGCTGAACAGAGGTTTCCTCAACGATTCTCATGTCCACAAAGGGGGATTCTTGGCAGTGGCTTCACTGTGACATCCTGGCCATCTTCAAAATTTCATCTTTTATAAAGTCCACTGTCCCCATAAGTTCAAACAAATTGCATTCCAAATCATCAATTCTGGAGTTGTGACAGGTTACTTGCTGAGAGATATACCTCATGTTGTCATCTCAATCTTTGTGTGCTTTGATGCCCAGGTAGACTATGTCATAAACCTTTAGCAGGTGTTTTTTGAAGTCTTCCACACTGGACCTTAGGAATATCATTCCGTCAGCAAGGCCCGCCATTGAACTAAGACAAGGGACCGAATCAAGGGATCTGCTCAAAGTTTGAAATAAAACTTCGATCCGCCAATAGTTTCAATTGTTTAATCCACTCTGAGACGACCACAAGTTATATTCTCCTCTTGCTCCTTGGTGGTCCATAATGCTCGTCGAACTGAAGTTTACTTTTGGAATTAATTGTAAATAAGTAACTTTACACATTTACATTAGTATCATTATAGTAGCATTATACAGAAACTATTCTATTTTTTTTAAATAGGATCATTCTTATTTTGTTTTTGTTTTTTAATAGAAACATTCTTTCTTTTTGTTTTTTTTTTAATAGAAACATTCTTTCTTTTTTCTTTTTTTAAAATATAATGAAATATCATAAAAAGAATGAAAAGTGCTTTTAGTTATTATCTTTTTTTAATTAAAGCCCTTCATGTTAGAAGGGCGATATGAATATATAACCTTCAACCTGAAATTAAGTTCATCCCTTCAAATTTGATCCCTGACAGTGACACTAGTTTTCATGTTTATTGCAAGGATTGTTTTTTTAAGCAAAAAAAGAGAAACTTTATATTATATACTGGTAAAAAAGATTACATCCGTCTTCTTTTCACATTGCACTTCTAGGACAAAAACTTCCATATAGAGAAATTCCCATGTCTACTATCAACCTTGGAATATTGGCTTTGAAAAAGTGTGTTTTTCTATTCGAATAGTGTGTTTTTTGACCACTTATGAACCTTACAAGTGTGAATTATGAGGGAATTGTAAAAATAAAACACCTTGGAAGTTATAACATATAAAAATGGTTTGTACCGACTTCCATTTTCCGACAAGAAGGATCGGCCGCCCCTTCTTTTCGTAGTTAATTGTGAAAACCTTTATCGAGCAATTCAACTATATCCATAATGGAGAACAAAAGAAGGATCGGTCGACCCTTCTTGGAGTGTCGAACTATTATGAAAATAATATTGGGAATAATAAGGGTCGACCGAAACTTCTTGCAGTGTCGAACTATTATGAAAATAATATTGGGAATACGAAGGGTCGGCCAACCCTTCAATTACAAGGGAATTGTAAAAATAGAAGACCTTGGAAGTTATAAGATATAAAATTGGTTTGTCCTAACTTTCATTTTTCGACAAGAAGGATCGACCAATCCTTCTAGCAGTGTTGAACTATTATGAAAATAATATTGGGAATAAGAAGGGTTGGCCGAGCCTTCATTTACGAGGGAATTGTAACAATAGAACACCTTGGAGAAAGATTGGCCGCTCTTTCTCTGAGAATATTTCCACTTTCCAGAAAATTCTTTGAAGGAAAACATCTATAAATTTTGTTGTTAAAATGGTGTTAAAATGTTTATATATAGTATACTAGGGTGACACATGGCATATTTGATATCTAGTATCCAGGGTGACATGTGGAACAATATATTATGACATGTGGCACATGAGTATAGCGAGGTTACTAATTTTTTATTACGGATAACCACTTCAAAGATGATAACCACTTCTAAAGGCTAAATATTATTAAGCACAATTAACTAGTAATTAAGGTCTGGATCCCTCACATCTAGTTAGTAAGCACAAGATGAAAAACAAGGTCTAGATCCCTTGTCTTTGTTAAAGCATGTTCTCAACATTGGATAAGCCATGTTCTCAACATTGGATAAGCCATATTCTCAACATTGGATATTACATTTCATAGAAAAATCTCCCCTTTGAATTTTATGCAATAGTCCTAAGCCCACTTTGGCGTCTTGATGTAAGGGACGTTCACATGATTGAAACACATGGCTTCCACATGGGAAGCACGCAAACAATCACTCAGGGCAAATTTTGAGGCTAGACCAGGCTATATTACGATGAATGTAGTGAAGGATTGCAGTACATCTGTTCCCTTGTGCCTGCAAAGATGGAAAAATCTGGTCTAAATTATCCTCTCCGCAAGAAAACTATCTCGAGTCATGGCAGTGTTATCCCTAATTTCAGAAAGTGTTTCCCCACATTGTCAAGGGGTCAAGATTGCATGACTTATGTGCAAAGTAGCGAGCAAGATCTGGGTTCTGCATTCATTGGTGGTGGTGTTATCCTGAATTATCGAAAGCGCTTTCACACAAAGCCAGGGGTCAGGAAGGCACGTCTTTTGAGTTCATTGGTGGTGGCTTTGATGAAATACAGGTCTTAGCAACCTCCCTCAGTGTGGTTGATGATCACTTGACAATCCTGGATGCACAAGTTCGAGTATTAAAAAATGAAAATTATGAGACCAAAAAAGCCCTGCATGTAGCTCGTCTGGAGGCCCGCGAAAGCAATAGAAAGCTTAGTGACAAAGTGGAAATTCTAGCTGCGGTTCTGGAAAACAGTTTCCCTTGCAATCTGGAAAATGGCTGCCCTTGCAGGTTGATTGCATGCGCACCGAGATTAAGGAATTGAAGCAGGATATATTTAGCATATGTCAATATGGATGGCCAAGGAAGCAAAGCTTTGGAACCAGTTTGCTGATCGGTACCAATTTTTTGGGTCCCTTTTTCTTTGTCTTTAGGAAGCTATAGATTTACCATATGTCGATATGGATGTCTTAGTATGAAAATTCTAGTTTAGACATCGGCATTATGTTTAAAAGTCCATGTCTGTAATCTCCCGGGAAGACTATGCTCACTTTTATTTCTTATAGGGTTAATACCTGCTGAAAAAGTTTTGTAGAATGGATAAAGATGAAGGCAGAGTCATGGTCATTATCCACTGTTGGGGAGCAAGTCGGCTCTTACACTGTGTAACTCTGGTTCTTATCTCTTTTTATATATAAAAAATATTATCCGTTCAACGTGTTAAGAAAAAGAATGAAAAGTGTTTTTAGTTATTATCTTTTTTTAATTAAAGCCCTTAATGCTAGAATGGCGATATGAATATATAAACTTCAACCTGAAATTAAGTTCAGCCCTTCAAATTTGATCCCTGACAGTGCCAGTAGTTTTCATGTTTTTTGAAAGGATTGTTTTTTTTAAGCAAAAAAATATTCATCTGTCTTCTTTTCACATTGCACTTCTGAGACAAAAACTGCCATATAGAGAAATTCCCATGTCTACTATCAACCTTGGAGAGTGAACAGAAAGCCTTACTGTTTGACAACAAAACGGTTGGCACAGAAAAGACCCAGCCAAGTTGATAGACATACTTGGACATATTAGGAAAATTTTGGACTAAGAAAGTGTGAATTTAGGCTTTGAAAGTGTCAATATCAACCTTTCTAAAGTGCAAAAACAGGTTCTGAAAGTGGCAATTATGGTAAGTTTGAAAAGTGTGTTTTTCTACTCAAATAGTGTGTTTTTTGGCTAATTATGAACCTTAAAATTGCAGTTTTTGTTATAAAGCTATGAATTTCAATTTAGAAAGTGTGAATTTCATATCAAAAAATGTTAATTTTGATTTGAAAAGTGTGAATTTCAAATAAAAAATGCAAATTTTGATTTGAAAAGTGTGAATTTCAAATCAAAAAATGAAAATTTTCATTTGAAAAGTGTGAATTTCAAATAAATAAATAAATAATTATTTGAAAATTGCAATTTGCATTCGTAAATGTTCAAAATGTTAAGGTAAAATGTTATAAAAATGGTTTGTCCTGACTTCCGTTTTCTAGCAAGAAGGATCGGTCGCCCCTTCTTTTTGTAGTTAATTGTGAAAACATTTATCCAACAATTCAGTGATATCCATAATGGAGAACACAAGAAGGATCGCCCAACCCTTCTTGCAGTGTCGAACTATTATGAAAATAATATTGGGAATAAGAAGGGTCGGTCAACCCTTTTTGTAGTGTCGAACTATTATGAAAATAATGTTGGGAATAAGATGGGTCGGCCCACCCTTCAATTACGAGGGAATTGAAAAAATAGAACACCTTGTAAGTTATAATATATAAAAATGCTTTTTGTCGACTTTTGTCTTCGATCCTTGTTTTTGACAAGAAGGATCGGCCACCCCTTCTTTTCGTAGTTAATTGTGAAAACCTTTATCCATAAATTCAGCTATATCCATAATGGAGAACACAAGAAGGATCGACCGAATCTTCTTGCAGTGTCGAACTATTATGAAAAGAATATTGGGAATAAGAAGGGTCAGTCGACATTTCTCTGAGAATATTTCTACTTGCCAGCAAAGTCTTTGAAGCAAAACTTCTAGAAATTTTGTGACATGTGGAATGCTTATATTGTGACACATGGCATATTTGATTTTTAAAATTAGTTTAAATATCGTTTAAATGAATATTAAGGATATTAATGGTACCATTTAAAGTTTGGGGATTGTTTTAAGTTCCTGCATTTTCTGAACCAACAACGTGGATGTTATATTAGTGGGAGTCCAAATGAGATTCAAGTATAGCTTGCATTTTGTTAGAAATGAGAAGTAGTTGGAGATGAAGATGGTGTAAGGAATTTATGGTTGAGTTGCTGAGTAGAAGTTCCTTAACAAAGTTTAAAACTGATACACTCCAAATCAAGTAAATATAAACTTCGTTATATTTACCATCTAGATATTTATATTTACCTAATTTGGAATGTATCAGTTTTAAACTTCGTTAAGGAACTTCTACTCAGCAACTCAACCATAAATTCCTTACACCATATTCATCTCCAACTACTTCTCATTTCTCCACAAACCGCAAGCTATACTTCTCATTTCTACCGAGCTGGGAGGAGAGCTCAAATCAAAGTTTCCATGTTAGATTTCATAATCAATACATGAATGACTTATAGTAAGAGAAAAAACTAGAACTAGCAAGAGTATTATGGAACAGCTTGTGGGTTATACAAAAAACCTGCCTCCAAAGGCGTGGCCAAGACCAAAAAACAATCTAACCGAGATCATAGAAAAAACGCATTAGATAGCTATTACAAAAAATGAGACGTTGGCATCCGGGGTTAATATATGGTATACTTGATTCACATAAACATTTTTTATTCTTAAAAACAATCATGGGAAGTAATTGCACAATTTAATATATGGTATACTTGATTCACATATGCTGAAACTTACAGTGAATATTATTCAGCTTGCTGTAGGACATTTAATGCGTTGGTAGCAGGCATGTTGGCCATTGGATTTTCAAGGAATCGATTGGAGTGATAAGTGTACGATTACTCCAGAAAAATCTGTAGTCGCTACAGATGATATATGTGACCACCATGATCCTACCATACTGTGATAATTATCATTCCCCATCCAAAGACTTTATTGGTGACAAGACATAAACATAATGTGGACTGAAGCATGATGATATTATTCACACGAGTGATACAATCCATCATTTACAATGAATATTATTCAGCCTACTGTAGGCCATTTAATGTGTTGGCAGCAGGCATTTTGGCCATTGGATTTTCAAGGAATCGATTTGAGTGATACGTGTACGATTACTCCAGCAAAATATGTAGTCACTACAGATGATATCTATGACCACCATGATCCCACCACTATGATAATTACCATTCCCTATTCATCCTAGACTCCCATCCCATTCAATCCATCAACACAGTGGCCACTCACTATATAGGCTAACCATGCCCCATATAACAACAAACTGATATGGGGACATAGGGATATTAGCATTGTCGAAGTCCCAATATATATGGGGACATAGGGAGATTAGCACTGGTGAAGTCCCAATATATATGGGGACATAGGGAGATTAACACTGGCGAAGTCCCAATATATATGGGTACATAGGGAGATTAGCACTGTCGAAGTCCCAATACATGGATTTGTCATTATGTTCCTGGGTATGCAACGAGGAGGGGAGATTAGCAGTCTTGGAAGCTTTCTTCTCGAAGACAACATGTGTTGTTTCGATCGTCAACATGCACTTGCAACAGTCGTTGAATGTTGTTTTATTACCAGACCATGCTATCATCTTGTTCTTCCTGCATGGACACCTTTCCAGACATGACGACCCATTTCCTGCCAAGGGAGTATCGGGTACCAGGTCATAGTCATCATGTCTGTGCCTCCAAATCATGCTGTCAGCTTCTTCTTCCTACATGGACACCTTTCCAGACATGATGACCCATTTCCCGCCATTTTCTATTGCACTAGTCTCAGAACACTGGAACTGGCCAACTACACTCTCTCCCTTCTTCCCACCCATTTTAAAGGCTTCAACCATCTCATTACTTGTGTCTTACACATGATAACTTTGACAAATGATGCTTTCGCTTGCTTTATTTCTCTTTTCCCGCTTCTGCAAAAACTTGAGCTAATCTATTGTTATGGACTACGGAAGCCTATTATCTCCTCTCCCAACATTGCACACTTATGTGTAACAGACCAGGCTGCTGAAATAGAGGCTTTAACTGTGAACTGCCAGAATCTTATAGCTATGAAGAAACATTCTCATACAATGGATCTAAGAGTCAACGGGGTGTTGTTTTATGAGCTTTCTCATGCAATTGCGGACTTCAAAATGGAATGTGGAAGCAATTTAATTGGATTGGCACTTTGTTTGAATTGGAATTCGACCATAATGCACCATTTTCCGGCAGAGAGATTTGTGGAGATAATAGGTAGCTTGAAATCATTGAAGAATCTTGATATCCATATTCCAAAGCCTCTTCCTCTTCTCAACTTATTGGAGCAACTTCCTAACCTTGAAAGACTACATATCCGCAAAAGGTTTTTCCCGGTAAGAAAGAATTTTTGTAATCATTTATCATCATTATTATACACATGTCTAATTTAAGTATTTGCTTATCATTTGCAAAGTGTATTTCATTGGTTGAATGCCTTTTCTTCCACTAACGATGGTGTTAGGAGCTAACCCGTCTAAGCGGGCTCGCCAAACCAACTTTTTGGCCATCCCCTGTTTATGGTGCACTTGGCAATTTGGGAATAGTTTCTCTGTTTTTATTATGCATGATGATATGTGTGCTCACGTGCTACCCTGGCCGCAATAAAATGATTATTTTTGCATTTGTTGGAAATGGTTTCTTTTTACAGCAATGTGATAAACAATTATTTGTTTGCTATGCAGGTATTTGAGAGAGATGCAATACTACTGTGTCTAGGCTATTGTTGGCCCGGTTTTGCAACCAGGCTTAGTGCTATGGGCACCTGCTAACTAGTAGCAGCAGTTTCAATAGAAATAAAAACAATAAACTAAATAAACAATACTATTCATGGATCTAAGCAAGAATCTAAGCAAATAATTTAAACATTTCAAAATCAAGAACAAGAAACATAAGAAATAATTTTTTGTATTAAAAAATGGGGGGCAAGCAAGTGCTTGCGATATTACCTTCAATGGTGAAGGTTGATGTTGAGCAACTCCCAAGATGAGTAGCTCCAAACTCCAAGAGGTCTCCTTCTCCAAGGTTGCTTCAATGGCTAAAAGTGCTCAGGGGAGATTTCAGCAGCATAAGGATGAGATAATGGAAGGATGTGAAATGAGGAGCCCCTACCACCTTTTTATAGGTTTTGGTGGTGAGGAATACCATTTTTGGTTTTGTGGAAACCAAATGGTATTGACCAACATGGTTTAGGTACTTTTCCCTCCTTTTTCCTTTT
Organism: Larix kaempferi; assembly: GCA_027924585.1. NCBI lineage: Eukaryota > Viridiplantae > Streptophyta > Pinopsida > Pinales > Pinaceae > Larix > Larix kaempferi. The sequence continues at coordinate 355,650 of BSBM01000767.1, read as the reverse complement.
TTGAATAAAAATAATATTTTAATTCCCTTTTTAATATTTTTGGGAATTTGGACCCTTTTTGAGGGTTTTTTATGATTTTCTTGGAAAAATAATCTTTTTTTAATGGAAAAAGGGGTGTACTCAGGTCTTTTGGTGACCTTTTGTTGGTTTCAGAGGCTCTGATGGTGAAAAAGTGGATAAATGGGTCATGTGAATAGGGAAATGAGCTAGTGAGCACTTTTTGGGTGTTAACAGATTGCCCCCTGATGTGTGAGGGCAGGAGCTCATCGTATGGCCGATAGACATCATAGTTCATTTGTCTTTTTCTGGGGTTTTAGGGGAGAGAAGAGACCGGTTGGAGACTGGAGCCACGGCCCTTGGAAGCTGCAAAAACAAAAAATATTACATGGCCTCAATATGAATGAGGTATAATCTCTGATAAAGGACGAGGCGGGCATTCCCCTGCTCGTATCAAGACATATACAAAACAATTAGTCCCAAGAAGGGGGATCTAATACGTAAAGAAACATACTGGTACATCATAATGGTCCAGAGGGGACATTATTGTGGGATATACTCATGATCATGGCTGATCTCAATAACTGATACACTGGAATAACTGTTGAACTGCTGAAACTGAAGGTGTCCAACATCTGTAGGGACTCAAAGACTATGAGTCATCTCTGAGCAATAATGTAACTGTATACTCAAGGGAGTATGAAACCTAGGGTAAATCTGAATACTATCGCCGTGCGCAACCCGGATCTCTATAGAAAAAGTGTAACTGGTGTTATCCATAGGTAGACTCTCAAATGTGGAGGAGTCAGGTGGAATCCGGGGTCTTCGACTAATAACTGAATGGACCAATCCCCTGTGCGAGTCTCAACGATGCGATCAAGGTGTTGAAGTCGAACATGTGAGAAACAACCATTCGGAGAGGCACTGAGGATTCCTCTCGAAATGATTCGTAGGCACTCATCATAAATGGTAATGAGTCCAAGACACAGGGACCTCTAGGTCTATCCTCTGGAATCAATGTAGTTGTCGTCGACAGAGGGAGACCAGCAACTAACAAGGCAATGATGTTTCCTTGATAGGAGCACGAGGTGTAGAACTGAAGTGATGTAGTACTGATGGTAGGACTGACATACTTGTGGGGAAGGGAAATAATTGGGTCAAAAAATGGGTAGACTCAAACTTCCTTTGTTCAGAGCATGATGACATGGTTGACCTTGCAGCGTAGGGAACTGACTTGTAGGTGTGGGGATCATTGCTATGACTGAATGGTATATATTAAATCTGGGGGGGAGGACGAGCTGATAGGTGCTGTCGAGGGATTATCAAGGTGACGTATTGCAGAATACTCTGAACAAAGGCGACCAAAATGGGGAAGCTTCCATATGAGTAGATGTGATCTGTCGTGGCGCCAAGAGGCACCATTCTTCCTTCTTCGTAGTTTTAATGAGCTCCAAGAAGGGATAAAAGTGTGCTCTGAAATCGTACGGTCCTGTGGATTTTGTGAGCCCAGGACGGCTCATGCTCATGGTTGCTTTCATGTTTAGAGAGTCTGAAAGCGGTAAGTGGACTCTATTGGTGTTTCTTTTTCATGAGTTTAGTCTCCAAGGCCCGAAAAAGCATAAAATGATGCGGATGGAGAACTCTTCTAGCCGATGTGACTAGAGTATACTTTTTTCGTAATTAGTCTACGAGGTCCGGAAAAGGGGTAAACTTATACCAGGTAGACGCCCTTTCAGATACGTTTAGCGAGCATGAAAGGAAGCAAGATTGCTCGGCGATCTTTTCATTGTTTTAGGAGTCAGAAAAGAGCTTAACAGAAACTCCCTAAGTGCCTTTTTCGTAAAGAGGGGTTGCTCGGCCCGAAAAAGGGATAAAATTATACCAAACAAAAATGGATTGATGAGGGCGAGGAAAGGTCTCAAGCATCGTCATCAGCGCGGAAAACTGGATCCGGTGAAATAAGGATTGTCGAAAACGGAGAACGGCCGATGTGGCACGCAAACCGAGGTGATGAGGGGGCGTGGAAAAAATGCCCGAAAAATATAAAGGTGAGAGCGAGAAATGATCTCAAGCATCATTACGAGTGCGGAAAACTGAATCCGGCGATATAAGACACATCGAAAACGGAGAACGGCCGATGTGGCACGCAAACTGAGGTGACGAGGGGGCGTGGAAAAAATGCCCGGAAAATCTAAAGGTGAGAGCGAGAAATGATCTCAAGCATCATCACGAGCGCGGAAAACTGAATCCGGCGATATAAGACACATCGAAAACGGAGAACGGCCGATGTGGCGCGCAAACCGAGGTGACGAGGGGGCGTGGAAAAAACGCCCAAAAAATCTAAAGGTGAGAGCGAGAAATGATCTCAAGCATCATCACGAGCGCGGAAAACTGAATCCGGCTATATAAGGCACGTCTAAAACGGAGAACGGCCGATGTGGCACGCAAACCGAGGCCACGAGGGAGGCTAAAAAATGGTCAAAAAATGGACCCCGTGAAAACGGGAAACGGAAGGAACCTCTATGAAGTTCTTGCTGTGCTGATCCCAACGGTACCAACGGTTTGAGAAATGGACTTCGTATGACCCCGCAATGTTTGTTTGAAATTTGTGGAGTTTCTATAAATAGGATGTGGGGCCCAATATGACTTGTCATTGTTACGTGCGAGTTTGATAGAGCTGTCAGAGCTATTTCTCGATTTCCAGGAGATTTCACCGTTGGTTTTCGATTTAGCGAGTTGCAGGTAACTCTATTCGCCTTAACCTTGTCAATTATGTCTTTTTTGTTTGGCGGTGGGCCCCCGAAGGCCGCGAAACTTCACGTTGACTCTCCAACGTGGAACCGCGCGGGTTTCGGGGCTGAACCCGCGATGAACCGCGCGGGTTTTAGGCTCACAGTCGCGATGTTCATCGCGACTGTGAGGTCCGAACCCGCGATGTTCTTCGCGTGTTCGTGGGGGATAGTCGCGATGTTCATCGCGACTGTCCTGCCAAAATCCGCGATGTTCATCGCGGGTTTTTGCATGGATCCCGCGATGGTCATCGCGGCTTTTTGTGGAAAAGCCGTGATGGGCAGCGCGGATTTTTGTGTAAAAGCCGCGATGGGATTTTTGTAAATTTTTTGTGCTGGGGCTAAAAATTTCCTGTGTTTTCCTGGCAGGATGTTGCGGAGAGCTCAGTCCGTGTGGCGGGAGAGAGAGATTGATGCCGAGATCATGTTGAGGATTGAGACTGATGGAGGGGTGAGACAGACCCTAGCCATGAGCGGACTCTTGAAGTTCGCTCAGATTCCTCCTATCCGTTCAGTGAGGCGACTCCTAAACAAGCTCGTGCAGTGGTGGGTGCCGGCAGAGGGTGCCTTCATTATTGGTGGTGAGAGATTAGAGATTACTCTCACTGATGTATATTTTTTGACTGGTTTGCCTCGCTTGGGTGAGGTGGGTGATATTTCTCCGAGGTTGCCTCCGGGTGTGGATATGGAGGACCTCTTACAGACCTTCTGTGTGGATGACGCTGTTTTGGTAAACAGCTCTATTAGTCTGAAGTTCCTACGTGAGTGGGATATGCGGGCTGTTGGTGCCTGTGTTCTGAGGGTTTTGGGTGCTGCTGCACCACATCGTATGTCTGGGGGGCAGACGATGATGGTGGATTCCGTTCTACGGGGTACTTATTACGCCTGGGCGCAGATGTTCTTGGCCGGTGTCCGGAGAGATCTGGACAAGGCCGTGAGAGAGGGAGGCGAGTTTTGTTACGCCTCTTTTTTATGCTGTTTTTTCTTCGAGCGGGTGCCGACCTTGCGGCCACATGTACCCGTTCGTGCTGGTCTTCCGAGCGAGCCTCGTATGATGAGGTGGGGGCAGATGATGCCCCGCGCTGGCGGTGGTATCCGTGGCTACTTCACAGAGGATTTCTATCAGCAGTGGGAGCAGATGCCTCTGGTGATCGAGGACTATCCCTACGCCGGCATGGACTACCGAGGTGACCCAGAGATGCCCCGTGCTCCAGGACAGGCCTGGAGCTTAGACGATATGTTTTTGTGTTTTATGTGATGTTATATCATATGTTGTTTGGTTTTTCATGATGATATCATTTGTATAGTATCTGATGGTTTTACTTGCTTTGTGCAGATATGGGTCCAGTACCACCACCCGACTATGTGGCTCGGCAGGGGCGGGCGATGGTGGTCGCTCGTCCCCCTGTGCCTGTACGTCCTCCTCGCGGTGGAGGATATGCAGCCCATGGGCGAGGGGTTGGCCCTCACAACGACGCTATAGATGGTGTCCGACGGACTTTAGCCCGGATCGTAGATGGGCTCCCCGAGGATGGCTGGAGGGACCTTGATCGGGACATTTTGCAGGGATGTCTTGGTGCGCCGCCTGAGTGGCAGTCACTTCTGTTGAGGGCAGCGGTGTTCGTTGCGAGACACGGGGGTGGTAGAGGAGATGCTCCGGCAGGGCCGGCTCAGGGGAGGATACGTCTTAGGGACGATCCAGCTGGGCCAGCAGAGCGGCGAGTTCGGGGTCGTCATGACCTGGCGGGGCCGGCGGTGGAGGAGCCGAAGGAGGAGCCGGAGGAGGAGCCGGAGGATCCTAGGGATCCAGATGAGTAGATGACATTGTACATGCCCCCAAATGCTCATGAGCATATGGGGAAGCATTTTTTGTATGCCAGTAGTATTTTTTGTATATCGGGTGCTGAGGGCACTTATGACGTGGTGACTATTTGATTTGTATATATATGTGGATATATATTTTAGATATATTGTTGGTATGCACGTGGATGCACATTTGTCTTTTATATGCCCGTGGAGGCACATGTTATGCACATGGATGCAGTATTTGGTTTTTTGTTTTATGCCCGTGGAGGCACATGTTACGCACGTGGATGCGATATTGGTTTTTGGTATATGCCCGTGGAGGCACATGTTTTGCACATGGATGCATTTTTTGTTTATGGATATGGCATGATGTGATTGGTGTGCCAGTCGAGGACACTGTTGGCCATACTGTCTGCTACACTATTGAGGTGTATTGGGACATGTGTGAATGTAATGGATTCAAACTGTCTAACCATTTGTTTAGTGCACAGGAATTTTCTGAAAAGACAGGGATCGCGTACCTGGTAATCATTGTTGAGCTGGGAAACTAGGAGCTGTGAGTCCAAGAAAACGTTGAGGTGACGTATGCTCATCTGGAGAGCAGCGGCCAGGAGACCGGTCACGGCATCGTATTCAGCTTGATTATTGGTGGCGGCACCTAAACATACTCCATCGATGTGAATTAACTCATGTGAAGGGGAGTATATTACCCAAGCTGCGGAGGCGAGATTGGGAGACCAACGGCTTGCACCATCAGCGAAACCGATATGGCGGAGTGGAAAAGGCTCCATCTGTGGTCATGCAGAGAAAAACAAATATTTAGGTTTTTTGAATTTTTTGTGAATAAAGAAAGTATGCCTATACTAAAATGGACGATGGTGTCCATGAGATTTTCTATGGGTAAAATCTTTTAAGGTACAACCCGTTACGTGGGTTGCGTAGGGTGTTACCTTCTGAATCGGTCAGAATGTATGCCCCCTGCCCGAGGCAGGTGTGTATGATGTAAGGGCCTTGCCACATAGACACAAACTTTCCCTTTCCGGTTTTATCATGAGCTTGATCGTAAGCAAGGACAAGGTCTCCCTCAGAAAAGGTTCTTGGGTGGACGCGTTTGTCGTAACTTAGTTTCGATCGTTGTTTAGCTGCTTCCATGTTTTGAATGGCTGTGCACCGATCTTCATCGGCCTGCTCTAGGAGTAGTAAACGTTGCTCGATCGGGGAAGTGTCCGGTAGAAGTTCAACGGCGATGTGTAAAGCTGGGATCTGGCACTCAATAGGGAGGACAGATTCAACACCGTGAACTAAATGGAAAGGGGTAAAACCGGTGGCGGTTTTGGTTGATGTGCGGTAGGCCCATAGTGCCGGGAAAAGCATGTGATGCCAATTGGACTTGTGCTTGTCGACAGTGCGTTGGAGAATGGTCTTCAAGATTTTATTGATCGCTTCGACTTGGCCGTTTCCTTGGGGATAGTAAGCGGAAGAGAAATGGTGTTCGAATTTCAACATGGTTGATAACTCCTTCCAGACGGCATCTTCGAAGTGAGAGCCGTGGTCAGAGACTAACTGCTGTGGTACTCCGAAATGAGCGATAACATGGTTGAAGAAAAACCATGCCGCAGTGTCGGCTTTGCAATTATAGGTCGGCATGGCTTCTGCCCACTTGGTGAAATAATCTACGGCCACAATGATGTGTTTGTGACCGCCGGCTGACGGGGGGTTGCAGTCGAGGAAGTCTATGGCCCATTTGCAGAATGGTCCAACAGTGATGACTGGATGAAGGGGGGCAGGGGGGGTTCTTGCTTTGGGGGCAAATAGCTGGCAGTTCTGGCAATGCTTGACTGCTGTGATGCAATCAGTAAACAATGATGGCCAAAAGTAACCGGCCCGAATGATTTTCTGGGCGGTGGCCATGCCGGAGAAATGGCCTCCACAGGCACCGCTATGACAATCATTGAGGACTTGTTCTGCCTCACTATGGGATAGGCAGCGGCGTAAGATAGTATCAATGCCGCGTCGATAAAGTACATCCCCAATCAGTAGGTATCGGGGGGCGTGGTGTCGTATGAGACGGCGTCCATCACGATCGATGTGTGGTCGGAATTTTTGCGTACGAAGGTAAGTCAAAATGTCTCCGTACCAAGGGTCGTCAGACGAAATGACGAAGATCTGCTCGTCAATCAGGTCCGTTTGGATGACGGGTGATGTTGAAGAGGATGGGAGATCTGTAATGAGGTGAGCAAGCGCGAGGGCTTTGGTGCTTTTGGGAGTCTTGAAAGTAAGGTCATATTCCTGGAGGATAATGACCCATTTAGCGACACGACCCTGAAGGAGCCGTCGGGTGAGGAGGTAGACCATGGGGTTGGAGTCGGCCACGACCGTGGTATGACTAAGCAAAATGTAGTGTCGTAGTTTTTGTACGGAAAAGACTACAGCTAGGGCTAATCTTTCCTCGTATGGGTAACGTAGAGGTGGGCCAGACAAGGTCTGGCTGACGTAATAAATCACATGCTCTTTGTGGGAGGCATCTTCTTGGACCAAAACTCCGGACACAGCATGTTCAGATGCCGAGACATAAAGGGTGAAGTCTTGGGAGAAATCCGGTGGGGATATCAAGGGGGCTTGTGTGAGAGCTTTCTTGAGGGCTTCGAATGCCGTGTCTACTTGCTCATCCCAAACAAAGGGTATGTGGGTACGAAGTAAGCGTAAGAACCCGTGGACTTTGGTGGCATAATCAGGAACAAAGCGCCTAAGAAAATTGGACCGCCCTTGCAAGCTCTGAAGCTGCCGAAGCGTGCGAGGAGGGGGAAGTTCTAAGATGGCTTTGACTTTCAGGGGATCGACAGTGATTCCATCTTGGGAAACAATGAAACCCAACAATCGGCCCGCCGGGACGCAAAAAACACACTTGTGTGGGTTCAAGCGGATTTTATACTTGCGACAACGCAGGAAAACTTGTCGGAGGTCGCTAAGGTGGTCTGATCGTTTTCGGGAACGAGCTGTGAGGTCGTCGAGGTAGACTCGCAAGATATGGACCAAGTCGTGAAAGCAATAGGTCATGGCTCGTTGGAAGGTGGCACCAGCATTTTTAAGGCCAAATGGCATGACGCGATAGGCAAAGGTGCCCCATGGGGTGGTAAAGGCAGTCTTGTACTGATCCTCCTTGCGGATGTGAATCTGGTTATATCCGGAAAACCCGTCCATGAAGGATAGGACCTCATGGCCCGCACACTCATCAATGAGTTGGTCAATGAATGGCGTGGGGAAATTGTCTTTTGGACAAGCGTGGTTTAGATCGCGGAAGTCAGTGCATACTCTAAGGGTGCCTTGCTTTTTGTTGACAGGAACAGGGTTCGACACCCAGGTGGTGTACGGAATAGGGTAGATGAACCCTGCTTTTCTAAGTTTCTCGACTTCAGCCTTAACAGCGGGGAGTTTGGCAGGGTGAATAGGTCGCTGTTTCTGACGAACAGGGGGTACTTCCGGCCATGTATCGATGTGGTGTTCAATAATGGCGGGGTCGAGACCAGGCATCTCGGTATAGGACCAGGCAAAGACATCACGGAACTCTTGAAAGAGCTTTTTGTACGCCTGAGTTTCTGCTTGAGTACAAGATGCACCCAGCGAGATGAGCTCAGGTTTCCCTGGTGTTGTGGAAATGTCTATCTGTATAGTGGGGGAAATGTTTGACATGTTCCCTTCTTCAAAGGCATCCGGTGCTGGGATGGGGTCCTTTAACCAATCGACTTTGGTGGGTATGAAGTCTTTCGACTTGATCGATAGCTGGTTAGATGCGGTGGAGGTAGATGCTTCCGGGAGGAAGTACGAGCGATGATGCATATCATCCCAAGGGTAGTCGGGTGCAGTGAGTGTCTCCAAAATTTGCTCGTTAGTATTGAAGTAGTCAGACCATAAATCAAGGGGTTCTGGTTTGAAGGTTGTTGAAATCATATATATCGTATTGACTTCTTCTGACGAGGATGATGGTGGGGGGTGGATCTCCTTGATGAGGGGAGGAGATATCTCTAAGTCGGCATTGTTTAACTCGTACAACGCTGCTCTATAGTTAGGTAGATCAGGGCAATGGTGAGAGTAGTGGCCGTAAACACTACATATAGCACAAGGATGGTTAGTGCGCAGTGATTTGTCGCGAGGCTGTAGAGGTGGCTCTAATCTGACTACTGGGATGCCGATGTCATCGTCCAACATATTCATATGCTCTTGGAGTGCCGGTAAATGTGGGCATTGATGAGTTGGATGGCCAATTTCATCGCATAATGAACATTTGGGGGGAGCTCGAAACACCGGTGGGGGTTTGACTGCCTTAGGAGGTGGTATAGCAGTGTATGGTTGTGGACCTCTGCCCCCAGTGGGCTTAGCAAGAAGAGGGGGATCCTTTGACGTCGAAGCAATCGTGAGACCAGGAGGAGGTTTCATTGACGACGAAGGGATATTGAGGTTAGGAGGAGGTGTCGTTGACGACGAAGGGATTGCGACACCAGGAGGAGGCTGATTTGTGGTAACAATAGGTTGTACCGGTTGGAGGATGACGTCTGGTGTCGGTGGTCGAACAGGAGGCGGAATATACCACACGGGTAATCCCAATGTTAGCCCGGGTAGGTTAAGGGTAGCCATAACCGGGGCGCTTACTACACCCGAAGGAGGAAATAGGAAGGGGATGGTGTGGATGGGTGTAACACCAATGTGACTAGGGATCAATGGTGGTTGACTACCGGACGTTTGCGTATTCTGTGAAAGAGTACAGAGGTTTGCGACTTGGGTCTCCGGTGATGGTGGTGGAATGGCCTGGAATGTAGAGGTCATTGGTGTATCCGAATAAAGTCCGGGTGCCACAGAAGACACAAAGGAGGTAACTGCACTAGAAGCGGGTTGTTCAATCATGGGAAGAACATTCTCGGGTGCTGCAGGGGCATTGGGATCATAGTAGGTGAGTTGGTCAATTTTGACCACGCGTCCCTCGTGGGGGAACATCATGGTGCGGAAGACGGAGGAGGCGACCGCTTTCATGGCGTACATATAACTGCGGCCAAGTAAAAGGTTATAGTCGAGCTGGGCGTTAATGACCTCTATGTCGATGAGCACAGTTTTCCCACCTAATTGGACGGGTACCTTGGGTAATAAACCTTGAGGTTGAGCTGACCTGCCGTCGTAGGCCCGCAATGCAGTGGTGGATTGCTGGAGAGCAGGGGATCCCAACTTTTTCCAAACAAAAGTGGACATGACGCATGTGGAGGCACCCTCGTCGATGATACATCGATGGATGACAAGATTCCGAATAGAAACGGAAACTTGGACTGCTATGGTAGAAGGCAGCCGTGGTTCAGATTGGTCTAAATCAAAGGTCATCAATTTCGAATCATTTGGGTCAATCGCCCCAATGGCGGAAAGTAAAGTCTTGCGCTGAGTAGGACAGGTTTTTAAGACTTCTAACGCAGACATGGCTGCGGGAGATTGAGCTAAGTCATCTACAATGTTGTAATTGGACGCAGCCCGTGCATTGGGGTTGTTGTTGATTCGGCGTAAGGGAAAGCGAGGTGCTTTAGAAGCGCCGTCGAGTGGAACCTGAGGTATACGCAATGTCTGATCAGTGGGATGAGCACTAGTATCCTTTTCAGCGGGGGGGGCTTCAGCAGTCGGTCCGTATTGGTTTCGACGGGTTTGGATATTGACGTCGGCAGTGGACATCATCAATAAGTGGTGGGTGCCTGAATCAAAGATGGGTTGGTCAGGAGCCGCGTAGGTAATTTGTTGTGGTTGCACGTTGCCCTATGGGGGGGCTAACGGCTGAGTGTTCACCACTCCTTGTGTTGGAAAGGGGTTTTGTAGTACCAAAGGTTGTTGTGGAGGTGGTGGGGGGTTGGGTGGTGGCTGAGGAGCCGCCTGCCCTTGACGACGGGCTTCATTTGTCCATAGTTGTCGAGCTCGCTCGAGATGTGGGCAAGCGTGGGTATAGTGGCCATAGACACCGCAAATGGAACAAGGATGGTTTGTTCGTAAATTAGCATTTTTGGGTTGCTTAGGTGGCCGATCGGGATTCTGATGAGCGGGCACCGCGTTATTTTCTTGCGGAGGATGGGTAGGTTGTGGAGCTTGGTTACGGTTTTGATTGTTTCCACGGTTGCGTCCTCTTCCGCGGTTTGGTTTCCCGCCCTGGTTGCGTTGGTTATTTTGGTATTGGGGCTGATGTTGTTGTGCGTACACATGCCCTTGAGCATTGGGTGGATTCTGAGGAGCCGCAGGTGCGGGAGCAGGTTGCGGTGGATAGTACGCAGGTGGAGCTGGAGGTGGTCCAGTTACCTGCTGGGGTTGTTGTTACCCCTGAGCTGGTGGAGGTGTGAGGTTAGCCGGTGCAACCGGTTGTGGGTAATGCATGGGCTGTTGTTGGAACTGCATGGGGTTTTGTACCGTAGGTTGAGCATAGTATGTAGGGGGTACATATGCTGATGGCGCTTGGCCATAACAATGTTGTGGACAAGAGGGTCCATGAACGTGATGGGTCTGGTTTGTTGGAGCATAAGAAGTTGTCGCCCCGGAACTAGATGTAGCCCTAGAAAGGTCTGGGGCGGGCATGGTGCTCACCATACTGAAAGGTTTTGCTTGCGGTGTAATTTGGCCAATAATGCCATCAGCAGCATGTGATGCCCCCGGTGTGTCACCGCGTGCAGAGTCACCTCATGGGGCGTCAGGTATGATCGTGTATAGGTAACCTGACTGGGCATAGATAAGATCAAACTGTTGGGCCTTAAGGATGGCCTCCTCCTCAGACTGGGGTCTTTCGGATGCTACATCCTTCGCAATGAGAGGAAGGAGGGATTTAAGGAACCAGTCTAAAAAGATTCGGTCGTCTAATTTGATCTTGCATAGGCTTCGGCGCCGACGCCAATCATGGATATGGTCAGTGATATGCGTGGCCGTGTTCTGTCTGCAAGACAGTAGGATCTCGACGCCCGCATCGTAGCGGACAGGTAGCTGGAAGAATTGTAGAAAGGTCGAGGCAAGGGAGGTAAATGTGGAATGCGTCCCATGGGGTTGCTCGATATACCATTTGGCTGCGGAGCCAGTGAAGGTGCGTTGTAAAAGCCGTAGGCAGATTGAGTCATCCACTATGGAGTTTGAGGAACACCATAAATGGAAGGACATGATGTGATTTTGGGGGTCTTCTCCAGCCTTACCCTCGAACTTAGGTATGTCAGATGGAAGCTTAGTGGGCATATGGGGCCAAGCAGGATCATGTCTGATGGGGTCATTTGTGAGCCTAGCTAAATCTGGCAGGTTGAGACTTGCCATGTATGGTAGACTAGCGGATGTGGTGACCGGAACCGGGACTTTCCTAGCCATTGTGGTATGGTGTAGGGGTCCAGTAGCGCCTATAGGTATGCTAGGTATGGAGGGTATGTGCCCTCCAAAAGGTGTGGCCTGATATGGGTTAGCGCTCCCAAGTGCAACTTGGGTTGCACTTGGGTTAGGAATCGCACTAGGGATTCCTGGTATAGCACTGCCAAGTGCAACATGAGTTATACTTGGGTTAGGAATCGCACTAGGGATTCCTGGGATAGCACTCCCAAGTGCAACAGGAGTTACACTTGGGTTAGGAATCGCACTAGGGATTCCTGGGATAGGGTTTGTGGAAACCGAAGGGGGTATGACCCCCATGTTGGGCATGCCCATGACAGGTGGTGGTCCTGTGCTAGGCATTCCTGAATGTGGAGTGTTACCCATATTGGGCATACCCAAGGGGGTTGTTGTTGCCGTGGATGGTACTACCGCAGAAGGGTCTGCGGATGTCTGACCTATGGTTAATGTAAATAGTGGATCAACTGGTGTTCCAGACATACTTGTGGTTAGTGGTAACTCGGTGGGGTTTTCGGATTCTACCTCCAAATCAAAGGTGAAGTGGGGTATGTCAGAATCGGATGACCGTCTAATTGATTGACGATGTGTCGAATCAAGGGATAATGCTCTGCGTCCGTGACGTGGAGAGCCAAGTGGGCTAAACTCTGGGAGTTCGCCCTGTAGATGACGAGAACGTCTAGAATTCTCAATGGTGAGAATATGTTTTGTAAAAATTTGTTTTAAGTATCAGGTGGTGATATATATGTAAAAGACTCAAAAAACCTTAATGCAACCAAGGGTGCAAGAAGGGGAGTGAAAAAAAGAAGGCTCACAGGCCAAAAAATCAATCCTAAAAAAATGCACTTATTCTAGCAGCTGTGCTACAATAAGTGGAGGAATGCAACAACTGGTCAGAATACCAACATGCAAGCGGCTCCTAGAAAAAATAGGTGTAACTAGACTCAATAGGTGGTAAAGATCATGCAAACACCTAATCTAAAAGTATTGTGACTCAAACAGACGATATCCTCTGCAAGGTGATGAAATCCAAGTCAGACAATATGAATGTTGAGACAACGGCTAGATATCCCCCTACCGGGAGGGACACCGGGTAATCAATCCTAAAAGACAGGCTACTAGGATACTCCGTTCATGACGCGTCGAGAAAAGGTAAATCTGCCGTTTGGTCCTTTGATCGCAATATCCCAATACAGGGATATCCCGAGAACTGCGAATGGTAGCCCTTCGGTTACTGAATGGATTTCGGTATCCCACTCAGGCTTCCGGAACCATCCTCGCGACTTCAACCCTCCTAAGGGAGAGGCCTTCCCACAAACCGGTTGTGACCGCGCCAAAAAGTACTAAGAGATTTTAGCTCCCTAATTGGACAACTTCTATGTCTCAGATGTATGAACTGAGGGGTGTTATTGGAACACCTATCCCCCCAATACTACCTAGCTACAAGAATTCTTTTAGTGTTCCCCAAGTGGGGTTAAAAGTGTGTTCAAATTAAGGTACGTTTTAAGGCTTAGTTCAATTAAGTGATCGTGTGAGTGCACGTGAGGTGTTGTAAACTGAACTTGAAAAAATTAAATGCTTTAAGGGAAATTTTCAAAAAATAAAGGATTTTTCGAAAATAAAAAGCAAATATTTAAGACTTGTTTCACTAAAAGGAATTAATATGCTTTTCAAAAAATAACTCAAAAAATAAAGGATTTCTTGGATTTATGAAAGCAAATAATAAACTCCTTTTTAAAAGAAATAAATGGATTTCTTCGTTTCAAGAAAAATTGCTAAGGGCAATATTCTAAAGAAGTAAACAAGAAAAAATTTGAATCTAGATGAAAATGCAAAATGAGTCTTTCTTTCACTTCTTGAAAATTTTTAAAAAGATTTCTAGATATGCATTTTTAAATAGTAAAATTTTTTTTCAAAGCTGTAAAATATGCAGGATTTAATACTGTAAAAAAAGTGCTATGGGCAGAAAGTACAGTAAAAAATATTTTTCAAAATCGGGATGGCCGAATGGAAAAAATTCAGCCGCGCGGGTTTTGGACGAACAGCCGCGATGGGCCGCGCGGGTTTTGGACGAGCAGTCGCGATGGACCGCGCGGGTTTTGGCCGCACAGTCGCGATGGACCGTGCGGGTTTTAGCTGCACAGTCGCGATGGACCGCGCGGGTTTTGGCCGCACAGTCGCGATGAGCAGCGCGGAAAAACGCAGAAAAGTCACGATGGACCGCGCGACTGTCTGGAAAAAGGCCGTGATGGACCGCGCGGGAAAACGTAGAAAAGTCGCGATGGACCGCGCGACTGTCTGGCAAAAAGCCGCGAGGCGGAAGCCGTGCACGGAAACCGAGAAACGAACCCGAAAATTGAAAATTTTGGGCTGTTTATAGGGCCAAATCTCAGAACAGCAATGGATCTGCTGTCTAAGATGGCAGATATATGGATCTAAAGGTTAAAAACTCATAAAAACTAAGATTTAAAGGCAAAACTAGAGATCTAAAGTTCAAACCAAAGCAGAGTCGCCAAAAACTGTTGGCCCGGTTTTGCAACCAGGCTTAGTGCTATGGGCACCTGCTAACTAGTAGCAGCAATTTCAATAGAAATAAAAAAAATAAACTAAATAAACAATACTATTCATGGATCTAAGCAAGAATCTAAGCAAATAATTTAAACATTTCAAAATCAAGAACAAGAAACATAAGAAATAATTTTTTGTATTAAAAAATGGGGGGCAAGCAAGTGCTTGCGATATTACCTTCAATGGTGAAGGTTGATGTTGAGCAACTCCCAAGATGAGTAGCTCCAAACTCCAAGAGGTCTCCTTTTCCAAGGTTGCTTCAATGGCTAAAAGTGCTCAGGGGAGATTTCAGCAGCATAAGGATGAGATAATGGAAGGATGTGAAATGAGGAGCCCCTACCACCTTTTTATAGGTTTTGGTGGTGAGGAATACCATTTGTGGTTTTGTGGAAACCAAATGGTATTGACCAACATGGTTTAGGTACTTTTCCCTCCTTTTTCCTTTTTTGAATAAAAATAATATTTTAATTCCCTTTTTAATATTTTTGGGAATTTGGACCCTTTTTGAGGGTTTTTTATGATTTTCTTGGAAAAATAATCTTTTTTTAATGGAAAAAGGGGTGTACTCAGGTCTTTTGGTGACCTTTTGTTGGTTTCAGAGGCTCTGATGGTGAAAAAGTGGATAAATGGGTCATGTGAATAGGGAAATGAGCTAGTGAGCACTTTTTGGGTGTTAACAGCTATTCGCTTGCTAATCTTCGAATGTCTGTGCCTCCAGATCATGCTGTCAGCTTCTTCTAATTGCGCCAAGTAGAAAGCTTTGGTCCTCGGGAAGGTGAGAAACTGTGTGAGTGGTTGAATCAACATCTTAAATTACAAATCATTCTAGCTCAAAGTTTGTTGAGCGACTCTCGGATGATGTAGTATCAGACTTAACAGACAATAAACTTGTTATCACCATCGCACATTTTTTGCACTATTCATCAACAAATAACTACATCTGGCCCGAAGAGCTTACCAGTCTTTACAAGAATATTCCCTTTCTAGCTGAAGGTGGGAAAATCATCAGGGTAGGAGGCTTTCTAAACTTTCTCCAGCCTGCATCCATGAGTAACTAGGCCAAGTTAATGGGATGGAAATTGGAATCCTTGGATTACTATGGGATTTTCAACACTTTTTGAAGGTTACCTTATACTACCACCTTGTGCAGGAGGTATGATGTATTCAACGAATGATTTGGTTTCATTCTTTCAAAGAAACTTGCAGCAGTCATCGAATGTTGTTTTACTATAGTCCTTCATGTATAGAAAGCATAGTTCTTCTGCCTTCGACTTGACGTAGTAAGAAGAAGTAGCGACAAGTAGAAGGTAGGACTGTGCTTTACATACATGACGATCCATTTCCAAGAGTATCTCGTACTAGCTTTCAGGATAAAGAAAGGTATTGTTCATGGGGGAGATGTTGGAGGATCTTACGTCGGCCGTCCGAATAGGTATTTCGTTCGACCACTTCAGAGAACATTTCAAACTGTCGTTTCGATCACTGTTAAATTTTAATTAGCATTATGGTGTGTCTGGGAAGGCATGCATGTGTTGCTTGGAATGTGTTGAATATAATTGTACCACTGATGACAAAAGTATTCATTAATGACAGTCTGTAAATTTCCTTCCTTTCTCCGTTAATTGTTATTCCCAGTAATGACGATCTATAAATTTCCTTCCTTTATCTCTTAATTGTTATTTGCATTAAATTATGTCAGTCTGTAAATTTTCTTCCTTTCCCTGTTAATTGTTATTTCCAGTAAATCTTTTCCATTATGTTATTCTTCATGCTTGCATGAAAGTAATATTAAATGAGAATTCATATGTTTATGCTCTGGTTTACCGCATCTAAGTATTCACCAATTTTATGCTAAAATTGATATTGGATTCATTTATGACCAATGCCCAACATTAATGGACTGTTTTCTTTTCTTCATTATCATCCTGCAAATTAATACCTTGAATGTAAGAAGATAACTACCCAGAATTGAAGGAAATAAATTCTGGAAATATGAAGAAGACATACAAGGGTGGTGCCAGGGCAGGTTGCATCCTGCTAATGGTGTTGGTGCATCCAGTCAGCTATAGCTGAAAAAACAGGGTGTTGGTGCATCCTTCAGTTTTAATTGTGATAAAATTTAAGAATAGTGAAAATATTGATTCACCCCCCCTCTCAGTATTGCTTGATATCCCAACAGAATGATGGAACAGTCCTATGCAAAGCTTACATGTTTGAGAAATAATGATTGATTATTTTTGCTATTATAGGGGATGAGTCTAGTGCTTCTATGTCTACAAGTCGAAGCTCAAAAAATGCAATTGTTTATTTGAAAATTGCAGTTTTCATTTGTAAATGTTCAAAATTTTAAGGTGAAAAAATCAATGTCTAAAATATTTAGTCATTGTTTGAATAACAAGTCAATCGACTAATTTATAACATAAAAAAATGGTTTGTCCCAATTTTTGTTTTCCGACATGAAGGATCAGCCGCCCCTTCTTTTCGTAGTTAATTGTGAAAACATTTATCTAGCAATTTAGCTATATCAATAATGGCGAACACAAGAAGGATCGACTGACCCTTCTTGCAGTGTTAAAATATTAAGAAAATAATATTGGGAATAAGAAGGGTCAGTCGACCCTTCAATTTTGAGGGAATTATAAAAATAGAACAATTCCAACAATTCTCGACTTCTGAATTCTGCTGTAAATAGTAGGGACCCGAACATCAGCTAATTTATAACATATAAAACTAGTTTGTCCCGACTTTTGTTTTTTGATAAGAAGGATCGGACACCCATTCTTTTCCTAGTTAACTGTGGAAACCTTTATCCAACAATTCAGCTATATCTATAATGGAGAACACAAGAAGGATCGACCGACCCTTCTTGCAGTGTCGAAATATTATGAAAAGAATATTGGTAATAAGAAGGGTCGATCGACCCTTCTTGGAGTGTCGAACTATTATAAAAATAATAAGGGAAATAAGAAGGGTCATCCAACCCTTCAAGTACGAGGGAATTGTAAAAAGGGTTGGCCGACCCTTCTATGCTTTGAAGCTCAAAACAGGGGGTTCTCTATCACTCAATTCAAGGATTAAATAGTTTAGTGTAGAGCAGAGAAGCTACCTCATTAGTTGAAGGTTGGCTTGGGCCCCTGGTTGACCTGTCTGTTTTTGCATAGCTTTCTCTTGTTGCTTTCCGATGCAAAATAGGACAGATGGAATCCAGCTCTCTGTGCAGGCGAGTTTTTTATATTATTTATCCTTTGTTATCACCCTTGCATCTCCTACGGTGTGGAAGCTTCCCTGGTCATCTATTTTCCTGATCCGTTCTAGGCTGTGGATCACCGCTGCTGTCTAACTCTATGATCCCTAGTGGCCTCGAATCCCGCCACATGTCACCTTTTCTGCCAATTAAAACCACGGGAAGTCGCCCACCATTGATCTGGATCTTGCATGAATGATGGCCGTCAAATGGTGTGACTTTTACCAACTTTGCATATTTGGCTTGTGTTGATGTTTCATGCAAGTTAAATCCGCGAACAAAACCTAGGCCATAGATCTTGGCCTCGTCAGATCTGCATCATCCAAACCCACGGGCCTCTACCAAAAGTTCACAGATCTGAAAAATTGTTTGCTCCGTGCATGTCATATCGGAGAAGTAATTCCCGACCGTCGATCTGATCCATTGGCTATTGATCTTCTCCTTAAGATGCTTGTGGGATAAACCTCCTACCTCTATCTAAAGCACCTCACCCTTTTTTTGTGAAGCATGCTCATGATTGTAGATCTTCACCACCGCCGATCTAGAGCATTTATTTGCGCAGATATGTAATTGGAGGCAGATCTTTGCAATTTAATTCTCCTTGCAAATTTTTGGGCTTGGGGTTTGATCATTTCACCCTTGAGGCCGTGAATACCTACCCGGATGATTCTATTTTGCTGAGACCATAGATGCTTTATCCATTCTTTTTAGAAATTGTACCTCCCACTTTCATCTAGGATAAAGCTAGTGATAACACTGCCAAGCTAAACGGGCAAGCTAAACTTCATTTAAATCACGTAGTGCAATCTCATCTGCAGGATCAAGACAAATCGACAGTTAAAATGTAAACATGTGGGAAGGAAAAGAAGGGTTATGGGGTTTGTCTTCTGCATCCGCAACCCGCAATTGCGGGTTGTGGGTTGTGGATGCAGAAGACCACAATTATTGAATAATATTTCTGCATCCGCAATCCCCATTGCGGATTTCGGGTTGTGGAAAGAAAATGTTTCAAAACCGAAAATCAAGATTTCGCAATCTGCATTGTGGATTGTAGATTGCGGGTTGCGGAAAGAACCTGACTTTTGGAGAAGCTCAGTGCTTTCCGAAACTCACAAAAACACTAAAAAATGCAAGAAAATTTCAAAGGAAAGTGTCAACATCAACTTGGCTTTTAAAGTGTCAATATCAACCTTTTTAAAGTGCAAAATCAAGTTCTGAAAGTGGCAATATTGGCTTTGAAAAGTGCGTTTTTCTATTCGAATAGTGTGTTTCTTGACTACTTATGAACCTTAAAAGCGTGAATTTCAAATCAAAAAATGCAAATTTTGATTTCAAAAGTGTGAATTTCAAATCAAAAAATGCAAATTGTGATTTGAAAAGTGTGAATTTTAAATCAAAAAATGCAAATTTTGATTTGCAAAGTGTGAATTTCAAATAAAAAAATGCAATGTTTTATTTCAAAAGTGCAATTTTCATTTTTAAATGTTCAAAATTTTAAATTGAAAATTGCAATGTCTAAAATATTTACTCATTGTGTGAGTAGCCTTTGAATCGGCTAAGTTATAACATATAAAAATTGTTTGTCTAGATTTTTGTTTTTCGACAAGAAGGATCGGCTGCCCCTTCTTTTCGTAGTTAATTGTGAAAACATTTATCCAGCAATTCAGCTATATCCATAATGGAGAACACAAGAAGGATCGAACGACCCTTCTTACAGTGTTGCACTATTATGAAAATAATATTTGGAATAAGAAGGGTATACCGACCCTTCTTGCAGTGTTGAACTATTATGAAAATAATATTGGTAATACGAAGGGTTGGTCGACCTTCCAATTTCGAGGAAATTTCAAAAATAGAACACCTTGGAAGTTTTAACATATAAAAATGGTTTTTCCTGACTTTTGTTTTCCGACAAGAAGGATCGGCCGCCCCTTCTTTTCGTAGTTAATTGTGAAAACCCTTATCCAATAATTACACTATATCCATAATAGAGAACAGAATAAGGATCAACCAACCCTTCTTGTAGTGTAAAAGTATTATAAAAAGAATATTGGGAATAAGAAGGGTCGGCCGACCCTTCATTTATGAGGGAATCGTAACAATAGAACACCTTTGGGAAAGAGCGGCCGCTCTTTCTCTGAGAATATTTCCACTTGCTAGCAAAGTCTTTGAAGCAAAACGTCTATAAATTTTGTTGTTGAAATGTTGATATCTAGTATCCCAGGGTGACACATGGAACAATCATATTGTGACATGTGGCATATTTGATTTGGCACATTGACTATTAGAAATATAGTTTAATTATAATGTTGGGTCGTATAGAATATTTTCTCCTATGAGCACCGCTGAATTTGGCACTTTGAGTATAGCAGATCATATTTTAATATTAATTTTAGGTAGTTACTTTGAGGATAATTAGTTGATTTCAAGTGCAGCGTATAAACCACTTCTAAAGGACAATTATTCTAAAGCACAATTAACTAGTAATTAAGGTGTTAATTACAACACTTAACAATAGTTAGTGCGCAAATGACGACAGTTATCACAAATCCAATTTTTTAACAAATAACAAGTCAGGTTCACCAAGTGGAAATTTAGAAACACAACAATTTTTTTGCCTAAAACAATCCATCATAAACATGAAATTAATTATCACAGTGTGGCGCGATATCATCTATACGTCCTGACACATAAACACAATCCATCATAAACGTGATGAGATTATTCACACGAGTGATACAATCCTCAGTGATATAAACCATTTTAAATGGCGGAAAAGATCAATCGGGCGGCGAAAGATTAAGGGTCCCACGTCCATTCCGCATCCCCAACATGCGCGCTAGGATGGAGGGATGGGTGGTTGCGGAATCTGAAACCGCTCTCCATGTGGAAGTACCACATGATTTCGCAAGTTGGAAAGGCGGTAAGGAAAACCACCTTCTTCCATTTGTGAAACCACCTTCGCCCATCTATCACGGTCCCTGGAACGTGTGGATATGATTGGTAAGATAGACTTGGTTCTCAATTGGACTTGATGGTTTGTAATGTTGGCATTAAATGGACTGTCCATTGTCAGCTAGGGTTCTAATCAGCTATTAAATGATTTTTCGACTCAATATAATATCTATTTATGCATAATTATGAAATTTTGTGATTTTCTTTTAAGCTGGGAATGTTCAAGTTTTGGGTGGTTGATGTGACAGGAACGATGACCACTACTGGTTCTTGCACAACATTAAGAGCCTCTCCCCTAGTACTTTGAAATAAAACACAACTCCATTTTCAAATCTTATACAAAATAGCTAAAATGCACTTCCAAGAAAAATATGATTCCTTGCTCAATCTAAAAAACAAAATAAAATATGGTTCGTTAATGTGTTTGATGGAGTTTTTCTACATTCAAAGAGTTTTTCTCCAGTAAATAATCACTATGTCAAATTGATCACCTCAATTTTTTGTTTTCCATTATTTAAACTATCATGCAAAATAAATTCAAAACTTTATATAAACTGAAACATAATACATAAATCTATACATAATCGATAAATAAGAGAGGTTAAGAATTTAGAGAAGAACAAAGAATTAAGAAAATTAATATTCAAAAACTGGATATATATTATTCAAATAGTAGTGACATCATCACAGAGTTTAAATAATTTTTCAAAATGTAGGGCATTCGACAAAAGCCCTACCCTAAACTTACAGAAAAGTAAATCTGACGGGCCTTGGATTTAGCATATTTTTACCACCATTTCACCTTATTTATAATTCATTTTGCCTATCCATATTCATGCATTAATCCTTTCTTACACTCATATCCGGGTTTTTATGCTCAATTAATTTTTTCATTACATGTCTTAGTATTTCATTTGATTTTTTACTAACATTGAGGGAATTAGTGTACTATGTATTTGCTTTGAATATTGAATCAATTGTTGGAAGCAACTACAACATATTTGAGGGAGTTCTCTAGCAATGCAGAACATTTGTTGCAACATTACGGAAACTCTATCTGTAGCATTACAGAAACTCTATCTGCAGCATTATAGAAACTCCATCTGCAACATTACGGAAACTCTATCTACAGCATTACAAAAACTCCATCTGCAGCATTACAGAAACTCTATCTGCAGCATTACGGAAATTCTACAGGTATCTGCAGCATTACGGAAACTCTATCTGCAACATTACAGAAAGTCAATAATTCCAATTTTACCCTCAACCACCAACTTTGGAGAAAGATATTCATTAGGAGTAATGGATTTTTATAAATCCATTATTTCTATTATTTTTAAATGTCTCAAGTCATGATGTTAAATTAAATTTGGTAAATGGAGGTGGATATGAGTGCATATTTGGCTTATTCCCAAAGATTTGAAGATCTATATCAAATATATGATGAACCTAAGAAGTCAAAAGTTGTTAAGAGACATTTGGGATGAGTTTTGACTATTTTATTATAGTCTATATCCCTAAATTCGAATTTGACTTCAAAGGTATTCTAAATAGCATGTAGTTAGTAAGGATCTTGGATTAGTTTTGAGATCCAAACTTTTAGGAATTTGTTGAGGATATTTTGAATCCTCATTTATTAGTTGTTATGGAGAAATCATGTATAAATAAGAGTTCTTTCTCCATTCTATGGGAGGAATCTTAGAGCAATAGTCCAATTGATGATGGAATAAAGCTATACTCTCATTTTGATTCAATTAGATCTTAGTTTTATTATTTTTTTTTTGTAGCATGATTTTATTTATTTTATGTTGATGTAGTTATAATTTGTTGCTTTGTTTCAATTAGATAATTTTGCATTTCTCATTATGTAGTTTCTTTCTGCAATTTGATTTCAATGCATAGATAGAGATTTAAATGTTTATTTTACAATCATTGAGCTTAATGCAATAATGTTATTTACTCCATTGAATCATAAACAATAACTTCTATTTGGAAAGGTTAGCTTTTAGATTTTATTTTTGCAATTTACTTTTCTGTCAAGTGTGTTGTGAACTTAGATTTAGAATTTACTTTCTTGCACAATGTGAACATAGCATTAGAATTTACTTTTCCCGCAAAGTGTGATGTAGTTCTAGGATTTACTTTTCTGTAGAGTGTGAATGTAGTTTCAGAATTTACTTTCAAGTGTGAATTTAGTTTTAGCATTTACTTTCAAGTCGTGTGTTTTACTTTCCTATCGTGTGATTTACTTTCTTGAAATTTAGTTTCAATAGTTGTTTAGATGGCTAGTTCCTTGCCAAGACAATGTAACTACTCATACCATTGTTTGTAAGTAAGGTTATTGAACTAGAACTTCAAGTAGATAAACCAATGTAAGAGAAGATTGTGGTTTGCACATACAGTGCATGGTAACTCGCAAGTTCTCAACGAACCCTGGGTTGACAATTAATGTACACTTCTTAGTTGTTTTCTATGTAATTAGAAGGCAATTAAAAAGCCCATCATTTTGGCGCCATTTCCAGGGAGTTACCATGACCACTGTAACCCCTTACTTGGTTGACATAGTTATTTTTGTGTGAGAAACTTTCCTCTTTTTGCTTAAGTAAAATTTCTTTTCATAGTGAGCTATTTGTTTTTTTCATTATACATGCATATGTTTTTTCTAAGGATGGAGGCATAGAGACAAGTAAGACACAAAGACGACCTCGCTGTAGCATTTCTATAGTGTAATAGCCAGCTGCAAGTCTCTGGCAGATGGACGGGATGGACAGGACTATCCAGAACCTATTGAAGTAGATGGGATTCCCTCGGGTTGATTTTGAATGGCTTCATCGCGTTCATGGAGGAGGGCTCGCATTAGCCTCATCATTTCAGCTTTGTCTTGCACATTCCTCTCCATCATTTCAGATTTGTCTTGTGCATTCCTCTCCATCGTTTCGGTTTTGTCTTGCGCCATCTTGTCCATCTTTTTGGCTTTGTCATTTTCCATGCTTTGCATTATTTCAGTTTTGTTGTTTGCCATCATTTGCTCCAAGGAGTCTAACTTCTGCCGAACCTCTGCCATTTCCTTGTCCAACTTCTCGACGTGTTTGCGAGTGTGTGCATTGGTGATGCTACTCCTTCTGCGACTGCTACCTTCCACCATTAAACAAGGAGACAGACTTGAAGAACTGTTGCAAGAGAAGCTGCAAGAAAGCTTCTCGCGGCCGCTGAGTAGAGTAGTGGTCAGAATCCTCATACGTTCCTTTTCTCCGACTTTAACAACCTGACGTTGATGAGTGCCAGTGGACAAAGAAAGAGTCGAACACAAAGCTAATTTAGAAAACATTTTCGGCAACCTCTAGTGAAAAGGAGTAGATCCTATTTAACTCCACAACATAGATAAAAAAAAACAGAACACGGATCGCAACAGATCTACAGAGTCGTCGAAATTAAAGATCAAAGAAATTGAAAGACTGTTATAGCGCGTTATAGGAAATTAAGGGTCAAATACGTTACCCTTTGATTTAACTGATGGGACATATTGACGGCAAGGGTTCATAATTGGGTGCATAAACTTTTGAAGTCCACAGTCGATCTTGGATGGGGAGATCCAATGCTACAGGATAGTTATGTTGGGTTAAGTTGTACAACATTTAAATCACAAATACGGTGCAGATTCTTTATGAAATCTAGCTAAGCGCATGTTGAAGTCCACCATTGATGTGCATTGATGAAGATCCAATGGGTTTGAATTATTTAGCTTTTGAGAGATGCTGGAGGGTTAATTTAAAGGATCGGATGCGAAATATTTGTAAATTTTAGTTGACCGCCAGTTTGACGTCCACTCTGTTGAAGAGACGTTTGGAAATGGTATATTTGGAGAACAATTTGGCCAAATTGCCAACTTTGGAGAATTGCCAAAATTGGTTAACTCTCCAAAATAGTAATTCCTTACTATTTAAAACAAGATTGAAAGACTATGAAGATCAATGATGAATTGATGCCATTATAAGGATCCAATATTTTTTTTATCAAGAGGCATGATTTTCCTTAATAACGTTCTCAAATAATAAAGTTCTTTGAAAATATATATAACCATACAAGACAAATGTATGAAGAGGACCATAGGTGTCTATGAATTTTTGGTAATTGCATATCAAAAGCAAGATCTGAAAAACCGAAGTTAAAACTATTATAAATTAGAGGGTTGTTGGGTGGTTCTTAGGGCAAGTTCAGGCCTTCTAAGGGAATTGTTGCCTCCTTCCAGTCGCGGGTAGAGATTTAGGGTGGTGGGGAATCCTTGGTTGTTTAGCAGGTAGAAAACCAGGGGTGTAGGAGCATCCTTTCTCTAGTGGAAGAAGAATTCATGGGATTAAGTTCTCCATCAAGTTGGTGCTTGTAGAACAATTTTGTATCAGTGTGTTCAAATTTTTAATTGTCCTATTCACATTGGGAATAATTATTTAACTTTTTCTTAATACTAATTTTATATAAAAGGGTTGAAAAAGGAAATATTGATTTTCCACCCACCTCTTAGTATTGTTGGATGAACCAACACCTACCACATAGCACCCTCATCGTCGCCTAACATTTTGTGTAGTTGATGCTCTAGCGCCTCTGCTTAATATTTTAAGCGCTTGGGCCTATTAGCATAAGTTTGTAGGCCCCATAAGGTAAGCTTACTTCCCTTATACGTTTTAAGCCTTCTTTGGACTCCAAAGCTCATGAACTATTTACCCGATCTTTTTAGGTACTTGAGACAAAATTAATGCTAAGAATGGGGTCCCTTTGTGTAGAGATTTTGTACCTTGTCCCACCTGATGAACACCTTCCAAATTTATCTTTCACATGATCATGTATTCCATGCAACACGATTTCCATTTCCATTGCATTATTATTTGTTAGCTCCTTCATGGATGCAGTTTTTTGTAGTCTTTTTAGAGTGATGTAAGCATTTAGAACAGATTTCCAGATATCAAAACCTTGTGCATTTAAATGGAGTCTCATTCTTATAATCCAATCAGATCAGAATTTGATCCATAGAACAGTCGAACCCCATCTGTGGAGTAGATACTTTCATGTTCGTCCATGTGCTCTAGAGATCTTCGCTCCAACTATCAGACTCTCTTGAAGGAATTGACTCCATGATTTAACTGCATCAACTGGAAGGAGGCTCAAAACCTAAGGAAGCTCCAACTCCTTGGATTACTAGCTCCATCTAGAATGAGGCTACATCCCCTTGGTTTTCATAATTTCCAACCTATAAATAGGACTCCAGACCTCAGTAAATTCCAACTCAATAGTTCTACTAGCACCAACTGGATGGAATTCCAAACTCCCTGAGATCACGAGCACCAACCGAAAGGAGACTTCAATCTCCTATCCTTGCTCGATCCTGCCACCCTAATAGGAATAAGAAGAACAATATTCCACTTCCATTGTATCACGGTTTCCATCAACCTATATGTGTATCTATGTCCTTGTATTATTGTATGGATGTCACTATCAAAATCCATGTTCGTCACAAGGACACAATCATTGTCTCTGTCAAAAGGCCACAAAAAATATCGATATCACAATGCTAACTTGTACATACCCCAAATCTTTCATCCAAGAATGGAAACAACTTCTTCCAAGATATACTTCATATGTATAGCAAGACCATAAATATGCCTCCAAAGAGTGTAATCAAATCCCAGAAATAATCACCAATAGACTTCATCTATTTTCACCTTCAAACCCTTACATTATAGACTCATAGTACATTCCAAAAGCTTAGAGAGATCTCATGCCAATATCATTACCATGGAATATTCCAATACAATCACCAATAATATCTATGCCATTGGAGAGTGGTTTTTGATCATTTCTCATTTTGCATATTGGAGAGTGGTTTTTGATCATTTCTCATTTTGCATATTGGAGAGCATAGCTTTTCCATGCTTGTGGAGTGTTTACTCTGCTTGCCTTAGTACCAATTTCGAGGGTGAAAGATTCCCATCCTAATTGGGAATTGGAGAGGACACTATGCATTGGACCATGAGGACACATATTAAGAGGTTGTGGGACCCATTTTTGGCAAGATTCCCCACTACACTTGGCATGATTCTCTCACCAATTCGAGTTCAAGACGAAGGGTAACATACTTGGGGTAGTGTAAGAGGTATTATCCATGGCATGAGTTATGTAAGGTCAAATTGGAGTGGAATAATAAGACCCATGGAAGAGGAAGAGGCATCTTAGAAGAATTGTGACACTTGGGCTAGATTCCCTAGCATCTAGTATGACAACAATGATGAAGATGCTATGACACCTATGACACAAAGTAGACCTGAATGCCGGCATCTGAAATATATGACATGTTAGTGATAAAAATAGCCTCCAAGAAGGTGCACAAGGGAGTTAGGGCAGCCAAAGTGACACCCATTCAAAATGAGGGAATAAGGAGACTAGGAATTGTTGGACAAGTGGCACACATTGGAATCTCTTCCCAAATTGAGTTGGAATGAATCCTTTGGAAGGAATTTGACCCATGGAGGACATGAGAAGTTTATAAAAGTCACAAGAACAAAGAAGGAGAGTAGCTTTTGATCATTTTTATTTGTATCTTTGCAATTTGCATATCTGAAATTCGCAGGTCACTTTTGAGGGGTAAATTTTTGGAGTTTCAAAATCTGAGCACACCAAATTGCTCGCCTCAGTCAATTGCATCTCCCTGTTAAGTCAGAAGTTTGAAATTCCAAGTTTGTATTTTTAGGGTTTCTTTGTCAAACCCTAGCCATATCCAAATCCAGTGGTAAGATCTAAATCTTTTATTTCCATTTGAGTTTCTCATTAAGATGTCTCACTACATAAAGCTTGAGGATAAGATTGAAGGGGATGATAACTTCTGAACATGGAAGTATAGGATTGGGTTAATCTAGAAGAGAATGAATTGGATACCTACATAAGTGAAGAGGTTCCAGTTCCAGAGGGAGATGATGATAAGGCCTTGCATAAGAAAAAATTGGTCAAGGCCAAGAGCATCATTGCAGATTCTATCAAGGGCCATCTCATACCACATGTGTCATCCCTAAAGACACCCAAAGAGATGTTTGACTCCTTGACCAAGTTGTTTGAAGGAAAGAACATAAATCAAAAGATGACCTTGAGGAATCAATTAAAGAATGTCAAGATACAAAATCCAGATACCATGCAGTCACACTTTACAAGGGTCTCTCAGATAAAAGAACAACTTTAAGCCCTTGAAGAAGATATAGAGAATGGAGAAATAGTGATGATCACCTTGAATGGTCCTCCTAGGTCATGGGATTCCTTCATCCAAGGAATTTTTTCTAGGAAGAAGCTCACCACATTCAGTAGGACGTGGGAGGAATGCTCACAGGAAGAAGCTCGAATTGTAGCTTGGAAAGAAAACATGGGTAGTGAAGAGCGGGCTCTCACAGCACACACCAAGAAGAATTAAAACAAGAGGGAGCATCCTCATCACAAGAATGAGATTGTCCCAGGAACAAAAGCAGCTCCCAAAAGAAGAAGAATACTCTGCTAGAGACTCCGGTAGTTCCTGCAAGGAAGCAAAGATTAAGAGGGAGTCCACCCAACAACCAAACCAAGATAAGTATTTGAATTATTATTTCTTGTATAATAAATGATTACTTAAATAATTTTGTTCACTCATATACATACTTATGTTCCTAGATTTAGGATGTATATTATGCATGTTATACAAATATTGCATTAAATTATGAACAAGATTCTACTTATATCCAAGTAATGGGTACTAAGTGGTCTATGGTACTGTACAACATTCCAATGCTACTTATCTAGAATGAAATCTCTTTGCTGACATGTTGGAGTAGTGCACACTCTTAACAATGTTCTGGTAGAGATGGAAGGCATTTATAAAGTTACGGGATATGTGGACAACATTCTTGAATTGTGTAGTGGAAGAGGAAGTATATGTGGAGCAACCACTCGGGTTTGAGACACATGACAGGGAGACTAATGTGTGCAAACTAAAGAAACTACCTTGTATGATTCGAAACAGGCACCCAAGACATGGTATGACAGAATTGACAGCTTCCTGACTAGTTTGGGCTTTACCAAGAGTAAAGCGGATTCCAACCTTCACTACAAGGTTGAGGAGGGAAATCCAGTGATACTCCTACTGTGTGTAGATGACCTGGTTGTGACAGGTGAGGATGGGTTGATTGCTGATACGAAGAGGAAGCTTATTTCCGAGTTCGAGATAAGGGACTTGGGTATGATGCACTATTTTCTAGGCATGGAGGTGTGGCAGAGTGCGGATAGAATATTCCTTGGACAAAGAAGTATGCAGTGGAGATCTTGAACCAGTTCGGGATGATGGACTGTAAGGCCATGGCCACACCTATGGCATCGAACCTGAAGCTATTGAGTGATGCTTCATCAGATTCGATTGATGCCACGATGTATCGTCACATGATTGGGTCTTTGATGTACCTGACAAATACGAGACCAGATATTTGCTTTGATGTAAACACATTGAGTCAGTATATGGTGGAACCTAGGAAAGTTCACCTGATTGTGGCAAAACATGTGATGATATATCTGAAGGGTACATTGGATTATGGACTCAGATATTCCTCAGATAGTGAGTTCAAACTGTATGGGTACACAGACTCAGATTGGGATGGAAGTGCTAAAAATGAAAAGAGTACCTTAGGATCATGTTACTTTAGTTTGGGATCCGGCGTGATCTCATGGCTTAGTAGAAAGAAACCCTATGTTGCACTCAGTATAGAAGAAGTTGAATATGTAGCAGCTTGTTCAGCTTGTGGTGAAGCAATGTGGCTTCGCAAGATGTTGACAAGATTGTTCGATGCATAGATTAATGCTACGGATATACTCTTAGAGTGGAATCAAGTTGATAGAAAATCATGTGTTTCATGATAGATCGAAGCACATCGAGATTAAGTTCCAGTATATCCAGGCTATGGTGCAGAAGGGAGCTGTGAAGCTCGAGTATGTTCCTACAGAGGAACAAGTTGTTGATGTGCTGACTAAGCCTTTGGCTCGTGTGAAGTTTGAAGCTTGGTGTGGTCTAGAGGGATATCTCTAGAAAGAAATACTAATAGAGATCCTATCTGAAAGGATAGATACCTATCTAGGAGGGACGGAAGACCATTACTGGCTTACTGATAGTTCCAGCTCTCACGAGCTAATGCCTGTCCGTAGGGATGGATGCCTCTCCAAGGGTGAGGGTAGATCAGTACTAGCTGATTGATAGTTCTATCTTTCATGATCTGATGCATGCACATAGGGATGGATACCTCTCTAAAGATGATGGGGTGATAGTAGGGTGCACAGTTTTTTTCAGAGACAGTGTAATCAATCCTGAGATGTACCCATGGAGGACTTGAGAAGTTCATAAAAGTCACGAGAACAAAGAAGGAGAGTATATTTTGTGATGGTCCAAGAATATCCATTTATTTCTATTCTAGTATATATATGCATTATTTAATGCTCAGAAGAATCTTAGGTCGAAATACCAAGTGAAACTATGTAAAAATACCAAACAATGCATAAATGGAGCCATTTTCCCTATATCTTGTTGCCGGAGCTTGAAGATACATTATTTCGAATTGTATAAGTCAATATTTGTGATTTTTTTGATATATGGAGTGTCATTAATGTTATGAAGAAGTTTAATTAACATTGCACAATTCCTTTGAACCTAAATCTCGAATTTCATAACCAGTGGTGAAGTTTACTAGGATTTCCCCCTAGTATGTGAAGACATGTATACAGACATATGATTTATGGTAATGGAAGAAGCCTATAGAAACTAATTGATGATGGATTGGAGAGATAATTGAATTTCTTTATCAATACCATGTCTCTTTTCTAAATATTGGAAAGGTCTTACAACATTTGGGAAGCCATCTTTGTCCCGTACCCTTGGGGGGTTTGAACCTCGATTTGACTAGTAAAATTCCCCCACTTCTCCTGAAGTTAAATGGATGTGGCAAAGGTATTCTGATATTAGTCTACAATCACCAATGAGGTTCCCTTTTATGTCTTAATACCATTCATATACCTTTAGACCCAATTCGAAATCCTTGAAAGAGTCTTTTGGAGCCATCTACCCTTGGGGGCTTCAACATAGATTTTCCTAGTAATTCTGCCTTTCATTCTCTAATTGTAAATGCAAGTGCCTGAAGTATTTTGGAAGTTTCCAAGCCTATAATAGCTACATAAATGTGTCATATTACACCTCAACGGTTATGAATATTTTTCAAATGTTTTTTTCAAATTCTTAGGTATTTTTTATGTTTCTAAAATTTCCTCTATATGGGTTATTGGTTTATCTTGGTTAGACATTGCTTATTAAAATATGTAGAGATGAACAATGCAAATTTTGTCTCTTTTTATGTCCCAATACCTTTCAAACACCTTCAAACCCAAATCAGAAGCATTTGAAGCCATTTGGAAGCATTCGAGTCATTAATAGTCTAAGGGTTGATTTGGCCAAAAATTGCAATTTTCCAATTGTAACTAATTTATTAAAAAGAGACACTACATGAACAATAGAATTATGCAGCTAATATGAAATGGGTTGTGTAAAAAAACAACACCAACCTTAGATGTTATGGCTACGACATGTGATCTCTCCTTCTTTTCCTAATTTAATGTTTCATCTCAATGCCATCTTGGAATATTGATCTTGTTATTTAGACTTCTCTTATCTCTTATGGTCATCTCTCCCTCTTTTGCATCGACTTCTTCCCATGTTACACTATATATTCTACAAACCCATCTACAATCAATGTCTAGAAATGTTATAATTGATCAAACAAGTGATTTCTTCAAATTGTTAGCATTTTTGTCTTTATGTTTTTTAAATTTATTCTATATGGATTCAAGGGTTATTGAACATTAATATAACATTGCTTATTAATGTTTATAGAGAGTAAGAATGCAAATATTGTCACTATTCTAAGTTTTCTACATAAGGTCTCTCACTCCAAGGGCGGAGGTGGAAAAGGCACTAAAAATTTGGATGACTCACACCCAAAGTTGCAAACATGTAGCAACGTGGCAGAATTATGATGCAAACCCACCCAGAAGCAAATCGATGGTGGAAATGGGTTCCTGCGCTAGAAAGTGCACGGTGGTTAAACTTGTAAAAGGTGGAGTGGAAATTAAACCGCTTACCACGTGGCAAGCATTGGTGGAGTGCGCTATGAAAAGCAGTTAAATTTAAACCGTTCATCGCAAGTTCCGAAACCACCTAAGCATATGTTCTATAAAAGGTTTGTTCGAAGTTTTTAAAAGAAAAATTGTCTCTTATTGCATGGAGGAAAAGAATCCGCAGGAAACACGTCATTGTCTTCGTCAACTGGAACAGCAAGCTCACTTCACAGGTAGCTTGAAACCCTCAGTGTTTTGATTTTGTGTCCCAAATGGAGAAAACCCAAGACCTTCTTCCCTTTAATGAAAGTTTAGATGAAAACAAGATGCTTGTATTTGACAGGGAAAGGGATATTTTCGACCCTGTTTTGTTTGTGTGTAGTATTTCCCAGTCTAAGGAGAAATTAATGGAGATTAAGTCACAGGGAAAGGATGTATTTAATGTTTTTGTTTCTTTTCTGTACTATTTTTGTGTCGAAAAAACTCTACACTTCCCCGAATTTGTTTGTTGATGTGCAGTGAATTATTAGCAAGGCCAAAGGGTATTCATTAATGTAAAAATGACCAAAATTCTATGCCGAGTAAATGCGCAGACTGTTCGTGAGGTTCTACATTTACCTGAAACATTTCCCAAAATCCCTCAGTCATTTAACGAAGAAAATTTGGCAAAGTTTTATAGAAACTGTAGTCCTGCAGAAAAAGACAAGTTTTTATTACAAGTCTTGAAAGATGGTCATTCACATGAAAACCTATCGTTCCCTTTGAGTATTGATGTCTTTCAGCAAGATACCTGTTTAGTTTTGTCCTTTTTGAGTCAAATTTTAGGTCTAGATAGTGATTAGTCAATCACGGAAGTTATGTTAGGTTTCCTTCTCCAAGTAATTTCACCAGAGTCACATTCGAGTCCGGTGTGTTGTTTTAATTTTGATGAATTCCTAGCTGAAGCGATTCATGGCCAGTTGGTGAATTTCAACCATTTGAAGCATTTCAGATATTAGTCATATCTCATGAAGATGGTTGTGTGTTCAAACATTTCAGAATCGAAGTTTCTTGATACCATCTTTTCTCATGACCTTCCTAAATAGGTCAATATGTTTGTGTTCACCCATAAAATCATAGCAGGAGTTTACAGAATTATTTTTAATGCTGAAATGCCCCGAGTGTTAGAAGAAATGAAAGAAAATTTGCATCCTACACCAGAAGGCCAAACAGGTGATTGGTTCTTGTATAGAGAACATACTATAATTAGCGTGTATGGTTTTACTGGAGCACCATATCGGTTGCCAGCCTTTTTAACAGCGAGGGTTTTTGCCTTGGAATTTATTAGACAAAGGTTGCATTCAGAAGAAGAACATTTCCGTGCTTTCAAAAAGCATCGGATGTGAAATTCCCTCTTAAAGTTGGTCCATTCATCATTAAGAATAAGGAAACCCTCTCTATGGTAGAAAAATTACTGAATATTATGGATTTCCAAGAGGCTGAAAGGATTAATTATGATCCTCATCAAATTATATTGCAAAGGAGACATCAAAATGGATACAAGGCTTTTGATCATCAAACAATAGAAAGATTGAAAGAAATGTCAAATTTATTCAAATTTGAACAAGATAATAAAGAGGCGAATATGGAACAAATAGGCAATTTGGCAATGTTGGTTCAGACACCAGCTAAATATGATATCACTAGTAAGAGAAGTATTTCAAAAGTTGATAGTATGGAAGTCGATCAAGAAATTTCAAGGAAGAAATCAAAAGTGGAATGACAGAAGGAAATTATTAGTATGGAGGAACGAGATTCAATTGTTCCAGAAAAAACTAGTTTGATTTCGCCGCCACCTACAAAAATAAAGGAATATTTTTCTTCAGAAATAAAGGAATATGGAAGTAACTCTCAATATAAGTACATATTTGATGTCCTTTCACAATATACATCAAAGAGGAATCAGTATTTGGAAGAAACTAAAAAATTGTACCCTCAAGTAAGAACACTGACAGAACAAAACGTTTCCCTTCTTACAGCTACGGATCCAGGAAGAAACACTATAAGGTTTGCAGTGGTGAACGATGAGAAAGTTTTTGAAATGGAATATAAGCTTGATGCGATTAATATACCAGATAAGATTCAATTGCATAAACAAATAGGAGATGTCATGTATTTTGATTTATTGCAATTCAATTTAAAAATTTCTAAATTGCAGTCTATGATAGCAAAGCTGGAGAGTCACTTAAGGCAAGAGAAGGAAGAAAACAAAGCAAATTCGATCTAGATCCAAAGACTACAAGTGGACCATGTGACCATGGGAGCCGAGCCAGGGAACAACCAGTGTACCAAAAGGCTCATTGATGAAAAAGAAAATACCATTCAAATTCTCAAGACAAAAATGAAGCTGCCAAATAATCAACATGTGCAATATCCAGAGTCGACAACATTACAACAAGAAAAGGAATCCATATATCAAGAAATGATGGATCACAAAGGTAAAATTTTAAAGTTACAAGATGAAAAGCATGCTTGGGAAAAATAAAGGATTGAATTATTGTCAAAATTTCATTGTTGAATACCAATCAGATTGAAACTATCCAAGCACCAGAGAAGTGAGGGGATCAATCTCTATGTATAGATGAAGGACAAATGGAAAATTCCTCCACTGAGGAACTGACCAGTGCTATGTCACAAATTATTCCAAAAGATGTAGAGATAGAAGAGTTGAAAGCTGGAAAACCAGAAGTTGAAAGAGGAAGTAATTCGAAATTCTGGAGCAAAGATAAAGGTTTTGAGTGATAGAAATCAACTAAAAAAGAAAGTTGATGAATTAAAAGATAAATTGACAGGTTCGCTTCCATTACACGGAGCTAAACACCTTATATGGGATGCGATATTAGTGGAAGTCACCAAATTCTAGTCTTATTTGAATTTTATAGCAGATAAAGATGCTATAGCAAACATAGCTCTCCAAAGTTGTATAGTGGCCACATAGTGGCAAACAAGACATTACGCAAAAGGCCTTCAGAAATAGCTCAAAATACAGTCAGTTTGTTAAAAACTCTAACCCAACTAGATATGCAGTGTTTTGGAATCAAAGATAGACCATCAATCATCATTTTGTCAAGAAGAGTTATTGGCAAGCATGATCGTGTTAAAGAAGTAGAAGACATGGCGTAACAAATGGTCCTTTAAGTTCAAAATTTTAAGGAATTATTTCTGGGGCCTTTTGAATGTGGTCTACCTTCTTTTTGGAGTGCCAGTGGAGAATTAATGACTCAAGAAAATTAACACAATTTGATAGTATAGGCTTGTATGGATCACTCGAAATTTGAAGGTTTGGTTAAAGGATTAACTGGAAAGACAATAATTGATAAATTGGCTGATGATTTTGAAATACTTGAACAATTTGTAATGATTAAGAAGGGCCTGCCAGATGTATGTTAGACAAAATGCATAGAATTTGAGGTGATGGTGAAAGAAAGGATGGATTATGAAATCCCAACTCAAGAGCAATGGAAAATTGTTGAAATATTTGGGAAATCAAAACACAGGTTATGTCAGAAATAAATATTCATGTGTATTAATTTTAAATGACATTGCGGTTCCTTTGTTAACTGCCTGAGTGTTACATCAGACAGATTTCTTTAAAATTTCTTTTTTTAGTGAAGAATTCAAAGAATGTTTTGTATAAATTTTGATTTTACAAAGTAATAGGGGTTGGATCCAAAACTGAGATTCATATGTTGTTACTTTCTTTAGTCTTTTAATTTCTCTTTTCTAAATGTATTTCGTGTTACACCATCTTATCGCTTTGCCTCATAGTTGACTGTAATATCTGAGTTAGAATTAATTTTATATGCTCCTATCCACACATTTAAATATTGTCAATGTTCTTTCTTCCAAATTAATGCAGAATTCATCCTAGAATGGAGATTGGCTAAGTTATAACATATAAACAATATTTATCCCGACTTCCGACCTCCGACAAGAAGGATCGTCCGCCCCTTCGTTTATTATAAAATTGTGAACAACTATATCCAACCATTCACTTGTATCCAGAATGGTGAACAAAAGAAGGATCGAACGACCCTTCTTGCAGTCTAGAACTATTTTGAACAGAATACTGGGAAGAAGAAAGGTCGACCGACCCTTCATTTATGAGTGAATTGTAAAAATATTCAACCTGCCTAGGCTAGGACAACAATTCCAGACTCCCGATTTCCGCAATGAATAGTTGGGATCGGTATATTGGCTAAGTTATAACATATCAACAATATTTATCCCGACTTGCGACAAGAAGAATCAGTCACCCCTTTGTTTAGTAGAGAACTGTAGACACCTATATGTTACAATTCGCCTGTATCTAGAGTGGTGAACACAAGAAGGATCGACTAACCCTTTTTGCAACCTAGAACTATTTTGAACAGAATACTTGGCACAAGAAAGGTCGACCGATCCTTCTTGCACCCCGCATGAGGATTTCATCACCTTTTTTGAAGACACAAATATATTGCGGATTGCGGATACCTATATTTATTAAAACCTTCCATCAATTCCGCTATCCCGCAACCCGCAATGCATATTGCGGGATGGGACAACAATTCTCGACTCCCGACTTCCACAGTAAATAGTGAGGAACGGATATTGGTTAAGTTATAACATATAAACAATATTTATCCTAACTTCTGACCTTCGACAAGAAGGATCATCCGCCCCTTTGTTTAGTATAAAATTGTGAACACCTATATCCAGGAGTTCACATGTATCCAGAATGTTGAACACAAGAAATATTGGCCGACCCTTCTTGCAGTCTAGAACTATTATGAAAATAATACTTGGTAGAAGAAGGGTCGACCTCCCCTTCATTGCATGGAAATATTTAACAAATGCAAGGTATCCATTTAGTTACAGTCAAAATGCTTTGGTCTGGTGGAAAAGAACAGATAAGAAACAATCCAATCAATACTCTTTAATAAGTTTTATTTGTTACCTCTGTATGATTTGTAGATATTGTTGTCCAATAATTGTCCAAGCTTAATTTGTTGATGTATTTGTAACTTCAAAAGATATTCACTTGTATTACACTTGTACTTTATTGTATATCCAATAGAGATGTATTATTCCTCTGATTGGAAGTGTCGTCATTTGTATTTGCAAGTTTTGCAAGTTACATTGTAAGTGTCGTCATTTGTATTGATGGGTTATTAGACCACCAGTGTGGGGTCGTCCCTAGTTAGGTCATGTGGTTGGGTTATTAGGCTTCCTTAGGAAGTCGTCCCTGTTGGTTTATTGGCAAGTCAAGTCAATGTATGAATAGAGGGTGTGCCTCTCTCATTCTATTCATTCACTCACTTCTCAAGCTCGCATAGCTAAGAGAGAAAGTGGTGCACAAGTGGAGGAGGAGGAGTATTTGTTAGATACATCTCTTCGGGTTTGATCATTGTGATCTTGGTTTGTGGCTTATCTTATCTCTGAGGAAGTTGCGGTGTTTTTCACCTTCTTGGTATTCCCCGAAGAAACTCTGTGTCTCTTGTGTTGTTGTGTCTATGATTGATATGCTATAGATATGCTGTACATGTTATTCTCTTAGTGATTCTAAATGATAATGGAATGAAATTATCGAAAAATTAACATGGTATCAAAGCTGACCTAAGAACAAGGCACTATGCAGCTATGAAAGCTAGGGCTTCTGAATATTTGGGTTTCTCTCCATAGATCATCAAAGGCAGGAGGCTAGATTGACTCTCCTAGCAAGGGCGCATATTTCTGTTGAGACAGAATTCAATTCTGAGCATTTTTAGTTTTGACCTAATCTCTGCTGTGGGAAATTAGGGTTTTGGAGAAAGTTGGAATTTTTGGAATCTGAATCCACGGTTAGATACTCCTCAAGAAAATTGAAGTTTAGATCATTGGATCAAACTTTTTGTTTGGGAAGAAGGGTGGGCTTTATCAAACCCTAGTTCGAGGTCCTGTCGAGTGAATCTGAAAGTTTCAAAGATGATTTTGAGGGGTCAAATTTTGCAGTTTTCAAATTTGGAGTATACCAGCTTGGCTAGCTCAGCAAGGTGCATCTTTCTATCCTTTCATAAGTTTGAAATTCAAATTTTGAATTTTTAGGGTTTCTCTAACAAACCCTAATCTAGCTCCAGATCCATTTTTCAGCAAATCAAGTGGTAAGACCTAATAACTTTTCTATTTCCATTTGAAGTACTCTTTAAGATGTCTCACCACACCAAGCTTGAAGATAAGCTTGAAAGGGCTGATAATTTTCGAGCCTGGAAGTATAGGATTGGGTTAATCCTAGAAGAGAATGAGTTGGACAACTGCATAAAGGAAAAGGTTCCAGTTCTAGAGGGAGAAGAGACTAAGGCCTTACACAAGAAGAACATGGACAAATCCAAGAGAATCATTGCTGATTCTATTAAGTACCATCTCATACGCCATCTGTCTTCCCTAAAGACACCTAAGGAGATGTTTGACTCTTTGACTAAGTTGTTTGAAGGAAAGAACATAAATTGGAAGATGACTCTGTAGAACCCATTGAAAGGGGTAAATATCTAGAATGGAGAGCCCATCCAATCCTACTTTTCAAAGGTCTCTCAAATCAAGGAACAACTTGAAGTTGTGGATGAAGTGGTGGAGAATGGAGAAATTGTCATGACCACATTGAATGGCTTGCCTAGGTCATGGGACTCTTTCATCCAAGGAATATGTGCAAGAAAGAAATTGATCTCTTTCAGTAGACTATGGGAGGAATGTTCACAAGAAGAAGCTAGGATTTTGGCTCGAGAAGAAAAGATGGGAAATGAAGATCAAGCTCTCACAGCTCACACTAAGGGAAGCAAGTTCAAGAGGGAGAAATCTCATAACAAGAAACATCCTCACTTCCATCAAAACAAGAAATATCTCTCCCATATTCGATGTTACTCTTCTGATGAGAAAGGACATTATGCCTCAAAATGTCCCAAGAATAGAAAAGAATTCAACAACAACAACAACAAAAACAAGAACAACAAGAAGAGATATCATGCTCATCCTGCTGAGGATGATGAACCTCCCAAGAAGAAGACTAGAGCAGAAAGTGATGACCCATCAAGTGAAGATGAATATGTCTTAAGCTCTGCTCTCTCAGGTACTGTTACACATGGGTGTAATGATTGACTTATTGATAGTGGGTCTTCTAAACACATGATTGTGTTTAAAGAATCCTTTATGGACCTATCTAAACATGAGTCACCTCACAAGGTGAAACTTGGGGATGAATATCAATATCCTATAAAAGGAAGTGGTGAAGCCTCCTACATGCTAGACTCTTGGAAGTATTTGAAAATGAAAGATGTTCTGTATGTACGTGGAATCAAGAAGAATCTTTTCTCCATATCATCTTTGGATGCAAAGGGGATACAAGTTGCATTTGTGGATGGCCAAGTACTCATGTGGCCAAAGGGTAAGACCATAGATGATGCAATAGTAATTGGAGAGCAAGAGGGAGGATTGTAAAAATTAAAGGGACAACTTGAACATGCCATGGTTCATGAATCCATGGAGCCAAGTGAACTTTGGCATAGAAGGTTTGCACACATGCACTATAGAGCACTACTAATTGCAAGCAAAGTAGTAGAAGGTCTTCCTGAAATCCAGTCAAAGCATGAAGGTATTTGCAAAGGATGTGCAAAAGGGAAGAACACAAAGAAGGAATTTCCAAGCAGTGAAAGCAAAGCAAAAGGAATCTTGGAGATTATCCACTCTGATGTATGCAGTCCAATGTCATCTAGTTCTTTGAGTGGGTATGTATACTATGTTTCCTTCATTGATGATTTCTAGGAAGACTTGGGTTCACTTCTTGAAGATTAAAGATGAAGTGTTTGATAAGTTCAAGGAATTCAAAGCCTTGATATAAACTCAAACTGATAAGAAGATCAAGACCTTCAGATCTGACAATGGCAGAGAATTCACTTAAGGATATTTCAAGAAGTTATGCAGTGATTCATGGATTAAGAGGGAGTTGACTACTCCTTACAATCCACAACAGAATGGAGTTGCAAAAAGGAAGAATAGAACTATCATGGAAATAGCATGGGCGATGCTTCATGACCAATATCTTCCTATGCACCTATGGGTAGAAGCAGCTATGACAACTGTATATGTACATAACACAACACCTCACAAGATAATTGACAACAAGACACCAGAAGAAGTTTTCTCTGGTAAGAAACCTGAAGTTATTAATCTTAGAATATTTGGTTGTCCTATGTACACACACATTCCAAAGGGAAAGAGGACAAAGCTAGATCCTTCAGGAAAGAAGGGCATCTTTGTGGGTTACAGTGAAAGCTCGAAGGCTTACAAAATCTACTTTCCAAGATTCAAGAAGATTAACATGAGCAGTGATGTAACATTTGATGAAGGCTCAGCATACATCAAATCAAGGAAGACACCTATTGAAGACAATGAAGAACCAAGGGTAACTAGAATTCAATACACCACTATGAATGAAGCAATTCCAGAAGAAGATCATGAAATTGAAGATCCACAAGAACCTATAGATCCACCCCGTGAGAAGAACTCTCACAAGAGAAAACCTGCTTGGGCTAGCGAGCTGATCCAAGATGTAGAAAGATATGGCATTCTAGAGGGGGAACACAGAGAAAGAAAAAGGACTAGGTCACACACTAGTTATGTTGACCTACTCTTTGATATTATGAACAAAGAACCTTCCAATTATGAAGAAGCGGTGGAAAAGAAAGAATGGAAGAATGCCATGGTCGAGGAATACCAATCGATCATGAAGAATGATGTTTGGGATGTGGTCCCAAGACCTGGAGGGATGTCTGTTGTGACTTCCAAGTGGATCTATAAGATCAAGCATCCTACATATGGTAGCATAGATAAATACAAGGCGAGTTTTGTAGTTCATGGCTTCTCCCAGAAAGAGAGAATAGATTATGAAGAAACTTTTGATCCTGTAGCCAGACACACTCCCATCAGAACAGTACTTGCTCTGGCTGCAGTGATGAAATGGAAGATACACTAGATGGATGTCAAGACAGCTTTCTTGAATGGTGTAGTCAAAGAGGAAGTGTATGTGGAGCAGCCACTTGGTTTTGAGACACATGACAGGGAGTCATATGTGTGCAGATTGAAGAAATCTTTGTATCGCTTGAAGCAATCTCCTATAACTTGGTATGGTAGGATAGACAACTTTCTATCTAGTTTGGGATTTATCAAGAGTAAAGCAGATTCCAACCTTTACTATAAGGTTGAGGAAGGCAATCCAGTGATACTACTACTGTATGTGGATGACATGTTTGTTACGGGTGAGGATAGATTGATTTCCGATATGACGAGGAAGCTTGCTTCCAAGTTCGAGATGAAGGACTTGGTGATGATGCGTTACTTTCTAGGTATGGAGGTGTGGCAAAGTGCAGATGGGATATTCCTTGGACAAGGGAAGTATGTAGTAGAGATACTGAAGTGATTCGGGATGATGGACTGCAAGGCCATGGCCACACCTATGGCATCAAACCCGAAGCTTCTGTGTGATGCTTCATTTGAGCCGGTTGATGTCATGATGTATCGTCAGATGATTGGGTCCTTGATGTACTTGACGAACACGAGACCAGATATTGCTTTGCAGTGAACACATTGAGCCAGTTCCTGACAGATCCCACAGGTGTTTACCTAGTTGCCGTAAAGCATATTCTGAGGTACCTGAAGGGTATGATTGATTATGGGATCAAGTATGATGTGAATCAAAAGTTTAACCTAGAGGGCTATGTTGATTCAGATTGGGCAGGCAGTGTTGCAGATAGGAAGAGCACTTCGGGGTGTTGCTTCAATATGGGATCAGGTGTGATCTCTTGGTATAGCAGTAAGAAGTCCTACATAGCACTGAGTATAGCCGAAGCAGAGTATGTCGCATCTTGTTTGGCCAGTTGTGAGGCAGTATGGCTTAGGAAGCTACTGTCTCAGTTATTTGATCTTCCGTTGGATGCTACTTGTATCTATTGTGATAACCAAAGTTGTGTGAAGTTGTCAAAGAACCCAATGTTCCATGATAGGTCGAAGCACATTGAGATCAAATATCACTATATCGGGGATATGGTGCAGAGAGGAGCAGTGAAGCTCCTGTATGTTGCGATGGATGAGCAGGTTGCAGATGTGTTGAAGAAACCACTATCCAGAGTGAAGTTTGAGTACTTCAGAGAAAGGCTTGGTGTTCTTTAGATAGAAGATACTTCAAGGAAGAAGTGATGGGACACATCTGCAGGAGAGATTCCAAGCATGGTGGTAGGAGGTTCCTTCCCATGGTTGTGGATGTATGTGTTGTGTGATGAACATCAGGACGATGCTCCAGATGATGTTCTGTATGACTATGATCAGGTGGATCATATATGATGATATGCATCAGTTGGATGCTTTGTATGATCAGGTGGATCATATATGATGATATGCATCAGTTGGATGCTTTGTATGATCAGTTGGATCATGTATGATGATATGCATTAGTTGGATGCTTTGTATGATTAGTTGGATCATGTATGATATGCATCAGTTGGATTCTTTGTACGATCAGTTGGATCATATGTGATGATAGGTATCAGGTGGATGCATTGTATGATCAGTTTGATCATGTGTGATGAGCATCAGGTCCATGCTCCAGATGATGTACTGTATGATGATCAGGATGATCAGGTGTAATGAGCATCAGGTCGATGCTCCAGATGATGTGCATCAGGATGGTGCACTATATGATGATCGGTATGATCATGAGTATCATGTTGATACTCCATGGTCATGGACAGGTTGTGCAGGTAGCATAGAAAAGATCTTGGGAGATTCGGACAGGTTGAGCTATGTGCTCATAAAATACTGGGATGCACTTTCGAGGTATTGCTACAGTTTCGCATAGAAAAGATCTTGGATATCCAGACAAGTTAATTTGTGTGCTAGTAAAAGTTCCTGGGATGCTCTATATAGATCTTGTAGGTTGCAAGATGCTCTTTAAAGGTTTTGCGAAAGTTCACATAGAAAAGATCATGGAGATCCGGATAGGTTAAGATGTGTGCTAGTAAAAGATCTTGGGATGCTCTATAGAGATCTTGCAGGTTGCAAGATGCTCTTTAAAGGTTTTGTGAAGGTCACATTTAAAATATCCTGGAGATCCAATAGGTTGAGCAGTGTGCTTGTAAAAGTCCTGGGATGCTCTTTCGAGGTTTTGTTGACGCACGTAATTAGTCCTAGGATCCACAGTATGGCCAGAGATGATGAAGACCTACAAGAGGCTAGGCCTACATCCAACATGAAAAAGGGATGGCTCTATAGAACTTCCTATGATGAGAAGAATTCAAAGATAGCCCAGTGATCGAGATGTCGAGTACAACAACACTGATGATGATGATGCTCCATGATCCAGTGATGATGATCCAACTCCAAAATTGAAGACTTGCGCCAATATTTATTGATGACCTGTGTCTAGAGAATAGCTTCCTAGTTAAGAGGGAGTGTTGATGTATTTGTAACTTCAAAAGATATTCACTTGTATATTAGATTTGTACTTTATTGTATATCCAACAGAGATGTATTATTCCTCTGATTGGAAGTGTCGTCATTTTTATTTGCATGTGTCGCAAGTTACATTGTAAGTGTCGTCCTTTGTATTGATGGGTTATTAGACCACCAGTGTGGGGTCAGCCCTAGTTAGGTCATGTGTTTGGGTTATTAGGATTCCTTAGTAACTTGGCCCTATTGGTTTATTGGCAGGTCAAGTCAATGTATAAATAGAGGGTGTGCCTCTCTCATTTTATTCATTCACTCACTTCTCAAGCTCACATAGCTAAGAGAGAAAGTGGCGCACAAGTGGAGGAGGAGGAGTATTTGATAGAGACATCTCTTTGGGTTTGATCATTGTGATCTTGGTTTGTGGCTTATCTTATCTCTGAGGAATTTGTGGGGTTTTTCACCTTCTTGGTTTTACCCGAGCAACTCTGTGTCTCTTGTATTCTTGTGTCTATGATTGATATGCTGTAGATATGCTATACATGTTATTCTCTTAGTGATCCTGAATGATAATGGAATGAAATTATCGAAAAACTAACATAATTAAGGTTGCCATCTATTCAATGCATGTAAATTCCATTTTTAATACCAGAAATATTTTCAAATTATCAAGTGGCCTGCATATACTTTTGTCCAAATATTCAACCTCTGAAGGATAGGGTGTCAATTCATGTATATGAAGAATGGTGAACACTGAAAGAATACTAAGCACAATAAGGGTCGACCGACCCTTCATTCATGAGATAAATGTATACACAACAAAACCCCTTTCACTGGCCCCTTCGGCATCACCTTGTAAACAGGTTGAAGTCTAACCCGAAGTGAATATGGGGGTTGCATAATCAATATTCTCTTAACCATGGCAATGCCGAGATGTCGTTATGATCTTTGCATAATGTTCTATTAACATCAACTAACTAATGGGATAGAACACCAGATGACTTCGCACTTGGTAGCTATCGCAGTATATAGAACTATGTTGAATCTCTACTATATTCACCAGTTAGCTACGAATTCGTCAAACTATGTGTTTCTTCTTCACAATCATGCACTTGTATTCCAATTAATCAACGTGCAATTACCATTCACATACATATAAATTAAGTACAAAAGCTCACATAAACTCATACACATAAACAAGAAGGATCGACCTCTCCTTCTATTATGATCGCTCGTTCTATGATCGATCCTTATCTCAAACGACTCTATAAAATGATCATTCGATCTCTCATGGATAATGCTAGCAGATTTGTTCTTAATCAATCAATTGATTTTGAAAATGAGGGGCCGTTCCTTAACCATCTATCATTAGCATGGACATTTGCAAGTATACATCTAATATTAAAACACTAATTTATAATTATAGACATTGTATGCATTCTTATATTGACTATTTTGCAGATAAAGCATGCCTTCATTGTTGAGCCTCAGTAACTACCAGGAAATCCCTTTCATTGAATTGATAAAAGATCACTACCTTAATCCATTCACAAATGGATGGTATGTTGAGATGTAAGAACCAGATAAGTTGTACCCGGATTATATCT
This sequence comes from Larix kaempferi, assembly GCA_027924585.1. Classification (NCBI taxonomy): domain Eukaryota; kingdom Viridiplantae; phylum Streptophyta; class Pinopsida; order Pinales; family Pinaceae; genus Larix; species Larix kaempferi. The sequence continues at coordinate 310,678 of BSBM01000767.1, read as the reverse complement.
ATTCCACTTGAATGAGGAGGGAGCTCAGACAAAAGATGGAATATTGACATATGCGTATCTCGTTCAATCTAATGAACAATTGTGAGTTCAAGTTGAAGCGGTTGATGGTAAAAAGTGTTGCCTTGTACAGCTTGATCTTATGGTTTGTAGTTATCGACCAAATCTAATGAAAAGTGGTCCCGATCTAGATCCGATTTCCTGTGCAAAGCAAGGGTGGGTTTTTCCCTTCTATGATGTTTCTAATCATTCCAGAATTGATACAGCATCATCCTTGAAGAAAGGAATTTTGTTGGTATGGAGGAAAGGAATGTTGGTTGGGAAAACTTCCTTTGTATTGCATTACATGAATATTAGTAAGAAGTCAATAACGGTAAGCCATGAAAGGATTCGTATGTACAACAAAAGAACATTTCTCCAATTTATTGTAAAATATGTGGACAAATCTTTCTTCAAACAACTCAAAGGATGTCCTTATAGAGCGATGATGTGGAAAGCGACTAAGAGCTTCAAAATTTTAAAAGAAGTTCAACAAGAGCAGATCAAATTCTTTTTGTTCAATGAGAATGTTTTTTCCATTGAGGTAACAAGATGTGTTGTTGTGCCTCTGCACTTACAATATCGAAAGGTTGATGAGGAGGTCATGCGAAAGATGGTTTTATCTCTTCTCCATACATCTACAACAACATTGAGAGATGCTATTCTATTGCCTTTTGATAAGGAGACCACATTGTCTTTTCTTCCTATAAATGAAGAAGAAATTAATTTTCCATCAGTAAATTTTTATATATTGGAGGGGCAGCATACTATTTCTACACAGAAAATAATCATTATAGATGATCGATATAAAGAGCTCCATTCAAGGTATTGGCATCGAACAACTCATCTTCTACATAGAGATGTTCCTCAACACATCATCAGCAAATTATGCAAACAACAAAATTTATCAAACAAGGAATTTTTAGAGACTCCATTCATTTCTCAAGTTGAAAAAGCAAGGGAGAAATGGATATCCTACAGTATACCATCCCGCCCTGGAAAGGGAAACGTTCCAAGTGATGCTTGGTAGGTATAACAATTTTCTTCTTATCAATCAAAGTCTTTAGATTGCTTCCTGTGTTATGAAATTAGCAAATTAATTGAAATATTCAATTTTATATGTTTGTAGTCTTTCTAAGTTGAATGTATGGATATCTTTCTTGTTCAACATAAGGAGAGCCTTAAAGACAAGCTAACTCTTGTTTTGACATCGGATCGACTGTGGAGCAAATGGATGTCTGTATCTGAGCTTTACAAAAGTGGCTCATTGCCATGCTCACCCAAGAGCAGTGGTTAGGATGATTTTGTTTCAAATAAAATAAAGAGTTATGGACCTAATTATTTTAGACCATTACGTGCTCTTGATGAAGATGAATTGACCGCTGTGGTGGTCAGTATAATCAACGGATCGGTTTGGATGACTACATCAGTCGAGAAAAATGTTTGCGCACAAACTTTAAATCAATATTGCAAACGAATCAAGGATGATAGGTGAACCAGGCATTCGATCGTTGAATATCTCAAAGTTAATGATGTTCAAAGTGATCCGATCACAGATTTTCACTGACCATAACATCATTGAAATATATAAAATTGCACGAAACCATCTCCAGCCTTTGTGTAGTATTTTATGCTCCAAAAAGCAAGCAAAATCTCCGAGTAAAAAGAGAAAGAACGAATCTGAAGTGGATAATGGTACCCAAAATACCAATTGATGCTCATAAAATATTGAATCTATATATCAATAAAGAGGGGATGGGAATGTCCATTGGCGACATCGAAAATAGTTCATAGTTTGCTTGTCAATGTTGTTATCCTGAATCTTTGGTCAACACACTCAAATTAATTCCATTTTTTTGTGCGGCAGTCAGCTATGAATTTGTTGCTGTGGATATGTGTAATTGTGATAGTCCATGGACAGAACAAGACATGTTTGCATTTTTGTACTACTTAGAAACAAATGAAGAGGCATGTACTTGTATTTTTTAAGCTGATATGGAAAACTCTTGTATGATTTCTAAAGCTTTCACAATTTTCAGCAAGAAATAAAAAAAACATGTTACACCGAATCCTACAAAGGGAGCTTATAGAGAATCTCCAAGGACTTGTTTATAGAATTCTCTATTATATAGTGTTGGAGCATTGGAAGGGATAAGGATATTTTATCTACTTTTGAAATTGATATGGATTGGGAGGATGAGGGCCTATCGATGATTGGTTTACCTCGGCCCAAGGTTAACAACGATAGTGCGAGTGTCACCTACTCAAATTTTTAGACTATTTATTTTATTGCAAAAACATTATGTTAAATTATAATTACAAAGTTTTGTAATTATGACCAAATATGGTCAAGGATGATTGTAATGACATATTATTATTATTTAATAAATTAAAACAGGAGACAAACACCAAGGGAACTGTTGAATGAGTGTTCACTGACCCACTAGGAGGAATGGAAGCTGTTAGAAGGCATGGGATAGGTGTCAGCATTTGCACTCCACCACTAGCTATTGGTTATGGGAAAACTACCCCTAAATTTGTGTCATTATCCCCTAGGTGGGTGGAACAGAGCTGTTAGCTCATTAATGACTAGGTTAACTACTAAAAAGGCCTAGGAAACCTAGGGAAGGCAATTCGAATTGAGTAGGGAGCTCCATAATTATTTTTCTGCAGAAACAATTTCTCAAGTGTATCAACTGATCACTGAGAGATTCGAATAGGGAGGCTAAGTGGAAGTGCATTGTGAGTTTGCTAAAATTATTCTGAGAAGGAAACCAGAGGTGCTGGTGCGGGTCTCTTTGATTGCTAAGTCTAGATGACTGAATGATCTACATTGTCGCTGCAAGTTGATGACCTAAAGCTTCTACAAATTCTTCTTCCTAGTGGTTCATTGAACAAGCTTGGGGGTCCTAAGGCAAGTAATTTGGCTATCTTCAGGAGTAGGTTGGGTGGAACAGGCTCCTTGGGTTGTTTGTTTCTCCTACATTCATCAGGTTCTACTATTTTGTCTTGTATATTTTCAGTTGAATGAATTAAGTTGTTTTATTAAACCTCTAACCCTTTTTCCTCGTTTGATAATGAAGACTTATTGACTAAATTGTTTAGCTGAAATGTATATTCTAGGTTTTATTTCCAAAGTCTTCCACCTAGTTTTATAAGCAAAAACATTTATCACAGTCTCGTAACACTTTTCATTTTTCTCTCCTTATGGTACTTAGGTTTTTGAAAATAGCTATAATATCAACACAAAATATCTATGTTATTTCAATACCAAAACTTTCTATTTTTATTACGCAACATTTAGATATTAATCAAATTTAAAATGTCTATGTATTCCAAATTTTTGCAGTAGATTATATTTTATATTTAGAATCAGAATATGTTATCTAACTTTTAAATCCTTAAAGTTTGATTTCAAGAATTTCTTAGCATCATCTAGTTCAAATAATCGAAACCCAAAACCCTAGACATTTATTTTTTTATCTTCATCAGAAAACACCTAAACGTTCTGCAAAGGAATTACGAGACTAATTCTCAACTTTACAAAATTTACAGACACCTGTGGGTTTCAATTTAGAAAACCCTAATGTTATCATATAGTCAGCTTATCGCCAAATATTTAGAACACGTAAACATCAATTTCTTTTCTTTAGAATTTTCAAAACAAAACACATTGCTTTAGTTCAACTATTACATTTTACGATAGCTATCTAGCTGTGCAAGTCAAACTCAGTTTAAGACACTATTATCATTCGTAATGGGTATTGTAAGTTATGTTTCAATACAACCCAATCCCATATCACCATTCAAACAGTAATATAAACATTTTTAGCATGGAACCTTCTCTTTCGCAAAAACGAGTTAGCCCAGGGCTCTAGACTTTTATCAAACACTATATTTTTTTTTACTCAAACAACGATTTAGATAAACTTAAACATCGCACAGAAACTATATTAAGTTTTCTTAAATACTATATCTCCATTAAAATGACTGAGGGTTCATCCCTTTAGCAAATACATCTTAAACAAGTTTACATTTAAACAAACGCCACATACATCAGAACACTATTGGTCCGATTATCAAAATAGGCTGAGGATTTATCCTCTACTCTTGCATCATATGGCTCTAAAAACATCATAACTTCGGCCAAAACCCTTGCCAAGAATAGTTTCCCAACTCTTGTCAAACAGTAAGCTATGGCCAAACCGTGCCAGGAGTACCTGTTGGCTCGGTTTTGCAACCAAGCTTAGTGCTATGGGCACCTACTAACTAGTAGTAGCAGTTTCAATAGAAATAAAAACAATAAACTGAATAAACAATACTTTTCATGGATCTAAGCAAGAATCTAAGCAAATAATTTAAATATTTCAAAAATCAAGAACAAGAAACATAAGAAATAATTTTTGTATTGAAAAGTGGGGGGCAAGCAAGTGCTTGCGATATTACCTTCAAAGGTGAAGGTTGATGTTGAGCAACTCCCAAGATGAGTAGCTCCAAACTCCAATAGGTCTCTTTCTCCAAGGTTGCTTCAATGGCTAAAAGTGCTCAGGGGAGATTTCAGCAGCATAAGGATGAGATAATGGAAGGATGTGAAATGAGGAGCCCCTACCACCTTTTTATAGGTTTTGGTGGTGAGGAATACCATTTGTGGTTTTGTGGAAACCAATGGTATTGACCAACATGGTTTAGGTAATTTTCCCTCCTTTTTCCTTTTTTGAATAAAAATAATATTTTAATTCCCTTTTTAATATTTTTGGGAATTTGGACCCTTTTTGAGGGTTTTTTATGATTTTCTTGGAAAAATAATCTTTTTTAATGGAAAAAAGGGGTGTACTAAGGTCTTTTGGTGACCTTTTGTTGGTTTCAGAGGCTCAGATGGTGGAAAAGTGGACAAATGGGTCATGTGAGTAAGGGAATGAGCTAGTGAGCACTTTTTAGGTGTTAACAGATTGCCCCCTGATGTGTGAGGGCAGGAGCTCATCGTATGGCCGATAGACATCATAGTTCTTTTGTCCTTTTTCTGGGTTTTAGGGGAGAGAAGAGACCGGTTGGAGACTGGAGCCACGGCCCTTGGAAGCTGTAAAAACAAAAAATATTACATTGCCTCAATATGAATGAGGTATAATCTCTGATAAAGGATGAGGCGGGCATTCCCATGCTCGTATCAAGACATATACAAAACAATTAGTCCCAAGAAGGGGGATCTAATACGTAAAGAAATATACTGGTACATCATAATGGTCCAGAGGGGACATGATTGTGGGATATACTCATGATCATGGCTGATCTCAATAACTGATACACTGGAATAATTGTTCAACTGCTGAAACTGAAGGTGTCCAACATCTGTATGGACTCAATGACTGTGAGCCATCTCTAGGCAGTATTGTAACTGTATACTCAAGGGAGTATGGAACCTGGGTAAATCTGAATACTGTCGCCATGCGCAGCCCGGATATCTATAGAAAAAGTGTAACTGGTGTTATCCATAGGAAGACTCTCAAATGTGGAGGAGTCAGGAGGTATCCGGGGTCTTCGACTAATAACTGAACGGACTAATACCCTGTGCGAGTCTCAACGATGCGATCAAGGTGTTGAAGTCGAGCATGTGAGAAACAACCATTGGGAGAGGCACTGAGGATTCCTCTCGAAATGATTCGTAGGCACTCATCATAAATGGTAATGAGTCCAAGACACAGGGGCTTCTAGGTCTATCCTCTGGAATCAATGTGGTTGTCGTCGACAGAGGGAGACCAGCAACTAACAAGGCAATGATGTTTCCTTGCTGGGAGCGCGAGGTGTAAACTGAAGTGATGTAGTACTGCTGGTAGGACTGACATACTTGTGGGGATGGGAAATAACTGGGTCAAAAATGGGTAGACTCAAACTTCCTTTGTTCAGAGCAAGATGATGTGGTTGACCTGGCAGCGTAGGGAACTGACTTGTAGGTGTGGGGATCATCTTTTAGGGACTGAAGGGTATGTACTGACTCTGGGGGGGGTGAAGCTGATGGTAGCTGTCGAGGGAGTTTCCGGGTGACATACTGCAGAAGACTCTGAACAAAGGCGACCAGAATGGGGAAGCTGCTATGTGAGTAGATATGATCTGTCGTGGCGCCAAGAGGCACCCTTCTTCCTTCTTCGTAGTTTTAATGAGCTCCAAGAAGGGATAAAAGTGTGCTCTGAAATGGTACTGTCTTGTGGATTTTGTGATCCCAGGACGGCGCATGCTCATGGTTGCTATCATGTTTAGAGAGTCTGAAAGCGGTAAGTGGACTCTATTGGTGTTCTTTTTCGTGGTTTAGTCTCCAAGGCCCAAAAAAGCATAAAATGATGCGGATGGAGAACTCTTCTAGCCGATGTGACTAGAGTATACCTTTTTCGTAATTAGTCTACGAGGTCCGGAAAAGGGGTAAACTTATACCAGGTAGACGCCCTTTCAGATACATTTAGCGAGCATGAAAGGAAGCAAGATTGCTCGGCGATCTTTTCATTGTTTTAGGAGTCAGAAAAGAGCTTAACAGAAACTCCCTAAGTGCCTTTTTCGTAAGAGGGGTTGCTCGGCCCGAAAAAGGGATAAAATTATACCGAACAAAAATGGATTGATGAGGGCGAGAAAAGGTCTCAAGCATCGTCATCTGCGCGGAAAACTGGATCCGGTGACATAAGGATTGTCGAAAATGGAGAACGGCCGATGTGGCACGCAAACCGAGGTGATGAGGGGGCGTGGAAAAAATGCCTGAAAAATATAAAGGTGAGAGCGAGAAATGATCTCAAGCATCATTACGAGCGCGGAAAACTGAATCCGACGATATAAGACACATCGAAAACGGAGAACGGCCGATGTGGCACGCAAACCGAGGTGACGAGGGGGCGTGGAAAAAACGCCCGGAGAATCTAAAGGTGAGAGCGAGAAATGATCCCAAGCATCATCACGAGCACGGAAAACTGAATCCGGTGATATAAGACATATCGAAAACGGAGAACGGCCGATGTGGCACGCAAACCGAGGCGACGAGGGGGCGTGGAAAAAAACGCCCGGAGAATCTAAAGGTGAGAGCGAGAAATGATCCCAAGCATCATCACGAGCGCGGAAAACTGAATCCGGCTATATAAGGCACGTCTAAAACGGAGAACGGCCGATGTGGCATGCAAACCGAGGTGACGAGGGGGCATGGTAAAAAATGCCCAAAAAATCTGGGCGTGAGAGCGAGAAATGATCTCAAGCATCATCACGGGCTCGGAAAAATGAATCTGATGATATCAAATATATAAAAAACAGAGAGCAGCCGAAGTGGTACGCAAGCTGGGGCGACAAGGTGTCGGGACACAATGTTGATATTGGTCCTGGTGAGAGCGAGAAATGATCTCAAGCATCATCACGGGCACGGAAATATGAATCCGGCAGTGCAAATGGTGCGAAAAACGGAGGTCATAAGGACTCCGGAATGGTTAAAGGAAAGAACTAGGTTAAAAAATGGCTACAAATAAAGGTGATCCCACCAAGCGAAGGATGCAGTGGTGGGGAGAAATGATGACCCGTGGGGGCAAAATACTAGGTGTATCAAGTCAATTGAAATATACAAGTGACACATGACCTCAAAAATGGTTGAGATCACGAATATGAAAAAGTGAGCAGGGTTAATGACCTGCCCCCATGCTATGTGCATGGGGTTTGTGATTGTGGATCACATGTGTGTTGGTTTGAACGGTGGGCTCATTGAGGTGTTGAGATAGAGATGATGGGGAAGGTTCAAAATGATTGATCATGCCCCCTATCCCGGGGTCGAGGTAATCTATTATGCCCCCTAACTCAGAGGTGTCAATGTGGTGCAGATGTTGTCTCATAGAGAGATCAATAGAGCATTGAGCAACTGCTGGCGGGGTGTTATACCATGAGGCTGTGGGTCGTGGTGGCATACTGAAGTGATGATATGATGATGGGGGATTCCCTTTGTGGGGTGGATGCCCCCAGTATCTCCGACGAGGATCACGGTGATGATGAGTAGGCGAGGTTTTGGGCATGCCCCCATGTTGTGGACATGTGGTTTCCTGGTTGATTTGAAAGGGTTCAACCTGTGTGTCAAAGGGATCAATGGAAGGGGCCGACCGGACAGAGGGGTATCCAGTGGAGATCATATAAATGGCGGGGTCAAGGCCAGGCATTTCGGTATCTGACCAAGTAAAGACATCAGTGAATTCTTGGAACAGTTGTTGGTATTCTCCGATCTCATGCTCACTGTGGGAGGTTCCTAATGTGATGGTATGAAGGGCACCAAGTGGGTCAGAGATGTCAATGTGCATGACGGGAGAAATATCGGCCATGGGATCCGTTAACCAGTCGATTTTAGTAGGAAGGAAATCCTTGGACTCAACCGCGGATTGGGTAGCGGTGGTGGATGAAGTCTCTTCCAGGAGGAAGTATGGACGATGGTGCATGTCTTCCCCGGGATAATCAAAGGTAGTAGGAGTCTCGAGAACCTCTTCATCATTGCGGGACCTTTGAGTGGTCAAATCGAGTGATGAGGTAGTGGTAGTCGAAGAGATCATATAGATGGTGTTAATCTCTCCAGATGAGGATGATGCGGGAGGGTAGATCTCCTCGATAGTAGAGGGTGCCGTCTCTAGGTCCAAATTGTTCATCTCGTAGAGAGCTGCTCTGTAGTCTGGGATGTCAGGACAGTTATGCGAGTAGTGGCCATAAATACCGCATATCGCACATGGGTGGTTGGTACGCAGTGATTTATCACGAGGCATAGGGTTTGGATCTAGTTTGACCACCGGGATGTTGGGGTCGTCGTCCAACATTTGCATGTGTTCCTGCAATGCAGGTAACTGTGGGCACTGATGGGTTGGATGGCCTAACTCATCACACAGCGAGCATTTTGGAGGAGCACGAAATATGGGGGGAGGTTTAACTGCCTTGGGTGGGGGAACCGCAGTGTATGGTTGTGGGCCTCTGCCCCCAGTGGGCCTGACGAATGGAGGGGGATTCGTCGACGACGAAGGAGTCGTGATACCGGGAGGTGGTTGGGTAGAAGTAACAATGGGTTGCACCGGTTGTAGGATGACATTTGGTGTCGGTGGAGGAACGGGAGGCGTAATATACCACACGGGTAATCCTAATGTTAACCCGGGGAGACTAAGGGTAGCCATAAACGGGGCGCTTACTACACCCGAAGGAGGAAATAGAAAGGGGATTGTGTGGATAGGTGTAACACCGATGTGACTAGGGACCAATGGTGGTTTGGGTAACAAGGAGGGTTGATTACCGGGTGTTTGCGTATTTTGCGAAAGAGTACAGAGGTTTGCGACTTGGGTCTCTGGTGACGGTGGTGGAATGGCCTGGAATGTAGAGGTCATTGGTGTATCCGAATAAAGTCCGGGTGCCACAGAAGACACAAAGGAGGTAACTACACTAGAAGCGGGTTGTTCAATCATGGGAAGAACATTCTCGGGTGCTGCAGGGGCGTTGGGATCATAGTAGGTGAGTTGGTCAATTTTGACCACGCGTCCCTCGTGGGGGAACATCATGGTGCGGAAAACGGAGGAGGCGACCGCTTTCATGGCATATATGTAACTGCGGCCAAGTAAAAGGTTATAGTCGAGCTGGGCGTTAATGACCTCTATGTCGATGAGCACAGTTTTCCCACCTAATTGGACGGGTACCTTGGGTAATAAACCTTGAGGTTGAGCTGACCGGCCGTCGTAGGCCCGCAAGGCAGTGGTGGATTGCTGGAGAGCAGGGGATCCCAACTTCTGCCAAACAAAAGTGGACATGACGCATGTGGAGGCACCCTCGTCGATGATACATCGATGGATGACAAGATTCCGGATAGAAACGGAAACTTGGACTGCTATGGTAGAAGGCAGCCGTGGTTCAGATTGGTCTAAATCAAAGGTCATCAAGTTCGAATCATTTGGGTCAATCGCCCCAATGGTGGAAAGTAAAGTCTTGCGCTGAGTAGGACAGGTTTTTAAGACTTCTAACGCAGACATGGCTGCGGGAGATTGAGCTAAGTCATCTACAATGTTGTAGTTGGACGCAGCCCGTGCATTGGGGTTGTTGTTGATTCGGCGTAGGGGAAAGCGAGGTTCTTTAGAAGCGCCGTCGAGTGGAACCTGAGGGATACGCAATGTTTGATCAGTGGGATGAGCACTAGTATCCTTTTCAGCGGGGGGGGCTGCAGCAGTCGGTCCGTATTGGTTTCGACGGGTTTGGATATTGACGTCGGCAGTGGACATCATCAATAAGTGGTGGGTACCTGAATCAAACATGGGTTGGTCAGGAGCTGCGTAGGTAATTTGTTGTGGTTGCACGTTTCCCTGTGGGGGGGCTAACGGCTGAGTGTTCACCACTCCTTGTGTTAGAAAAGGGTTTTGTAGTACCAAAGGTTGTTGTGGAGGTGGTGGGGGGTTGGGTGGTGGCTGAGGAGCCGCCTGCCCTTGACGATGGGCGTCATTTGTCCATAGTTGTCGAGCTCGCTCGAGATGTGGGCAAGCATGGGTATAGTGGCCATAGACACCGCAAATGGAACAAGGATGGTTTGTTCGTAAATTAGCATTTTTGGGTTGCTTAGGTGGCCGATCAGGATTCTGATGAGCGGGCGCCGCGATATTTTCTTGCGGAGGATGGGTAGGTTGTGGAGCTTGGTTACGGTTTTGATTGTTTCCACGGTTGCGTCCTCTTCCGCGGTTTGGTTGCCCACCCTGGTTGCGTTGGTTATTTTGGTATTGGGGCTGATGTTGTTGTGCGTACACATGCCCTTGAGCATTGGGGGGATTCTGAGGAGCCGCAGGTGCGGGAGCAGGTTGCGGTGGATAGTACGCAGGTGGAGCTGGAGGTGGTCCAGTTGCCTGCTGGGGTTGTTGGTACCCCTGAGCTGGTGGAGGTGTGAGGTTAGCCGGTGCAACCGGTTGTGGGTAATGCATGGGCTGTTGTTGGAACTGCATGGGGTTTTGTACCGTAGGTTGAGCATAGTATGTAGGGGGTACATATGCTGATGGCGCTTGGCCATAACAATGTTGTGGACAAGAGGGTCCATGAACGTGATGGGTCTGGTTTGTTGGAGCATAAGAAGTTGTTGCCCCGGAACTAGATGTAGCCCTAGAAAGGTCTGGGGCGGGCATGGTACTCACCATACTGAAAGGTTTTGCTTGCGGTGTAATTTGGCCAATAATGCCATCAGCGGCATGTGATGCCCCCGGTGTGTCACCGCGTGCAGAGTCACCTCGTGGGGCGTCAGGTATGATCGTGTATAGGTAACCTGACTGGGCATAGATAAGATCAAACTGTTGGGCCTTAAGGATGGCCTCCTCCTCAGACTGGGGTCTTTCAGATGCTACATCCTTCGCAATGAGAGGAAGGAGGGATTTAAGGAACCAGTCTAAAAAGATTCGGTCGTCTAATTTTATCTTGCATAGGCTTCGGCGCCGACGCCAATCATGAATATGGTCAGTGATATGCGTGGCCGTGTTCTGTCTGCAAGACAGTAGGATCTCGACGCCCGCATCATAGCGGACCGGTAGCTGAAAGAACTGCAGGAAGGTCGAGGCAAGGGAGGTGAATGAGGAATGCGTCCCATGGGGTTGCTCGATATACCATTTGGCTGCAGAGCCAGTGAAGGTGCGCTGTAATAAACGGAGGCGGATAGAGTCGTCCACTATGGAGTTGGAGGAACACCATAAGTGGAAAGACATGATGTGGTTCTGGGGGTCTTCTCCGGCCTTTCCCTCAAACTTAGGGATGTCAGAGGGAAGCTTAGTGGGCATATGGGGCCAAGCAGGGTCATGCCTGATGGGGTCATTTGTGAGCCTAGCTAAATCTGGCAGGTTGAGACTTGCCATGTATGGTAGACTAGCGGATGTAGTGACCGGAACCGGGACCTGCCTAGCCATTGTGGTATGGTGTAGGGGTCCAGTAGCGCCTATAGGTATGCTAGGTATGGAGGGTATGTGCCCTCCAAAAGGTGTGGCCTGATATGGGTTAGCACTCCCAAGTGCAACCTGGGTTACACTTGGGTTAGGAATCGCACTAGGGATTCCTGGTATAGCACTACTGAGCGCAACATGGGTTACACTCGGGTTAGGAATCGCACTAGGGATTCCTGGGATAGCACTCCCAAGTGCAACAGGAGTGACACTTGGGTTAGGAATCGTACTAGGGATTCCTGGGATAGGGTTTGTGGAAACCGAAGGGGGTATGACTCCCATGTTGGGCATGCCCATGACAGGTGGTGGCCCTGTGTTAGGCATTCCTGAATGTGGAGTGGTACCCATATTGGGCATACCCAAGGGGGTGGATGTTGTCATGGATGGTATTCCTGCAGAAAGGTCTGCTGATGTCTGACCTATGGTTAATGTAAATTGTGGATCATCTGGTGTTCCAGACATAATTGTGGTCGGTGGTAACTCTGTGGGGTTTTCGGATTCTACCTCCAAATCAAAGGTGAAGTGGGGTATGTCAGAATCGGATGACCGTCTAAATGATCGACGATGTGTCGAATCAAGGGATAATGCTCTGCGTCCGTGACGTGGAGAGCCAAGTGGACTGAACTCTGGGAGTTCGCCCCGTAGACGACGAGAACGTCTAGAATTCTCAATGGTGAGAAATATGTTTTTTGTTTTATGTATAAAATGTTGTTTTAAGTATCAGGTGGTGATATATATGTAAAAGACTCAAAACCCTAATGCAACCAAGGGTGCAAGAAGGGGAGTGAAAAAAGAAGGCTCACAGGCCAAAAAATCAATCCTCAAAAAATGCACTTATCCTAGCAGCTGTGCTACAATAAGTGGAGGAATGCAACAACCGGTCAGAATACCAACATGCAAGCGGCTCCTAGAAAAAATAGGTGTAACTAGACTCAAAAGGTGGTAAAGATCATGCAAACACCTAATCTAAAAGTATTGTGACTCAAACAGACGATATCCCCTGCAAGGTGATGAAATCCAAGTCAGACAATATGAATGTAGAGACAACGGCTAGATATCCCCCTACCGGGAGGGACACCGGGTAATCAATCCTAAAAAGACAGGCTACTAGGATACTCCGTTCATGACGCGTCGAGAAAAGGTAAATCTGCCGTTTGGTCCTTTGATCGCAATATCCCAATACAGGGATATCCCGAGAACTGCGAATGGTAGCCCTTCGGTTACTGAATGGGTTTCGGTATCCCACTCAGGCTTCCGGAACCATCCTCGCGACTTCAACCCTCCTAGGGGAGAGGCCTTCCCACAAACCGGTTGTGACCGCGCCAAAAAGTACTAAGAGATTTTAGCTCCCTAATTGGACAACTTCTATGTCTCAAATGTATGAACTGAGGGGTGTTATTGGAACACCTATCCCCCCAATACTACCTAGCTACAAGAATTCTTTTTGTGTTCCCCAAGTGGGGTTAAGAGTGTGTTCAAATTAGGGTAAGTTTTAAGTCTTAGTTCAATTAAGTGATCGTGTGAGTGCACGTGAGGTGTTGTAAACTGAACTTGAAAAAATTAAATGCTTTAAGGGAAATTTTTTAAAAATAAAGGACTTTTCGAAAAATAACAAGCAAATAGTTAAGACTTTTTTCACTAAAAGAAATTAATTTGCTTTTTCAAAAATAACTCAAAAAATAATGGATTTTTTGGTTTTATGAAAGCAAATAATAAACTCTTAAAAGAAATAAATGGATTTCTTCGTTTCAATAAAATTTGCTAAGGGCAAGATTCTAAAGAAGTAAACAAGAAAAAATTTGAATCTAGATAAAGAATGCCAAAATGAATCTTTCTTTCACTTTCTTGAAAATTTTTAAAAAGATTTCTATGTATGCACTTTTAAATAGTAAAAAATTTTTCTAAATCTGGAAAATGTGCAGAATTTAGTACTGTAAAAAATGTGCTATGGGCAGAAAGTACAGTAAAAAATATTTTTCAAAATCGGGATGGCCGAATGAAAAAATTCAGCCGCGCAGGTTTTGGACGAACAGCCGCGATGGGCCGCGCGGGTTTTGGCCGAACAGTCGCGATGGACCGCGCGGGTTTTGGACGCACAGTCGCGATGGACCGCGCAGGTTTTGGGCGCACAGTCGCGATGGACCGCGCAGGTTTTGGGCGCACAGTCGCGATGGACCGCGCAGGTTTTGGGCGCACAGTCGCGATGGACAGCGCGAAAAAAGGCCGCGAAGCCGCGGTGTGCAGCGCGGAAAAACACAGAAAAGTCGCGATGGACCGCGCGACTGTCTGGAAAAAGGCCGCGATGGACCGCGCGGAAAAATGCAGAAAAGTCGCGATGGACCGCGCGACTGTCTGGCAAAAAGCCGCGAGGCGGAAGCCGTGCACGGAAAACGAGAAACGAACTCGAAAATTTAAAATTTAGGGCTGTTTTTTGGGGCCAAATCTCAGACCAGCAATGGATCTGCTGTCTAAGATGGCAGATCTATGGATCTAATGGTTAAAAACTCATAAAAACTAAGATTTAATGGCAAAGCTAGAGATCTAAAGTTCAAACCAAAGCGGAGTCGCCAAAAACTGTTGGCTCGGTTTTGCAACCAAGCTTAGTGCTATGGGCACCTACTAACTAGTAGTAGCAGTTTCAATAGAAATAAAAACAATAAACTGAATAAACAATACTTTTCATGGATCTAAGCAAGAATCTAAGCAAATAATTTAAATATTTCAAAAATCAAGAACAAGAAACATAAGAAATAATTTTTGTATTGAAAAGTGGGGGGCAAGCAAGTGCTTGCGATATTACCTTCAAAGGTGAAGGTTGATGTTGAGCAACTCCCAAGATGAGTAGCTCCAAACTCCAATAGGTCTCTTTCTCCAAGGTTGCTTCAATGGCTAAAAGTGCTCAGGGGAGATTTCAGCAGCATAAGGATGAGATAATGGAAGGATGTGAAATGAGGAGCCCCTACCACCTTTTTATAGGTTTTGGTGGTGAGGAATACCATTTGTGGTTTTGTGGAAACCAATGGTATTGACCAACATGGTTTAGGTAATTTTCCCTCCTTTTTCCTTTTTTGAATAAAAATAATATTTTAATTCCCTTTTTAATATTTTTGGGAATTTGGACCCTTTTTGAGGGTTTTTTATGATTTTCTTGGAAAAATAATCTTTTTTAATGGAAAAAGGGGTGTACTAAGGTCTTTTGGTGACCTTTTGTTGGTTTCAGAGGCTCAAATGGTGGAAAAGTGGACAAATGGGTCATGTGAGTAAGGGAATGAGCTAGTGAGCACTTTTTAGGTGTTAACAGTACCTATGAAGGTTTAGAACCACCAAGGCTTACCAGATGGTTGAGCAGCATCCTCCCACCAAGATTTCAAACCCAGTAACCATTCGAAAAAGTTACACCTACCATAAAAACCATTGAGAGGTTAAACGAAGAAACGCAGAGTTTAACTTGGAACAACACAAATATCATTGTCATTTTAATTGACTGAAACATTACCTGTGTAACATAGCTCCCCGATTTGAGATGCTAGTAGCAAATGAAGTAAGAACCATCTAGCAAACACAGCGAAGAAGAGATTCAGACTCTAAGAATCACTTGTTATTTTTTTCATACAAGGGACTCGATCTCTGGTCCAAACTTCCCTCTCAAAGACCAATAGAAAAACCCTAAAAACTACTTCCTAAAAGCACATCGAATGCTGCATTATGGCTCGGCTCTAAAAGAGGAAACAAACACCTGAAACTATTAAGTTTGCCCAACAGTTCAAGGGATCGAACTTGAGAAGGAGTCCTCCGAACCATAACTATCCATCCCTACATTGCTACAGCCGGTCAACCTCTCCACCTTACCACTACCAAGCAAAATGAAGGCCAAAGAAACACTTCAACGATAAACATAACGAAAGACTAGGGTTCCAGTTCAAAGCCCCATAACATATGAGATCAATGATGGAGATGATGCCAACCAGGCACGTAGAGAATCGGGAAACAACCACTTTGAATGCCATATTTAGTATCACATCCACCACGATGCCAACCTAGTAGACCAAGGGTCAAAGCAGTGCACAACTTGGCGTAATGGTAGTATTTGTAATTACTATCATGTGAACCACAGCCACGATGGCACCCACTAAGGATTCCACTCAACATAATAGGCAGGTGAATTTAATGCTAGACCTGTTACGAAAACCTGCCAGCACACTAGACATTCATTGCCCGGTCATTATCAGATCTCAGTACCAGTTTAGGGTTCGCAACATATCTTTTCTTTGCATATTCAAAGTATAAAGTCGACACCTAATTATGTAATACATTCCAAAAGTATTGATCAGAGAATGCATAGTTAATATGTTTGCATAGTTTACCAAATGGCTTCATGTTTATGTCGATCGCATTCATAGAAGGCATTGAATACTTAGTATATATTTTAGGACTCCATAAATTATACATTGCAACATTATGTTTACATTTCTTATTTAACAATGTTACATTAGAGTATATCATTGTATTTATGATAGTTACATTATAGCAACCCTTTGCTACAATAGTATGGTCATCATGTAATTATATATTGAGAAAAGTAAAATATATATAGTTATGTTTAAAAGTTCTAGATTAATTAAATATCACTGGCTCACATTTCTATAGTATGAAATAGCATACATGGTGGGTACTTTAACATAAATAAACACATGATGTATCATTCAATACAAATAAGGAAAATAGAGATAGTAGCACGATAAGCATATAGATAGTGTATCCTAGGTAAGGGTTATTAACATTTACATTATTTTTCCATATGACGAATTATTAAGACTCTAGACTAATAAATAGAAGTTGCGACTTCTGTGATTCTTATTGTGTTTAATAACACTAACTGAAAACAAGAATAAGATTCATACTGTGAAATAACTCTTAGGCATGGAGTACTAGAGCTATCATAATGCATTTGACAGCTAACTAAAAACGTAATTAGAATTACTTGTAACACTTGAATTGTCGTAATACTCTTACCTACGTATCTATGCAAAGAAACATGTTCAAATGCTTTAGCTAACATAGCTAAGTAAACCTCAAGGTACCCCATAGGACCTCTTCGTCATCATCCAAAAGCAAACTGTCAGTATTATGTCTAGATGATTGTATCGCAAGAAAATTTAAATACAACATATAGATTTATAATTAACACAAGCAAAACTAATGTCGTATTTTGTGTTAAGAAATATGAAGTGTCATCATCATATTTTGTTATTAGTTAAAAGAATTAGCATTTATTTTATTTCCACATTAACAAGTACAACATTTAATGCTACTTTAAAATTTTTAATTTTTTGTGAATTCCCGGGAAGTTACATGTGGTATCAGATCTCATGTTCGAACTCTCGGCCTGAAAAGGCCCAAAGAACATGCAACAGAAAATTTTTATGACAGCAAAAATATTTACTAATTCAAGTTAAATTATTTTGTTATATAGAAAATTGTTTTCTAAATTACAGGTATGGAAGGATTAGATGAACACATGGAGGACATATTTTGACCGACTAGTCATACCAACAATAACACTGGACAACATTATGAAGAAGAAGTCCATGGTGAATTGAATGACAATTCATCAGAATTGTTACGTGCATTTCAGGAGTTGAAAGCAAAAATAAGATCTATTAAACAGGATAATGAGAGAATTTTGAAGGCACGAGATGAACTGAACCAAGTACTGTTCGATCAGTGCCCAACTAATGAATAGGATAGAAAAGTTGAAAATACCTCCAAGGTTGAAGACATATCTCATGGGAACAAGGGTAAGAAAGTGAAAACTGATGATGAGAATAACAGTTCAACATCATCAGGAGCTACCATTGAGATACGTAAAAAGAAACATAATTATTCAAGTGATAGCAGTGAAGGGGATTGCAAACCAAAAAGAAAAAGCCATAAACAGTATGAGCATATTTCTGGGGAGTTCAAGAAGATCAAACCCCCAACCTTCAATGGTGAAACTGAGAAAGGAGAGACAGCTGAAGCATGGTTGTCCGGCATGAAGAAATACTTTCAAATTTATGATTATTTAGAATCATTGAAAGCAAAGATGGCCATATACAACCTGATCGGGAAAGCATACATTTGGTGGTAGGACATAAAAAGAGTGAAGGGCATCAAGGACAAGGATGTGAATTGGAGCACTTTTAAATGGTACTTCAAGAAGAAGTTCCTATCTGAACAATATTACGAAGAAAAGTCCAAGGAATTTTATGATTTAAGATAGGGAACCATGAACATGAAAGAGATGAACAACAAATTTATGAATTTGCTAAGGTATGTGCCATACCTTGTGGAGGAGAAACCAAAGATTCAGAGGTTTTTGAGTTTTCTACCTTTCAACATCAAGGATAGAATAGAGTATGACAATCCAAGGACCTTAGAAGAAGCCATGAGGAAAGAAGCTTTATGCTATGAATAGAACCGGAAGAGAGAAGGGATATCTAATTGGAAAAATAAAAAACCCAGCAACTTTGAGCTGAAGAAGAAGAATTTCAGGTTCAATGGAAATTCTAGTTTTTGAAAGAAAAACTTTCCAAATCGAAATTTCCAAGGAAACAGTCCCAAAAATAATCAACAACAGAATTTTACAGTTCCTAGAAATACACCCAATGTTACCAGAACTAATGACCAGAGGACACCTATAAAATGTTTTGAGTGTCAAGGTCCTCATTATGCTTCAAACTGTCCCAATAAGAAGCGGACATCCAATAATATTCACTCCTTACAAGTTGAACCTCTGTGGGAGACTTGACAAGAGAGATGCCAGAATTAATGCAGCTCTAGACAACAGGCAAGTGGAGCATCAAGTCTCTATGGTAGAGATTGAAGGTATGCTACAAAACCACCCTGTTTCTGTTTTGATTGATCCATGCACTAGCCTGAGTTATATATCTCTAAATATTGTAGAAAATTTTGATTTGAAAACATAAAAATTTAATAAATCCCGGTTAGTTAGACTAGTAACAGGAACAAAAAGAAAAGTGTCTGATTTTCTTGAAAGTTGTGTTTTATCTATGAATCAGTTAAAGAAACGAACCAAACTAAACGTTTTACCTTTAGGATCCTATGAAATCTTAATTGGAAAGGACTGGTTAGAAGCACATCATGTTATTTTGAATTGTTATGAGAAAAGTTTTACCTGTCTAAATGATGAAGGAGAAATAGTAGAAGTGAAGGGTATATTCCTAGAAAGACATCACCTAGACAGATTTCAGCTATGCAAGTAAAAAGAGTAGTTAGAAAAGGATGTAAGATGTTTGCAATGAATGTAGTACATGAGGAGTCAATTACAAAAGAGGACAAACTGAAACTAGAAGATATACCTATCCTAAAATTAATTCCTGGATGTTTTTCCAGAAGAGATTCCAGGATTACCCTCAAAGAGGGATCTAGATTTTACCATTTAGTTGATACCGGGTGCGGTACCAAACTCCAAAGCTCCATATAGGATGAACATATTGGAATTAAATGAGTTAAAATCATAGTTGAAGGAACTGATTGATAAAAACTATATAAGACCCAGCGTGTCTCCTTGGGGAGCACCTGTTATTTTTGTTAAGAAGAAGGATGGCACTTTAAGGCTTTGCATAGATTATCACCAACTGAGCAAGATGACAATCAAGAATCGATATCCATTGCCCCGCATTGACAATCTATTTGATCAGCTGTGTGGAGCAACGATATTTTCGAAGATTGATTTAAGGTCAGGATATCATCAAGTTCGTGTGAAGGATGAGGACATTTTTAAAACGGCCTTAAGAACTCGTTATGGACATTATGAGTTTTTGGTCATGCCATTTGGGTTAACTAATGCCTCGGCAGTATTTATGTGCTTAATGAATAATATTATGCACAAGTATTTGGATAAGTTCGTCATTGTATTCATAGATGACATTATAGTATATTCTAAAAGTAAGGAAGAACATGACGAACATCTACATATTATTTTACAATTTCTGAGAGATCATCAGTTATATGCTAATTTTAGTAAGTGTGACTTTTACAAGGATAAGATTCAGTATTTAGGTCACATAATCTCCAAGGAAGGAATTTCGGTTGATCCCAATAAGATAAAAGCCATTCATGAATGGTTGGTTCCAAAGGATGTGTCAGGCGTACGATCGTTTATGGGGATTACAGGATATTATAGAAAATTCATAGAAGGCTTTTTGAAGATTGCAAACCCCATAACCTCCTTACAGAAGAAGGGGAAGAAGTTTGTATGGGACCAAAAGTGTGCAGACAGTTTTAAGAAGTTGAAGGAATTACTAACTACAGCACCTATTCTGAGAATTGTAGATCCTAATAAAGATTTTATAGTATGCACCGACACATATAATGATGGATTCGGTGGAGTCCTAAAACAAGAGGGACATGCTGTTGCATATGAGTCTCGAAAGCTGAAAATATATGAGAATAATTATTTTACATATGATCTAGAATTATTAGCAGTAATACACGCCTTAAAAATGTGGCATCACCATCTTATTGGCAAAAAATTTACTTTGATGACAGATAACACGGGACTGAAGTATTTACTAGATCAAACGAACTTGAATGCTAGACAAGCTAGATGGCTAACCTTTTTAAGTGAATATGATTTTGAAATCCAACATATAAAGGGTAAAGAGAACAAGTTTGCTGATGGTTTAAGTTGTAATGCAAAGTTAAATTTTATTTCAGCCATCAGTACGTACACAATAGATTTAGAAAATCAGATTTTCGAAGGGATTAAAACTGATTAAGACTACATAAATTTACATGAAAAGACAGCAGAAAGTAACTCTAAAAATTCTATGGCAGATTTTAGGTTAAAAGAAAATGGATTGTTGTTGTACAAGAACAGATTATATGTGCCCAACGTACCAAAGATAAAAATTCTGATTTTAGATGAGATGCACAAAAGTCATTATTCTGGTCATCCAGGTTATCAGAAAACCATAACTATGTTACGAAAAGATTAGTATTGGCCCAGGATGAAGGATAAAGTAGCAGAATATATAGCTAAATGCATTGACTGTCAGAGAGTAAAGGTTGAACATCGGCATCCGACTGGACTGTTACAGCCATTACCTATACCTAGTTGGAAATGGGAGATCATAAGCATATATTTTATTACCGGACTACCCAAGAATCAGAAACAAAATGATTCCATCATGGTGGTAGTGGATAAACTCAGGAAGGAAACACATTTTATAAGAGTAAAAACTACTTATAAGGCTTCATATATTGCATAAATTTCCATGAAACAGATTTTTCGATTCCATGGAATACCAAAAGTGATAGTTTCAGACTGTGATTCTAAGTTTACTAGAAACTTCTGGAGATCTTTGTTTAAAGGGTTGAATACAACCTTAAACTTCAGCACAACATTTCATCCACAAATGGATGGATAGACAGAAAGAGTAAATTAGATATTGGAAGACATGCTAAGGATGTATGTTAAGGACTAGCCTCGTAAGTGGGAGGACTACTTGCATTTAGCAGAATTTGCATATAACAACCATTACCATGCATCAGCCAGGCTTATCCCTTTTGAAATTCTTTATGGTAGGAAATGCAATACACCAATTTCTTGGAATGACCTAGTTAATAGAGTTATTTTAGGACCTGAATTGTTAAAGGAAATAGAACTAACTGTGAAATAGGTACAAAGAAATCTTAAAGATGCCCAAGATAGGAAAAAGAGTCAAGCAGATCTTAAGAGGACTCATAAAGAGTTTCAGGTTGGTGAGCATGTTTTCATTAAGGTAAGACCGAAGAAGAGCTCATTAAAATTGGGAAGCTGTGCCAAGTTGGCACCTAGGTATTATGGTCCTTTCAAAAAAATTTCAAGGGTTGGACCCATGGCATACCAACTAGCTTTGCCACCAAATCTAAGAATACATAATGTTTTCCATAATTTAGTTTTAACGAAATATGTACATGATTATACTCATGTTATAAATTGGAATGGTGTACAGGTGGAACAAGATGGCAATTTTCAGGTGGAACCGGATTGTATCCTCAAAAGGAGGGAAACTCTACTCTGGAATCACACCATTGGGCATGTAAAGGTGCAATGGAAGCACCTTAGCCCAGAAGAGGCAACCTGGGAGTTGAAGAGTAGTATGTGGGTAGCATAACCAGCTTTGTTTTAGGAACACTGAAAAAATGAATGAACAACATCAAGGACGATGTTGAGACTTAAAGGGGGGTGTATGTCACCTACTCAAATTTTGAGACTATTTATTTTATTGCAAAACCATTATGTTAAATTATAATTACAAATTTTTGTAACTATGACCAAATCTGGTCAAGGATGATTGTAAGGACATATTATTATTATTTAATAAATTAAAATAGGAGACAAACACCAAGGGAACTGTTGAAGAGTGTTCACTGACCCACTAGGAGGAATGGAAGTTGTTAGAAGGTGTCATCATTTGCACTCCACCACTAGATGTTGGTTATGGGACAACTACCCCTAAATTTGTGGCATTATCCCCTAGGTGGGTGGAACATAGCTGTTAGCTCATTAATGACCAGGTTAACCACTAAAAAGGCCTAGGAAGCCTAGGGAAGGAAATTCAAATTGAGCAGGGAGCTCCATAATTATTTTTCTGCAGAAATAATTCCTCAAGTGTATCAGGTGATCACTGAGAGATTCAAATAGGGAGGCTAAGTTGAAGTGCATTGTGAGTCTGCCGAAATTATTCTGAGAAGGAAACCAGAGGTGCTGGTGCAGGCACTAGTGGATTTGGATCCAAAATACGACGACTTCCAACAAAGAAGGACTATGTCGTTGGATTTCACCTTAAAATTTTCAAAATTTGATGATCTTTTTAAGCTTGATAGAGGGAGACGTCGGATATCTGACGGATATGCTTATATCCGATAGTTCTGTGGATATCTAACATCATATTAGGCATTGGGAGGTTGGATATCTGACACCAAGCTATTCAACCCGAGGATGTCGGAAATCCGAGATCAATTCTCCAACAGTCAGTAGGTTCAAGGCGTCGGATATCCGACGGGAGGTTGACTTTTAAAACTTATAAATATTGAAACATTCCGACATGTTTGCTATACAAGCGATGGTTTGTGGAATTTTTTTTATTTGGTGGACTGTTTTTCATTATTTCCATTGTTTTTGAGATTCAAGCGAGCGAAGTGTGGAGCTTCATTTTCTAAGATCGATAATCTTCATTCAAGCTCTTTACAAGAAAATGTCAACTAGCAATATTCCTGATCCAGACGAACAAAATCAACAATTGCTTGCTAGATTGTGGGAAGGAGTTGAAAAAAGGGGTGATAGAAAATGCTATTGTCCATGTACTCAATGCAGGGATTTAAGAGGAGAAGAATTTTGATCACAACAGCCACAAAACATTGTAGGGAGCATGGGCACGCTGAGGGGGGACATGAATACCATCCATTTGTAAGTTTTGCATTATATATGTTTTTATTTTGATTGCTTTTGTAAATTTATGTATTGATCGTGGTTTCAATAGATGGTGACTAACATGGACAACAAATATTATTTTAAAATTAAATATTTATTATACTATTTCTTTTTCTTTTGTGCATGTTGAATCTAGGGTATAGTAGAATAACTCATTTATTTGTTCGTTAGTGAGACTAACCCACTCACCAGGGAAAGCACTTAACTCTCTAGATTTGTGACACTTTCTATCATGATAATAGAAATAACGACTATATTGGCATGTTGTAATTTCTCTTACATTTTCTCTATAGAAATTACCATAGCATCATTTATCTTACCTTAGTGGAGTATAGTATGAGAAATTTTGTGTTATATTTGAGTAGCTTTGCTCAATAATTGGGTCAATTATTATGTCTCTTGGATAGTTTGGATGCACGTATTTGACCAACAGTTCAATAGGACATTGCTCTTTTCATCCCAACAGTACAAAATTTGTTACATTTTAAATGCATCACATAAATGTTTACATTTTGCATTTGAAATTTGTACATTTTGATGTTGAATTTATTATACTAACTTTTATCTATTGATGGTTTCATGTAATTATAAAGGAAAGACATCCTAGGGCACTTCATCCGGAGGAAGTGTTTCCACAACAAGTACCGAAAGCTATGAATATTAATGGAGAACAAGTTAATGATCACATTAATGAAGAAGATGATCATTCTGAAAACATAGTTGAAGATGATCTTACAAATAATTTTATCCATGATTCATTTAATGTTGAAATGGTTGATGTTGATCATGATGATGATGACCATGAAAATGATCATGAAAATGATGAACATTTTGATGATATTCATGATATACCTCTTCTTGATAAGGCATACGAACCCCTTTATGAGGGATCCAAGACAAATCTTCTCTCTGCTATATTATTGATAATGAACTTGCAGGTTATGAAAGGTCTTTCAAACATATCTCTCACACAGATGTTAAGGTATGTAATATATTCCATCAAAAAATATATATGATTGTGTATTTTGTTGTTCATTCATATATAAGTCAAATTATTATGGATGAAATTTGTTCCATTAATATTATTTCTATATTATATTAACTAGATTTTTATTTTAATTTGTTGTAGCATGATAGGTGAATATTTGTTACCACTGTCCAATATTTTACCTCGCACATGTTGAGATTTATCTGCCATCATGAAAGAAATTGGAATGCAGTATGAAGCAATTCATGCATGCCCTGATGACCGTGTTCTATATTACAATCGGCATGAATTTGCAACAGAATGTCCTGAATGTCATATCAGTAGATATCGCACAGATAAAGTAACTAAAAAGGTGCCTCGCAAGGTTCTACGTTATATTCCCATTATTCCATGTCTGCAATGACTATTCAGGTGCAAAAACATACTGTAGTTTATGGATTACCATGCATGGAACATAAGTCAAGACGACATTATTCGGATGCCTGTAGATGGGTCTGCATTTAGAGATATGGAGGAAAAATGGCCCCACTTTAAAGAAGAACCTTGTAATCTTAGGATTTCTTTGGCAGCAGATGGTGTCAATCCATTTGCAGAGATGAGATCCGTTTACTCGGTGTGGCCTATTTTTGTTATCAACAACAACATTCCTCCATGGTTGACAATAAAGAGGGAGCACATAATGTTGTCGATGATTGTTCCAGGTACGAACCCTACAGTTTTTTTTTAAAGTAGTTGTATCTCATTTGTCATATTTTTGTCGCATAATGTCATATATATATTTAATGTTTTTCTATTGTGCAATATGGTTTAATATATGTAATCTAAATGGTACGTCTCATATTTATATTTTTTATATGTTCATATCAATCAGGTAAGTACCAAGTGAAAGATATCAATGTATATATCGAACCTCTTATTGATGAGCTACTGAAGTTAAGGAATGGCATCACTATGTATGACATATCTAGACCAATACGCCAAATGCAATTTCAATTACATGCAATGCTTGTATGGACAATACATGATGCCCCAAGGTTAACCCATTTCTATGGTATGTAATTATAAGTTCCACTTTATTTGCAAAAAATTATACGAACTACTAGTTAATATACTACGCACGCATGTTTTTCTAAATAATCCAGTCATTTTGTATATAATTATAATTGACATAGATATTCCATCTCTTTATGTAGGTCTTCAAACAAAGGGGAATTTTGCATGTCCAGTTTGTGGTCCTAAGATCAAATCTCATCGTTCAAAAAGCTTAGGAAAGGAGGTGTTTGATGATTATAGGCACTTCCTCTATAAGAATCATAGGTATTGAACTACCGAAAAACATGTGTTCAATGGCAAGCAAGAGACTGCATTAAAACCACAGAGAATGACACCTTGCCTATGGAAGTTGCAATATAATAGAAATCATCAAGGTACGTATAATGAATCATCGTATATGATATGTTATATTGTATTTTTTTATATTATGTGTTTTTTACTGTAATTGACATTAATTTATGTAATTTCATGATTGTTGTTCATGTGATCATGAAGGAATTAATGGGCTTCCACGGGGAATGAAAAGTTATCCTAGACAATTCAGTAGATTGCCCTACTATGAGCACCTACAAATTGCTCACCTATTTGATACAATGCATATCAGAAAGAATGTGACCGAAACATTATGGCGAATATTGGATGGAAGGAGTGACAAAGAAAAAATTGTCAAAATTTGCAAAGACATTCAAGATAGCAACCATGCAATGAAAGACGTCATTCAATTTCATAGCAACGGAGATCAAATTAATATAAACTCACTTCCATGGATGTTAACGGACTAGCAAAGTAATGTTGTAAAAGAAGTCATTCAAAAAATTAAATTTCCCATCGGATTTTGTGTGAACATGAAGAATATCATAACAACGAAAGGTGATTTCACGGGGGTGAAAATTCACAATTGGCATGTCTTCATGAAGGTAATTATTATGGTATAGATTTAATTTTTTTTTTTTCCTATTACAGTGAATATGGTTGGTATATTTTTTATCTGTCTACTCTTTGTTGATAAAATGAAACTATTTGTATATTATTATTATAGTATGTTCTACCTCTCTCTATCCCGGACAACTTCGACAACAATGTCAAGCAAATAATATATAGTCTCGGGAAATACATGAGGTAAGTGGTGATTTTTTCCATGCGCTTAGTGTTTGTTTAATTCAACATAGAACTTATATTTGATTTTCATTCTGTAATTCATGATGTTACGTAATATATTGTTTTTTTTCTTTAATCTCTTGATTTGATTGTCATGTCACTTGTAAATGGTTGTCATCTAAAGAATTCCGTAAAGAAGACATAAAGTATTGGAGGAGAGAAATTCCTTGTCTCATGTGTGAAATGCAGAAGAATCTACCTTTGACATTTTTCAATGCACAAGAACACTACCTCATACACCAAGTTGAGGAGATTGAACTATGTGGACCTGCGCACTCAAGGTCCATGTGGATGGTTGAGAGGCACTTGAAATTTATGAAGGATTTGGTCAGATAACGAGCATATGCTAAAGGTTCTATGATGGAGGGATATATGGTATACCAAAACATGCTGTATATTAGTGAATATCTTCCTAAATTAGCATAAAAGCTCAATTTACGTCGCATTTGTGACCCAGAATCCAATAAGAGTTTCGAAGGGGAGTACCCGAAGGGGAAAGGTAGATCGAGGAAGGTGAAAGGTAATATAACACATTCTTATATTCAGTATTTTGCATAAATTTATACTGTAATATACTTTGTTAAGTTACTATATTACATTTGTATAGAATTTTAATTCTATTGTCATGAAACAGTTGGTCGAGAGTGGGATGCAATTCATTTATACATCGCAAACAATCTTGACTGGATGAAGGTATGGATCGAACGATGTGAACAATCTGGTCATGGAATATCATGGGAAGGTGTGGCTTCATTGGTTAAAGCTGCACATCGCAATGGAGACACCAATCTAACACTAAGGGAAATCGATTTATCAAGAGGTTTAAAAGATAAGAAGGTAAGCATATTAATCATCCACACTATTTTTTTTTTGTAAAAAATAATGTCGTTGTATGTCACACTGCTTTTTTCATTGTATGGCATTATAAACATGCACTAGTTAATCATAAATATTGGATCTTTATGTAATCTTTTCCTGTATGGCTTGTTGTAGGTAAAACACCATAAGGCTATGTGGTGCAATGGATGTAGATATCGAATCAAAAAGTTGGATGAAACAAAGAAAACATCTGATTGTGGGATATCTGCAGTCTTTGAGGTGACCAATGTTTCTTCTAGAAGTGACAGGCATCAAGAACTCTCTGAAAATCGATACTATGGGTATCTAGAAGACATTCTTCAGTGTGACTTTAACTCCTTCAAGTTATTTCTGTTCATTGTCAAATGGTACAGGTTTTGATTGAATCAACATGATCCCGATAAAACAATAATTGAACATGATAATGGATTTACCATGGTAAATACAAGGTTGTTTGAACCAGGAACGGAGCCCTATGTTCTTCCAACCCAATGTGAACAGGTATTTTACTTTGAGGTTCCAGGTAGAGCGGGTTGGTCATTTGCTATGAGACACAATCCAAGGGGAAGGCCGGTAATGTATAACATAGATGAAGGTAATGAAGACGTTCTCGAAGAGGAAGACGCTATAGAAGATGATCATGATCAACATGAGTTAGATGATCATGTTTCTGAAGAAGATGTCGAAGAACTTATTGAATCAGATGATGTATCAGACAATGTCCATGAAGATGATATCGATGATGACATGATGATCGTAACTGACATTGATGATGGGGATGATATGGCCAATCCTTACAATGTTGAATTTGGATCATCAGATGATAGTACAGACGATGAAGAAGATGAAGAAGATGATGAAGACCATTGAAGTTTATGAGGTATGCAGTAATAATAAATTAATTGTTTCTTAGTGAGCTTCCATTTTTCAGTATGATATAATTAGTAACATTGCTTGTTATAGAGTATGTCAAAAGACACATTTAAAGTTTTTAATTTGTACATAGATATTTTTGTTGGGTTATGGGGAATTGAGAGTGATGTGAGGGGGGGGAGGGGCCATAAGAGCTTCCACCTTCACGTGGTTGGCCATGTTTAGTAGAGAATATTAAATTATTCTCGAAACATTGTCATCATCATCATTGTCATCATCATCATCATCACCCTCACCATCATCATCAACATCGTCACAATCTTCATCATCATCATCGTCATCATCATCATCATCATCATATTCATCATCATCATCGTCACCATTCATCATCATCATAATCATCATCGTCATCGCCATCATCACCATCGTCATCGCCATCATCATCATCATCATCGACGTTGTCATCATCTTCATCATCATCATCATCATCATCATCATCACCACCACCATTATCATCATCATCATCATCATATGACATCATCATCACCATCATCTTTATCATCATCATCATCATCATTGTCATCATCATCGTCTTCATATTCATCATCATCATCTTCATCATCACCATCATCATCATCATCGTCACCATCTTCATCATCATCATCATATTCATCATCATTGTCTTCATCATCACCATCATCTTCAGCATCATAATCATCATCGTCAGTGCCATCATCATCATCATCATCATCATCATCATCATCGACGTTGTCATCATCTTCATCATCATAATCATGGGTCCAACGTTGTATTTTTTTTAAATATGTGCTGGCTTGTACTGAAATTTGGAATGGTTAGATTAGACGCATGCATTGACATTGTGGGAGGGTTTCCGGACTCAAACATCACTGACACTAACCATTGGAGCATCAAAAACCATACCTATAGATTAAATAATGTGCTACATGGGGCCAACGTTGAAATTTCTTTAATATTTGCTGGCTTGGACTGAAATTCCTCATGGTTAGTCAAGACGCATGCATTGACAATGCGGGAGGGTTTCCAGACTCAAACATGACTGGCACTGACCCTTGGAGCATCAAAAACCATACCTATAGATTAATTAATGTGATACAATTTGGGGCCAACGTTGAAATTTTTTAAATATGTGTTGGGTTGGATTGAAATTTGGCATGGTTAGTCTAGATGCATTCATTGACGGTGTGGGAGGGTTTCTAGACTCAAACATGGCTAACAATAACCATTGCAGCATCAAAATCCATACCTATAGATTAAATAATATGATACATGGGGCCAACGTTGAAATTTTTTAAATATGTGTTGGCTTGGACTGAAATTTGGCATGGTTAGTCTAGACGCATGCATTGACAGTGTGGGAGGGTTTTCGGACTCAAAATTGGCTGACACTCACCATTGCAACATAAAAAACCATACCTATAGATTAAATAATGTGATACATGGGGCCAACGTTGAAATTTTTTAAATATGTGTTGGCTTGGACTGAAATTTGGCATGGTTAGTCTAGACGCATGCATTGACGGTGTGGGAGGGTTTCTAGACTCAAACATGACTGACAATAATCATTACAGCATCAAAAACCATACCTATAGATTAAATAATGTGATACATGGGGCCAACGTTGAAATTTTTTAAATGTGTGTTGGCTTGGACTAAAATTTGGCATGGTTAGTCTAGATGCATGCATTGACGGCATGGGAACCACAAGTAGCATGCTTACATAGGTGAAATGAACCTTTATGGCTGAACAAGTTAAACATAAACACTTTCATTTTGCTAAGTTATGATATGGAGCTACTCTTTCGTTAAAACCACCTAGGACTTACACCTTGCCTTATCTTCTAATTCATACCCTCAAGGGAATTGAACCTTGGTGGTTGTGCTAACATGTTGGCATCTCTAGCACTAAACCACGATCCCATCGAAAAAATATACTCAAAGTCTTCTTGGGTTTCAAAATGAATTCATCCAATATTTAACATATAGGGTTTATCATTTGTTATTTCTCTTATATTTTTTTGCACTATCTTCATTTAAATCTCAATTGCTATCAAATTAGATAACAAACATTTTGGTCTCTTGATTAAGAAATATGGTAACATCATTGACAGAACTTATTTATTTGCTTTTCCATTCATGTTTACATTGTTTTTCAAGTTACCTATAAATGTAACTTAAGTAGTGTGATTTTTATGGTGTTAACATATAAACACGTGGAAATGGAATCAACCCTAAGTCAAGTGGAGCCTTGCAACTTGCTACATGTTTGAGTCTCGACAATATTCCTTTGAAATTTAATAAGAACACCAAAGAAGTTTGTTAATGGTTGGATTTGAGAATTTTCTAGATGTGATTAATTAAGATATTAGGGCTCTAAGACAATTAATGTATCTACCTCTATGTTGAAATCGTTTTCCATGCTGATGTAGTCCACCACCTTCCTTATTGTCTTACCAAAAGGCATGAGAATGAGGAAGAAGGCGTAAAATTATGTAATTCACCTTCACAAAGTGCCTTGCAATCACATTGGTAAGGAACCATAAAAATATCACAAAAATCCAATGTGTCACATCCCCATTTAGTGTCAATTAAAGACTTATATGGTAAATTTAATATGAGACTTACTTATAGTTGTCTCTTACTCTTTGCGTATTGACACATTTTCTATTTTATGGTTGTCTATGTGCCTTGAACCAATTGATATTATAAGGTGCAAAGGTGCATGCACAATAATCCTTAGTTATGAATATGAGATGAGGATTTAAAGAGAAGAGTATGTAAAGACAAGTAATTTTTATATGTATTTTCGTGGTAACTGCCGAGGACAAATGTGGTGAGAAACCACAAGCGTTTGGAAGGATGAAGGGAGATTACATCATTATCATGCCACTTATAAAATTGAAGACTCTTCATGAGACAAAATTGTTTTTTTAATTTTATTAATAACCATTATGGTGCTTTGGTCCAAATGATTTTCTAACTCATTGTTTCTCCATATAGTGTGTCAAGTGCCACCTCACTATATCAATGCATAATAAAAAAACTTAATATAAAACAATATATAATATAAAACAATACAAAATAAAAACAAACTATATATAATACAAAAAAAAATCACTTACCATTTCACTTTCAATTCGACACCAGGAGGAGCTCTGCAACTCTATGAAACTTGAAGCAGAGAGCTAGAGGAGAGCATGATTTGATACCCCATTTCAATTCGACGCGTGCGATCAGGAGAGGTGCTCTGCAATATCAATTTTCAAATCCTAAACAATTTCAATCTGACACAGAGGAGCTCGAGAAGGCAAATATGTCCTCTGTATGTCTATGAATTATATGTTTAATGCATACATGTGCTTGTCACATACAATGATATCTTTTCCAGGATTGCTTTCCTGTCCCGCATGCTTGCAACCTGAGATAGTCAAATGAGGCTGTAGTTGACCATATCCAAATGAAGGCGAGATAGGGAGTGAATGATAAGTTGGATTGTTCGGTCTCCGGGCTCCTACTACTTTAATTGGCCTGCCTTTGTATCCTAAGTAGGGTTATATCCAACCAGGACCTTACCACACATTATATTAAATCCTTTTAAGATTTTTACAAGGTCTACTTCCTTTTATGGCTCCCTACGCAGTCTACTCTCGGTTTTGCCTAGCCAGATTGTTTACCTATGAAATATTGCACCTGCACTATTGTCCCAACCTTGGGAATTTCATACAGCAATGGGATTATGCCCTTTTAATATTATTTTTTTTGCCTTTAGGAAAATACCGCACTGACTCTTCTTCTCGTGTATTCTATTTAATATATATATATATATATATATATATATATATATATATATATATCCTTTCTTATGTTGTTAGGGTTTCTGTACATATGATTCCCTGGATTCGACTTGGGTGGTTGAATGAATATCACACAAATCCAAAAACTTATCCATATGTTTATCCAGGTTTCTAGAACCATCTCCATTGAAAATGGGAAGGCATCCAACCAATAAAGATGGCGATGAATGCTTCTCACCCTATTGGGCCAAAGGGATCATCCTTGCTCTTTGACTATGGGTTACTGGCCTTTTCATTTAAAGTTATTTTCACCTTTTCATTTATGGAGCTTGTCTCAATGATTTCCAAGGTTGTGAATAAAACTCCCATTTGAGTCTTTCTCGAGGTACATGAAGTTTCCTTATCTCAATTTGCTCAAAGGAAAATCATTGGTCCACTTTAACCACCAATTTTGTTATTCAAAATGCACTTCTTGAAAAACAAGTCACCCACTTATCCACTATGCTATATCTTCATGAAGTCTCTTCTTCCTCCAAGGAGGTTCGACCCTCCAGTGTGGTGCAGAGAGTCATGGAAGTAAAACACATTTATTTTTAAGCTATTTTTTTAGTTTTAAGTTACCAAGGTTTCCAATTACATCATTTTGTTTTCAATGATGATCGTGTAGGAAGAGAGGATGGAAGGAAAATGAGGGGAATAGAGTGAAGCAAAGGGTGGTTAATAAATGATCAGTGAGCATGTTATAAGCCCATAATTACATACAATGCCCCTTTAGTAGAGATCTTATTTATGCAAACAAAGGTTCCCCTAATCTCAACAGGATATAAGAGAAATCATGACAATAATTATCTCGTGTCATTGAAATCTGATATTTACTGTTGTTTATGCTCAGAATTGGGTTTTGATGCTACTTCTAACTTCAAACTCAACCTAGAATTTACTATAGCATGCTAGTCATCGATTTTTAGTGGCTGTGATGTGACTTTTGACCACCATTTGTGCTCAAAATTGTCTAAAAGGTGCCCAAGTTTGAGTACTAAGGAAGTTTTTATGCTAGAATTAAACTCAAAACCCAAGCAGAAGGTTGTTTACATCATGAATTATGTCAAGAATTGCTATAGGTCTATTTTCCTTCAATGTGCATATCTACCTTTGACATTGACCACTGCTAGGGAAAAAATATAACAAACCAATTTTCTTGTAGGTGGCGTTAATGTTCATCTTGAATTCTGGATAAAAAAGGAAAATCCCAAGTGCAATTAACCAATAAAATGAATGAATGGCTAACAATTGTCCCTGTGGACATTGTTTCGAAAGTCTACAATAAATGGACTTGTCACAGTGCCTTCACTCCAAAAACATGTGCTATAGGGATGGTATACTTATCAGGCATGCTAGGAATATGCCCATATATCACTATCACCACTACTTCAGTAAGATATGGCCATAATTTCTGTTGTTTGCATGGCTGGAATTAATGTAGAACTCCCTTTTCTAAAGTCATGGTATGTCTAATCAGCAAAACAGGCTTTAGTATCATTTCCAAAATTGCATAATTTGTCAAACTACCTTTCACGATCTTCCAAAGGAAGCAATTCCTTTAGATATATCATCATTGGATCCTATCTTTCCATCTAATATCTAAATTGAGGAAACTAATCTAATTCCCCCTCTTGCATCCCACATTCTAGGAACTTGGTGGAAAATTGCTACACAAGCCACCATGTATTGTAAGTGTGGGATAAAAAAGTAAGAGGGATGGGTTTTCTGTCTATAAATTGACATATCCTTCCATGTAGATTATAAAAATTGCAATTAGGTCAAGTTCTCCTTACATGGTTTGGATAAAATTGAAAGCTTCAATTTTCACACAATTAGAAAAGTTTGGGCAATGTAGAATGTGAGGAATGAGAAAGATCCAATCTGATAGCTCGATTGGCATTATATCATCCCATTTTGCAAGGTCCAGGGAATTGCCTAAAAATTCCGAGCATTGCATAAAAATTCTGATCTCTACTCTCATAAGGACCATAGAAATTGAATAGTTTGATAGCAGCAAGAGTTTACATTGCGAATCCTCTATCTGATGTTGTATCTTGTTCTGATTTCATCATTGAACCCTATTCCCAACTACTTACCTTCCTCTATCCATTTCTCACGGCTATCTCATGTATTCTTTTCCCTTAATGTTTTTGGAAAACTCCAATTAATACTTTTGAGTTAGGGTTTATAACTCCTATCTAGATACTTCCATGTGGATGTCGATGTTCTCCTTTTTTACATGTTTATTTTCTTTTATTTTAAAAATATGAAACATATCATAGATTCTGAACAAATTTTGAAAGAATAAAAATTAATTTGATTTTTGTGTGCATTTCCTATGGCCTATGGGCATTTACTAATAAATTAGGATATATTCCACGAATCAATACATGAGATGCGAGTTATACCATTTCCATGTTGAAAAATAATCCAAGATTGAATAGATGAGAAGAGAAGCATGGATGTTTGCATAGCCAAATCAATGCAATTTGTAATCAATTCATTGTGTGGTTAGTGGTTTAAAATAGAGCTTGTGTGTTGAATTGGACAGGACCGAATTGTGGTTTTCAACCCATTGAGCCAACCCTTGGGGTTATGTCACCATGGCATCCAAACCATGTGCATTGTTCATGCTTCTTGTCCACATTATTTTTGCCAAGTCCTCCATTCCATGTGCTTTATGTCAAGTCCATCTTTGTTTTCCTTTGTCCAAATCCTTGTCTAACCATGACCTTCTCCTCCATGCTGCTATTCATCTTGTTTTCCTTCTCCAAGCCATCTTCAAATGACCACAGTATGGGTCATTTGATTCTTGGCTCATTAAGTGTGCCAATGGCTCCAATACCCATCATGTTCAAGCCACCAACTTCATGCCACATCTAATGTCTTTGTCTCATGTTCTTTGTCGTTCAAGTTCAAGCCATCAACTTCATGCTAAGTCACCAAGATGCTTCATTTCATTAACCTTGTCCACTTCATATTTGTCACCAAGATGCTTCATGTCCTTAACCTTGTACACTTCATGCTAAGTCACCAAGCTGCTTCATATCATTATATGTGTGTTAATATCATCTTATAATCATTGTATCCAACATTAGGTGTTTGCCAAATCAAAATCAGAACACATTTCATACAAAGCTTCAATTTTCATACAATTAGAAAAGTTTGGGCAATGTAGAATGTGAGGAATGAGAATGAATCAATCATCATGAGAATGTATCCTATAACACCATTAGCATCATGATATTCCCCTATTTTATCATGATAAAAATAAAAATATTTGTATTTATAATTATATTTCCTTTGTTCAACTTGGACCTCTATTGTTTTTATCCCAAAACCATAAGTGATTTAACTCTGTGTACCCACACCTTCCGTCCGAGGATTGTTTCCAGCGGTCTTGAGTTTCATCTTGGCAAGAAGCCTCGGACGACGGGCATGGGTACACAGAGTCTAGAGTTTCTTCCAAGCGTGGGATATCACACAAGAGTAACTAAGCTTAGTTGATGGTAGTATGTCTACAATCAAACTTTGAGCTTAGTTGATAGTACTCTGTGTGCAATAAAATTTAGAGGAACTGAGGAAAATGAACATGACCATAAGCTAATTGATGAGAGTTCTAGTATAAGGTAATTTTTTGCCAATTTAATTATTTGATATTTGAAATTCCAATTCACATAAGGTGTGGGATAGATGTGACATAGATGAAAGTTTTAACATCTCAAGGAATTAGATCTTTCACCAAACACTAGGAATTACAAACTTGGGTACTAAGAAAGAAATAACAACAACCAGTCATTATCATCTGTATGGTTGTATGAGGGAAGTTTCAATTCCCATAGGCAAGAGCTTGGGGGCAATGATGTCAAGGTAGTCAATGCAAGCTAAAGGGGAAATGACTAATATTGCTCATGATGTAAAAGGAAAGGATGTATCGCTCATGATTAGGATACTCTTGTATTTATAGTCATAAAAAAACAAGTTGTGGTATAGCTTCCCCTATTGTGGTTATTATTTTTTTATTAAGCTCATGAACATTTATATGCAGTTTATTGTTTCTACTATCACTGTGATTTTGTGATGAATGATTGAAGAATGTTATAAGTGTGGCTAAAGAATTATGAACATGGATATATACAATTCCTTACATTTATTATCACTTTGTTTTATGTGATGAATTCATTTGCATGACTTGAGTATATCTGAAGCTCTCCTTGAGGTCCCATGAATGAACTTGAACACTTGTTGCATTCATTTAATTTGAAAGAGTAGTTATAGTTTGAAAGAACTCTCTCCTTACCTTAGCTATCATTCATTGAAAGGAAAGGCTTATTTTATTCATATGCATTTTCATGGTTTAAGTCAGTCATCACACCATGAGTTGCACTTCCATCACCCAACTGAGTAAGACAACCATTAAAATTTAACTCGTTAACGAAACACACTTTAACCTCGCTTGAGGATAAAAATAATTTGTTAGTTAGGTAGGACACTGGGGATAGGAATCCAAATAATTCCCCCTTGTCATTATCATCCGAGACATAGTTGTTGTCCTCTAGGGTGCTAAAATCCTCTTGTACTTGTTGACATGGTCATCGAACAGTTTGTGGACGGGCCTCCTATTGTTTCAGGGTTTAAACCGCCGTGAGATCGAGAACCGGACGGACTCTATGGAATGCTGCACTCCACTTAGCCCTAAGGAAACATCAATCATTGTATTCCTTGTATTCTCTAGACACCATACTGGTGATACAAGGGTGATAAGGCAGAAGTGCCGAAAACCTGTTCTGACGTGTCATGAACGAGGTAGCTTAGTGACTTTTCTACTAGGGCTCTTTTACCCAGGATCCCTTTCAGTAGAGGGATATCCTTCCATTATTGGTCTCTCATTTGTTACATCATAATCTTCCACTCTATGAGCATCAGCATTATTTGGCCTGTAGGATCCATTTCAATGACTCAGATCCACTTATATCCTTCAGACACTATTTTGCCCTATTTTTATTCCTACCCGCCTGTTGCATCCTTATAGCAGACATACCCGCGCGTTTCATCACTATAGCCCGCGGGTATCAAGTAAAATGGTAAAAATCACTATTTGTTACCTTTTACTCCCAGAAAGTGGTCATTGGGTGACCTTTGTCTCTCCATCTGCCCAAGTAACGCCTTGATGTATCCTTTCACCTACCTTTGAGAGGACTATATATTGAGCACATATGGCTTATGGATGGAGGAAGAAGAGAATAGCAAGAGAACTATAGTGGATTTTTTCCCTATCTTGAGTCTATACTCATTGATCCTTGTAGTTGTGAACCTTTATGTTCACCTTCCGAACTCCTATCTAGTTTGAGTTTTCCATTCATGGAGGATTGAAGTGGTGGAGGCACAAGTGGATTGATCTAGATCTTGGTTCAGATTGGTTGCCGGCAAGAGGTCGTATCACCTTGTACTTCTTCTTGTTTATTAATAGAAATACTTATATTCTTGTCCATCATGTTGTGAATGTTGTTTATTATACGTTGGGTTACATTTGCTTGTGATATTATGGACCATTGTTATTGATAATGTTAATGTCATTTATATATTATATGTAGTTGTTGGATATTGGCTATCAAGACTAATTTGCAGATTTCAAGTGCATGGATTGAAAGCTCCAACGGGGATCTACATCAAACGTTTGGATCGAGGTTGGTTACATTTCTCCATTATCTTAACATTGTCATTTATAATAGCATTGTTTTGAGCATTGAGTTGATTTTTGGTAGTCATCTGTCTGTTGTGGTATTCCCAAGCCATAGTGAGTTTTCTCCAATATAGAAATGGCGACTCCACTGGGGAAAACATCCATTTTTGGGAAAAAAATTTAGCATTAGTCCTTAATTAGAGTTGTTGTTTATTGAAGATCTGTGTCACTGATTGGACGTTAAGATACACCATAGAAAACTTGCTTTTTCTAAGCCTCTGGACTCTTTGTTTGAACATTTTCCTTTCCTCACCCGCGGGCTAGCTTAGTTCTGCCCGCGTCTACCTGCCTTTGTTTACTCTACTGCTCGTGGGTACCTGCAGGTATTCCTTCGACAGTAGCATATAACTCTAACTTTTGTTGGTTTATGGCTATTGGTTGTTGCTGGGTTGGCTTTGGTTGTTCCTGAGTCTTTGTTGGCCTCTTTCTTGACTGTTTCATGCCTTGGTTGTGACCAGAACTCTTCATTTCTCTTGGTTGAGCCTTCTTGGTTTTTTACCAATCTTTGGATTTAGCCTCTTGGTTTTTTCATTTTGAGCTCATTCCTTTGGCTGAGTCTTGATGTTTAGGATCTGCTGGGTTGTCTTAGTGATCTTCTCGGCACTTCAGTGACTGAATAGTAGGATTTTGCTTGCATTTTTTCATTCCATTTATATTGAAAAAATACAAAAATATACATCTAGTTTTTTGCATTTTCCTTCTTGTTTATAAGTGAAAATACAAAAGTATTTTACTTTCATGTACTGCATTTTGCATTGAGTGCTTGTTTTCTTCATTTAGGTTCTTCTTGTGCATCGAAAAGATAAAAGTTTGCATCTTTATTTCAGAATTGTTGGTTGATTTTGCATATTAGTGACATTGTTTTATTGGATAGATGAGTCTAGGATTGGACGATTTTGCATACTATTGAGTCTACACATCACTAGTTTCACGATCATATCCCTTGAGTAACCACAGCCACTAAAATTAACGCTTAATCTTAAAATTGATTAGACTAATTTTATTTCTAGGGTACACCAACTAGCATAGGTTTAGAGTCTTAGAATAGATCATTGTGAGTTAACAATACAAGACTACTAGACGGAACATTAGGTGTCTGACCAGGGAGTGGAGGAATCCATGGTATAGATCGGTGTTCTCAGGAAGCTCTACTCAATCTAGAGTTAAGCACGAGGTCACGGGAGGTTGGTTGAGGAGATATCCCTCTCATATTGGCTGAACGTGGGAGATATATCTAGGATTTGTTCATATCTGGGGGTACTGGAGGTTCATCCTCTTGTGCTTCGGGCTTAGCTACCCTGCCCATATGACGGATCCCACCTGCAACTGTCCCCCTAAGCATTGGTTATATTGCGGTGACCATAGTTTCCTTACCTAGGTATCGCACAGGGTACTTGCAGTGGTTATGCTGTTTGTGTCCTGAGTCAGATAGGGATTGGACAACACAGTTGTGTTTGTGTAGTGGACTTGACCCTGTACACGCAGTGAAGCCCGGGTGTCTCTATAACTGATTCTGTTACCTCTGGCTATAGTTTGGGAGTCTCAAGCCTCTCCTAGGCGAGATATATCGGGTCTAGTGTCAGGAGCTCATTTATCCACTCTATTTGTCTACTCCCGGCTATAGTTTCTCTAGGTGTGTGCTTTTGATTTACTTTTTTTGATCGATAGTTGGCCTTTAGGGGACGTTTTGATTATATATTCTCTCTAGAGATATCGTGGTGCAGAGCACTACTCTCCGTCGGTCTCGTCAGTTGGCTGGTTTAAAGCTAGCTGAGTTTTCACGCCGTGTTGCTAGAGGATGCCGAAGGGCTCCTTCTGAGTCTTCGTATTCTTACGAGACTTATGTCCAAGACTTCATGGATGCACATCTCGATAATGAGGAAAAACCTTCGACTCCATCGGGTAGAGTTGACCACACTTCCGATCCCCATACTCCTCGTGAGGAGTGGGGAGGTGATCCACTTGAGACTCCACCTGATTCTATTTGGCCTAATCCACTTGAACGAGATCTGTTTGATCCTTCGAATATGGATAATTATCTTTACGGAATGCCCGAATTACCCGAGGATGAAGAACATGATGATCCTTTCGTTCCTTCGTTTCCACGCAGTTATAGACACGGGATGCTAGACTTACATGATGACACTGGTCCTACGATCAACCCTACTGCACTCTCTTTTGGTATGCCTAGTCATAATATCGTCGAACCTTCCACTATGTTTGGTAGTCACGCTGGAAATAGTCAAAGTGTTAGCCATACTATACCCATTGGGGGCACTACGTTGTCCACCCACACACATAGTATGGGGACTGGTCAGATTCCTAACAATGCTAATGTTGGAAGATGACCACCTCCTAGGATTACCCAACTTAATCAGAACGTTGTTCGAAACATGACTTGCCATCCACCACCTAATACACGTGCCACTACTCGTCAACCCAAGACTACTTTTACAAATGATAATGTTCCTCCCAACCACGGGGGTGGACACATACTGCAAGCTTTTGCATCCACTGCCTCCACTAGTAATGCTAATGTAGGGGGTGGGAATATCTCCTATCTGCATCGACATCACTCTACCATCCTTGCTACTAGTCACACCGATATTGGAGTTGTGAATACTTCTCATACTTATGGTCATCACATGACTGATCAAGCTGATCCTAATGCTGGGGGTGGGAACATACCATACCATTATGGTCATTACAACACGGTTCCTACTATCAATAGTACATACATGCCCCATACTCATGGTGGAAACCCTTACTACAACACAGTCGATGTTGGCCACCAGTATCACCCACCACCCCAATATGGTTCCCAAAACACGCATATACCTGCTTACTCTCAAATGAGTCAGGCAGGAGGAGGTTATCAATCTTATGGCCATGGGAAAGCTTATTGTCTGTCAGGTCCTCATTATCAACAGTTTAACCCTCATGGTAATGCTTTTGGTCCATCTTATAACATGGTTCCGTTTAACCAACCTTTTATGGGGGCTTATAATCAAGCTTTCCAGCGTCAGCTCCCATTCCTTGCACGCTTGAATCTCCTGGATCTTTTGAAGCTCACGAATGATCTGGTGTGTCACAACCCTACTTGGCCCCTGGTCCCTACCAAGCTCCCTTCGGACATTCCAAAGTTTGAGGGGAAAGGTGGTGAGGATCCCGGCGATCATGTCACAACGTTTCACCTTTGGTGCTCCTCCAACTCTTTGAATCATGATTCCATTAGATTACAACTATTTCAACGCACCCTCATGGGGGAAGCCACAAAGTGGTATGTCGAGCTGCCTAGGAACACCTATAGGGGATTCAATGAGATTGCTTTGGTTTTCTTAGACCATTTCCAGTTGTCGGTTCATTATGATACTGGTACTGAGTTGTTGTCCACCTTCCATCAGAATAAGGCCACACATATTTCTAACCATGTTCAAGAGTGGCGTTGGTGGAAGAGATTAGTGAAAGCCAACATTCCTCCAGAGTTCCTGTTGGAATGGTTCCTCAAGTCTCTACTCCCATACATTGCTAAGTATGTTTCGATGTCTGGAATTATGACTGAGGAACAAGCTATCTTGAAAGTCCAGCAGTTAGATCTACTTTATTCTCAGTCTGGCATTTTGTATGACATTATTCTTGATACACCAAGAACAAGACATGAGCCCACGTCAGTTCCTGGACCACATGCCGATGGCATTGTGGGGTCCGCATGCACTCACCCTATAGACTTGGTAGCTAATCAAATGCAAAATTTGTCACTAAACCTGTCTACTCCTGGATAGTTTCACACCGTGTCCACTTCCACTCTGTCATCTGATGTACACAATGTGCAATCAACAAAACTGTCAGGTAACCAGCAACCTGGTGGTAAGAAAAAGGGGAGAAATAATCGTAGGGGTGGAAACAATGGAAGTAATAACAATATCAATCGTAATACTCATCGTAAAGAGAATTCCAACCCTCCTCGGGAAGGCGATAATGCTGGTGAGGATCGTAAACCTAGGCTTAAGGTGAAATTCCCTTGCAAGCTTTGTGGGGAGGATCATCTTACTCACTTATGTCCTCGAATTGAAGAACATCGAAGCATTTGGCACAGAGCCTAGTTGTGTTGAAGGATTTCCTTCCTCATCATCAAAACACGGCTTCAGATGCTCCCACCACTGGTTATGGTACTAATGAAATGGCAACATCTTCTCCCAATACTAGTGGTTATGGATGTGTGAATATGGTCCGGTCGTAGGTTTGTGTTGCTACTTGTCAATGCGATTATGGTGCACCACAACCTAATTTAGGGAGTGTACCTCCCCCTCCTCCAGACAATTCCTTGCATATCGAGAATCCCTCCATTATGCCGCGGATCTCGAAAGGTGTTCTCAAGTGCTCTACGCATAATCCCAATGCTCGAGCCGCCCATAACTACTCCATCATAGAATATTTGGGCCAAACTCCATGTGCCATGTCGGCTCTTGAAGTTTTGCAAGCCTGTCCTTCTCAGAAGTATGCCCTTTTAAGTGCGTTAGGAGTTCAGGATGGGGGAAATCCTAGTGTTATCAAGTTCGATACTACTGATGTCCAGCCTCTCTTACCTTACCACGTGGCTTTTCAAATCCAGGTGGTTTGCCTTCAGAGCTTTGTCAAATGTACTATGGTTGATGAAGGTGCTTCCGCGTCAGTAATGTCATTAACTTGTTGGAAATCTCTTGGCTCTCCTCCTCTACTCGCGTCTAGAACTACACTCACTGCATTCAATGGTAGATCTTTTACGCCACATGGAATTATCCCTTCCCTTGTTGTCTCCTTGGGAGGTAAGTCTGTGCCTATTGAAGTCGAAGTGGTTGATGTGCCCATCGACTACAACCTTTTACTAGGTCAGAACTGGATGTACGCTATGAAAGCTGTCGCGTCTATTGTATTTAGAGTTATCTGCTTTCCCCATGAAAGTAAGATTGTGACGATCGATTAGCTGAATTTTGTTGGTACTCCTTCCGTAGCATCCACGGGATCTGTAGTCCCACAAGTTTCTAATTCTCAGCCAACAACTAGGAACATAGGTGTTGGAATGTACCCCTCATTGATGGGAACTTATAATATTTCTGCACCTGTGAATTTTATTGGATCCATTATCGACAATGCATCTCCTCCTTCGAATAATATGTTATTCTGGACCTCCTATTTAGATGATCCGTGGAATTTACCATCCACGAGTTCCACGTCTGGAGGCATTGCGCATGTCGGGATGTCTATGCCTTTATCTGTAGCGGAGCTCGCTTATGATCATATCCAACAAACCATTACAGATCCGGATCTCTCTTCTTCCCAGACAGTCGAAGAAGATCTCTTTACGCTACCAGTTTGGGCAGCCAACTCATCTTGCTCCCAAGATTGCCTTGATGATACTTTACCATCTGATGAAGCTATCCTCGATACCATGTATGGTAGTGAGAGGCCTTGGGAAGATATGCACCATCGCTCTTATTTCCTCCCCAACCTCGAGCTCGTTGAGCAAGAGGAGTTTAGGATGACTTTAGAAGAGATGGTTGGTCACCCTGCGACTCTTTTGGAGTCGCATGATGTTTTTTTAGAGGGGAATATGGCCAATATTTCCCCAACCACGTCGATCAACATCTCTTGCACTCCCAGAAAGATAGAGAACGTTTACATTGATGCTGATTGCACTCCTGAGGAGATCGCTATTTACACTGACTTGTTTATAGAAATCTGGGAAGCTTTCGCCTGGTCATATGAGGAGATGCCAGGAATAGACCCCCGCATTATTGAACATGAGATTAGAACGTATCCTTCTGCTAAACTGGTTCGACAATGCTTACGTGCTGTGAACCCTAGGAAGGCAGCTGCTATTAAGGCACAGGTGGAGAAACTACTCAAAGCTGGTTTCATCTACCTTGTTCCCCTTACCGAATGGGTGTCAAGCCCCGTTCCCGTGGATAAGAAGTAGGGAACGATCCATGTATGCACTAATTTTAGAGATTTGAACCGTGCATGTCCGAAAGACTACTTCCCCACGCCATTCATTGATCAAATATTGGATGCTTGTGAGGGGAGTGAGATTTTTTCATTCATGGACGGCTTCTCAGGTTATAATCAGATTCAAATCAAACCCACGGACCAACATAAGACAACATTTATTTGTCCATGGGGAATGTTTGCATATCGGAAAATGCCCTTCGGCCTAAAAAACAACGGAGCTACTTTTCAGCGAGCCATGACCTATGCCTTTCACAATCTTAAGATGATTATGGAAGTTTTCTTGGATGATCTTGCTCGCCATTCTCGCAAGAGAATGGACCACCCCAAGCACCTCCGTATGATTCTCGAATGATGTATCCACTACAAAATTCAATTGAATCCAAACAAATGCATCTTCGCTGTTAGGACGAGTTGCCTTCTATGATTCATAGTTTCAAGGGAGGGTATTAGAGTCGATCCTCTCAAAGTTGAGGCAATACTCCAGTTGCCTCCTCCGCGTAATTTGTTACAACTTCAGAGCCTCCAAGGGAGAGCTACTTTTCTGCGTCGGTTTATGGCTAACTATGCTAGTATTACTAAAGGTTTCGCATGTTTATTGAAGAAAGACACACCTTTTATCTGGGATGAGCGAGCCTAACAGTCTTTCGACACCCTTAAGAAAGCTTTGGTATCGGCCCCTGTGCTTAGTCCACCGGACTTTACACGAGATTTCATTCTTTATGTGGCCGTGTCTCAAGAGACTATTGGCATGGTCTTGGTTCAGGTAAATGATGCGCTCATCGAGCATGTTATCTATTATCTCAGTCAAAATTTAGTAGACGCTAAGCTAAGATACACTCATGTAGAAAATATGGCACTTGCGACTGTCCACG
This sequence comes from Larix kaempferi, assembly GCA_027924585.1. Classification (NCBI taxonomy): domain Eukaryota; kingdom Viridiplantae; phylum Streptophyta; class Pinopsida; order Pinales; family Pinaceae; genus Larix; species Larix kaempferi. The sequence goes on along the minus strand of BSBM01000767.1, from coordinate 265,822 downwards.
CAATCCAGCAGTTACGACATTACATTTTGCTTCGAACAACCACAGTTGTAGCTCACATCAATCCATTTCATTTTGTGCTATCACGACGCCTTATTGGGGGTAAGTATAATAAATGGATTGTAATCCTTCAGGAATTTGATCTTGATTTTGCTTCGGCAAAATCGGTGAAATCATTGGTGTTCACTGAGCTTATGTCGGACCTTCCACAACTTGATGAGGATGTCATTCATGAAGATTCCTTTGTGGATGAACACTTATTTCTTATCTCATCCGAGGACCCGTGGTATGGGGATCTTATTGTATATCTCAAAGCTTTGAAGTTTCCTCCGCATTATTCGCGAGATGAGCGACGACGTGTGAGACATCACGCTAAAGATTATACTATCGTTGGTGACAGTTTGTATCACCGAGGAAAGGATTCCATTCTCCATGGTTGCTTGACTCACAAAGAAGTGGAACGGGTACTTAATGATTTCCATGCGGGGGCATGCGGTGGTCACTTAACCAGGATTGCTACAGCCCAACGTATCATGCGAGCTGGTTATTTTTGGCCTACCATCTTTAAATATTGTATTAACGCTGTGAAGAGATGTCACCCTTGCCAGGTGTTTTCTTGGAACATACACTTGCACCTAGCGCCCCTCCATCAGGTCGTCACTGTCGGTCCCTTCACTAAGTGGGGGGTAGATTTCATGGATTACAAACCAGCTTCGGCTAGGGGGCATCACCATATTATCGTGGCCATGGATTATTTTTCCAAATGGGCTGAGGCCATGCCTACTGTAAAAGCCAATGATGCTACTACAGCCCATTTCGTGTTCAACTAGATTATCACTCAGTTCGGTATCCTGAAAGAGATTGTCACTGACCATGGGAGTCACTTTCAAAACAAGATGATGGAGGATTTCTCTCTCAAGCTTGGGTTTCATCAGGAACACTTGTCTTCCTACTATCCTCAAGCGAATGGTCAGGATGAAGCAATAAATAAGTCTTTGAAGACCATTCTCCAATGTACCATCCAACAAAGCAAGACCAATTAGCATATCATGTTATATCTTGATTTGTGGGCATATCGAACCGTAGTTAAGACTGCCACTGGGTTCTCACCATTCCAGTTAGTTCATGGTGTGGAGTCACTTTTACCAATTGAATGCGAAATCCCTTCGCTCAAGCTAGCCATAGAGCTCCTCCCTGATATGACAGAGATTGAGCAACATTTAGATATGACAGAGATTGAGCAACATTTAGTACACCTCGTGCAACTTGACGAGCAACGTCGAGATTCCGCTGTGGCCATTGATGTTAACAAGCATCGTGTCAAGGTTGAATATGATAGGTCTGTCCATCCCTGGCAATATGCTGAAGGTGAATTGGTACTTTTGTATGACCAAGCTAAAGAACCCCTGGGGGCAGGCAAGTTCAATCCCATGTGGCACGGTCTTTACATTGTGAGGCGTGTCCTCAAAAAAGAAGCTTATGAGTTAGAAGACTATGAGGGAGTTGCCTTGAAGGAGCCTAGAAATGGGCTCTACCTCAAGCGGTATTACGCTTGAACCTTTGGTTCGGGGTGATACTTTTGTACACTATTGTATAGTTTTTATGTACATAGTTTAGCTTGCCTTTTGGTTATCGGGTCTGCTGATTAACCTCTGTTTGATTGACAGATGTCAATGGGATCTCCTACATTCTTAGGTTTCATGGATGGTGCTAGCCAACATATGCAGCAGCTTGCTTCTGCTGCCTGGGTTATCTTCTCACCTGACCACCTAGTTGTGTCCTCAGGAGGTGCTTGTCTTGGTCCTACATCTAATAATGTGGTTGAGTATAGTGCCGTCATTGAGCTACTTCGGGATTCTATTTCACATGACATCCAGTCTTTAGAAGTTCGCCTGGATTCACAACTAGTTGTGTCTCAGCTGAATGGGTAGTACTGTGTATGAGACCCTACATTACTACGGATATTCCTTATGGTACGACTCTTGGAGAGACATTTTGTTTCAATTACATATATTCATATTCCGAGAAGTCTTAATCATATATCTGATGCATGCGCTAACTTTGTATTAGATTGGCATTTTTCACATTCATCATGAAGCACATAAATACAAAGACATTCATACATTCGTACATACACACATATAGTAGAACCGAGAACCAAAGTTATATATATATATAAATATGTCCAAAAATGGTAGTGTCATACAAAACTGGAGCCCGTAGCCCTCAAAAATATACATATCGATACAAAAAATGAGACCCTAGGATATCTATTCCCTCCGAGGAGGCCTAGCTGCCGCATCGACGGGATGTGTCTCATAGAAGTACTGTACCACATTGGCTACCCACTGCAGTAACTGCACCAACTCACCATGAACACCCACTACTTGACGCTGGATGGCCTCAGGTAGTCGGGCTACCTCTATCTGTGGTACTTGGGCAACCATCCGTGATATGTTGCGCCGCAACGTCTGAAGTGTGTGCCCTGCTACAGCATCTGCTGCCTCATCACCTCTACCACAACGACCATGTCTCGAGAAGCCCTTGGGTCTCACTGGGCCTTTGTCTGCGAGTAAACAGTCAAACTTTAGCTCTTGATACTACCACCAAATTTTTTTTTGCTTTTCAACTATAATAAAAAAATCCATAAAAATTTAATAAACACAAAACCAAAAGAGTACTCACCGATGTCTCCGAATGCTGCGCCTGGTGGCAGCGGCATGTCACAATCCTGTCTAAAATCTATCCCTGCATAGCGATAGTCCTCTATAGCGATCACCTACCAGTTCCACCAGCGGAAGAACTCCTTAGTATATGGTGACACCAGACGGCCACCACCCTATCATGTCAGGATCTCAGCCCACCATGTCAGGGCTGGATCACGGAGACTATGAGGAGGGACATCCACCCTAGGGCTAAGCCCCGAAACCCTCTCAAAGAAGAAGCTGCATAGGATGCTACCATACCCAAATTTTTTGTCCTTCCCCTTTTTGCATTCTGTCAATTGTGTCTTCATAGACACCAGTAGAGTAGTACACCAGTCGAATATCATAGGTTGCATGCATTGTGATGCATAGAACATCACTGGCCTGGATGCCTGGTGCAGAGCTTTGGATCCAGTGATCCACACCAGGGTAGCCACAATAATCTTTGTACTCAGATCCACTATGGTGTTGATGGGCACTTGGCTTCCCACCGCTCATGTGTTTGCGGGACAATACCTCGCTATGTAGTCCTGAATAGTGATCCCACCACCCACGGTCCGAGACTGAATACTGGCCACCTCCCCTCTATGGGACAAACTGGTAATGAAAAAGATATCCTCTACTTCCAGTGTCAGAGTTTTCCTATTGAGGATGAAGTTTTGAACATCCACATCCCAATAGTCTATCAGGTGACAGAGTAATATGTTTTGGGCCCTTAAACCCCCTATACTCCAGTGCTTGTACAAACCACATGCTTGTAATGCCTGTTGCGCTTGCAAATCATTACGCATGGCCTCATCAACCTAGTCATGCTCTCTTTCCCTCCACTCTAGAACCATCCTGGAGTGCAAAACAAGTAAATTTTGGTCAATTTCATGATTAAAAATTTCTTCACGGCCGTACCCGTGGGATAATTTGTATACAGTGGTGGGTACCTGTGGACAGTCTATTTTTTGACTGCGTGTTTGGTGCCCTATCCAGGACCCACATAGTTATAGCCCGCAGGTAGCGCTAAAGCCATCTTGGGCTTGGCCAAACTAAAAAATCCACCGACAAAAACTGAAATAAAGACATTAAAATGAAAGGTATGGAAGTAAATACCAACCTGCTCCAGATGGTTTGCTGAATGGTCACTTGTAGCTCCCAGGATCGGCAACTGAAGTTTCAGGTGAAAACTAACCAAATAACTCCAAATTGGTGAATAGTGCAAATGAATTGTAATTTGGAAAATTTTATTACTATTTATAATTTTTTGGACCCACTTCTCTATAGTTTTTGCCATTTTGAGCCGTTATGAACTAATATCGTGTCATGGAGTAATGTTTTTTAATCAGATTTCCTCAGCGAAAGTTGTTCTGAACCATTTCACACCTACGACAGGTACATTTCACACCTGGCATATAGGTTAGATGCCATTTTCGCATGCATTATGCATTTGACCTATTGGCCATTTTCACATGCATTATGCATTTGACCTATTGACCATTTTTGTAAACCCTAGGTGCGACCCCGCTTCGTAACTGACACAAAAACTTCACACTACTATAGAAGTGTCGTTATGTGGTGGTAGGGCTTTTCTGAACATGGGTACCCTAGTTAGAACCCCTTTATGCATTCTGGTGCCCATGTCGTTGTTTGTCCTTAGGATTGGGAGTCCTTTGTAGTCACGCCATGACGTTGCGATAAAGACTCATACTCTACTTTGTCTTATGTTGGCCATCTCCCTTAAGGACTCCCCACAGTTATATCATGTTGTGATTGCATTGCATCATCCTGCTTGTTGCTTGACCCTTGTGCTGGCTCTCGCTTACTCAATTGTTAGCCTGGAGCCTAAGCACTTTTCCCCTGTCGAGCCTTGCAGAGCTTATATTTTCCCTTAAAAAATTGATGACCTTTTGACCTTGAGGGAACATACCCCCGAGTGTCCACATCCTGGACACACTTCCTTGCATTGAGCATAGGTATGTTCCACTACTTGGGACTAGTCTGCAATCTATTTGACACTCGTTCCCTCACTTGTTGTACTATAAGCAATTTTATTCTTTTTCAAGCTTTTCCCAAATATGAAAAAGACAAAAAAATTAAATATTCCAAAAATTTGGATGGGATTATGGTCACTATTTCTTGTTGGCAGCTATTGTGTCACCTTTGAACAGAGCATTCATTCCACTCCGTATATTATGAGTCGGGACTATAGTTGGGCCTTAGGAGTTGTACTTGTTTCTCAGTTTTCTCCACCAATTGGTTAAGCTTCCAATCATTATGGAGCCCTCTATAATGCTTCCTGCATTGCACAGTTTATGTCAAGTCTATGCTGCCTGAGTCTATCCATCTACCCATTCTCTTGTTCAAAGGAAGTCCTGAAACCAGTGTCGGCCACTCCTCAGATCTCTTGACTATTGCATGTCGGCCATCCTTATCGAGTCAGTCCGTTTCACCTGAGACCTTCCAAATATTTCAGCATTAATGGTACCTCATGCTGGTCGATGGGGGATGCCTTAATGCCCTCCTTCCAATGAGTCTCGTTCCATCGACTTCAACCCTTTTATTCCGGGACTTGAGGCTTAGAGTTCAGTTGAGTACCTTGAGGCTTGCAGTAATTAGTGGCAGGTTCTCTCGCCATCGATAGTTTTGGGAATACATCAATGTCGCTTGATCGATGGATTCATCCTATTGTTCAACTTCAACTCATTTATTCACACTCCGATGATTGTGCTCTATGCCTTGATTCCCATTTTCATTATTGGTAGGTCATCTCGCGTATGTTAACAGTATACCTCATTGATCGGTAATAGATGATGTCTTATCAGGTTCGACCCCAACTCCTTTATTCACTTGGTGGGACTTCCACCATCGAAAACTTGTGTAGAAGACCCTAGGCGATTGTGGCATTCAATATGCTACATATAACTTTGACTTTACATCTGAGATATCACCTCTCAGATTTCAGCAGTTTGTACCTCCAGTTTGCACCAGTTGTCTTCTTTTCAGTAGAAGACCATATCTTATTATAGAGGGATCATGGTTGTGATCACTTATGACTTATATCCATTATATACTGCCTATTCATGGCCATTGTATCAGATTGTTGTACTATACCAACATGTATTTAGAGATACTATTGTATTATGACGAGTGAGCTTCTCTTTCCGCTTGTGTCTTCATCACTCCACTTCTAAGTTTTATAATGTATTTCTGCCATCGTAGCATCAGTCTCTAACCTCACACATTAGGGGGCATCTGTTACATCGTAATCTTCCACCCTATGAGCATCAACATTATTTGGCCTGTAGGATGCATTTCAGTGACTCAGATCCACTTATATCCTTCAGACACTATTTTGCCCTATTTTATTCCTACCCGCCTGTTGCATCCTTATAGCAGGCGTACCTGCCAGTTGCATCACTATAGCCCGCGGGTATAAAGTAAAATGGTAAAAATCACTATTTATTACTTTTTACTCCCAGAAAGCGGTCATTGGGTGACCTTTGGCTCTCCATCTACCCGAGTAACGCCTCGATGTGTCCTTTCACCTACCTTCGAGAGGACTATATATTGAGCACATATGGCTTATGGACGGAGGAAGAAGAGAATAACAAGAGAACTCTAGTGGATTTTTTCCCTATCTTGAGTCTACACTCATTGATTCTTGTAGTTGTGAACCCTTTATGTTCACCTTCCAAACTCCTATCTAGTTTGAGTTTTCCATTCATGGAGGATTGAAGTGGTGGAAGCACAAGTGTATTGATCTAGATCTTGGTTCAGATTGGTTGTCGGCAAGAGGTTGTATCCCCTTGTACTTCTTCTTGTTTATTAATAGAAATACTTATATTCTCGTCCATCATGTTGTGAATGTTGTTTATTATACATTGGGTTACATTTTCTTGTGATATTATGGACCATTGTTATTGATAATGTTATTGTCATTTATATATTATATGTACTTGTTGGATATTGGTTGTCAAGACTAATTTGCAGATTTCAAGTGCATGGATTGAAAGCTCCAACGAGGATCTACATCAAACGTTTGGATCGAGGTTGGTTACATTTCTCCATTATCTTAACATTGTCATTTATAATAGCATTGTTTTGAGAATTGAGTTGATTTCTGGTAGTCATCTGTCTGTTGTGGTATTCTTAAGCCATAGTGAGTTTTCTCCAATACATCATTTTGTATTGTTCGACTTGGATTTCATCACCTTGCGAAGGATACAACTTGTTGAGGTCTCTAGCTCTTAGTTAGGAGGTTTTTCTTTCTATTTCACCTTTTAGAGGGTCTTGTTATTTTTAGTGGTGCTTGTTGGCATTCTAGCCACTTTTGTTTCAGCTCACTTACTGTGACACTGGTCCTAGTACAGTTTTTTGAGCTTATCTGATGATGTGTGATGTCCTCTTCTCCTAGGTCTTCGAGATGGTTGAGTTAGATGGTCTTCTCAAGGGACTGAACACCTCTTGATGGAGCCGCTGATGCTTGACCTTAGGAGTAGTCTAGAGGACCACATGATCACATCATCCGTGTGGACTTTTTCGTTTACTGTAATGATGGTCTTTTAGGTTATATGGAACAATGGTACATTTGAGAGAGAGATGATTGGTACATTGTACCCCACCTTGGTTGATTGTCTTATGGTCCTTCCATTTTGTCGATAATATTTGTGTGGTACCTTGCCTCTTACCTTTTGGGTCTTTTACTCATCTTGGTATATCTTTTGATTTGTACCACCTTTTATGTTTTTGGTCTTGTGGGTACTACAGTAGTTTGTACACATTTGAGGTACACACCCTAGTTTTTCCATGTTGTTATGAGTCTTTATACCTTTTGGTGGTCCTATTTGAGTTACAAGAGGTAGTTACAAGGAGCTATTGCATATAAGAGGTAGTTACAAGGAGCTATTGCATATATTTGACATTCCATCTCTTTGGCATGTCAAATAATAGGTAGTTACAAGGAGCTATTGCATATATTTGACATTATTTGACCTTCCATCTCTTTGGCATGTCAAATAACAGGTAGTTACAAGGAGTTATTTCAATATATATTTGACCTTATTTGTACCTTCCCCACAATGGTTGATTTACTTTTGGACCTTACACCTTGTTGTTTATTGGTCTTGTGGTAGCTTGTCCTTTCATTTTTTTGTGGTACCTTGCCTCTCACCTTTTGGGTCTTTTACTGATCTTGAGTTATCTTTTGATTTGTACCACCTTTTTTGTTTTTGGTATTATGGATATAACTATGGTAGATTGTCCACATTTGAGGTACTACACCCCCTTAGTCCCAAGGGTTATGAGTCTAATTTATACCCACTCTTTTCTTTTTTACTTGTACCATACTGGTTGGTTTTTTTACCCTTTGGTTTGTCCTTGTACCTTACTGGGTGCCGCGAGTCTCTTTGGCCTCAGTCTGCTAGCTGTCAGGTCATCTTTATTGTGATTGTACTAAGCCTTTTGACTGTCATTGACTTTCTTTGATTGACCGTACCATAGCCAGTCATCTCTCTCTCTCTCTAGTTTGTACTAAACCTATAATAGGGTCACTTGGTTGCTAGAGTTGGCTGGCCTCTAAGAGGCATAGTCATTTCTGAAAGTAACTCTTCTGAGTATATTACAAGAAACGTCTACACCCAGGTAATCAAATATGTGTTGGTTATAAGACTTAATTAGTAATCAAAGTGTTGGTAATCAAATACGTGGTAAATAATTTGAATTAAGTAGTTAAGGCTTGTCCTGTCGTACAAAATTGTTGGTAATCAAATTATATTTGTTGGTAAAGAATTTTAAGAGTGGTGGAACTCGACCTCGACTGAACTTGTGAGGAAAATTATCTTGGATAATAAGTGTCTTGACAGAAAATTGAGTAGAACTATGACTTTATTTCTTGAACCATGACCTTATCATAACTATAATAGATTGCTCCAGACTTCCATTTGTGAGCTAAACAACACAATAAAATTTGAAACAACAAGAGGAAAGTTTGCAAGATGTGAAGCATTGTTCTGATGTTATAACTTTACTGTTCATGAGCACATTTTTGGGAAAGAAAAAAGCATTCCTAACTTTATAACAAGAGAATATTTGACACAAAAGTGTGCTGTTAATTTTTAAGAAACGGGCCTGAAGCAAGCGATCGTGAAACAAGTGAGCTTGGTGCAAGCGAGCATAGAAGTTCAAAGCAGAATCAAGTGGGTCCATAACCCACAACTAAACATGAAAATATATGCTTGGACCGGAGGAAAAGATCATATCTATACAATCAATGATAATATGAGTTGGTTGGATTATATGCAAGACTGGAAACCTAGGTGGGAGTTGAGACATGTTGAAGTATTAGATGCTAACTTACAAGGATCTGATGCTTTTATTAGACTAGTGCCAGAACTTAGAAGAATGCCTATGGGATCTAGTATTGACGTACCAGAGATGATTTACAACAACTCCTTGAGAACAGCAGTTGATGCAAGCAATTCGTTAACTCACCTATACCATGATATTAACTTAATCTAGACGAAGGGATCTACATCTCACCCCGGGCTATGACTAGAACAACAATACTATTGTATTAACCGGATACGTTCTTTGGAAGCATGGCCACATCAAGATGCTAGTCTCCGGTTTCCAAGTACTACACACACTTATGAAAAATATAAAAAATGATGGTGGAAATTCTTGAGAAAAGAAAATAAAGATAGAACATATTATACCATGCTAAAGTTTGGACCTCAAATGACACATATGCATGAGAATCCTCCATGGTTCGTCCCGGATTGGACTAGAGACTGGTGGCAATCATTCAGCATCAACCTGACAGCATTAGATCCATGTGCTATTTATAATCTAAAACGGGAAGTTGGAGAATCTCTCGAACAGGTCAAAGATATTTTGCAGACAAATCTTACTGAGGCTCAAATCCTTTGGTACTACGTTAAAAATGAACGACAGTGGCTTTTCAAAACCCACATAGACGTCCACATGCATCAGAATATACGCATGGTCTTGAGGTCTGTTTATTCAAAAGCATGGGTGTTGAATCCAACGTCTTTCGAGAATTGTATGGTCCCCCATACTCCGATGATTTGTAAATATCTCAAAAGTATTTGGCTATGAGTGGGGCCTGTCCATTCAAATTGTCATAAAGATTGAAAAGAAAGTCTTTTTAACTATGTCATGATAATATAAAGAAAGCCCTACTTTTCTCTCTGTCAATATGATTGGAAATCTATGTTATCTATTAAATACCCTATGTCAATATTACAAGTAATTGTCGAAAGACAGCATTAGTTGGGAGTATGACTGAAAGCTACCATTTTTCAAAACAACTTACATGTTTATGGTTCCGTTTTTGCTTGATTCAATTACTTTCAGTCATCTAAGAAGACCATGCTTGAATAAGATTATACAAGTTCCACAACATTATATAAAATATTGTTTTTGAAGATTTGTGAACACTTATTAACAGCCTAAAAGATCTTACTTTTGAAAGTCTTAAAAACTTTTAGACGTTTTCCATAATGGTTAGTGATTTTTATTTTATATTATTATTGCTGAATATAAATATCTTACTAAATGTGACTGGACTTCAATTACCGAGTTGATGAACCCAAACTGATGGGATGAGAGAGACTTTAGGGCAATGATGACATAGCTAATAATTGGATGGTTTGATATGGGATTCAAGACCCAAAGGAGCAATAAAAGAAAGCTCATAATTGCATGAATTTGTACTCATAAGAAAGATAAAGTGATCGTCTTCCTCATTGCTTGAATGCCTACATGTTGAGAAATGGAATGAGGATCAAGTAACATTATAAAAGTGTGACACGTCACCTTTTAAGAGGCGCTATGCCTTGCGGTCGTATCTAAAATTTTTTCCCATGTTGCAGGTAGAACCAAACAGGTATTTGTCAAATCGGTCTTCCTCGAGCGAGGGGAGTTTAGGAAGCCTAGAGGAAAGTGAGACATCTAGTAGGTCGAGAAGAGTTGTATATTCAACTAGATGTCAAAAGACTAGAAGAAAATTTGATAAATGCAATGAATTTTTTCACGGTCAAGGGGGTCATGTTCCTATGGTGATGAGACAAAAGACGACCTTTAGGTTCCCTTGAGGTACAGACATTAAGTGAAACAATGGGTACCCAAGGATCTTCCTCAACCGAACACAGATTTTTGTGTGAACGATAGGATATATTGAATAGCACTGTCGTCAATACATGGTTTCGGGTTGTTCAGCATGGATGGCATAAGGGTCCCTTACAACACATGTATAGAATTGATGGATTATATTGGACCCTGTTGCAGCTACAAAGATTGGATGCGCTTGGTTCAATTTACAAAAAGTATGCATAGCTATGGATTGTCAACAAACTATTTACAGTTGAAAGACAAAAATCAAAATAAAGGAGCAACATTGTACATGGATGGAAGGCCAAATGCCACAGGGAATATTGCGGGGTTTATAAACAGTACACAACCAGGGTCTACAATTAAGCAACCAAACTGCGAATTTGAAGGGCATGAAGGAAACCATGTTTTTGTAGTTGCCATTAAATCAATATCTGCAAGGGAAGAATTTCTTATTAATTACAATTTGCACCGAGTAGATACAAAAAAGGTTACTATGGGAGTGGTACATATAACAATTTATCCAACCTTTATTAATGAATTTAACATATTTAGGATTTTTTCGTTAGTTTATTTCGTTTAAATTTCCCCATTTACTTCGCAGGCTAGTCATTGGGATAAAACTCCGCCAGCAGATGGTCGGAGGAGTACATCTTCCTGGAGGGATCAGGTATACATCTTTGTAATAGTGCAAATATAATAAGAAAAAATAGTTGACTTTCACTATTTTTTTATTTAGGTATCTATAAGGGGCAACTCCCAGTTATTAGCAGATCGGGGTAAGTCACCTATGAGCATCGATTCGAGGAGTGGATCATGATCCTCTACATTGCAGGTATAATCCATTGGAATTGTTAATATAATTTTAGGAATCTATCATGATATAACTCAATAGTCTTTTATATTTTTTTGTTGCAGCCCGATGAATCGTTGTATGAAACAACATCAGAAGAATGTCCAGTAGATCCTGAAGTGGCTGAGATCCTTAAAGATGATAGACAAACTGGTGAAGCCACAAACTGGTTTACGATGATAGACAAATTGTTGGAAAAATATAGTGCGAAACTCGTTTCTCTGCTTATAAAGTTTCTGCAGACAAGCGAGAACCTGGCAAGGATTGGATTGTTGGAACGAAAATCTGAATCCTTGGAAGTAAGTTGAGGAATCTTGATTCATAAAATAATTCATTTATAACTTCATAATTTTCTCTTTTATATGATAGTACTAAACGTGTAAGGCATGGTTTGTATTTACAGAATTATTGAAAAACACAAAATAGTGGTGGAGGAGATGTTGGCCGCAACAAGGATCGTGGCTGAGAGACGTGGCATCATGGGAAAATGACTCCTTGTACTACATCAACTCCTTTTCCATTGTTGTCAACTGAACATTCGACAACACGTTTTGACACACCACAAACCCCAATTGTGAGAGCACCGGCCCCTGGTGAACGACGCACATCGGATCATCCACTGGAAGAGGTCGACAACGAGAATCCTGGTAATATTGATATCGACCTAGTTGCATTTCCAGGATCTTCCCATGTCACTAGAACGGGAACAATGGATGTAACATTTTTGGTCGATGCCGATCTCGTCCCAATAAAGATCAATAAGGTCCTAGGTAGTAATTAATGTACGTTGCTCAAGTTACTGTTTATAACTTCATTGTAATATACCGATAAAACGTTTTCTTTCAACTAATTATGATCACGGCATGATTATTTCGCAGGAAATGATGTTTTCTATAAACAAATGAATGACATGTGCTTGGTGATCTTTGGGCCCACCATCTGAGAAAGGTGGGATAAACAACAAAAATGTTTAAAACATGAACTCATGCATCGGTTGGTTGGCCTGTTCGGCGACAAAACCTTTAATAAAGTCGAGGTCATGAAAAGGGCTTGTCAACATGTGAAGGTTGTCCGAGACAAATATAGGACAAACCTTGAAAAAAACCCTAAGTATGAGCGCCCTCCAATGATTTCACTAATGGAGTGGAGAGCTCTAGTGGAGGATGGAAGGGAGAGGGATCAGAGAAGAGAAGGAAAGATAACACCATGCATAGGGAGGTATGCAATACTTTCCGCAATGTAATTCAAAACCTTATTATTATTGAATATTTCTATATAGAACTTGGAACATCTAACGTATTTCAACACTTGCATAGGCTGCCAGACACATCAAAGGCCACAAAGGCAAGAGTTGAAAAAAATAGGCCAGCACACGCTTGGGCCTGGTAGTTATTCCAATTTTGCGGCACGATTTGTAACTTTCGAAAAGCCAATAATGCATGCAAATAATAAATAATAAATTATTTTTCGTTTTATTGCACCGGAAAATTTTAATTAACAACGTTACGTAAATATGCATGCCGAACAATTCAATGAACAGGCCACTGAGGAAGACATGAAGCTTGGCTTCAAGGAAGGCTTTGGAGTTGTTGTTGAACGACGAAAAAGCTTGTCTAGCCAAACACAGTCTTTTGGTACCAATCCATCTGGTGCACAGGTAAATAGAATCTATATACTGTATTGAAGATTAACCGCGTGTGCAATCTATTCATTATAAATACTTGAAAAACAATATTGACTCTGTTTTGAGCAGGAAAGCAATGATCCCCCTAATGTCTAGGAGGGAGAACAACAAATCCAAGATCATGCTTCTAATCGTGGTAATGAATTTATTCATATGCTAAAATTTTATGTATAGCATTGCAAATGGTGAACATTAATTGTAGTTCACCATATTTCAACTATAGAGCATGTAGAGGGTGAAACTGTATAGGTTAAGCCTGGACAAGAACATGAACTACATGATGTGGCCACACCAGGTAGAAAAACACCTTTGTAATGTTTTTTTTAAATGAAATACTTGTCATTACAATATCAAAATACAACGATGTAACATTTTCACATTGTTGCAGCAAATCCGAACCCCTTGCCGCAGACATCACCACAAGTGCCTGATGAAGAACCAAGAACTGGAAGAGAAAGTCTAGGGGTAGATTCTCCTCTTAGAGATTATTTACCATTTATAAAGAGAAGAAAAACTACTAGTAAAAAGAAGTGACTCGAAAAATGTACTCGTCTAATTATTTTTGATAACAATATATCATCCATTATTTTTGGCCTAATGAATGAATGAATGGTTTAATGATTCAGTGTAGTAAACTGTTACCTTTATTGAATGTCAGTTTTTATTGAATGAATGTGTTGACTGAATGAATGAATGGTTTATTGAATTTTATCTTTTATTGTATGAATGTGTTGACTGAATGAAACAATGGTTTAATGAATGTTAGCCTTTATTGAATGAATGGTAGATGAAAGTTCATGATGAAATATGGATGAATTGGCACGTATTTGTTTTTTTCAAGTACATGCATTGGGTATGGGGAATTGAGAGTGATGTGAGGGGGGGGAGGGGCCATAAGAGCTTCCACCTTCATGTGGTTGGCCTTGTTCAATAGAGAATATTAAATTATTCCTGAAACAGAGAGGAGCTCAATGAATGGCTATGATGTTTGATTTCTACAACCCACTAGCATGTCATCTAAATTTTGACAATTTCTTGGATCTTGTTGTGATGTTTGGTTGCTCATCATAACCAATTTTGAGTTTCCACGACTTCAAAGGCTGAGTAAATGATGCACTAGAATCAATATCCTTAACCTTCTCTTTAATTTCATTGGAATCAATATGCCTAACCTCACATTGAACCCTTCCAAAATGGTCTATTTACCATTGAAGCTTGGCTTCTGAAGCATGATATTTGCAACTAATCTAGCATACACCAACAACAATTAGAAACATGTTGCCTGTTGTCAATGTTCATCATTTTTTATGGCTACAACTTAACTGAGGATATTCGAACCTGTGACCTCTGTCTAGTCCCAAGTCTAACACCTTCAAGCTTGAAGTGCAACTGACAACGGGAGACCACCTTCAAGCATCTTGATTCATTCTGCATGCATTTCATAGTGGGAGACAATGGGCTACCACCTTGCTTGATTCATTATGCATGCATTTCACTATGCAACAATCTCAAATCCCCTCTATGCTTTCCCTAAATTAGTTTCTCGATTCAGCATGACCCACGCCTGCCATCCGAGTAGTGTTGCCAGCGGTCTAGAGTTTCATCCTGGAAACGGTGACGATTCATGGTATTATGTTTCCCTTCGACTGCAATATTACAAACTCAAAGCTCTCATACGAAGGTTTGTCTGAAAAATGTGATGGTTTCGGTTTCTCGATTTAGCATGACCCAAACAGTCACATTTGTCAGACAAACCTTCGCAGTGGACTATGAGTTTTCCATATTGCAGCTGAAGGGAAACATAATACCATGAATCGTCACCGTTTCTAGGATGAAACTCAAGACCATTGGAAACACTCCTTGGACAGCGGGCGTGGGTCATATTGAATTGAGACACTAATTCAGGAAAAAAGCAGTGAATCTGAGATCGTTGCATAGTGAAATGCATGCAGAATGAATGAAGAGTAGTGGGTGTCGAGAGAAATGGTTGTGGGACTTTGTATGAGAGTAAATGGCAATGGGAATTGATTTACAAGGTTAGGCTTGAAGGTGGTAGCCTTGGGACTAGACATAGGTCGCAGGTTCGAATCTCCTCAGTTTAGTTCGTACCTGGTTATTCTTTCAATGCAAATTATAGATTTTATGTGTTTTCTTTATTTTCCTTTTCTAACATTATGTATCCCCTTGTGATAATCGGAATTATTAATATCGAGTCACTCGAGAATGAACGTAAAGAGGATTTCCACAGAAATCTGTTCCATCCAAACTTATCAAGTGTACTTTTAGGTCAAAAATATTCTTGTAACAAAGCGATGAAAGATCTTAGAAGCAAATGTAATAAATCCCTGAAAGAAGTTCGCGTAACATAGTGTTTTGTGTTTGCAGGAATCCGTCAATTTATAGGGTGAAAATCATGGCCATAGAGTTGCCACAGTTCAATCATGGCCATAGAGCTGCCACAGTTCAGAGACATCAAAATTGCTGAACTAAAAGTGCACTTGATAGGTTTGGAATATGGAATATATTACCATTGAAATCCTCTTTATGTTCATTCTAGAGTTTTGAGAAAACCATAGATATATGAAACAATGCATTATGACAGTCCGACTTCATAGTCGCCTCTTGAAACCAAGGTAAGACTAGTTAGATACGGCGGGACAAGTTCAACATTTTGCTGTTGGTTTTTTCATACTAAAATGCTCCCCCTTATGCTAATTCAAACTTCAACAAGGTTCTGTCAAGTAAATTCATAAAAGGTAAGCATGCATCATCATTCCATACTCCCTCAAATCTCTCTCTCTCTCTCATTTTTTTTTTAATCGTGCTTACTGCCTCTCCATCCTCCCTCTTCTACAACATTACCATTTTCAAGCAACAAACTCCACAAATGCTTGGACTTCTCAATCATCTCCTCATTTTGATTTTTTTTTTTTACTTTGGTTTTATCCACTCTGTTTTCTTTTGTTTCACTTTCAAATTCATCTGCAATGATATCAACACACTACACATTATGGGAATAAGACATTCACATTTGCATCTTCCACTACTACATCTAATTAAATATCATCTCCTTGCAACTCCACCGTTGTAACACCACTCTCTTCTATAGTGTCATCTTCTACAACAACACCACTCACTACTGCAACATATATCCATTACAACTTTTCCATTGTTTATTGAGTTTCTCGTACAAGCTCGACCTTTACCCCCAATCTTTTCCTTATTTTATTTTTCTACAATCAATTCTTCTACACCTTTACTTGGAATTATAGCAACATACACTTCCAAACATTTTTTTTTTTTTAAATTTCCCATAGGTGTCGGATAACCGACGGCCATAGCAAAGACAACCGACGACTTTGCCATAGATCCGACGGTAAATGACGTCGATGCTCAGCAATTTTCAAGTGGGATGGGCATCAGTTTTTTGACCTCCATAGTGCACAAAACTAACGACATTGCCATAGATCTGATGGCAAATGACGTCGGTGCTCATCCATTATCAATTTTGAGTGGCGTCGGTTCTCCGACGGTAGTAGTAAATAAAACCGACAAGTATGCCATAGATTCGACAACAAAAAGAGGTCGGATCCAAGACATTTTCAGTTGTGACTGGAGTTGGTTGTCCGACGTCCAATGGGGTCGAATAACCGACGACGACCAAGATGTCGATTTTAATCCAAAACTGGACCAACGTTAAAAAAATGCTGAGAATGTTGGATAGCCGATGACAAGATGTAGAAAATCCGACTTTCTGGCCATCGGATTTTGGGTCCAAAAAACCTAGTGAGGTCTCTTTGACTGCTAAGTCTAGATGACTAAATGATCTACAATGTTGCTACGAGTTGATGACCTAAAGCTTCTACAGATTCTTCTTCCTAGTGGTTCAATGAATAGGCTAGGGGGTCCTAAGGAAAGTAATTTGGCTGTCTTCAGGAGTAAGTCGGGTGGAACAGGCTCCTTGGGTTGTTTGTTTCTCCTACATTCATCAGGTTCTACTATTCTGTCTTGTTTATTTTTGGTTGAATGAACGAAGTTGTTTTATTAAACCTCTAACCCTTTTTCCTGGTTTGATAATGAAGACTTATTGACTAAATTGTTTAGCTGAAATGTATATTCTAGGTTTTATTTCCAAAGTCTTCCACCTAGTTTTATAAGCAAAAACATTTATCACAGTCTCATAACAATTTTCATTTTTCTCTCCTTATAGTACTTAGGTTTTTGAAAATAGCTATAATATCAACATAGAATATCTATGTTATTTCAATACCAAAACTTTCTATTTTTATTATGCAACATTTAGATATTAATCAAATTTAAACTGTCTATGTATTCCAAATTTTTGCAGTAGATTATCTTTTATATTTAGAATCGGAATATGTTATCTACATTTTAAATCCTTAAAGTTTGATTTCAATAATTTCTTAGAATCGTCTAGTTCGAATAATCGAAACCCCAAACCCTAGACATTTATTTTTTTATCTTCAACAAAAAACACCTAAACATTCTGCAAAGGAATTACATGACTAATTCTCAACTTTAAAAAATTTACATACACCTGTGGGTTTCAATTTAGAAAACACTAATGTTATCATATAGTCAGCTTATGGCCAAATATTTAGAACATGTAAACATCAATTTCATTTCTTCAGAATTTTCGAAACAAAACACATTGCTTTAGTTCAACTATTACATTTTACGATAGCTATCTACCTGTGCAAATCAAACTCAGTTTAAGACACTATTATCATTCGTAATGGGTATTGTAAGCTATGTTTCAATACAAACCAGTCCCATATCACCATTCAAATAGTAATATAAACATTTTTAGCACAGAACCTTCTCTTTCCCAAAAATGAGTTAGCCCAGCGCTCTCGACTTTAATCAAACACTGTATTTTTTTTACTCAAACAACAATTTAGATAAACTTAGACATCACACAGAAACTATATTAAGTTTTCTTAAATACTGTATTTACCTTAAAATGACCGAGGGTTCATCCCTTTAGTAAATACGTCTTAAACAAGTTTACAATTAAACAAACACCACAATAGAACACTACTGGGCCGATTAGCAAAGTAGGCTGAGGATTTATCTTCTGCTCTTGCATCATATGGCTCTAAAAACATCATAACTTCGGCCAAAACGCTTTCCAGGAATAGTTTCTGTCATGTCCGCTCCCTAGTGACCATGGTCACATCTTGGATCCTCCCATCCCTAGGGAGTCTAGGTGATTAATTAATTATGAATTTAAATCATGGGGATAATTTTGAGGCAAGTACACCTTAGGAAATAATTAATTATTAAGTTATTTAATTAATTATGGAAGCTGGAATTAATGTTGAGAGGTATTTTGGTATTTTTAATATTTAAATGCTAATAAATGTTGCCAAGTTGGATAATGAAGGCTAGGAGGTCAAATTAGTGGCAAGTGGATAACCTTTCCCAAGTGGAGAATATTTCATAAAGGAAACAAAGTCAAAATGGAAATAGAAACTGACAAAAGCTGGAAAAGTTGGAAAAAGCAGAAAAGTGGAAAGAAAAGGAAATGGAAAGAATCAGGAAAAGCATTCAGAAAATAATTAGCAACATCTAGAAAAGCAACTAAGGCGCACTTGCCAATTCTGATTGAAGGAGGTTAAGGAAAGAAAGTGGAGAAAGCTCAGAAGTTTCCAATCTCATATAGAATGCACCCTACCTCCCTCACACGTGTGGTTTGGCTTGCCAGGCAAGCTATCTCATCTATTTCGGCATGATTCCAACTCCAGAAGATAAATTTTTTCATTTGCAATTTTTGTTTGAGAGTTCTGAGCTACTCAACTGTTGAGTGATGTGCCTCAACAATTTCTCTTGGGAGATGTTCCCCAAGGCTTTGTGAGTTTTCTATGAGTGTTATGCAGGTACAACAGATAGTATTACAGCCAATGACATTCAGTATGGAGCAGCAATGAAGATCTATTGTCATATTGGAGAGGAGGCTTCCATTGGAGGTGTTTTACAGTCAGTTTTTGAGGAGGAAGCACCATAGATGAAGATGTGCATGGGAAGTTGTTCTCAGAATCTTCTGTGAGGATTATCAGTCGTTATTTGTAGACATAAGAGGCTACCATATTCCAGAATATCAAGTTCATATCGAACTCCCTCTCTTCTCTCTCTTCTACTCTACCCATTGCCGGATTGGAGGTGATTTTCGTAAGAGAGGAGAACTCATGATCCTGGCTCCCATTGAAGGTCATTACATTCAGAATGCAGAAATTTCAGTCATATAACAAGTAGATGGACTGATAATTACTTCCAGTTCAGATCCACAGTAATTCTCTCCTTCACTACTCTGTTCTCTAGCTCATGTAAGAAGAAAATACCCTATGAGGCATTGTTCATTGCAAAGCAAGCATTAGAAGTTAAGAGAACTGTTATGAACTCTATATTTGATGTTTAATGGTTATAATAATTTAGATCAGATCTAATACAATCATTAGAACAGAATTTGTATTTACGTAAGACAGTTTATTAGGATAAAATTCAAGTCTAGCTAGTTTGATGCCTAAGTTTGACTAGTTTTGCCATTTTGTCTATAAAATTCATCCTGTGCACTATTTTTTTAATCCGTCAATTGGAGAAGGTCCTTGACACATACCAATATCCATAAAATTCCTCAGTTTCTGAATTTGGTATCCTTTAGACATTGTTTGGGAAGTTCTAAAAAAGACTAGCTCCACAATCCCGAGAGAGACCAAAAGCCCCAATTCTCTGCAAACTCTTCCAAGATTGATCATTTATTATTATGAACATAACCAACAACCTGTTGACTATTATAAACTCTATTAGCCTTCCGATCTAGTTTGTATATGCAGATGTACCCAGGAAGCATTGTGGTAGGCTTCAGCAATAGATGATGTCCGAAACATAAATGGTATCCATGCTTTGTACAATGGATCCAATTTCCCACTATCTAAGTTGCTACACATTTCCCAATAGAAATTCTAGAATGGAAAGTTCATCCTACCAAACTCAGTTTCAAGTCTCCTTACCCGTCACCAACTTCTTGCTCTATTCGATGAATTGAATAAAAATTATGAACTTGAGTTAATATCTGGGTTAAATATTTCCTAGGATATTACAGTGGTATCAGAGCATGGTCCTCTGAACCTGCTCTTGATATTTTTGTTATGAGTCCAAAGAGGATTCCAGTTCCCAAAGGAAATAACCCCGAAGATCCATTTGTGGAAGAGGAGGTGGAATCCACTAGAGGAAAGATACAAGGGGGGAATAACATGGCTGAAAATGATGACAAGGATAAGGAAGAATTCATATTTTTTGTGCAGAGTATGTTAAAAGGTCTGCATGACATATCCCATAACATCATCTAGTCTAGGCAAGAGACTAGAGAATTTTTTGCCAAACAGATAGGACATAAAGAAATAGAAGGGAGTTGTAGTGGTTCTCAGAATGGGGAGAGGAAGATCACTAATGGAATGATATTTTCTAGGACTGGTCCCCATAATAGACCCAATGAATTTAAAGATGAATCTAAAGATCAGCCCCGATAGACCATGCCAAAATTCCTTGATGAACATAGGGAGGAACAACCTGAGACACATACTGAATCTGTCAATGCATGGGAAGATCGGTATGTAGAATACCAAACTTTGAGTGAAGAGTGCAGAAGGGCTCTACCTTTCAAAGATTTCTGTGAAGCACAATATAGAAATTAGCCGCGGAGTGGGCATAGGCATCCAACATATAATTATGAATTGAGAAATGCTATTGGTAAGGTTCAGCTACCTTTCATTGATGGGTCAACAAAATGCACTGCTAACTCATGGGTGCAGAAGATGGACACATATTTTCAGCTGAATCCAATGGCTGAAAGGGATGCCATCAGAATGGCAACTATGCATTTGCAAGATGAAGCTAATGACTGGTGGTTCCATGGCATGAAGACTTTAGGCCATGACCAAGTGTCCTCATATGCATAATTTACTAAAAGATTCATGGAGAGATTTGACAGAAGGGATCCTGAAATTGCATTCCGGGAACTAGCACATGTTAAGCAGACTTGGGCCCCGGAAGCTTATATTTCTGAGTTTTAGAAGTTGGCAGTAATGGTTAGTGATATATCTGAGGCCCAATTGATTCTGTTGTTCATAGAAGGATTAGCAGAACCCTTAAAAGGGCTGGTTAAAGCCTACCGACCAACAACTCTCCAAGAAGCACTAAGCAGAACTAGAGATTTGCAAGATGCAATTCCAAGGACTAAATATCCACTGAGATTCAGTGCACCTATAAAAAATCAGAACCAAAGGCCACCATTCAGAATTGTGGCCGCACCAAATAGAAAGGATTATTCATTTCGAGATCGGGATGAGTTAAGGAAGAAAAAGCTTTGTTTTTCCTGCCAAGAACCTTGGGTTCCTGGGCACAAATGTGCCAAGGGTAAGGATCATTACATAGAAGTTTTTTCTGAAAGTGATGTGGAAGAAATGGGTGTTGAAGTTAGAGAAGAAGATCCAGTAGAAGAAGTGTATGACACAGTAGAAGAAGAAGAACCCTCACAGCCAGAAGGACAAATTGTTGTTTTAAGTGGGGTCCCTCGCCACCACACTATGAGATTTAAAGGAGTGGTAGAAGGGCAGAAAGTTTCAGTATTGGTGGATGGGGGTTCCACACATAAATTTATAGATGCAGCCATGGTGGAGAGAAGGAAACTTAAATCAGAAAAATTTGGGGGTTTCACAGTCATTATACTAGGAAAGAACAACACCATGCAGTGTAACCGGTGGATTCCTAAGCTGCAACTGACTATTGGAGACCATACTATGACTGACAGTTTTTATATTGTTGATGTAGCTGATACTAATGTTGTTTTTAGAGTACAATGGCTATTTTCCATTGGTGAACATGTGGTAAATTACTAGATTCCTCAAATGTGCTTAAAAAACACTGAAGGGAAACAAGTGGTTTTGAGGGGTGTTAACACCTACCCAAAACAAATCATTTCTGCACATAGTATGAGGTCTGTTCTGAGGCATGCTGACATAGAGTGGGTTGCAGAATGCTTTATCAGTACCAAAGGGACCACCATTGATGTGTCGCAACATCCAGAGGATATCCAAATATTACTCCAAAAACACAAAAGGGTGTTTGAAGATCTACCACATGGAAGGCCTCCTGATAGGGGTATTGAACATTGGATAGAGCTGGAACCGGGTACATTCCCTATAAAAATCCACCCCTATAAACATCCTAAGAGATTCAAAGATGAAATAGAGAAAACTATAAAGGAGCTGCTTGAGATGGGCTTCATTAGGCCAAGTTCCAGCCCCTTTGCTTCATCAGTAGTCTTGGTAAAAAAGAAAGATGGTACAATGCGCATGTGCATTGACTACAGAGCTTTAAATAAGAAAACCATTAATAAAAGATATCATATCCCAAGGATAGATGAACTGATGGATGAACTACATGGAACCAAGTATTTCTAAAAAATAAACCTCTATTCTGGTTACCATCAAATCAAAATGAGAAGTGAGGATATTCAGAAAACTACCTTCCGGTGCCATTTTGGGCACTTTGAATTTCTGGTCATGCCTTTTGGTTTGACAAATGCACCTGCAACATTTCAGTCATGTATGAATAGAATATTCAGCAAACAACTCTATAAGTTTGTACTTGTGTTTTTTTACTACATTCTTATTTATAGTAAAACTTGGGAGGAACATTTGCAGCATTTGGATAGTGTTCTAACCCTTTGTGATGTACCTGCAATAATTAATTAATGCAAATACATGAAATATCATAAATAATATAACAGAATCGCTTTTATATTGATCACGGGCCACTTCGAGGGGGCAACCTCCTTTGAGCAAGCTCAATACAATTAACTTCACCGTGCCTTCAATGACCTCAACACACACTTATATACTAAGTCTATGCCCAATACTATGATTCAAAACCATGGGACATATAATACTACAGGACGACTTACAAAGCATATGCATCCAATACTATGGGTCAATATTATGGGCTAATATAAACTACAGATCAAGAAATACTACGGGACGACTTACAAAGCATATGCGTCCAACAACAATATACTAACATAGTAAAGAGAAGGGTTGACATAGGTTCCTAACATCCCCTCTCCCTTAGAAAAAGCTTTGTCCTCAAAGCTTTGGTTGGAGAAATTGCTGCAGAATCTGAAGGAGTGGTTCCCTGGTAGCATCCTTGGTTTGCATTTCGGGCCACTGACGCCTTTGGAGTGTCAAGGAGGATTGCTTGGAAGGTTGTAGATGAAGAAGAACCCTATCAACTACGTGGAAAATGCGCTCAGAATGATGCTGATCAGCTTGTTGTTTCAGGCGAATTCTGGCCATGTGAAGATTGTCATGCAGAATGAGAAGAATCTGATCACGGTTTCGAAGAACCGAGTCAATTTCTTGAACTGGGGAGCTGCTAAGGGTGTATGGAAGAAGAACTGGCGGTGTTTGTCCATAGACTGCTTCATATGGTGTCCTTTGAGATGTGGTATTGTACCACCAGAGTGCTACTAGGAAATCCATAGAAATAGTTGGCCAAAGCTGTGTAGTGATGGGCAAGGGTTTGATCAATCCCGAAAGGAGTGTCGGTTCCCCCTTGTTGACTTGGAAAGTATCATTGTTAGCCATTAGCTGTTGAATTGTCATTTTTAGTCCCAGCCAAAAGAAGTTACATTGTTCCTGGTCATACATTTTGCAGAACCCAGAGTGCCCTGTTGATGAAGAAGCATGGAGATCATAGAAGAGATAGCCCTATTGAACATATGGCAACCAATTTGGAACAAGCAGAGAAAGAGCTGTAAGAGAAACTGGGTCATCAATTGTGCGAGAAGGAGCATCTTCCACCATATTGTCCTTACCCTTCTTGTAAGTGATCACATAGGGATAACCCATTGCAGGTGTGTTGGGGAGGAGACCCATTGTTCCAGAAAATTTTCCAGACTCGGGAGATCAGTCTTGATGCAGAAATAATTTCCTAATAGGTATGGCTGCCACTTCTGTACTACATGCAAAATAGCCATCATTTCTTGCTGAGAGGTAGATGTGGTTACATTCTTACCGGAAAGGTCTCTTGAAGGCAGCAAGCTCATTGGTTCAGCAAAGATACCTGCATATCTATCCAAGGAAGTAGTGGAGACTGTTGATGGGTGCATCTGAATGGAATTGAGCTGAGCGATGACACCATGTGAATTCTTCTTAAGGATTTTTTCCAGACGATGTAAACTGATGATGCAGAGAGACCCTGGTTGTAAGCCCCGAAATTTGTGTTGTGCCCTACTGACGTTAAACTGCATCCAGAGTTCAGCAAAATCCCATAAGATGGGGCCAAGTGTGCGTAACCATTGAACGCCCAAAACCACATCACATCCGCCTAAGGACAAGGCAAACATGTCGGAGCGTAGGTTATAATCTTCCATAGAGATACGCACATTGTGACACTTCCCCTTGCAAGGTAAGGTGCCCCCATTAGCAACCATTACTTCAAAGTTGGAGCAAGGATGGACAAAACAATCAGCCTATTTGGCAATTCGAGGGTCAATGAAGTTATGAGTGCTACGAGAATCAATGAGTATGGTAAGAGGGAGCTTCTTGAAGTATCCCCTGACCCACATTGTTTGTGGGGTGGTGACGCCGGTTACAGCACGGAGAGAGATCTCGGGTGGGTCGTCCTGAGATGGGGTGTCAACAGGCGTGTGTTGCATGTCGATCAGATCATCTACTGTATATGTAGCTTCTTCACCAAGTTCTAAGGCAGGAAGAGAATCCACATCCAAGATATAGAGCTTTTGTTGAACACATCTATGTCCCCGAGTGAATTTCTCATCACAATTATAGCAAAGCCCTTTTTCTCGGCGTGCCTGCATTTCTATTTCAGACAAATGCTTGATAGGAGTTGGTTGAGGAGCAGGCGTGATGGGAGGTCGTTGGGAACCCATATTTCAGAAGGGAACAAAGGTGGGTTTGGAGCGTTGTTGAGCTGCGATCTTGTCCTCGACCAACTTAGCCAACCCTAGGACTTCCATCATTGTGTTGGGACAAAACATTTTGACCTCTGAGCGGATTTCATCCTTGAGACCACTAATAAAACAACTCCTGTAGAATTCATCAGACAATCCTTCTGTGTGATTGGCTAGTTTCTCAAATTCCATCTGATACTCTCTCACTGTGCCAGTTTGGTGAAGTTTAGTGAGTGCTCCTTTGAAGTCGTCAAAAGCGCTAGGACCAAATCGTGGCAAAATGAGTTGGCAAAAATCTATCCAGTTTGGCTCGAGATGAGCTTTGATGTACCAACGGTACCATTGAAGGGCTTCCTGTTCTAAATGAAAGGATGCAAGTGGAACTTTCTGAACATCAAAAGTATTATGCAGACTGAAATATTGTTCTGCTCGGTATATCCATCCAGTCGGATCAGTACCATTGAAGCAAGGAAAATCAAGCTTTGGCCCACGAAAATTGCTAGAAGCAGAGAACCTGGTGGCTGCAAAAGATTCTGGCTGTCTGGTATTATTCATGGCTGAATGCTGAAGATGGAGGCTGAGAAATTTTTCATCCAGATCTTGGAGTTTGGTGTGGATCACTGCAAGTGCTTCCTCCATGGTGTGTGCTCTTGCGCGAGTGACAACCGTAACCAGGTTTTTTTTTTTTGTTGACTGGGTAGGAAAACAAAAACAGGAACTACTTCAGTAAGGGAAAATTTGGATTTGGGAAAAAATCAGAAGGGTAATTGGGGTTTGACTAGGTTTTGGACATTGTTGGATAGACAGGGAAGCAAAAATGAGGATTTCAGAAGCGGGGTGAAAGAATGGGAAAATTTGGCAGAGGGGAACAAAGAAGCAGAATTCAGAAAGGAACTCTGTGGTAAAATTTGAAGGTGATTGGGTGAAATCTAAGGAAGTTATGGCAAACCCTAAAAATCGACAAATGTGAGATTTCGGGCTGTAGGAAGGGGAATTGAGGATAGGGTCCTTAGGAATGAAATATGCAGAATGGAATGACAGGGGTTCCCTGAAATTTTTTTTTCAGACTGGAGTGGCTACGGCTCGGATTTTTTTTTTTTTTTTTAACAGACTGGAGCGGTTACGACTCAGAAGGAATCTAGAACAACGCCGAACGGCTGGATCTCGAACGGCTTGCAAAATGGATCTGAAATGGCACAGCAGTGATCGGCAATAGTTCAGCTGAAAGTAGATATGGACCCCAGGTATGTGCGGCTTCCTAACATTTCACGGTTTTCACTCGGCCACCAATGTTGTTTGATGGCTTGCGTATTGGGGCAGTACCCCTCACTCCACGGCTCAGGTAAAACTGATAACCACTTTGCCACAAACGACAGCTCTTGGCTTACCTCACGGGTGGGAACTAGTCAATCAGGTAGGGGTCGTTGCCCTTTTCGCTTGGCAGGTCCTCTCAATGGTCAGCTACTTCAGGGTTCCTGTGGTACTCCTCACAATGATTTTTAGGGCTTATGCCCAAGTACTTCCCACAATTAAGCGGATAGGGATTATTCCCAGATCCGAACCTGCAACAGAAAAAAATTTGGGCAGAAATTCCACCCAATGTTTAAAAACCGGATCTATATTGCTCAGAATCGCTATTATAGCATGTTTCCGGAACTGGAACAACCACTCTGCTTCTACCCATGAAAGCGGAATAGGAATCTTGGCACTCGGTCAAAAGATTTTCTCGCTGCAATTTCCGCGGCCGTCACCGAAATTCTAAAAAATTGCTGATTTTAAATCCGCGATATCTCCACTTTTAGAACTCCAAATGAGATGATTTTTTTTCTGAAACTGCGTACTTTTGAAAGAGGAATTCAGATATGCAATCGATTTCTTCTGATTTTGTGCAAAAAGTTTCAAAAATTGATCTAAAAGTCGCCGCCAAAAAAAAAAATAAAAAAATTTCCACTTGTGCCAAGAAAAGTGCTCTGATACCAGATGTGATGTACCTGCAATAATTAATTAATGCAAATACACGAAATATCAGAAATAATAGAACAAAATCGTTTCTATATTGATCACAGGCCACTTCGAGGGGGCAACCTCCTTTGAGCAAGCTCAATACAATTAACTTCACCGTGCCTTCAATGACCTCAACATACACTTATATACTAAGTCTATGCCCAATACTATGAGTCAAAACCATGGGACATATAATACTACAGGACGACTTACAAAGCATATGCATCCAATACTATGGGTCAATACTATGGGCTAATATAAACTACGGATCAACAAATACTATGGGACGACTTACAAAGCATATGCGTCCAACAACAATATACTAACATAGTAAAGAGAAGGCTTGACATAGGTTCTTAACACCCTTCTTGCAGAACAGTCCTTCTTTGCTAAACTGTCCAAGTGTGAGTTTGGTATGAAGGAGCTGCTCTATCTTGGCCACATCATTGGGCAAGAGGGAGTTAAGGTACACATGGAAAAGATTCAGGCCATTCTTGATTGGCCCAGTCCGAAAAATATAATAGCTCTACGAGGATTCATTGGCCTATGTACATACTACAGGAAATTTGTGAAGGGATTCTCCAAACTCACTTCTCCCTTAACTGACCTTACCAAGAAGGGAGCATTTTGCTGGAATGAGGAGGCTGAAAAAGATTTCAGCAAAATGAAAGAAGTGATGAGTAGTTGTCCGGTACTGGCACTTCCAGATTTCAGCCAGCCATTTATTCTGGAATGTGATGCCTTGGGTGAAGGCATAGGAGCAGTTTTAATGCAGGACAGACACCCCATTGCTTATGAGAGCAGGAAATTGCAGCCACATGAAAAGCTGTATTCCTTCTATGATAAAGAGATGTTAGCTACATGCATGCATTGGTGAAATTTAGACAATATTTGGTGGGAGGAAAATTCATAGTCAAGACTGACCACAATAGCTTGAAACATTTCTTGACTCAAAAGGAGCTGAATGATAGGTAGCAGAAATGGGTAAGCAAAATCTAGTCATATGATTTTGATATTGAATACATGAAGGGTAAGCTAAATGTAGTGGCTGATGCTTATCCAGAAAACCTGCTTTGTCAACAATGCAAACTCCTGCTGATTGGAAGGATCAATTAATTCGTGAATATTCAAAAAACTAGTTTGGATGTGAAATTTTGGATAGGTTGATTCAGGATGACTCATACCAAGTTGTCAATGGTGTAATCTATTATAAGAACATAATTTTTCTTATTCCTGAATCCAAACTAAAAGAACATATTTTGATGGCTACCCACAATGCACCTGTAGCAGGCCATCCAGGATTTTTAAAAACTTACCGAAAGGTAAGAGAGAGTTTCACCTGGAAGGGCCTGAAGGAAGACGTTTTAAAGCATGTGAAGGAGTGTACTACATGTCAATAGAACAAGGTAGAACATACTCATCCTGTTGGACTCCTTCAACCATTTCCCATTCCTGAACAGAAATGGGAAAGCATATCCATGGACTTCATCACCGGTTTACTGAAATCCCAGGGTAAGGACTGTATTTTTGTAGTAGTTGACAGGTTAACTAAATATGCTCACTTATTTGCTGTCACTTCTACCATTTCTGCCAGTCAATTTGCTACACTTTTCTTTAAGGATATATTTAGATTGCATGGGCTGCCCAAAGTTATAATCAGTGATAGGGATAGCAAGTTTACCAATGCCTTTTGGTAGTCTTTGTTCGAATTGGTGAAAACCAGTTTAAATCTCAGCATAAGCTATCACCCCTAGACAGATGGGAAAATAGAGAGAGTTAATCAATGGATGGAAGGTTACCTCGGAAATTATGTCACAGGGTAGCATAAAGCATGGGTCAACTGGCTGCACTTGGGTGAGTTCTGCTACAACACAACATTCCACATGTCCATTGGAATGAGTCCATTCAAAGCTTTGTATGGGTTTGAGTCTTCTACTTTTGCAAATTTGGTATTTGGAAATTGTAGGGCTCAGAAGGCTAAGGATTGGCTGCAAGAAAGCCAAGATATCCTTAAAGCATTGAAAGAAAATTTGTAGGTTGCACAAAATTAGTAGAAAATGAATGCAGATAAGAATAGAACTGACCGGACCTTCCAAGAAGGGGATTTGGTTTATATGAGGTTGTAGCCATATAGACAAACTACTCTTAAGACCAAGGGAGATGAAAAGTTATTGCCAAGGTTCTATGGACCCTACCAAATAATCAGAAAAGTGGGTGTAGCATATGAATTGGATTTGCGAGCTGGGAGCAAAATCCACAATGTCTTCCATGTGTCCTATTTAAAGAAAGCAGTTGGCCAACAAGTTAAGGTTTCAAAAAATTTTCTTCTACTGGATGATGAAGGGCACCTGGTTTTAGAACTAGAAGAAAGTTTGCAGGAAAGAGAGCAGAGGATGAGGAGCAGAGTCATCAAGGAATATCTGGTACATTGGAAAGGTTTTCCCAGTGAGGATGCCACTTGGGAGGATGAGAAGGTTCTGCAACATCCTGGTTTGAAACTACTTGAGGACAAGCAGTTTTGGGAAAGGAGGACTATCATGTCCCCTCCCTAGTGACCATGGTCACATCTTGGATCCTCCCATCCCTAGGGGGTCTAGGTGATTAATTAATTATGAATTTAAATCATGGGGATAATTTTGAGGCAAGTACACCTTAGGAAATAATTAATTATTAAGTTATTTAATTAATTATGGAAGATGGAATTAATGTTGAGAGGTATTTTGGTATTTTTAATATTTAAATGCTAATAAATGTTGCCAAGTTGCATAATGAAGGCTACGAGGTCGAATTAGTGGCAATTGGATAACCTTGCCCAAGTGGAGAATATTTCAAAAAGGAAACAAAGTCAGAATGGAAATAGAAACTGACAAAAGCTGGAAAAGTTGGCAAAAGCAGAAAAGTGGAAAGAAAAGGAAATGTAAAGAATCAGGAAAAGCATTCAGAAAAGAATTAGCAACATCCAGAAAAGCAACTAAGGCGCACTTGCCAATTCTGACTGAAGGAGGTTAAGGAAAGAAAGTGGAGAAAGCTCAGAAGTTTCCAATCTCAAAGAGAATGCGCACTACCTCCCTCACATGTGTGGTTTGGCTTGCCAAGCAAGCTATCTCATCTATTTAGGAATGATTCCAACTCCAGAAGAGAACATTTGTCATTTGCAATTTTGGTTTGAGAGCTCTGAGCTACTCAACTGTTGAGTGATGTGCCCCAACAATTTCTCTTGGGAGATGTGCCCCAAGGCTTTGTGAGTTTTCTATGAGTGTTATGTAGGAACAACAGATAGTATTACAGCCAATGACATTCAATATGGAGCAGCAATGAAGATCTATTGTCATATTGGAGAGGAGTCTTCCATTAGAGGTGTTTTACAGCCAGTTTTTTAGGAGGAAGCACCATAGATGAAGATGTACATGGGAAGGTGTTCTTAGAATATTCTGTGATGCTTATCAGTGGTTATTTGTAGACATAAGAGGCTTCCATATTCCAGAATATCAAGTTCAAATCGAACTCCCTCTCTTCTCTCTCTTCTACTCTACCCGTTGCTGGATTGGAGGTGATTATCCCAAGAGAGGAGAACTGATGATCCTGACTCCCATTGAAGGTCATTACATTTAGAATGCAGAAAATTCAGTCATCTAACAAGTAGATGGACTGATAATTACTTCTAATTCAGATCCACATTAATTCTCTCCTTCTCTACTCTGTTCTCTAGCTCATGTAAGAAGAAAATAACCTGTGAGGCATTGTCCATTGTAAAGCAAGAATTAGAAGTTAAGAGAACTATTATGAACTCTATATCTGATGTCTAATGGTTATAATAATTCATATCAGATCTAATACAATCATCAGAACAGAATTTTTATTTCCTTAAGACAGTTTATCATGATAAAATCCAAGACTAGCTAGTTTGATGCCTAAATTCGACTAGTTTTTTCATTTTGTCTATAAAATTCATTATGTGCACTCTTTTGTTAATCCGTCAGTTGGAGAAGGTCCTTGACACATCCTAGTATCCGTAACAGCCCTCAGTTTCTGAATTTGGTAGCCTCTAGACATTGTTTGGGAAGTTCTAAAAAAGACTAGCTCCACAATCCCGGGAGAGGCCAAAAGCCCCAATTCTCTGCAAACTCTTCCAAGACTGATCATTTATTATTCTAAACATAACTAGAAACCTATTGACTATTATAAACCCAATTAGCCTTCTGATCTAGTTTGTATATGCGGATGTACCCAGGAAGCGATGTGGTAGGCTTCAGCAGTAGCGGATGTCTGGAACATAAATGGTCTTCGTGCTTTGTACAAAGGATCCAATTTCCCAATGTCTAAGTTGTTGCTGCACATTGCCCAATAGAAATTACATAATGGAAATTTCATCCTACCAAACTCAGTTTCAAGTCTCCTTACCCGTCACTAACTTCCTGCTTTGTTTGATGAATTGAATAAAAACTGTCAAGTAAATTTTACCAAAAAAATTCTGAACTTGAGTTAATATCTGGGTTAAATATTTCCTAGGATATTACAGTTTCCCAACTCTATTCAAATAGTAGTCATCGTCTAAACCGTGCCAAGAGTACCTACGAAGTTTTAGAACCATCGAGGCTTACCGAGTGGTTGAGCGTCATCCTCCCACCAAGCTTTCAAACCCAGTAACCATTCGACGAAGTTACACCTACCATTAAAACCATTGAGAGGTTAACCATAGTAACGCAGATTTTAACTTGGAACAACACAAATATCATTTTCATTTTCATTGACTGAAACATTACTTGTGTAACGTAGCTCCCAGATTTGAGACACTAGTAGCAAATGAAGTAAGAACCATCTAGCAAACGCAACGAAGAAGAGATTCAGACTCTGAGAATCACTTTTTATTTTTTTCATACAAGAGAATCGATCTCTAGTCCAAACTTCCCTCTCAAAGACCAACAGAAAAAACCTAAAAACTACTTCCTAAAAACACATCGAATGCTGCATTATGGCTCGGCTCTAAAAGAGGAAACAAACACCTGAAACTATTAAGTTTGTGCAACAGGTCAAGGGATCGAACTCGAGAAGGGAGTCCTCTGAACCACAACTACCCAAGCCTACATTGCTATAGGTGGTCGGCCTCTCCACCTTACCACTACCAAGCAAAATGAAGGCCAAAGAAACACTTCAACGATAAACATAATGAAAGACTAGGGTTCCAGTTCAAAGCCCCAAAACATATGAGATCAACAATGGAGATGATGCCAACCAGGCACGTTGAGAATCGAGCAACAACCACTTTGAATGCCATATTTATTATCACATCCACCACGATGCCATCCCAGTAGACCAAGGGTCAAAGCAGTGCACAACTCAGTGTAATGGTAGTATTTGGAATTACTATCATGTGAACCACAACCACGATGGCACCCACTAAGAATTCCACTCAACACAGTAGGCAAGTGAATATAATGCTAGACCTGTTACGAAAACCTACCAGCACACTAGACATTCAATGCTCGGTCATTATCACATCTCAGTACCAGTTTAGGGTTTCGCAGCATATTTTTTCTTTGCATATTCAAAGTATAAAGTCGACACCTAATTATGTAATACATTCCAAAAGTATTGATCGGAGAATGCATAGTTGATATGTTTGCATAGTTTACCAAATGTCTTCATGTTTATGTAGATCGCATT
This sequence comes from Larix kaempferi, assembly GCA_027924585.1. Lineage (NCBI taxonomy): Eukaryota > Viridiplantae > Streptophyta > Pinopsida > Pinales > Pinaceae > Larix > Larix kaempferi. Next base: position 232,805 of record BSBM01000767.1, on the reverse strand, counting down.
CATAGAAGGCATTCAATACTTAGCATATAGTTTAGGACTCCATAACTTATACATCGCAACATTATGTTTACATTGCTTATTTAACAATGTTACATTAGAGTATATCATCGTATTTATGATAGTTACATTATAGAAACCCTTTGCTACAATAGTATGGTCATCATGTAATTATATATTGAGAAAAGTAAAATATATATAGTTATGTTTAAAAGTTCCATATTAATTAAATATCATTGGCTCACATTTCTATAGTATGAAATAGCATACATGGTGGGTACTTTAACATAAATAAACACATGATGTATCATTCAATACAAATAAGGAAAATAGAGATAGTAGCACGATAAGCATATAGACAGTGTATCCTAGGTAAGGGTTATTAACATTTACATTATTTTTCCATATGACGAATTATTAGGACTCTAGACTAATAAATAGAAGTTGTGACTTCTAAAATTCTTATTATGTTTAATAACACTAATGGAAAACAAGAATAAGATTCATACCGTGAAATAACTCTTACGCATGGAGTACAAGAGCTATCATAATGCATTTGACGGCTAACTAAAAACGTAATTAGAATTACTTGCAACATTTGAATTGTCGTAATACTCTTACCTGTATATTTGCGCAAAGAAACATGTTTAAATGCTTTAGCTAACATAGCTAAGTAAACCTTAGGGTAACTCGTAAGACCCCTTCATCATCATCCAAAAGCAAACTGTCAATATTATGTCTAGATGATTGTATTGCAATAAAATTTAAATACAGCATATAGATTTATAATTAACACAAGCAAAACTAATGTCATATTTTGTGTTAAGAAGTATCAAGTGTCGTTATCATATTTTGTTATTAGTTAAAAGGATTAACATTTATTTTATTTCCGCATTAACAAGTACAACTTTTAATGCTACTTTAAAATTTTTAAATTTTTGTGAATTTTCGGGATGTTACTGTTGAATATTGTAACTTCTAAGAACATTATATTTGTACTTTATTATTCCGGATATGTTTCATCCCTCTGAGGTGATCCTATTATGTATCCGGAGATGTTTATTCCTCCGATGAATTGTGGTAACCGGGGTTATTAGATCCTCCATGTGGGGGTTGGCCCTAAGCTAATTAATTAGGGGTTATTAGACTTCATTGGGAGAGGTCGGCCCCATAAGGGAATTTAGCCAGTCGGGAACTAGTATAAGTAGAGGAGATTGCTCCTCACTTATCACGCACTTGCTCAGCTCAGAAAGTAGTGCACTTGTGTTTGAGAGATTTGCATAGGAGGTAGAGAAGGAGGTCAAGTCTTGGAGCACATCTTGTATTTTGGTTGATCATCTTATTGAGGAAAGCTTTGCTGGGTATTCTACCCCCTGAGGGTTTCCCAGGGTAATATCTTTGTCTATCTTGTGATTATGTTTCTTTCAGTGATCTTGCTAGTCAAATTAGTTTAAACTTAACATGGTATCAGAGCTAGCCTGAATAGAACATCTTTCACAAGGTGAAATTATATTTCTCTCTCTCTCCAAAAAATCAGGGTTTCTGTAAAAGTTAGTATTTTTTGGATTCTGGTTGCATGGCTGAATAACCATTCTAAAGATCTATCTTTTGAGCCCTGGATCGAGGATTTTGGTTAAGTAGAACTCTGGGAAAGTCAAACCCTAGTTTTACTAAAAGTGAGATAAACCAGAAATTCTATTGCAGATCCGAAAAAGTGAAAAGGTAAAGTTTCCTAGTAAGTACAACTCTATTTCTTCTCTCTTGGACTCCCCCAAGAGAAGATGGCTCCAAGCACTAAGCTTGAAGACAAGCTTGAAGGTATAGAGAATTTTCGGGCAAGGAAATACAGAATTGGTCTCATTCTTGAAGAGAATGATCTTGCTCAATATATCAAGGATGAAGTTGCAGAACCTGAAGAAGATGAAGCCAAAGAGAAGCATAGGAAGGATTTGATTAGGGAAAAGAGAATCATTACTGATTCAATTAAAGACTACTTAATTCTCCAAGTGGCATCCAAGAAGACTCCAAAGGAAATGTATGATGCCCTAGGAAGAATGTATGAAGGAAACAATATCAATAGGAAGATTAACCTAAGAACTCAGTTAAAGAGTACCAAGATGCACAAAGGAGAATCCATTCAAGACTACTTCTCAAGGGTCTCCCAAATCAAATAACAACTAGATTCCATTGGTGATACTCTTGATGAAGATGAGCTTGCAATGACTGCTCTAAATGGTCTCACTAGACCTTGGGAGTCATTTATACAAACTATGTGTGCCAGAAAAGAAAGTATGAAGTTTGATGTAGTATGGGAGGATTGTGTTCAAGAAGAAGCTAGGGTAGCCAACATAGAATCCCTTCTCAAGGAGGATGACCAATCCTTGTCTACACACACTAAGAGAAGGAGGAATCAATCTTACTTCAAGAAGGATAATCACAAGGAGTCTCAATCTCCACAAAGATTTCAGAAGAAAGGAAGTAGAAAATTCTCCTCTTTCCAATGTTTCAATTGTCATAAAGAAGGACACATTGCTAGATTTTGTCCTTCAAGGAAGAAGAAAAATCTTCACTACAAAAGACATCAAGCACATCTTGCAGAAGATGATAGTGAAGAAGAAGAAGAAGAAGAAGAGGAAGTAAGGCCTCATAGGAAAAGATCCAAAAGAGATGAAAAAGAAGAAGAAAGGCCCCTCCCTAGGAAAATATCTAGAAGGAATGGAGAAGAAGATGCAGAAGAGTATGTTCTATTTTCTGCACTCTCTGGATCTGTGTCTCCTGGAGAAGATACATGGCTCATTGATAGTGGTGCTTCAAAGCACATGATAGGTGAAAAGAAAACTCTCTCAAGACTTGAAGAAAAGTCTTCTCCACAAAAGGTATCTCTAGGAGATGATTATGAATATCCCATCAAGGGAATTGGTGAAGCAAGCTACAAGCTTGATTCTAGAACACCTTTAAAGATGAAAGAAATTTTATATGTATTGGGTTTGAAGAAGAACCTACTTTCTATCTCAGCACTAGATAAGAAAGGTTTCAGAATTACATTTATTGATGGACAAGTACTTATGTGGCCCAAAGGAAAATCAATTGAGGATGAAATTGTGATTGGTGAAGAATAAGGAGGTCTTTATAAACTCAAGGGTCACCCAGAAGCTGCCCTTGTCCATGAAACCATTAGCGCCAGTGAGCTATGGCATAGAAGGCTTGCTCACATTAACTACAAGGCCCTACCCTATGTGAGCAAGGTGGTCATAGGATTACCAGACTTAAAGATGGACCATAATGGCTCATGTAAAGGATGTGAAAGGGGAAGAATGTCAAGAACCATTTTCCAAAGAGTGAAACAAAGAATAAGAACATTCTGCAGTTAATACACTCAGATGTATGTGGACCAATGCCCACCACATCCCTAAGTGTGTTTGAATACTATCTCACATTCATTGATGACTATTCAAGGAAGACTTGGATATACTTTCTAAAAGGAAAGAATGAAGTCTTTGGAAAATTCAAAGAGTTCAAGGCCTTAATAGAAAATCTCTCAGAAAAGAAAATCAAGATTATTAGAACAGATAATGGTGGAGAATATACTTCAAAGGACTTTGAAGACTTTTGTAAGGAAGCTGGAATCAAGAGGGAACTAACCACTCTCTACAATCCCCAACAAAATGGGTTGTTGAAAGAAAGAATAGAACTATCATGGAAGCTGTAAAGACTATGATACCTGACCAAGATCTACCCATGTATCTATGGGCTGAAGTAGCTAGGATAGCAGTCTATGTACAAAATAGACTATATCATAGTGCTCTTGAATTCAAGACTCCAGAAGAAGTGTTTACAGGAAAGAAGCCTGAGGTAAGTCATCTCAAAATATTTGGATGTTTTGTGTACATTCACATTCCAAAAGAAAAGAGAACCAAGTTGGATCCTTCTGGTAAGAAGGGAATATTTGTTGGATATTGTGAATCATCAAAAGCTTTCAGAATTTACATACCTAGTTTTCATCATATGGAAATAAGTAGAGATGTAACTTTTGATGAAGAAGTAGCCCTCAAGAAATCTAGGAAATGCCAACTTGAAGAAATCTATGAAGAAGATACATCTCCTAGAATCACAAAAGCTATACCCATCCCTGAAGATGATGCACCAGAGGACCATGACATGTTAGAACCACAAGAACCCCCCATTACAAATTTATCTAGAAAAATACGGCCAGCATGGGCTAGAGACATTATTCAAGGAGCTGAAAAATATGGAGCTTTTGAAGGCTCCACTAGAGAAAGAAAGAAACCAAAGTTAGTATCAGACTATGTGGCCTTGATGTGTGATCTTGTGGATCAACAACCTACTAGCTATGAAGAGGAAACTCAGAAGAAAGAGTGGGTAGAAGCAATGATGGAAGAATACCAATCAATAATGAAAAATGATGTTTGGGATATAGTTCCCAAACCAAAAGATAAAAGTGTCGTTTCTTCCAAATGGATATTCAAGATAAAACATGCTACAGATGGTAGCATTGAAAAATATAAGGCAAGATTTGTAGCTAGAGGATTCTCTCAGAAAGAGGGAATTGACTATGAATAAACATTTGCACCAATTTCTAGGTACACTTCAATTAGAACTATCATGGCACTTGCATCTATGATGAAGTGGAAATTACACCAGATGGATGTTAAGACAATGTTATTGAATGGTGTGAATGAAGAAGAAGTGTACATAGAACAACCACAAGGATTTGAGGTTAAATATGGAAGAACACATGTATGCAAGCTGAAAAAGGCTTTGTATGGATTAAAGCAAGCTCCCAGAGCTTGGTATGGAAGGATTGACAGTTTCTTAACAAGCATGGGCTTTACCAAAAGTAAAGCTAATCCTAATCTTCACCTCAAAGTTATGGATGATGAACCTGTTATATTACTGTTGTATGTAGATGATCTATTTCTAACAAGAAATGAGAATCAAATTATTGAATGCAAGAAGAAGCTTTCTTCAAAATTCGAGATGAAAGAACTCGAATTAATGCACTACTTCTCAGGTCTAGAAGTATGGCAAGAACCAAAAGGAATCTTTCTCAATCAAGGTAAGTATGCTGTGGGGATTCTAAAAAGATTCGATATGTTGGAGTGTAAAGCCATGGCCACTCCCATGGACTCCAACTTGAAGTTATTAGTTCATGACTCATCAGAATGAGTGGATGTAACTTTATATAAACAAATCATTGGGTCATTGATGTATTTAACAAATACCAGACCATATATATGCTTTGTTGTAAATACCCTGAGTTAGTATCTAGTAGAACCTAGAAAGGTTCACTTAATAGCTGCAAAGCATGTAATGAGGTATCTAAAGGGTACATTAGATTTTGGTCTATATTATCTTGGAAGTCATGAACTCAGATTACATGGTTACTCAGATTCTGATTGGGCAGGAAGTGTTTCAGACAGAAAGAGTACATCAGGTGGATGTTATGGTCTTGGATATGCCATGATCTCATGGTTCAGCAAGAAACAATCTAGTGTGGCTCTCAGTACTGCTGAAGCAGAATATATAGCTTCCTGCTCTGCTAGTTCTGAAGCAGTGTGGCTTCGGAAACTATTATCTGGAGTGTTTGAATTAGAAATGGATCCCACTGTGATCATGTGTGACAATCAAAGTTGTATTAAGATGATATAAAATCTAGTATTCCATGATAAGTCAAAACACATAGAAATCCATTATTTCTACATACGAGATATGGTGCAGAGAGGAGATATTAGACTTGAGTATGTGAGCACTGAGGAACAAATTGCTGAAATATTGACCAAACCTTTGTCTCGAGTGAAATTTGAATATTTCTGAGACAAGCTTAGTGTAGTTCAAAAGGACCCTCCTTGAAAGGGGGAGTGATTTAGTCACTAATGATGAGATTGCCCTCATCGACAACAAGGTCAATGATGAGGATGCCTGTTTATTACACCTAGATATTTATATATGCTTAGATTACTTAGATTTAGGATACTTATACTTAGAATACTTATATTACTTGTTTTTTACATTGATGTATTGATGAGGATACATGTTTTGATGATATGTATACATGTATTGATGAGGATATTTGTTTTTATATTGATGTATTGATGAGGATACTTGTATGTACTTGTACTAGTGATGTACTAATGATATCTGTATTGATGAGGATACAGGTAGGGATTGTATCGTCCCCGGACTTCGGTCCCTTGAATTGATCCGTAGACCTATGTCTTCGAGAATGAAGTCCTTAGTGGACAGGTGGGGATTGTATCATCCCTAGACTTCGGTCCCTTGAATTGATCTGTAGACTTATGTCTTCGAGAATGAAGTCCTTAGTGGACAAGTGGGGATTGTATCGTCCCCAGACTTTGGTCCCTTGAATTGATCCGTAGACCTAGGTCTTCGAGAATGAAGTCCATAGTGGACAGTGATCCCGTAATTCCGAAAGGAAGGATCACCAGTGTTGATGGACTAGAATCCCGTAATTCCGAAAGGAAGGATTGTCCATGATCCTGTAATTCCGAAAGGAAGGATCACCAGTGTTGATGGACTAGAATCCCGTAATTTCGAAAGGAAGGATTGTCCATGATCCCGTAATTCTGGAAGGAAGGATCACCAGTGTTGATGGACTAGAATCCCGTAATTCTGAAAGGAAGGATTTTCCATGATCTCGTAATTCCGAAAGGAAGGATCATCAGTGTTGATTGGCTAGAATCCCGTAATTCCGAAAGGAAGGATCACCAGAGTTGATGGACTAGAATCCCGTAATTCCGAAAGGAAGGATTGTCCATGATCCCGTAATTCCGAAACGAAGGGTCATGTGTATTGCAGAGTATGCTCTGATGATGATAATGCGATGATGATGCTGATGATCGTGCGATGACGATGCTGATGGTCATGCGTTGACGATGATGATGATCATGCGTTGACGATGTTGATGTTGATGATCATGTGATGACGATGCTGATGATCGTGGGATGACGATGCTGATGATCGTGGGATGACGGTGCTGATGATTGTGTGATGACAATGTTGATGATCGTGTGATGATGATGCTGATGATCGTGTGATGCCGATGCTGATGATCATGCGATGACAATGATGATGATGTTGATGTTCCAGTAACTGGTTGAGTTACTGATGATGATGTATTGAAGAAAGATTCTGATGATTTATAGATGTATCATGTATGATGTAGTCGATGACTCCTTGCTCCTACAGATGTTGTTATAATATCCTTCTCGTTAAGGGGGAGTGTTGAATATTGTAACTTCGAATAATATTATATTTGTACTTTATTATTCCGTAGATGTTTCATCCCTCCGAGGTGATCCTTTTATGTATCCGGAGATGTTTATTCCTCCAATGAATTGTGGTAACCGGGGTTATTAGATCCTCCATGTGGGGGTCGGCCCTGAGTTAATTAATTAGGGGTTATTAGACTTCATAAGGGAATTTAGTCAGTTGGGAACTAGTATAAGTAGAGGATATTGCTCCTCACTTATCACACAATTGCTCAGCTCAGAAAGTAGCGCACGTGTGTTTGAGAGGTCTACATAGGAGGTAGAGAAGGAGGTCAAGTCTTGGAGCACATCTTGTATTTTGATTGATCATCTTATTAAGGAAATCTTTGTTGGGTTTTCTACCCCATGAGGGTTTCCCAGGGTAATATCTTTGTCTATCTTGTGATTATGTTTCTTTCAGTGATCTTGCTAGTCAAATTAGTTTAAACTTAACGGTTACAGCGAGAAGCCATGTGTTTGCAAAAGAAAGGACACAGGAATTCTGGGATCACATAGTTTTCAGACAGTTCTCTTCTCAAGGCATAGTTCTTTCGTTGTACGTAGGAGGTAGGATTCTTCATTCGTTGATGAGGGCTCCAGAAAGAATAGTTATGTCTATTGTGGAGACAGTACAACAACAATTGTTTATGAACAGTTTCTATCATGAATTGGGTGTACAACAAGGTATTTATATTAACATTTTCAGATGTCTTTGATTTTATTTTACTTTTCTCGATCAGTTATGTTCAATAACTTATTTAAATTCATATTCTACTATAGATTCAAATAAAGAGCATACCCAGGTATCCCCTAATCAAATTATACTATCCGATGGTGAAAGTGAACATGATAGAGAATCCACGAAGAACTACCGAACATGACAAGAAGGTAAAAATTTATTTTTCAAAGATCGTGGTTAAATTAACTAAATTATGAAAGGGGATAGTGACCTAGAATACTTGCAAAAAATTATATAAAATGTATACCTGGAAATTTCCAGGTCAACATGTGGATCATCCACAACCAGAGCTAGCATCGATGATATCCCTGGAGATTGGCCAGCAAATCACATTGGAGAATAATGGACCAGGCGAGATCTTGGACAATAATGAACAAGGCGAGAGCTTGGACAATATAGAACCAGAAGAGGGCTTGGACAATACATAACCATAAGAGGGCTTGGACAATATTGAACCTGGAGAGCGCTCCTTGGTGTCAAAATGTGGTGTCTCCAGTGATGTTACTCACCAGTAAAATGTTGTCCTGCCATTGATAGGTAAAAGACACAGAATATTTTCTACGTAAATTGATAAAACAAATTTATTCCGAAGTATATAATGACAAGCAATATTTCTGTGTAGCTCCCCATACAAAAATGTTATTGATATTAGAAATGGAAGGTTTTCTATTTTGCAAGAGAGTCACAGAAAATGACTCCAAAAGAGAAAAAAAAGGAAATCAAAAAAATGTTGGTGGAGGGGAAAGAGTAAAAAAGGGGGAAGAGATTACTAATGGTGAATTTGAATTTAAACATAGAAGAACTTCATATGAGTCACGAACGCATGCCATTCAATTTTTGGAATTACTTTCTTTCCAAATTCAATGTTGGGATTTGGTCATCTAAATGTAGTGTCAATGAGGGGAAGCCACTACTTACAACTTTTTGATGGCATGAAATAAAGATAAATCATATGAGCAATTTTATTTATTTATTTGGTTTTGAGAGAGATGTACCTACAATCAAGAAGGAAATACACAAAAATATGGAGAGTGTGTGGACGGAGTTCCCAATGAAAAATTTGGAAACTAATACATCAATGATTGTTCTGGAGGGTGATGGTGAGAAAGCATTTCCATTTCAAAACTATATTTTGAGTAATCCATTTATTGAATCATCCCTTAGGATAGATACTGAATTGGTACGTGGAATTTGGCAGCATTTTAGTAAAATGCATGAATCAGCTGATATCAGAACTTTCAATCCCTTCTCCCATTTGAATCCTGGTTGAGTGACAACCATCAAATGTAACCTATCATTGCCTATTTCTAAATGTAATCTATCATTGCCTATTTTAAATCATTCAATGTGTTTTCTGTTTTTTCCGGAGACGTTGTTGTTTTCATCTAAATGCAACATATTATGAGTTCAGTGTGATGCTTTTATTAAATCCATTGAATCTATGAAATTTTGGGTGATTTTTGTATTAATCTTTGGAAATCAACATCTTCATGTACAGTTGCATGGTTGTGATAATTAACTTCATGAAAAAGGTGTTGTTGTTGTTGTTATATATATAGTCACTGTTCTTGTATGCAGTCAGGATATCACCGCAAAAGAAACTATTGGTCTTGGGAGTAGAGGGATTGCTCTTTGGAGTTCAGATGTTATCCAATGTTGAAGATTCTTCCAAACAAGCTCATTTTGTCCATAATTTCTATCGTTATTATACATGCATGTTCAGCACCAAAATTATCAGTGTTTCCAGAGAGCATTTCGCGTTGCTCTGTGGTTTTTCTCACTCAACAAAATGGAAATTAAAAATTTCCTTGCTATATTTCAATGGTTGAAAAATGAAGATTTTGTATTTATTTGGGGTCGAGAGCAATGTAAACTTAGTACTATTTATAATCACTCAATGTCTGCATACTATAATGTTGGTGAAGTACAGACATATACAAAAAGTTGTTCAAGGATGTACTTATCCAATATGGAGATATATTTACACAAATAGACATGTTGTTTATAGATGAAGGGCAATATCAATCAGCAGACAATTGCAAGGAAAATTGCTTGAAAATGTCAACTAGTTGGAAATTTGACGGTTCACAAGAGAGAGATATAGCTATAAAAACAATGTTGTGTTCTCTGTTGAATTATCTCGGGCCTCATTCAAAAATGGGGCATTGGTTAAACACATTCAATTTGAAATGACCGTCATATTATACAAAAAAAATTCATTTAGTGATTTGTATATTTTTTACAACTCCTGCATTTAAATGATGTAAGTTTTATTGCACAGTTCTCATATTATTTATGGACATCGTACCATGTATCTAGTAATGTGTTTCAAAAATGGTTGAACATGAAAGCAATATACTTAGAATCATTGAACCATAATATTTTATTGACTGGGTTGTGTTTGTTTGTTTTTTGTTTGCAGATAGTACTAGAAGATTTGTTTCTTGTAAACCATTGATCATTTTTTATTTCAATGGTGTTTTGTTACACGCATTACATAGAAAACAGAAACCCGAATTGCGACGACCACCGAACATCGACACATCAACAAAGTATTATTTTATATGTCCAGGCTTAAGGGAATTTTTTGAAAAATGCTTTACTATTTTTGAGGTTGGTGTATGGACATCTGCTCAATGAAAAACGTTGACGATTTTTTTCCTAGATTATTAGAAAGAACAAGATTGCAAAGGGAACTATTTAGATTAATTTTAACACAAGAATATTGTTCTTCTGTAGCCAAAGAGGGTTTTCAGGGTGATGGAAATCCTTATGTATTTCGCAAGCCTTTGAGTATAGTTTGGGACACTTTGATCCATGGTTGGGATTGAACAAATACTGTGATTGTCAATGAATCCGAAGAAAAAAACGTTTCTGACGAGGAGGGAAACTATATTATAACAAAAACTTATACTTGTGATGATGTCAATGACACATTCTTGGTAGATCGATTATGGACTTGCTTGCTGCAGCTGAATGGCGTGAGTGATGTGAGGCCAATTGTGCATAAAATGAAAATTCAAAGTATTCTGTTAAATAATACACTTGAATGTTTGTTTGTACTAGTATGTTCAATTTCACTGTGATTATAATTCTTGTAAAATTTCAAGTTTGGCTTCCAAAAATGCAAAATCAAAGTTTGAAATTGCTAAAATATGTTTTAAAATTTCAAGATTAAGTATTGGATGTGTAAAAAGTAGCCTTCCAAAAGGGCAAGTGGCAATTTGCCCTTGGAAAATCAGATGAATGGGGGAACCATCGAAGGAGAGAACTGGAGAAACTCTGTACTTGGAGAATTGTAATGTTTTACAATCTTAAAAGAATTTCAGTTAGTTTCTCTTTTCCTTTCTTTTGTTGTGTATAAAGTTTCCTTGATTCATTTTTTTTTTCATACATACATCTAGTACCTCTATTTAAATTGTATTGTTAAATCATAAAACATATAAATCTGTGTGCTTGATTTATCATTCATATGATTTATATGCAGGTTATGCATTAGTAAATTTCTTTACTTGATTCATATTGTTTCACATTCTGCAATTACATAACAGTCATTATCATCTAATTAGCAGCTTCATAACTAGGCTTATGCCTATCATTCTAAGAAGATATAGAAGGCATCCATCCATTAATGAGGTTGTGACAACATAAACATACATGTATTACATAAATGGAGTTTAGCCATTCATCATTCACGTACAAAATTAATACAGCAGATAGCTTATGCAATTAAAAGAAACCTCGTTCATGAATATAACCTTCTAACAGGATTAACATAACATATTAATGGCTTATATTTATTTACACATTCATTCCACAGATTGAACATATCAAGCATAATTAAATACATGAACATTATAATCCATACACAGATACACTTATTTGAATTTCACATGAATGTGGAATCTGGCTGGCTGCATGTGAGCCACGCTCCACCCAACCTTGGAACTTGTCCAGGCTATACTGTTTCATCTCCCAAGTTCACCCCCGAGATGAGATCCATATATTAACTAGAGATATCTCACTCAATCCTTCCCGGATACTAGCACTTCTTCTGACTCAGTAGTCACACCCTTGTGCTCTCCGTACATCCTCCTCGACCGATGTCCAACCACCCCGGCCGTGCGTACAACAGCCTGCCCCACTTCTGCCTGGATCACCAAGGCAACCTCGTGTCCTCCTTTGGGATCCCACGTGGCTATCCCAAAGGAACATATTTCTCCATCCATAATCATGATTAGCCACTAAATCTCCAGATTAATTATAATTAATATTAATTAATTAATAATTAATCCCCCCCTAAGAATATGGCTTAGGGGTATGGGTTTTGGGTTTATCATAAGGTTTAGGGAACAAGGGTTTAGGGAGCAGGTACATAAGTCAAACTTACCCCCTCACAACATGGTAAGGTGGATAAGTCAACCTTAGGGAACAAGGTACAGAAATGCTAATTGAAAAATTATCATTAATTTACTAATGTCTATTAATCATTTGTAGAAATAGATAAATGTTTTAATTAAATAAATTCACTTAAAACATTAAAAAATACACATATTATCAATTAAGACAAATCCATATTGTAGATTAGTGTATTTAATTATTGATTGCAAAATTAAAACACTATAGTTTCATAACATAAACAAAGAAGATGCCAAAAAGAAACTAACTTTGATTCATTGGTCTGCAAAAATTTACAAATTACAATATCACAAGTGAAACAACGTTTCTCCAATCCTTCTCTCATGATTATCTCCCCCCCTTCCCCATGAGACTTCTATCCTTTAAATAATATTTAGAAATTGATTACAAAGGATAGCTATCCCATGAAAACATGGATTACAAAATCAACTAAACTAAGGATAGCTAAGGGTTGCTTGCCACTTGGTCCTAATTTCTAACAATTCATCAATATTGGGATAGTTGTGCGATTCAAGTCCCAACTGGGAATCACATGTGAAGATCTCCATCTCATTTTTAGCAAGCTTATGCCAAGTGGGAAGATAGATGTGGACCTTGCCTTCCAAGCTGATCGACTGCTTGATGAACTGATCCACATCATCAATTTGAATATGCTCAAGCTGTCGGATATTTTCTTTGACCTCCTCACATCTACTTTCCACTTGTTGAATCATCAATTTAGGGGGACAAGCCTCCTCTATGAGATCCATCGTAGGAAATTTCAATGTTTCCATGATTCCATCCATAGCACACCATCCCCCCCCACAAATAGCTTTTTCCTTAGTTATTCTTTCATTTACCGTGTCAAGAACATTCTGCCAGGCATTCAGGGAAGTTCTAACTTTCCTGAACTTGAAGTTGTCCAACATTGGAATATCATCTAGTTTATCCTTAATGTACGTCTACCAATCAACGATGTCATCAATGGCTTTGAAAGCTTCTTCTCTCCTATCCACTTGTTGGTTAAAGATGACAGACATCTTTTCAAAAGCATATGGGTCTCCTAAATTTCATTCAATGCATTAAACAGTTCAGTTAGGAGTTTGTGATGCTCCTCATCCACTTGATTGGCCAAATCTTTAAATTCCTGCTGAGTGAACTTAGAAAAGGAAGAGGAGGCTGCACTTGCAGTTGCATCCTTTAGCTGTTGTTCAAGCACAACTATATTTTCAACATTGGCAGTGTCCAAAGCTTTAGCATCTTCATTGGACTTAACCAGCTGCTCTTGAAGTTTCTTGAGCTCCTCCTTCTTGACATCAATTTCTTTATTCAGTGTGATTACTGACTCAAAATCGGCACCTGCAAAAGCACCCATGGCAGTAGCAGTATCTAGTGCTTCTTGTTGTATATCATATGATTGCTTGGTCCAAATGATTTGATTAGGAAAGGGGCCCTACAACACATCCTGATCTCTACCTCTTTTGTTACCCTTCTTCACCATTGCCTTAGCCTTTTTTCTATAGAAATAATCTCCAAGGGAGGTTATAATATCTTCCTCATAAGTAGCTACCAATTCATTGGAAGATGTAGCCACATCTCCTGTTGCAATTATTGGGGCCGTCCGAGTAACAGTGGTATTAGGTATTGTCATAGTAATCTGAGAGGTGGTTAGTGGAGAAGGGATAACTTCACGGACTGAGGGTAAAGAGTTTGGAGTAGGGATTGAAGTAAAAACTTCATGAAGTGAAAAGGATGCACCAACAACTAATGGTGAAGAAAGAACAACTTGGATTTGGACATCATTGGATGGTGGTGATGAAATAGATGATGGTGGTTGCAGAGAGACAGTTGAATTCTAGATCTTTGTAACAATTGATGGTGGAATGGAAAGTGGAACTGACAGGGTTGGATATGGAACAGTAATGGAAGTTATTGCATCAAATAACTGGGATATGGTGGATGGTGTTGTTACCCCAAAAGATAAAGTGGAAAGAGCTTGAATGGATGAAAGTAAGAATGTTGAAGTTGTGGTATCAATAGTAGTAGTGGTTTCAAAAGACAGTTGATATGGGACAAGATCATCCATGAGTATGGAATCCAACAAATATGAGATTTCCTGAGAACTTTCAGTTTCTTCCTACACCACAGTCATAGAAGGAAGTGTTTCATATTCCAAATCATTGTATTCAATAGTAAGAGTAGGAATCTGAGAGGCAGAAGTTTGAATTTTGTGTCTTTTAGTTGGTTTACTCACAGCAATCACTTGAACATCACTAATCAGGTTGGCTGTAGCAACCACTTGAATATCAGTAGTGGGTTCGGGTACTACAACCACTTGGGTATCCAGCACCGAACTCATCTGTGCTAATTTCTTCTTCAATTGTTGAGATGTATGCATCCATATCTTTAATTCTGTAGCAATTTTCGACTCCGGAGTATCCTCCATAAGGCCTTTACCTTTGTCTCCATCTGGGTAGGTTAGCATCAATGGAGCACTGGCTTTGTGAGGTTCCTTTTCTTCCCTATCTTTTCTTGTTTGCTCATCAAGCTGGAGTTCCATGCTTCTGTAGCTCAAAACCTTGGTTTTAAGGTCATGCTGATATTGAAAGATATGGTTTTGTTCTTCTTTTCTCTTTGCCCTCAGCAGGACTTCAGAGAAAATATTAACTCCCTGATAAATAGAGTCATCATGGATGTCTTGATGTGTATAACCAATCTTCATATGCTCCTGTTTGAAGTGAGCCTCCAGAAATCTTTTGGGGTCATGAGTTCTTTTCAGAGAAAATCCAAATTTCAAAAAAACAATCATGTCTCCCAGTGTTGCAACCCAAGTTGAAGTTGGGATAACCAAAGGCCCAAGGTTTAAATGGAACTTAGGCTATCCCTTCCTTTTGGGACCAGTGAGCTTAAGGTAGACACCATCTGTAATAGTCTGATAATATATCTCCTCAAGTAACAATCTTTCAGGGATAACTCTTGGTAGAAAATGTACAGTACTGCTTCCCCAAACTCTAATGTAAGCAAAGGCTTCTCCCACATACCAGTCACCCAAGGTAGGGATCAGAGTTATGGCATCAGGAGAAAAGGAAGGGGCATCTTCCCTGAAAATCTTCTCATAAATTGCACCAAAGAAATCGTCGCAGATGTCATAGAGCAAGGGAACAAAATTACTTTCCCATAAGGCAAGCAATAAATATGAACAGGGGTGAGGACTTAGTCCAACTCCACCCCATGGCGAGATACTGAAACTCTGTACAGAAAACATCAATTACAAATGTAGATAAAAAGAAGTATGGATTCCTTGTAGCTGTTGTTTTCTGATATTTCTCAATGGTTGTCTTTAACTCTGCTGATAAAATTGAAGCCCAAGGGAATGACTACCCCGTTGTTAGGACATGATGGGAGAGAGGATCCCATTCAACTTTGAATACTGAACAATTAGGGAGACCATAAAGTCTGCAGAGCATGGCTTCCAGAAGAGAATAAGGCTCTTTGAACCAGGAAATTGGGTATAAATTATTAGCCCTGGGCATGCAATTTGTCGGTCTGTGCATCCAAGACTTCATCATTTCATTGAAATTGTACCTAGTCTTTGACAACTCAAGGAAAGCAACATTGAGGGGTTGAATAGTTGGTTTTAGGGCGTAAGCTCTGGTAAAAACCTCAGGCAGAAAAGCAGCCAATTGAGACCCTACGCTATCATTGAAAGAGTGGTCTTTAGGGTTAGCATGGTCTAAAATCCACTTACCTGCATCAGTGTAGGGAAGGATAGCAGGTCTAGCAGCTATAGCGTGGAGTTGTAAATACCTAATATTTTCATAGGCAGGGGAGGTCACTGTGAATATCAATTAGGTCATCATTGTCAAATATGGAGTAAATTTTGGACCAATCGATTTGGTATGTCTCAGAAACCTTATCGCTGGTGTCAACAAGGATGCTAAAATTTGGGTCTTTGTTTAAAAGATATTTCTGAGGAGTTTTGCAGTGAGTGTTGCGAGACATGTTTGAAAAACTGGAGAAATCTGATGAATAAATAAACACCAATAAGAAAAAAAACTTAAAATAGTAAAAATGGTGAAAACGACCCCTGGTAAAAAGTTGTGAAAACGACCCCTAGTAACAACTCGCGAAAATGACCCTTGGTAAAAAACTAGCAGTAAAATCCACAAAAATGGTGAAAACGACCCGTCGTAATAACTCGCAGTAAAATCCACACAACAGGCAATTTTCGAAAATGAAAAATGATAAAAGAAAACATAAACAAAATTAACATATTCATTAATTCCGTTGGGTTAAATCTGGGTCATAAGATTAAGACAAATCGATGGCTGAGATCTAATCTGGGGAATGCGGAAGATGAGTTGCGGGGGTTTAATTTTTTTGAAATATATACAACGTTCCCGCAATCTGCAATTGCGGGTTTTGGGACCACAACTCGAAATAAAAACAAAACAAAGTGTCATCACTTCCTATGATGTCAGTTCTCTCTTTGAGGCTCACACGTGTGAGATTTTGGAATGCCAAAATAGAGATCAATTCATGTATAACAAGAATGGTCAAGACTGGAAAAATATAAATCACAAGAAGGGTCAGTCAACCCTTCGTTTAGTAGATAATTGTGAACACCAATATCCCGCAATTCACCTGTATCCAAACTGGTGAACACAAGAAGGATTGGACGACCCTTCTGGCATCCTAGAACCAGTATGAAAATAATATTGGGTAGAATAAGGGTGGACCGCCCCTTCATTTATGAGGGAATTGTGCAAATATTCAACATACAAAGGATAGGATGTCAATTCATATATATCTAGAATGGTGAATACTGGAAATATACTAAGCACATGAAGGGTCAGCCGACCCTTCATTTAAGCTGGAAAAAATGGCGAAAATGGCCCCTGGTAAAAAATCGCAGTAAAATACACACAGCAGGTAAATTAAGGTTGCCATCTATTTAATGCATGTAAATTCCATTTTTAATACCAGAAATATTTTCAAATTATCGGGTGGCCTATGTTAGGATATTCCTATACTCCATCCTAGTCCTTCTAGCATTTATGTCATTTTCATTTTCAGTCATGCATGCAAAATTAGGGTTTGCATGCATCCTCGTCATCAGTACCAGCACCTAACCCTCAGCAAACTAGCTCTCAGAGCTTCCTTCAGATTAGTTTTAACTCTCTTAGAGCTTAGTGCACCCTCCTTTCACCTACTACATGGGAAGGGCGCCTTTCTTCACCTACCAGTCCAGTTTAGTTCAGTTAACTGAGTTCACTCAATGATTTTAGGCTTAACTCACTCTTAACTGATCTTATCACTCCAATGGACCTCTAGTGTGACTAGACAACCTGTTCTGACTCTAGTTAGCTCCATCTGCACCCTCCACTGAGCCTCCTTCACTACATTAGTGCTTCCATGTGCCAGTTAAACCAACCACACTCAGTTAGACTCAATTTGACTCCTGGTTGACCATTACTTGTGCTTTGATGACTTCACTGATGAGAAGGTGGACTCCTAGTTATGCTTTGATGACTCTCCACTGATTATGGATCTGTGCATGAAGGCCAATTCGAATTACACCTAGTGAATTCGAATCCTCAACATTGTATATTTACCAGTTTACTATTCAGATTAGTGGAACATGTGTAATTATTCTGCCTCTTTCAGAGCTCCTTTGGATCTATGTTCTATTGCTTCTCTCTTCTTCTATTATTCCTAAATTCTTTCATTGTGAGGTTTACATCATCTCTTTGGATCTTATGTGGGCATTTTCACATGGTATCAGAGCCATTTGAGAGTATATTCTACCTCCATTCTTGAGATTTTTTTGCAGGTATTTCGAAGTTCCAGCAGTTGCTGCAGCAGATTCAGCAGTTTCTATTTGCACTCATTCTAGCAATCAAGATGAGCAATTCGAATGCTCCTTCTTCTCCTATAATACTCACTCCCTTCAATTACTTTGAATGGAAGTCTAAGATGATAGTACTCTTGCAGTCGAGAGGGTTTTCTAGAATAGTCGAGGAAAAAGATGCCATACCACATCAAGCTGTAGAGAGAATCAAGCATCTGAATAAAATGGATGAAGCCTTTGGATGCATATGCCTTGATATGTCTGAAGATCTATTGTTTCATGTTGAAGTCTCCAAATGAGTTATGGAAAAAATTGAAGAGTCTTTTTGGCAAACAAGACGAACTAAGAGGCTACATTCTCAAAAATCAATTGGTTTCCCTACAACCTAACAATTTCGAAAGCATTCAAGAATTCTTCTCCAAATTTCAGAATTTGGTTTTACATTGCAAGCAATGTGGCATCACTAAAAGTGATAAGCAATTGGTACTCTCTATATTGAGCAAACTTGGATCTCAATTTTTTGTCTTTGTATCTACTTTCCATTCTGTTCGAATGTCAATCCCTAGATGGAAGTTTGCCACCTTAAAAGGCTTTGCTGAAGCTCTCATTCAAGAAGAGAACAAACTGATTCAAATGGGTGCCATCAAGGCCTCCAAATATCTAGCTCTTCTAGCTGGAGAAGCCACTGGAGCAAATGCAAAGGGGAGGCAAAAACAAAAGGACAAGAAGCCATCCAAATCTAGAAGTGACAAACACAAGAGACCTAATTGCTCCTACTGCAAGAGAGGAAACCATCCTGAGAAATTTTGCATGCACAAGAAAATAGATCTACTAACCAAGCTTCTTGAACAAAAAAAAATTGTTGTTCCAAAAGAAGCAAAGATGTCTAATTCTGGAAGTGGATCTGATGATTGCCATGCATTGATGGCTGGTTTTTCAAAATCACAAGCCCTCCTCATAGATTCTGGAGCCTCCAACAACATGGTTGCCTCTGAAGAATCTTTCTCCTCTTTAAATCTCAAAGATGGGCCTACCATTCACATGGGAGACAACTGTCATATTTCTACCAAAGGATTGGGTACAGTACATATGGAGCATGGTAAGTTCAAAAATGTTTTATTTGTTCCTTCTCTGACAGCTAATTTGTTGTCAGTATATCAAATGACTCATACATGATCACCAAAGCAAGTAATTTTTGGTCCAAACATAGTAGAGATTATAGAAATCTCCACTGGAAATGTTATAGCGAATGGGATTGCTAATCATGACTCAAAGGCATATGAGTTCTCACACTTCATGCCTTTCTCTCCGACTATTCCTTCAGATTCTAATGAAGATCACAATCACTCCTCTTCCAATGAAGAAGAAGATCAAGATCTTGATGTTGAGATCATAGTTCAAGAAGATTCAGATCTAGAACCAACACCTATTCTCAGTCCAGATTCAAGGTCAATATGGGCTCACACAGTCCTTGCTACCATTGAGAACACAGTTGATGATTTATTTGTTCACAGAACTACTAGAATTCAGCATCATGCCAACCTTGCATTATGCCATCCACCTCTCCATGAGAGATGAAGCATGATGATGGGGTACTCTCTTCCATCTCTTGGGAAGACTCCTCATGTTCCATTCGTTCCAGTTACAGAAAGAGTCCCTGAAAGACTTGCTTCATCCAACACATTCTCCACACAGTGGGAGGCATATCAAGAGACTAGATCCAGATCTAGCTTCTACTTTGGCTTCCTACATGGGATTAGCTTGCCAAGTCTTTTGCAAAAGTTTTCACTGATGAAAGCTTCTTTCTTTTTTGCATAGTATGATGGTTCTTTGAGTTATTTACTGTTCTTTTGAGGGGGGGTATTTTTCCCATGAGGTTTTCCCCATTTCCTCGGTTTATGGACAGTTCTTTATTTTTCTATCATTTCTTTGATTGTATGGGTGACCTTTGGTCCTAGTTACCAGGGCCCAGGATGGATTAAGGGGGCATGTTAGGATATTCCTATACTCCATCCTAGTCCTTCTAGCATTTCTGTCATTTTCATTTTCGGTCATGCATGCAAAATTAGTGTTTGCATGCAATTAGGTTTTGCATGCATCCTAGTTATCAGTACCAACACCTAGCCCTCAGCAAACTAGCTCTCAGAGCTTCTTTCAGATCAGTTTTATCTCTCCTAGAGCTTAGTGCGCCCTCCTTTCACCTACTGCATGGGAAGGGTGCCTTTCTACACCTACCAGTCCAGTTTAGTTCAGTTAACTGAGTTCACTCCTTGATTTTAGGCTTAACTCACTCTTAACTGATCTTATCACTCCGATGGACCTCCAGTGTGACTAGACAACCTATTCTGACTCCAGTTAGCTCCATCTTCATCCTCCACTGAGCCTCCTTCACTACATTAGTGCTTCCATGTGCCAGTTACACCAACCACACTTAGTTAGACTCAGTTTGACTCCCGGTTGACCATTACTTGTGCATTGATGACTTCACTGATGAGAAGGTGGACTCCTAGTTATGCTTTGTTGACTCCATTGATTATGGACTTGTGGCCATCGATCTCCATCAAGATTCTGTAACCGTCGATCTTTGTTAAGCTTCTGGGAGTCTAGAACTAGTATGAAAATAATAGTGGGTAGAAGAAGGGTTGGTTGCCCCTTCATTTATGAGGAAATTGTGCAAATATTCAACCTACGAAGTATAGGCTGTCAATTCATGTATATCCTAAATGGTGAAGACTACAAAAATACCAAGCACAAGAAAGGTTGGATGACCCTTCATTCAAGCTGGAAAAAATGGTGAAAACGACCCATGGTAAAAACTCGTAGTAAAATCCACACAACAGGTAATTTTCGAAGATGAAAAATAATAAAAGGAAACAAAAACAAAATCAACATATTTATTAATTATGTCGGGTTAAATATGGGTCGTACTATTAAGACAAGTCGACAACTGAGATCTAATATAGGGAATGCAGAAGACGCGTTGCGGGGGTTTAATTGTTTGTAAATATCTATAATGTTCCCGCAATTCGCAATTGCGGGTTGCGGGACTACAACTCAAAATGAAAACAAACCAAAGTTTCTGCAATCCGCAATCCGCATTGCGGGTTACAGAAATGCCCGTCGCAAATCCATTATTCAAACAATTCCCATAATCCGCAATCATGTATAACTAGATAGCCACTTCAACAAGCTATAACATGATATGATGGTGCGTGCATTTTTCTTAAACCATGAATTATGGAGGGCATTCTATCAAAGCAGTTTTGACTACTTTTTCCATACTTTGTCAATTTCCAAAGTTTCACAAACTTGCCATACTTTTTTAGAATGATGTCAGATTGCAACACTGACTAAATGATAGCACCAGAACACCATCATGTGTCTTTCTAGCCTCATCACACATTCCATGTTATCATAGATTCCATGTCATCATCCATGCCATGTCATAATTTCCTATGGCGTCAATTCTCTCTTTGAGGCTCACACATGTGAGATTTTGGCCTTCCAAATAGAGATCAATTCATGTATAGCCAGAATGGTCAAGACTGGAAAAATATAAATCACAAGAAGGGTCGATCGACCTTTCTGGCAGTCTAGAACTAGTATGAAAATAATATTTGGGCAGAAGAAGGGTCGGTCACCCCTTCATTTATGAGGGAATTGTGCAAATATTCAACCTACAAAGTATAGGATGTTAATTCATGTATATCATGAATGGTGAAAATTGCAAAAATACTAAGCACAAGAAGGGTCGGTCGACCCTTCATTTAAAAGAGAAATGAAAAACAATTAATCTACGAAGGTTGGGAAAACATTTCCCCACTACCGACTTCCGTAGTATATGGTAGGGATTAGGAAATTACATATGTTACAACATGTAAGCAACATTTATCCCGACTTCTGACTGCCGACAAGAAGGATCGGCCGCCCCTTCTTTTAGTATATAATTGTGAACACCAATATCCGACAATTCACCTATATCCGGAATGGTGAACACAAGAAGGATCAAACCACCCTTCTTGCAATCTAGAACTATTATGAAAATAATAGTGGGCAGAAGAAGGGTCGGCCACCCCTTCATTCATTTATCTCAAGCCTCATTCAAAAATGGGGGTTTGGTTAATGACATTCAACTTCAAATGACCGTCACATTATATAGACACCAATATCAAAAGAAAAAGTATGGTTTTGGAACCTAGATTTTGGCACTTTTGGAAACAGATTTGGCAGTTTCAGAACTGGTTTGGCCACTTTCGAAACTAGATTTGGCTCTTTTTGAACCGGTTTTGGCTCTTTAGGAACTGGTTTTTTCACTTTTGGAACCTTGATTTGGAACTTTCGGAACCGGTTTTGGCACTTTCGGAACTGGTTTTGGCACTTTTGGAACCGGTTTTGGCAGTTTTGGAAACTGGATTTTGTTGAAATATTGTAACTTCAAAGAATATTATATTTGTACTTTATTATTTCAGAGATGTTTCATTCCTCCGTGAAGATCTTATTGTACATCTGGAGATGTTTATTCCTCCGTCGGAATGTGGTAACTTGGGTTATTAGACTTCCCTAGTGGGGGTCGGCCCTATATGTGTTATGTGGGTCAAAGGGTTATTAGACCACCCTAGAGGGGTCGGCCCAGTCAGTTGTAGTGGGGTATTTAACCCATTGGTTAAATACGAGCCTACGTGTTCTTGTGTAAAAGACAAGTCGAAGGAGTGTATAAATAGAGGAAGTGTATTCCTCATTTGATACACTCACTCACTTGAGAGAGAAGCGCACTTGTGGAGGAGAGGTCTGCTATGGTGGAGGAGGAAATCATGTCTTTGGTTTTCATCTTTGTATATTGCTGGTCATCTATATTGAGGAAGCTTTACTGGGTTTTCTACCCCATGAGGGTTTCCCAGGATAAATATGTGTCTCTTGTGTTTATGCTATGCTTGTTGTTTCTTCAGTGATCCTGTATATGCTATTATTGTGAAATGGAATGTAATGCTGCTATTTTCTGTCTTAGCATATTAAATATTAACATGGTATCAGAGCTAACCTGAAGGAAGACAAGGTATGGCACTTACAACACGTGCTTTACTTATGACAATTTGAAGGTTAGGGTTTTATATAGCAAACACCAGTCATCGTGGAAATTTCTCTATAAATCCATTTTGGTGAAGGTTCAGGATCTAAAAACTTTACAGGTCATAGATAACATCTCCAGGTATCTTGTGTCCAAAGGGAACCCTCAGATTCGTTGTACTTTGTAAGTTATGATCAGTACAAGTTAGGGTTTCTGCCTCTTCTAGATCTCAGTCAAAATCAGGTGACCTAGGAAAAAAGGTCATAACTTGGGCTAGGAAGCTCCAAATGAAATTTCATAAAATGTGAAAGGTAGTACACAGACTATACTATCTCAGGAAACTTTTTCAGAGGCCGAAGCTGAACTAGTGACACGTGGCATGCCGCACAAGTTCACTCTCCTGTTTTATCTCATAAACAGGTCACGTTGCGACACTTGGAATAACTCTCTATCAGAGAGTCCAATTGAGGTAAGACCTATCAAGATGGAAAGATAACAGGGCAAGCTATCTCAGGAAATGTTTTCAGAGGCCGAAGTTCAAACAGTGACACGTGGCACACCGTACAAATTCGCTCTCCTGTATTATCCCAAAACAGGTCATGTTGCGACATTTGGCATAACTCTCTCTCAGAAAATCCAATTGAGGTAAGACCTATCAGGATGGAAAGATGACAGATCAGGCTACTGCAAAAAACGTTTTCAGACCTTTTGGAGCAAAAATTTCGGAGTTATAGCAGAAACAATCAGGTACATATTTTTGTCAAAACAGAATTATTTTTGGAGCACCTTTATTCATGGCTTCCGGAATTTAGGGTTTCGGAGAAAGTTAGAATTTTTGGAATCGGAATCCACGACTGAATGCTACTCAAGAAAATCAAAATTCAGAGACCAAGATCGAATTTTTTGGTTTGGTAGAATACCGGGCTTGATTAAACCCTAGCTCGGGATTTTGATCGGAAAGATGGAAAATTAGGGCTTCAACAAAAGTTTGAATTTTTAAAGTCTATAACTATGGCTGGAAGCTCCTCAGAAAAATAAGAGTTTAGAGCCTTGGATCAAACCTTTTGATTCAGCAGAAGGGTGGGCTTCATCAAACCCTAGTTCAGGATCCTGTCCAGAAGATCCAGAAGTTTCAAAGGCAATTTTGAGGGGTCAAATTTTGGAGATTTCAAAATTGAAGGGGAGTTGAGGCTAAGGCCTTACATAAGAAGACTACAAGAAGTCTCGACAAGTATGACTTGAGGAGGTTCAGGTATGTCTTGAAATCTGATTCTTGATTAAGTTCATGATGTGTTTGTCTTCATATTATTTATTAGTACAATCTTGATTAATGTTAGAATTGTCTTATCACCCTAGTAACAGTATGAATGCATGTGAATGATCAAAGACATTCATTGATTAGGGCTATATGATTGTACTAATGCATTATGGTGTTGTGTGAGGTTGATGTTGTCTGCTAACAAGATATAGGTACATCACAAAAGACAAATCAAGTTCCATGACCATGACAACATGAAGACAAAGACTCATCCATAATCTTTGTTCTACTTACGAGGTATGTATGACTTTGTTATATTATGCTTAACCTATGAGACATGCAGGTTCTAGCTCAGGATCTCTAAATCATTGAAGAGATTGTTTAGGTATGTTGTACATAACTAAGCAGGTATACTAATCCAGGTATGTTTTCCTATGTCAAGTTAGAATCTTACCTTGTGTTAGGATCCCCTATATAAGTATAATTGGTATGATTGGTTATGCTTATTAATAAAGTTAATCAAGGGTTTATGCACATTATGTCTCTTATCTTGATTGATGATTTAACTAACCAGAAGAGTACTATGATCAAACAAGAATATGCATGAGTAAAAGAAGACTTCCTTGAGTAAAAGAAGACTTCCTTGAAACCATGAATAGTAATGATCATGACTATACATATTCAAGATTATTTAGAATTAGAATGTTTTGAGAATATACTAATGAATGTATGCTTGTGTATGAGATCATGAGGATGACACTAGTTCACACTTGAGCATGCAAAGTGGTATAGAATGAATAGAAGTTCAAAAGACATATAGAAGATCAAGCGGGAGGCAACCACACAAACATAAAAGATAAGTATTTGAGTTGTTATTTGAAATAGTAAATGATATTGCCTGTAATAGGTTGTATGCATAGAATATATGATGGTGAGTGTAAACATTCATAGAGCATTGGACAGTATACTACTAATATGCATATGATTGGTAAGTTGGACAAACATTCCATTGTTGCTTGTCTAGAATGAAACCTCTTTGCTGACATGCTGAGAGCTATGCACACTCTCGATAGTATGTTCTGGTAGAGATGGAAGGCATCTAGATAGCCACTGTATGCATACAGGAAATTGGAAAGTGTTGTGCCAAAGTATTGGTAAAATTAAGTTGCATAACTATGTAAATGATATCTGTATGCATAATAGGTTATCATGTCAATATGATTTGATGATTATGAAGTATTACTAATCATATACTTAATTTTGATTTGTAGGAAACATCATGATGAATGATGAACACTGAACAAGCGATAGATGTTCAACAAAAGGATTTCCAAATCAAACACACTATAGAAGGCTCGCGGCTAGAAGATTCTCTTGGAAAGAGGAAGAGAATCATGACAAGATATTTGCTCCAAGTGGCTAGATAAGACCATTTTCTTAATGGTGTAATTAAAGAAGAAGTGTGAATCAGGTTCTGTATGGGTACCCAAGATCGATAATCAATTGATGAGCTTAATGATCACCATGGGTAATGTGGATCTCAACCTTTGCTACAAGGTTGAATATGGTTTCTAGACACAGATGGCATGGATGCAAGAAGGAACTCACCACCGAGTTTGAATGATATTGAGGCCCATATCAGTAGACCCATCTAATGAGAGATGGCACAGATAGATATGCAGAAGATCATTCAATGTAGAGTGTGAATGATGTTCAGTCACAAAGGGAGAATTGACAGTTTCTTGATAAGCTTGGGATTTACCAAAAGTAAAGTTGTTCCTAACCTTGTATGTAGATGATATCTTTCTGATAGGGAATGAGAATCAGATCATGAAAAGAAAGAAGAAGATGGCTGCAGAAATGAAAAATGAAAGATCTCATATTGATGCATTACTTCCTAGGTTTGGAAGTATGGCAAGGCTCAGAAGGAATCTTTCTCAAATAGGGAAAGTATGTTGAGAAATATTAAAAGGACTTGATGTGTTGGAATGGTCACTCTCATGAATTCAAACTTGAAGTTCTTAGCAGATGACTCATTAGAATTAGTGGATATAACTCTGTACAGACAAATTATTGAGTCATTGATGTGTCTAACGAATACTAGGTCAGATATATGCCTTGCTGTAAACACCTTGAGTCAGTATCTAGTGGAAACTAGAAGTGTTCACCTGTTAGTTGAAAAGCATGAGATGAGGTAACTAAAGGATACAATAGACTTTGATCTATGGAGATCATGAATTCAGATGGCTACACAGATATTGATTGAGCAGAAAGTGTATCAGACAGGAAGAGCACATCGAGAAGATGTTATTGTTTGGGATCAGCCATGATCTTGTGGTTTAGCAGGAAGCAGTCTAGCACAAGCGGAATATATGGCTGCTTGCTCTGCTAATTGTGAAATGGCATGGCTTCAGAATTGTTTGACTTAGAGATGGACCCAACTGTGATCCTATGTGACAAACAGAGTTGTACTAAAACGGCAAAGATTCCAGTGTTCCAAGATAAGTCAAAAGCACATAGAGATCTAGCATTTCTATATACGAGATATGGTGCAGATAGGAATTAAAGTTCGAATTTGTAACAAGTTACCAATGTACTAACCAAACCTCTACCGATCCGATGTACTAACCAAACCTCTACATCAAGTAAAGTTTTCCAAGACAAACTTAATATAGTCCAGAAGGACCCTCCTCGAAAGGGCGAGTGATGTGATCACTTATGATGAGATTGCTTGCATCGATAGTGAGGTCGATGATGTGAATACCTATATTGGTGATGCCGACAGAGAGGTTGGTGGATGGTCCTTAGACAGGGTCTAAGGTGACAAGGGGATTGCATCATCCTTGAACACATGTTCTAAAAGGAGCCGTAGACGTATGTCTTCGAGAATGAAGTCCTTGGTGGACTTGAGGGGATTGGATCATCCCTGGACTTCAGTCCTAAAGAGAGCCGTAGATGTATGTCTTCGAGAATGAAGTTCTTGGTGGACTTGAGGGGATTGGATCATCCCTGGACTTCAGTCCTAAAGAGAGCTATAGACGTATGTCTTCGAGAATGAAGTCCTTGGTGGACTTGAGGGGATTGGCTCATCCCTGGACTTCAGTCCTAAAGAGAGCCGTAGACATATGTCTTCGAGAATGAAGTCCTTGGTGGACTTGAGGGGATTATATCATCCCTGGACTTCAGTCCTAAAGAGAGCCGTAGACGTATGTCTTCGAGAATGAAGTCCTTGGTGGACTTGAGGGGATTGGATCATCCCTGGACTTCAGTCCTAAAGAGAGTCGTAGACATGATGTCTCCGAGAACAAAAATCCTGAATGAACAGGTAAGGGGATTGGATCGTCCTCAGACTTTAGTCCTTTAAATTGAGTCGTAGACATGATGTCTCCGAGAACAAAATCCTGAATGAACAGGTAAGGGGATTAGATCATCCTCGGACTTTAGTCCTTTGAATTGAGCCATAGACATGATGTCTCCGAGAACAAAATCCTGAATGAACAGGTAAGGGGATTGGATCGTCCTTGGACTTTAGTCCTTTGAATTGAGCCGTAGACATGATGTCTCCAAGAACAAAATCCTGAATGAACAGGTAAGGGGATTGGATCATCCTCGGACTTTAGTCCTTTGAATTGAGTCGTAGACATGATGTCTCCAAGAACAAAATCTTGAATGAACAGGTAAGGGGATTGGATCATCCTCAGACTTTAGTCCTTTGAATTGAGCTATAGACATGATGTCTCCAAGAACAAAATCCTGAATGAATAGGTAAGGGGATTGGATCGTCCTCGAACTTTAGTCCTTTGAATTGAGCCGTAGACATGATGTCTCCGAGAACAAAATCCTGAATGAACAGGTAAGGGGATTGGATCATCCTCGGACTTTAGTCCTTTGAATTGAGCCGTAGACATGATGTCTCCGAGAACAAAATCCTGAATGAACAGGTAAGAAGATTGGATCGTCCTCGGACTTTAGTCCTTTGAATTGAGTTGTAGACATGATGTCTCCGAGAACAAAATCTTGAATGAACAGGTAAGGGGATTGGATCATCCTCGGAATTTAGTCCTTTGAATTGAGCCGTAGACATGAGGTCTCTGAGAATTGAATGATAGGACTGGATCGTCCCTGAGCTTCGGTTCAAAAGGTACATGATAGGATTGGATCGTCCCTGAGCTTCGGTTCAAAAGGTACATGATAGGACTGGATCGTCCCTAAGCTTCGGTTCAAAAGGTACATGATAGGACTGGATCATCCCTGGACTTTGGTTCAAAAGGTACATGACAGGATTGCATCATCCATGGACCCATGTCCTAAAGAGAGCAGGATTGATCATCCTGTTATATGATCGTGTGTGTTGATGTGGTTACTTGTATTGGTAGGATACTTGTATTGATGATGTGGTTACTTATATCGGTAGGATACTTGTATTGATGATGTGGTTACTTGTATCGGTAGGATACTTGTATTGATGATGTGGTTACTTGTATCCGTATGGATACTTGTATTAATGATGTGGTTACTTGTATCGGTATGGATACTTGTATTGATGATATAAATACTTATATTGAAGATGAGGATACTTGTATTTGTATGAATACTTGTATGAGGACGATGCTGATGATCGTGTGATGACGATGCTGATGATCGTGTGATGATGACGCTGATGATCGTGTGATGACGATGCTGATGATCGTGAGATGACGATACTGATGATCGTGAGGATCCAGATGTTGATGTTGTTGTTGTAGCTGTTCGAGTGCTGCAGAAGATAAAGACTCAGTACTGAAGATGTTGATGTTCCAGCATTGAAGATGTTCCAGTAACTGCTTGAGTTACTGATGATGTTGAGAAAGCTTCCAATGATTTATAGATGTATCATATATGATGTTGATGACTCCTTGCTCGTGCAGATACTGTTATAATATCCTTCTTGTTAAGGGGGAGTGTTGAAATATTGTAACTTCAAAGAATATTATATTTGTACTTTATTATTTCGGAGTTGTTTCATTCCTCCGTGAAGATCTTATTGTACATCCGGAGATGTTTATTCCTCCGTCGGAATGTGGTAACTCGGGTTATTAGACTTCCCTAGTGGGGGTCGTCCCTGTATGTGTTATGTGGGTCAAAGGGTTATTAGACCACCCTATAGGGGTCGGCCCAGTCAGTTGTAGTGGGGTATTTAACCCATTGGTTAAATACGAGCCTACGTGTTCTTGTGTAAAAGACAAGTCGAAGTAGTGTATAAATAGAGGAAGTGTATTCCTCATTTGATACACTCACTCACTTGAGAGAGAGGCGCACTTGTGGAGGAGAGGTCTGCTATGGTGGAGGAGGAGATCATGTCTTTGGTTTGCATCTTTGTATATTGCTGGTCATCTATATTGAGGAAGCTTTACTGGGTTTTCTACCCCATGAGGGTTTCCCAGGATAAATCTGTGTCTCTTGTGTTTATACTATGCTTGTTGTTTCTTCAGTGATCCTGTATATGCTATTATTGTCAAATGGAATGTAATGCTGCTATTTTCTGTCTTAGCATATTAAATATTAACAGATTTGGCAGTTTTGGAACTAGATTTTGCTTGATTTTGGAGTTTAGAAAGGCGGGTTTTGACCAGTCTTCAAAGTGACTTGGACTAGAATAAGTCCAAGTTTAATGAAATTGGCGTTATGTACGTTAAGTTTCCACTAAATCCCTCATACTATTATAAAATTATTTTCCCCTTCTATTAACTTCCAACACCACTCCACATGAGCTAAGGACCAATAGATCATCATTTTCATTTTACATAAATTTTTTTCTTATGGTGGCATTGACTTCTATTGTTGTCAGTCCCTACATAACATTCAACATATGTGAATTATGTTATTTGAAACATATTACTAAATATTCTTAAGTAGACTATTACTCTTGAAGAAATAATTCATATTGACTTATTTTGTATTCACCTGATTCATCCCTCTACAACTTTTCCATCAATGTTTTATGCTCTTCTGGACTTCGTTTGGTAAGAATATTATCAAGCTTCCTCATTTTTTGGCTCTCCATGTCACACATTAACCAATACATATTAGTTAACTTTACAAATAATTCAAACAAATTAATTTGAATACATACATTAATTAAAAGCACTTTCTCTCTTTGTAATTCTGGATGTGCTCCTATCATGTTAATTGAAATTGTTCATTGAACTCATACCATGCATTTTATATCAATAAACAATATGTACCACTAAATACAAAAGATATCAATATATTATACAAAAAAATTACAAACCTTCAAAATATGACAAAAAAAAATATAAAAAATGAATAAATATGATATCGGTGCGCTTAAATATGTGAAACGCCCTAGTGCGTTCAAAACAACAACACATCAGTGCATTAAAATAAATAATATGCACCGTGAATAGAGAACCAAGATGCAAAAATAAAAATTTCCATTTTTATGAAATAAAAAATTACGTGATGCAGGTCATATCCAGTGTGTTATGTTCATGACTGCACTAGTGCGTTATTGTAATACAAATGCACTGATATTAGCGCATGTGTTTTTTTATTAATTTTTTTTTTTTTAAATAATAGGGCTGACATGGTTACGGATTCAACCAAGAAAGTGGCCCCATATCACCCTACGCTTTCTATATATAATCACAAGCTTAGTAAATCCAAAATCCCTAAAAGGTGAAATTGTAATTATGTATAACAATAGAGAAGCTTAAACCCTAATGTAAAATTTTGTAGCCACATAAAACAAACAAAAAGGAAATGATAAAATAAGAGTTGTAACATTGAAGGTAAGTAGGAAGCTTTTTTTTTCTAAATCTAGTTAAACTCTAAATGATCAACATTAATATTTACATAATTGAAATTTCTATTATGTAGGGTTTTGTTTGATTGACCATACCGAACAAATTTTGACCCTCAGAACTCCTTCCAGTTGCTCCAAACTCATTCCACGTAAGTTTCTCTTCCAAAACTCTCCCCTTAAATTTTCGGCAAAGAATCAAATAATGTTTAGGTTTTTTTTCTTTTAAACACTATTTAGAATTACTTTTCGAACTTAAAATTTCCACCCTTTTTTAATTTAGGGAAAAAATAGTTTGTGCAATTTTTTAAAATTTTGATTTTTGGCATTTTCGGTGCACATGTTTTCAAGTTGCATCGGTTCGTACTTAAGTAAAATGTACCGATCGAACAACAATTTAAAACTTGTGTCACTGTGTGCATATAATTCAGATGCTCTGGTGAGATTATGTGTAGGAAATGCACTGGAATGGATTATGTTGTAAAAATGCATGTAGAAATATCCACTATCAAATGGAGCAGATATTTTCCACTGCGGGGGCTTTTGCGGATGTTCTTTCATGGTGCGTTTATAGTTGTTGCGCACCGGTGCATTTTGTATATGTGAGCGCACCATTGCATGTATATATGAATAGACGTACATGTTTAATTTGAAAATCCTCTGGTTTTATGTGTCCACTTAAAATTTATATATTCATCCCAAATGTTCTTTTAGTATTTAACCACACAAATTACAATATTTTATAGTACATATATGTTTCTTAAACTCACCTTATTCTTACAAAATGGTTGCCAAACTATATTGGAAGTTAGATAGTGATATAGTTCTTGAAAATATTTTAGGACTGTAGAGATGTATATTGATTGTTGATTTGGATCAAATGCAGGAAGAAAAGTTTGTAATATCAAATGGCTAGTTCTTCAGATTCCATCTCATTCCATCTTGTTCAAAGTTTGACGAGTTCTCCCTTTCCATCCCCAGTAAGTTCAGGTTTTATTTATATTTTGACTACTTATTCGAATTTATGTTACTTATCCATGTGAATCTGAATATCGATTTATTATTTATTGTTGGATCCTGATTCAAGTTCGAGTGGATGCACAAGACATTCCACTAGTTTCAAAACATCATAAGGTCTTATCAAGAGCAAGATACTGCAAGTAGCTCATGGATGAAAATGGGAAGTAGCTTTACCCCACCAATTGTAACATGCCATCTTCAAGCCGCCATTCTGGTTCATTGACAATAATTCATCATGAGTTGGAACTCTTTTATGACACCCAGTAGTTTTTGCTTGTTCAAAATGTCAAGGGTTGGAGGAGAACCTTCAGCATGTTGCACTCATCGATTACACCAATGATAGATTACCCAATGTCGATGGTCTAATACCCACTACTACAGTAAAAAATCCAATAGGTGACATAGAAAAGACACGTAGGAACACTTCCCTATTCTCATTTTTGAAAAATTTGGAAGCCAAAAAAACTATGTATCATCCTAAATTGATGAACCCCTCTGCTTATGTTTAGTCAACTGAAAGTTCTAGTGATGAAAAGTATGATATGAATTCCACCCAACCCATCTCTACTAGAAGACCCAAAAATTTGCATGAGTTGAGAGCAAAATTGTCTAAGTACCCACCAAGGCCCGTCCAATTGTTGGAGGGTAGCGATGATTTCTCCCTTCCTGTGAATTTTTAAAGTAAATATCAAAATTCTTACAACCACAATTTGTATGGCACTTGGCTGTCTTCTCTACCAGTGCCTAGTGTTGGAACTGAATTCTCCTTTTGTGGTAATCGTTTTATGATTACCAAGTCTAATATAGATGCTACAAATCTTGGGTTATTTATCCTTTCACATGTACTCGTTCCTCCCAAATAGCCAGTAGCACTTATGCCATTTTTTGGTCCTATATATTGCCGATCTTATTACTTGAATATTGTTAAATACAAGCACAACATTTGACCAGGGTATTTTTTAAGGATTATAAAAGTATACTTAAGTATAGTATTCTAGGTGATTATTTTGGATTGAAAAAAACATAAATATAGATTGGTAGGCGAATATTAAATATGAAACATACAATTTACTACTAAACTTGTAAATTTTGGTGAATATTATGATAAAAAAACATATTTTATGTAAATATAGGCGATATTAGAGACTAAAAATGACCAAATAACGAATTTATTTTTTGAAAAAAGGCCCAAAAAATAGCCAATTGGCGAAATTTCGCCCTTAAAAATTTCCTTGAACATTTCCATGTATAGTATGTACATGAATGGTTATGTTTCTGGAAACTTTAACAGGAAGAACCTGTTGTATATATATGGTCGTCCACACACTCATGGGAACATTACAGTGTTCATAAATAGTTCTAGGTGCTCTTTATTTTATCCAAAATGTTCATTTAAGGAACACTTCAATGACCAAGAGTTCTTTATGAAAAGGAAAGCGTCCAGATTTGTTGTTGTACATGAAATACGTAGTTTGTCTCCTGGTGACGAGTTGTTAATAAAATATAACTTATATAGACCACCAACCTCTCATAAGAGACACCTTGCATTGGGATTACCTCTAGACATTCGCTTGGGGCATAAGACAAAAAATCATTGATTAATTGTATTTGTTAATTTTAAATGGATTCATATTAATATATTGCTCAGTTTGAAATTATGTTTTATAAATTGTTAATTTAATTTATAAAATCAACTTGAAAATGTGTTACTCTTTAAATTTGTATCTTTACTGTGGAATTGATGTTAATTTATCGCTCAATCTGAACGTTTTCTTTATAAATTGTTTGCATCTTAACATTTTCTATTGGAAGTGATTGTCGTTCTTTTGTAATAATTCTTTTCTATAATTCTAGATGAACCCAATTGCAATGTTATTACTAACACCATTGATGTAATGTTCAATATTTTTGAAATTGGGATTCTGATGATGAGTGACCTTCCTACCATCTTCCATTCCACCCCAATACAATGTCAAATGGAGAGAAGGTTGAAAAAAGAGCACAACTTGGAGAGGAATTATATCGAGCATGGTTGTATCAACCACCTATTCAATTTACACTATCTCCATCCTCACCAGTTAGGAATGCCTACAGTAATAGTAGTTCTTCACATGTTGGAAATGGAGGCAATGAAGTAGAGTTTGGTATGGATGAGTTATTACAAAAAAGGAGTGCCATGGATGCAATGTTGTCACATACATTCCAGGACAATGAGCTAGGGGATGACGTTCATATTAAATGATCCTTCTTCGAAATCCTTAAATCGGCTTCCACCACACCTCTCTTTGGACCTGGGCGGTCAAAGTATACATAGTTGGGGACAACAATGTTACTATGCAACTTGAATGTGAAGTATGGCATGTTAGACACATGTTTCTCAGCAATGTTGAGGTAATTGACCATCAACTACATTATATTTTAAAGAATCTTGTGACACAATCATCATTGAAAATGATCGATTTTATGAATGTTAAATGACATTGTACATTTGTATGTTAGGAACCTATGTAAACCCTTCTCCTTACTATGTTAGTATATTTTTATTGGACGCATATGCTTTGTAAGTCATCCCATAGTATTTGTTGATCCGTAGTTTATATTAGCCCATAGTATTGACCCATAGTATTGGACGCATATGCTTTGTAAGTCATCCCGTAGTATTATATGTCCCATGGTTTTGACTCATGGTATTGGGCATAGACTTAGTATATTAGTGTGTGTTGAGGTCATTGAAGGCACCGTGAAGTTAATTGTATTGAGCTTGCTCAAAGGAGGTTGCCCCCTCGAAGTGGCTCGTGATCAATATAAAAGTGATTTTGTTCTATTATTTCTGCTATTTCGCATATTCTTAGTAATTAATTGTTGCAGGTGCATCTCATCTGGTATCAGAGCACTTTCCTTGGCACAAGTGGGAATTTTTTTTTCTTTTTTTGGGCGGTGACTTTCAGATCAATTTTTGAAACTTTCTGTACAAAATCAGAATAAATCAATTGCATATCTGAATTCCTCTTTCAAAAATACGCAGTTTCAAAAAAAAAAATCATCTCATTTGGAGTTCTAAAAGTGGAGATATCGCGGATTTAAAATCAGCAATTTTTCAGAATATCGGTGACGGCTGCAGAAATTGCAGCGAGAAAATCTTTTGACCGAGTGCCCAGATTTCTATTCCGCTTTCATGGGTAGAAGTAGAGTGGTGTTCCAGTTCTGGAAACATGCTATAATAGCGATTCTGAGCAATATAGATCTAGTTTTTGAACATTGGGTGGAATTTCTGCCCAAATTTTTTCTATTGCAGGTTCGGATTTGGGAATCATCCCTATCCGCTTAACTGTGGGAAGTACTTGGGCATAAGCCCTAAAACTCATTGTGAGGAGTACCACAGGAACCCCGAAGTAGCTGGCCCATTAAGAGGACCTGCCAGCGAAAAGGGCAACGACCCCTACCTGATTGACTAGTTCCCACCCGTGAGGTAAACCAAGAGCTGTCGTTTGTGGCAAAGTGGTTATCAGTTTTACCTGAGCCGTGGAGTGAGGGGTACCGCCCCAATACGCAAGCTGTCAGATAGCATTGGTGGCAGAGTGAAACCCCTGAACTGTTAGGAAGCCGCACATACCTGGGGTCCATATCTACTTTCAGCTGAACTATTGTTGATCACTGCTGCACCGTTTCATATCCATTTGCAAGCCGTTCGAGATTCAGCTGTTTTCAATCCATTCGGCGTTGTTCTAGATCCCTTTTGAGCCGTAGCCGCTCCAGTCTGGAAAAAAAAAAAATAAGGAAGAAAAGAGTATAAAATTCAGTTTTTTCTCCATATCTCCCTTATTTTTACTCTGTTTCCCTTGAAATTTTTGGGGAACCCTTGTCATCCCATTCTGCATATTTCATTCCTGAGGACCCTATCCCCAATTCCCCTTCCCAAAGCCCGAAAGCCCACATTTGTCTATTTTTAGGGTTTGCCATAACTTCCTTAGATTTCACCCAATCGCCTTCAAATTTTACCACAGAACTCTGCTTCTTTGTCCCTCTCTGCCAAATTTTCTCATTCTATCACCCCACTTCTGAAATCCCTCTTTTTTGCTTTCTTGTCCTTTCGACAGTGTCCAAAATCTAGTCAAACCCCAATTACCCATCAAATTGTTTCCCCAATCCAAATTTCCCTTTACTAAATCAGCTTCTGTTCCACAAAAAAAAAAAAAAAAAAAAAATCTTGTTATGGTTGTCACCCGTGCAGGAGCAAACACCATGGAGGAAGCACTTGCAGCCATCCAAACCAAACTCCAAGATCTGGATGAAAAATTTCTCAGCCTCCATCTTCAGCATTTAGCCATGAACAATAACCGACAGCCAGAATCTTTTGCAGCCACCAGGTTCTCTTCTTCCAACAATTTTCGTGGGCCGAAGCTTGATTTTCCTCGCTTCAATGGTACTGATCCGACTGGATGGATATATCGAGTAGAACAATATTTCAGTCTGCATAATACTTTTGATGTCCAGAAAGTTCCACTTGCATCCTTTCATTTGGAACAGGAAGCCCTTCAATGGTACCGTTGGTACATCAAAGCTCATCCCGAGCCAAACTGGACAGATTTTTGCCAACTCATTTTGTCATGATTTGGCCCTAGTGCTTTTGATGATTTCATAGGAGCACTCACTAAAATTCACCAAATTGGCACAGTGAGAGAGTATCAAACTGAATTTGAGAAATTCGCCAATCACATAGAAGGATTGTCTGATGAATTCTACAGGAGTTGTTTTATAAGTGGTCTCAAGGATGAAATTTGCTCATAGGTCAAAATGTTTTATCCCAACACAATGATGGAAGTCCTAGGGTTGGCTAAGCTGGCTGAGGACAAGATTGCAGCTCAACAACGCTCCAAACCCACCCTTGTTCCCTTCAGAAATATGGGTTCCCAATGACCTCCCATCACGCCTTCTCCTCAACCAACTCCTATCAAGCATTTGTTTGAAATAGAAATGCAGGCACACCGAGAAAAAGGGCTTTGCTATAATTGTGATGAGAAATTCACTCGGGGACATAGATGTGTTCAACAAAAGCTCTATCTCTTGGATGTGGATTCTCCGCCTGCCTTAGAACTTGGTGAAGCAGCTACAGATACAGTGGATGATTAGATCGACATTCAACACCTGCCTGTTGACACCCCATTTCAGGACGACCCACCTGAGATCTCTCTCCATGCTGTAACTGGCATCACCACCCCACAAACAATGCGGGTCAGGGGATAGTTCAAGAAGCTCCCTCTTACCATACTCATTGATTCTGGTAGCACTCATAACTTCATTGACCCTCGGATTGCCAAACAGGCTGATTGTTTTGTCCATCCTTGCTCCAGCTTTGAAGTCATGGTTGCCAATGGGGGCACCTTACCTTGCAAGGGGAAGTGTCACAATGTGCTTATCTCTATGGAAGATTATAACCTACGCTCTGACATGTTTGCCTTTCCCTTAGGCGGATGTGATGTGGTTTTGGGCGTTCAATGGTTACGCACACTTGGCCCCATCTTATGGGATTTTGCTGAACTTTGGATGCAGTTTAAAGTCAATGGGGCACAACACAAATTTATGGGCTTACAACCAGGGTCTCTCTGCATCATCAGTTCACATCGCCTGGAAAAACTCCTTAAGAAGAATTCACATGGTGTCATCGCTCAAGTCAATTCCATTCAGATGCACCCATCAACAGTCTCCACTACTTCCTTGGATATATATGCAGGTATCTTTGTTGAACCAATGCGCTTGCTACCTTCACGAGACCTTTCCGGTAAGAATTTAGCCACATCTACCTCTCAGCAGGAAATGATGGCTATTTTGCATGCAATACAGAAGTGGCAGCCATACCTATTAGGGAATTATTTCTGCATCAAGACTGATCTCCCAAGTCTGGAAAATTTTCTGGAACAATGGGTCTCCTCCCCAACACACCTGAAATGGGTTATCCACCTCATGGGTTATCCCTATGTGATCACTTACAAGAAGGGTAAGGACAATATGGTGGAAGATGCTCCTTCTTGCACAATTGATGACCCAGTTTCTCTTACAACTCTTTCTCTGCTTGTTCCAAATTGGGTGCAATATGTTCAACAGGGCTCTCTCTTCTATGAACTCCATGCTTCTTCATCAACAGGGCACTCTGGGTTCTGCAATAGGTATGACCAAGAACAATGTAACTTCTTTTGGAAGGGACTAAAAATGACAATTCAACAGATGGTGGCTGATGATGATACTTTCCAAGTCAACAAGGGTGAAACGACACTCCTTTCGGGATTGCTCAAACCCTTGCCCATCCCTAAACAGCGTTGGCCAACTATTTCTATGGATTTCCTAGCAGCGCTCTGGTGGTACAATACCACATCTCACAGAACACCATATGAAGCGATCTATGGACAAACACTGCCATTTCTTCTTCCATACACCCTTAGCAACTCCCCAGTTCAGGCAATTGACTCGGTTCTTCGAAACCGCAATCAGATTCTTCTCATTCTGCAGGACAATCTTCACATGGCCAGAATTCGCCTGAATCAACAAGCCGATCAGCACCGTTCTGAGCGCATTTTCCACGTAGCTGACAGGGTTCTTCTTCATCTACAGCCTTCCAAGCAATCCTCCTTGACACTCCAAAGGCGTCAGTGGCCTGAAATGCAACCCGAGGATGCTACCGGGGAACCACTCCTTCAGCTTCTGCAGCAATTTCTCCAACCAAATCTTTGAGGACAAAGCTTTTTCTAAGGGAGAGGGGATGTTAGGAACCTATGTAAACCCTTCTCTTTACTATGTTAGTATATTGTTATTGGACGCATATGCTTTGTAAGTCGTCCCGTAGTATTTGTTGATCCGTAGTTTATATTAGCCCATAGTATTGACCCATAGTTTTGGACGCATATGCTTTGTAAGTTGTCCCGTAGTATTATATGTCCCATGGTTTTGACTCATGGTATTGGGCATAGACTTAGTATATAAGTGTGTGTTGAGGTCATTGAAGGCACCGTGAAATTAATTGTATTGAGCTTGCTCAAAGGAGGTTGCCCCCTTAAAGTGGCCCATGATCAATATAAAAGTGATTCTGTTCTATTATTTCTGCTATTTCGCATATTCTTAGTAATTAATTGTTGCAAGTGCATCTCATTGTATTTCCCACTAACTATAGGTTATTCAAAGATAGGTACTTATGAATGATAATGTCTGTCCCAACATCTATGAAAAGGAAAAGCAAATGTTGAAAATGTTGGGTGTAGAGTACATATCATATCATGCATATCCCAATGATTGTATTCTATATCTAGAGGAGAATATGTAGACAAAGAGATATGTCCAAAATGTGGGCATGACAGGTACAAAGAATCGAAAAAGAAGGATAAAGCACGTGGTCCTCCTCATAAGATATTGAGGCACATGCCTATACTCCCAAGGATTCAAAGGCTCTTTTGCTGCAAAGAATTAGTTATGCTGCAAGCATGGCATGCATTGAACCAAAGTGAAGACGGAGTTATGCGAATCAAAACATATTCAATCGCCATGAAGCATATAGAGGATAGATGGCTCGATAAATTCAAGGATGAAGTATGAAACCTTTGATTGAGCATAGCCATCGATGGCATCAACCCATATTCCCAACCAAACAACATCTATATTGTTTTTCCTATAGTAGTGATCAATAAAAATACCCCCACATGGTTGTCCATGAAGAATGAACATCTTATATTGGCTCTTGTTGTCCCTAGTAAAAGACAAGTGAAGAATATGTATATTTACCTACAACCATTGATCGATGAATTAAATGAATTATGGGAATGGATACAAGTATATGATGTGTCAAGACCCATCCCATCAGAGAGGAGTTTTACGTTGTATGGTATATGTGTGTACGTCACACATGATTATCTGGGGTTAATATTTTTCTCAGGTAAATATGTTCTTTGATTTTTTTATATTCAAAACACTAATTTTTTGCATATTTAATTCGGTGTGACTGTCTTGATCTTCAACACTAACGTACTCTCGTTACTATAACATCGTAGGTCTTGTAAAAAAAGGTTATTATGGATGTAAGTGTTGTGGACCTTCTATGAAGGCTAGGTGGTCCAAATACCTACGAAAGATAGTGTATGAATTTTCTAGGGTATTCCTCCTAGAAAACCACTCTTATAGAAGAACAAGATCTACTTTCAATGGTAAACGAGAGAAAACCCAAAGGCCTAAAATGATGACACCGACTGAGTGGCTTAGGGAATATGATAGAGATAAGGAGAAGGAATATGCAGAGATGTTTGGTTCAAATGTGCAACCTGTGATCGATGATTATGAATACTTCAACACCCATGTTGAGAAAATGCCCAAAGGGATGAGAAGGAAATTGATATTTTATGAGCTCCCATATTGGGAGCATATTAATATTTCCCACTTACTATATCCCATGCATATATTTAAAAATGTTTCATGTTCTTTGTGGCATCACATATCATAAAAAAATTGACAAGTTGGCTATTAGAAAAGATCTTATTTCTTCAAATACAAAAAAGAAGCATTGGCGAAGCCTCAAGAAAATAGAGCAGAGGTTGGCCCCTCTTTTTCATTTAAAAAAGGGGATGTCCCATGGATTTTGAAGAAAAATGATCTTACTTTGGAAAAGGAATTTATATTGGGTGTGAAGGCACCTTCTTTTAATGGATCTACTCTACGACGTTGCTTCACTACAAATCAAGGGTTGTCAGGTTTGAAATCAAATGACCATCTCAACCTACTGAGGGTATGTATAATGTCAAAAAATTGTTTTTACTTTTTATTTATATCTTTTACCACACAAGTTAAAATGCAGTTCACTTTTTGTGTCTACTTTGTAGTGACATTATCCATTATTTTTGTGTGGGTGTGTGAACCATGAATTTCTCGATGACCTATGGAGTTCCATATCTAAACTGTATACATTTGTACAGTGGATCACATTAAAGGATATTTACATTGCTAGCATTCCGTGGTGGTGTCAAGAGCTAGGTGAGATTGTTTGTATGTTTGAGGATGAACTACCATTGAATTGCATGGAGTTGTAGTTTCATCTTCTAATTCACCTAGTTGATGAGGTTGAATTAGTGGGGGTGGTTGATGGGTCCATTTTTCAGGTATTTTGATAACCCTTTTTCCACAGTCCAGCTCAAGCAATGGTAACGAGATGCACTCAATTGTGGGAAAAGTGTTTTACTTTAATGATTTAATGAAATTGTTTTTATGATTAATCTTGTATGTTAGAATGCGTATCAATTAAACTGATTATAAGGAAACCAAGCATGATTGAGCAGGTTCAGGTTTATTAAAGGAAGGACGTGTAGAAGAATAAAGGATCACCAAGCTCGGCGCCCTATTTCCTGATTTATAGGGGACACACTCCCACTTTCAAGATGAATCGGAACTTTGACAATCAGTTAGAATTAGAGTTAAATCGTATAAATATGGACCTCTCGGGTAGTGAGAGGCCCCTGCTGTTATTTTTGTGAAAGACATTATTATTAACGTTTTCTACACTATTGAGATACTGAAGTACAGACTTCTAATTTCACATGGATTTTACATATTAATGAAAGACTGATGATTAATTCCAGCAAGCGTTTCTGAGTTTTTATTCTCTCCTGAGTACGAGTTGGGGAGGGCCCCTCCAACACGTAGGTCAGGAGATTCCTATTTGCAGGTATTTTTCCAAGTATGCGTTTTACATTGATGAACAGTTCTATGATATATGGTAGCGTTGAATGAGTCATTGTTTTCTGTAGTAGTTTAGAATGCATTCCGTAGTACAGTAAAACGATTTCAGTAGTCCTGTAGGTTCTTTCTTGCAACGCATATTTTTATCCATGGTTACATGTGTAATAGATTAGCTTTCAATGTCATGGTTAGATCTGGAGTTCACTGCAGTTTCTCATCGTGATTAGTTTCTTTTAACTTCTTAGTAGAAGATGGGTAAGCATAGAATGATCGTATTTCAATTCTAGATTGGTAGAATAAGATAGATCAAGACTCAAATTGTGTGTGCAGATAGTAGTTACAGACTTTGTTTCCCCAATAGTAAAATAGCTCTGTTATGGTATTTTCATTCTCAGCATTTAGTTATTTCAAATAGATTTACTGTCTTTGTATCTTTATTTCTTAGAGCATATCAACATCTAATTACATCAGCATTTTAATTACTTAGAATAGATTCCCTGCTTTACTTCTCAGAACATATTTACTGCTTTCAGCACTTTAATTCTTTTAATCAAATTCATTGCTTTCTAGTATTCTATTTCATAGCATAATCATTTTTCACATTAAGTAGACAACCTCCACATTTAGTAGACAATCTTTAGAACATTGATACTGCCCTTTAACTGTGACAAGAGATTATCCTATAAAGAGAATAGACAGTTCATGCATCTCTCAAGTTTGTACGTTCCCCGGGTTGACATTTAAAGTAGGCTCTTGGTATAAGCTACCCTCATTAGGAATCCATATTAGGAGCTCACCACTTTTTGGCGCCATTGCCGGGGAGGTGCTAAATCTTTTACGAGACATCACCTAAAAACCACAAAAAGGAAACAAAAATTACATAAAACAAAAACATAAATATCTTCTACCAATGAATGCCTCATCGGCAAAGGGATAGGTTTGGCCGCTTTCTGCCCAAGCATTCCATGAGCAACAACAGTAATAACAGTTCTGACCGTTCTCAGTTTGAATTTCTACACTCTGAAGATGAGACTGACTCCACATATGATCCAAACAGAAGCAACTTCACTACCAGTTCTAGCTCAAACACCTCAATGGAAAATGAAGAGGAAGAACCTAGGGAGCTTTTCACTTTTCCCATTAGCATACCTCTCGGAGATGCCAGAATGAAGAACATCAATCCTAATAATCTGCCAAACTTTGATGGGTTGAATTCAGAGTATCCTGACACATTCCTGTTTGAATTTGAGGTAGTTTGGAGATCATTTGATTACACTACTGATGCACAAAAGCTTAGTCTTTTTCCTTCCACACTAAAAGACCCATCACTTCGATGGTTCATGAGACTTGAAGGAAATAGTATCTTTAGCTGGGATCAAATGAAACAGTCATTCTTATACAAATATAGGGACTACTGCAAGGCCAAAGATACTAGGGATGAAATCTTTAGGATGCGACAAGGAGATAGAGAGTCATTAGAAGATTATGCCCAAAGATTTCAACTCAGCTACAAACAAGCCAGCCATTGCACATTGGAGCCTGAAGCACTAAAGATTGTCCTTCTCAGGGGTGTAAAAGAGGAGAATTTTGAAGTCTTAAATCTCCTTGGAGATGGAGACATATTCCAAAAATCTTTTGACCAGATCCTGCAAATCTTCAAAAACTACTCAAGATTTAGGAAAACTAAGAATGGGACGAGGGATACACATACAACCACCAGTGTATCATCATCCTCACTTACAAAATCTGATTTAGGAAACCTACTGGATGACATGAAAACTGACATACTGCAATCCCTAGACATGCAACTTGATGCTCTTCAAATAAAAAAGAAACAGGATGAAATTAACCAAGCCTTGGCAGTATTTTGTCCTCGTTGTAGGAAGAAGCATGAGAAGGGGTAGTGCACTTAAACACAATAGAAGTATGTGGTCTCTGCACCAATGACCATTCCCCTAATAAATGTCCCCTCTTACCCTCATGTAAGGCATCCATTCAAGACCCAACAACTGAAGGAACTGTAGAACAACTTTGTGTTATAAATCAGAGGAGGAATAATTTTGCTAGGCCATATCAGCAGAGCAATCAAACTTACTATAATCAAGGAAAACCAAATTGGAACTCTGCACCGACTCCATGGCAAGCACATCCAAATCAAAACCAATGGCAACAAAACCAGCAAGCATAACAACCATCCTATCAACAGCCATATTATCCACCGTCTTTTCCTCAATACCCCCACCGTTTCCATCCACCACAAACTATGCAAACCAATACCCACATCCATCAAATTGGAGGGCACCATTACAACAACCACTCATTATGCCACCCCCACAACCTCAACCACCCCCTTGACCTCCACCTATTCCATCCCAACCAATTCCAAATCCTAATAATAACAGGCCCCCACAACAGCAGCAGGCTTACAACACTGATATCACACAATTCCCAACTTATGTTGTAGACACCATAGAAATAAATGAAATAAACCTACGATCTGGAAAAAAGTTGCAGAATACACCCCCACACAACATCCAACAACCTATACCTGAAGCTCAGGACCACACATCAGAACCCTATGTTCAGCATCCTGATGAACCAGAACCTCCTGAGGAAGAAATTATACCACTAACATGAACTAGAAACCCTCCATTTCCAGAAAAACTTGTCCAGAATACAAAAGAAGAGGAAGAGAATATAATCTTAAACAAATTCAAACACTTAAACATCCAAATCCCAATCTTACAAGCCATAAGGGATGTTCCCATCTGCAACAAATTCATTAGAGAGAATTGCCTAAAGAAGCCAAGAAGAAGGAAGCGTGACCCACCAACTATTAA
Organism: Larix kaempferi; assembly: GCA_027924585.1. Classification (NCBI taxonomy): domain Eukaryota; kingdom Viridiplantae; phylum Streptophyta; class Pinopsida; order Pinales; family Pinaceae; genus Larix; species Larix kaempferi. Next base: position 187,838 of record BSBM01000767.1, on the reverse strand, counting down.
TGTAGTGGGACAATTCATCGATTTGATGCTAGGTGTCATAATAAATCCTAAATATATTGATCTTGGTAGTCCTGTAGTAAGTGTCACCATAAATAACAAGCAAATAAATAAAAGCTTAATCGATCTAGGAGCTGCGATCAATGTCATGACTAAAGAAACCATGTTATACCTAGGACTCCAATCAATGGTAAGACCAACTACAACAGTACTCCAACTAGCAGACACGTCCAATGTGAAGCCCGAAGGAATGCTAGAAGACATCATGATAAATATCGAGTCCTGGGAATACCCAGCTGATTTTATAATAATCGAAATAAAAAGCAAACTTAGTGGCTATCCAATTATCCTGGGTAGACCTTGGTTAGCAACTGCGGACACTTACATAGGTTGCCAATCAGGAAATATGACAATCACCAGTGGGCATACTAGGAATAAGATAACAATATACCCACCTGCAATGAAATCCTCAGAGTTAGAATATCAAAATTGGACTGATGATTACCAGAACACACCAAATCAAAACCTCCGACCTATCCTAACAATTGATGCTGCAATATCTTTAAAGGCAATAGATGAAGATGGCCATATAGATAGATTTATACAAAATATATCTCCTAACAATCATGTTATTAAAGAATTTTTTTCTACAGAAACAGGTGAAAGTTCAAAACAAAACATGGATAACTTATGGACAGAAGTGCTGCCAGAACATATTGAGAAGGTAAAAGTCGTGGAAATTAACCCTGGCAAGACAGTCAACATATATTCCAATTTAAAACCAGAGCAAGAAGAGAAATTGATGAAGATACTAACACAATAAAGTAAAGCATTTGCCTGGACATATACAGATATGAAAGGAATACATCCTGATATCTGTAAACACTACACTTACATCAAAGAAGGTTCTACTCCCATCAGGAAACCATAAAGAAGGCTAAACCCTGCACTAAAAGACATATCCAAAATGGAATTACAAAAGTTATTAGACGCAGGGTTCATCTATCCAATATCTGATAGTGAGTGGGTCTCACCACTAGTTATAGTGCCCAAAAAAGGAGGCAAATGGAGAAATTGTGTGGACTACAGGGAGTTGAATAAAGCAACAAAGAAGGATCATTTTCCACTTCCATTTATAGACCAGGTGCTAGATACATTATCTGGAAACAAGTACTTTTCATTCCTAGACGGTTTCAGTGGTTACAACCAAATTTTAATACACCTAGCTGATCAAGATAAGATGACCTTCACATGCCCATGGGGAACTTAAGCCTATAGGGTCTTACCCTTTGGTCTATGTAACGCCCCAGCAACATTTCAAAGAGCCATACTGAGTATTTTCTTCGATTTTCTGAATAACAAAATGGAAGTATTCATGGATGATTTCACACCTTATGGACAGAGCTTTGACCAGGCATTGGAAAACCTTGAATTTATATTGAAAAAATGTATTGAAATGAGCTTATGCCTAAGCAATGACAAATGCAGGATGTTAATGGAAGAAGGAATTGTTCTAGTACATCATATATCACAGAGAGGTATAGAGGTGGATCAAGCCAAAGTATCAGTAATCAAGACACTGCCCCCACTTGTCAAACAAAGAGATGTGAGAAGCTTCCTTGGACAGACAGGGTACTACAAGAGGTTTATTGAGAATTATAGCAAAATTGCTGCCCCCATGTTTGCACTTCTCACAAAAGACAATGAGTTCATATGGACAAGTAACTGCATGTCAGCCTTTGAAAGTCTTAAATAGAAAACCATCACAGCACCAATACTTCAAGGACCAAACTGGGAAATTCCATTTCACATTCACACCGATGCATCAGATAAAGAAATCGGATCTGTGCTTGGGCAAGAACAAGACAAGAAACCCTATACCATATACTTTATAAGCAAAAATTTGGCTGGGGCAGAACTCAACTACACAGTTATAGAGAAGGAATTTATGGCAGTCATACATGCAATCAACAAATTTAGGCATTACATTACAGGATACCAAAGTTTTATCCATATTGACCACTCAACGATCATATATCTTATGAACAACCCTAATACAAGTGCAAGAATTATTCGATGGATGCTACTTCCATAGGAATTTGACATCACTATAATAGATAAACCAGGCAAGCATAATGTCGTAGCAGACTTTTTGTCAAGAGTAACACATGGGACAGATAATGAATTGGTCCAAGATAACTTCCCTGATGAGCACCTTTTTGCGATATCAATAAAAAGTCCATGGTTTGCTGACATAGCTAACTATTTGGTTTCCGAGAAGTTTCCAGAACATTACAGTTATAAAGAAAGGACAAAAGTAATAAGACAAAGTGCCACATATACATGGATAGAGGGCATGCTTTTTAAACAGGGACCAGATCAAGTACTTAGAAGGTGCATTAGGGAAGATGAGGTACATGACATAATGCATGCCACCCACAATGAACCCTGTGGAGGACACTATGCTGCAAAAAGGATAGCCTACAAGATCTTGCAAACAGGGTATTATTGGCCAACACTCCACAGAGATGCTTATGAGTATGTGTCACATTGTGACGATTGCAAGAGAATGGGAAATCCAACACAAAAACAAGAAATTCCACTACACCCACAAATATATTTAGAAGCATTCGATAAGTGGGGATTTGATTTTGTTGGCCCATTCAACCCACAGTCCAATCAGAATAGCTACATCCTTGTATGCACTGATTACCTTACAAAATGGACCGAGGTAGCAGCACTGGCTGCTGCAAATGAAACCAGTGTGGCCAAATTCTTTACTGAGCAGATCTTTCATAGATTTGGGGTGCCAAGAGAAGTAGTTTCGGATCAAGGACCACAATTCACATCTAATTTAATTGAATACTTGATGAAAAGAAACAATGTAAAGCACAGACAGTCATCCTCCTACCACCCTCAAGGAAATGGTCAAGCTGAGGTAACCAACAGGGAATTAGAAAGAATCTTGACAAAAAATGTCCAAATTGACAAAAGAGATTGGGCTGACAGACTTAGTGAAGCAGTCTGGGCTTACAATACTACATGGAAAACAACAATAGGATTCATACCTTATGAGCTGGTCTATGGGAAAAAGGTCATGCTACCAATCGAATTTGAAGTAAAAACATTAAGAATTGCAGCCGATCTAAATATGAACCTATCAGACATTAAAAAAGAACACATGCTACAGCTAAATCAACTAGATGAACACCGCCAACAAGCGCTTACACATACTGAAATCATCCAATAGCAAAGAAAGAAATGGCATGACCAACATTTGAAAGATAAGAAATTCAAAGAGGGTGATTGGGCACTACTCTACAACTCCATATTTCACACATTCAAAGGGAAGCTAACCACTAGACGGCTTGGACCTTACAGTATACAGAAAATTTATGACAATGGGGCTCTGAGAATTATTACAATTGATGATGATGAGTTCCCCATGATCATGAATGGGCACCACCTAAAACTCTACAAACAACCAAAGTCCAAAGAGGAATTTACACAAGTACTCTACCAGCAACAATTGATGCTGATAGAGCATGCTCCAAAATAGTAAGCTTCAGCACATTTCATGAAAAAAAAGAGAAAAACAAAACAAAACAAAAAAGAGAACAAAGGAATAACAGAAAGTACAGGGCATCAACCTATTCAAGTGAGCCTGCACAATAATTCAAGTGAGGCTGCCAGCAATTCAGGAGAGCCTGCAAAATAGATCTAGCAAGGCTGCCAATAATTCAGGCGAGGCTGCCATCAATTCAAGCGAGCCTGAAAAATAAATCAAACGAGGATGCTATATATCCAAGTGAGGCTGAAAGCAATTCATGCGAGCCAGCCACGTCTACATGCAAAATAAGTCTTCATCTACTACGGAATTCATCAAAGACACACCACGCCAACCTTTTTCAAACATATTCAAGAGAGCCTGCAAAGTTATTCAAGGGAGCCAATCAGATCCAACCATGCAATCATCCAAATATAAAGCACAATTGCCTGAGTCGAGTCAACAACTGGCACAATTTTCAAAAGCACATACTCAACAAATTCAAAACGCGCATAATGGAAAAAGCACCCTATGCACGTAACTACTGACATGTAGAAATCAACTACAGATACCGCTAAGATTACTACAGAATCCACCGCGCATGAAAAATGGACCAGCTCATCAATGCAAGTACGCATACATACCAAGGTAATCTCTAAACGATTTTATTTGATTTTTACGGTAAAACACTTTCCCACAATAGAGTCATTTCTAGTTAGCTGAGGATATCCTCAATTTCAAATCGGCGGCATGGTGGAATGACCTTCATAACTCATGATTGCTACCAAAGTCACGTCACCCTCAGCAAATCATGATCGCAACCTTCACCACATGAAGTACAGAGGTCGATCATAAGAAGGCAGAGATAAATCATGAAAGATAGGGGATTAGAAGTGGCAAGTACATGTATGATGAAAAGAATAGGTGCAGAAAGGCAGTGAATTCGGGTGTAGCACATTCCACGATTTTGCATATAAGTAACCACCCGGAATTCTCGAGAAGCAACCACCCTTACAGTCCTTGAGCCTGTAGGAAGAGCCCGACCAAGTTAAAAGTATAAAACTGCATCCCAAAGCCCTGGTCTGTTTGGTTATAGAAAAGATTCAAAAAATGACGAAAGGTTTTAAAAAGAGTGAACCAGAAGATCACAGTGCCATTTATCACAGCCCGAGAGTCCTGCAAATCATTCGCAACTCAAGCTAGATGCCATTTATCCTTGGACTGAGAGGATACCACACAAGGGTAGCCCAGGAGTTCACAAGAAAATTTAAGCATATAAAAGATGAACAGTACGTCACCCGGGTGAAGGGGTTACACATAAAAGTGGATGAGGACATGATAGCCGAACACACTGGTCTTCCAATGGGCCTACACTGGAGCAGCAACGACCGGGAGGCAAACCACACAGCAAACGCAACATTCTTTGAGCGTGGAGAAGTTTATGATGAGGACAAAAATGGAGTCAAGAGACCCTCCATGCCAGCACCATGGGATGAAATGGCCGTAATTGTCCTAAGGTATATTACATGCACTGGAAGATTAAGCTATGTTCCCATTTTCCATTTTCGTATTTTAGAGCTTCTCAGGCACAGAAGTCACATTTCATCAAACAACAATATTAGCATCCATTTTTCCTACTCCAATCCCTAGCAGAGATGAGTAGGAAGATGGCTAAGGGAAAAGATGATGCTTTGGCCCATCACGGGCTGATCAAACTAATAGTTGGTGAGGAGCTAAAAGCTCAGATTCTAGAGCTCCCCTGGGAGGAGTTCATTGTGGTATTTGTTGAGGACGTTCAGAGAATGAGGACTGCGCCCTTGCCACCTCAATCAAAAAGTAAGACCACCTCTGTATCAGGGGCAAAAAGAAAAATCAACTTGGACAGTGTGGTCGACACCTTGGTCAAAATAAAACACTCCAAAGAGGACTCCCCCAAATCAAACCCAGATATTCCTACCAGTAGTCAGGGGTCGAAGAGGCGCAGCAAGAGATTCACACAGGTATCTAAAATCCGAGTCTCCAAGGAGAAAGAAAGGGAACCCAGCCCCCTGATTACCAATGTGTCTGATGATGACATTGATCCTTTTATAGATCAAAAGGATCCCACTACGGATGAAGAAGAGGATTAAGAAGAGAAAGGGAATGAAGAGGAAAAATAGGATACGGAAGAAGAGATGGATAAAGGAGAAGGGCAGAGCTTATAGGAGCAAGGTAACTTTCAGGAAAACCCTCCCGAACGTAATGAAGACCCCGAGGTCGTTTCCCAGCTCACTGAAGCACAAGCAGAATTGGAAAGGCTCAGAAATGAGTTAGCAACATTAAGAATTCATCCAAGAAGCCAGGCCACACCTCCCCCATTCTCAGCCGAGAAGACACAAATCCTAAAGATGCACCATGCAGAAGAGCTCTGGCTGGCCGAACAGAAGAATTTAGAGCTGCAAGAAAATTTGGCTGAAGCACAGAGCAAATTGGAAAGGAAGGACCGGGAAATTATCAAAATTAAGGATGTTCTTTCCACTACTATCGGAATATATAAGAGAATGCGTGACCTCAGACCACCATCGACGGTCTATGCAGTTTATTTACAAGAAAAATGGGGTGAATTCCAGCTTTAGAGATTGAAGAAAGATCTCCCTATAGCAGTAAGAACTCCTAAGGAATTTATTGATGCATCATTGAACTCCAAAGAGCTAGAGAAAGACCGATTGAGTGAGTTCTTCTTGCACAATTTTGTAGTTTCTGGCTCGCCCAACTGGTCACCAAACCCATATGTGGGTGATTTCCAGTTAAGGGCATTGTGTTTGTGGATGAACCACGAAATTGAGTGAGCCCAGGACTATCATCTCTATGTGGCATCCAAATGGAAAACTCCATTAATGATCAGACCTGAGCCCACTCACCCTAAGGAAATAATTTATAATCACAGGATCCTCACTTAGGACGAGGAGCTGATATCCATTCTCCTCGCAAAACAACAGGAGGCGGTGAGTCACTTCGACATTACACTCCGCAGCATTCAAAAGGAAGTTGATGAGTCCATCAAGGAAAGGTGGAGTAGGGTGGAAAATGATCTAAAATGAAGAGAACTCCACTCTCCCCTCAGGCTTAAGGATGCTCTCTTCAAAACCATACTCTATAAAGAATCCCCAACAGGAAACCAACTAAGGTGGATTGGGATGAGGTTGAATGCTCCATTCTTTCTTTCCCTAGTCCTCAAAGAACAGATTAATGAAGAGGAGAAGAGGAAGGCATGGGCCAGGGAGGATCAGAATTTTGGGTATCTCAGACAGGCAGGGGAACCTAAGGTGGCAGCATGGGATATCAGGGAGGTCATCGACAAAAGGAACAGGTCATCCAAGGATGGGTGAATCCTTCAAGTAGGGGAGAGAATGATGGGTCCATTTTTCAGGTATTTTGATAACCCTTTTTCCACAGTCTAGCTCAAGCAATCGTAATGAGATGCACTCAATTGTGGGAAAAGTGTTTTACTTTAATGATTTAATGAAATTGTTTTTATGATTAATCTTGTATGTTAGAATGCGTATCAATTAAACTGATTATATCGAAACCAAGCATGATTGAGCAGGTTCAGGTTTATGAAAGGAAGGATGTGTAGAAGCCTAAAGGATCACCAAGCTCGGCGCCCTGTTTCCTGATTTATAGGGGACACACTCCCACTTTCAAGATGAATCGACACTTTGACAATCAGTTAGGATTAGAGTTAAATCGTATAAATATGGACCTCTCGGGTAGTGAGAGGCTCGTGCTGTTATTTTTGTGAAAGACATTATTGTTAACGTTTTCTACACTATTGAGATACTGAAGTATAGACTTCTATTTTGACATGGATTTTACATATTAATGAAAGATTGATGATTAATTCCAGCACGCGTTTCTGAGTTTTTATTCTCTCCTGAGTACGGGTTGGGGAGGGCCCCTCCAACATGTAGGTCAGGAGATTCCTATTTGCAGGTATTTTTCCAAGTATGCATTTTACATTGATGAATAGTTCTATGATATATGGTAGAGTTGAATGAGTCATTGTTTTCTGTAGTAGTTTAGAATGCATTACGTAGTACAGTAAAATGATTTCAGTAGTCCTGTACGTTCTTTCTTGCAACGCATATTTTTATCCACGGTTACGTGTGTAATAGCTTAGCTTTCAATGTCATGGTTAGATTTGGAGTTCACTGTAATTTCTCATCGTGATTAGTTTCTTTTAACTTCTTAGTAGAAGATGGGTAAGCATAGAATGATCGTATTTCAATTCTAGATTGGTAGAATAAGATAGATCAAGACTCAAATTGTGTGCACAGACAGAAGTTACAGACTTCGTTTCCCCAATAGTAAAATAGCTATGTTATGGTATTTTCATTCTCAGCATTTAGTCATTTCAGCAATTTAGTTATTTCAAACAGATTTCCTGTCTTTGTATCTTTATTTCTTAGAACATATCAACATCTAATTACTTCAGCATTTTAATTACTTATAATAGATTCCCTACTTTACTTCTCAGAACATATTTACTGCTTTCAGCACTTTAATTCTTTTAATTAGATTCATTGCTTTCCAGTATTCAATTTCGTAGCATAATCAGTTTTCACATTAAGTAGACAACCTCCACATTTAGTAGACAATCTTTAGAACATCGATACCGCCCTTTAACTGTGACAAGAGATTATCCTATAAAGAGCACAGACAGTGCATGCATCTCTCAAGTTTTTACGTTCCTCGGGTTGACATTTAAAGTAGGCTCTTGGTATAAACTGCCCTCATTAGGCATCCATATTAGGAGCTCACCAGTGGTCTCATGTCACTGGATGTTCTTCATGGAGAGGTTCATGAAAAAAGTGAAGGCATTTGTTCGACAAAGCAAAAAACCTAAGGGGTCTATCGTAGAGGGGTACATAGTATATGAGTCATTCTATTATGCCAGTTATTATATCAAGCAAATTGACAACAGACCAGGCGCAATCATTTGGGATGATGAATGTGATGAGGAGAAAAGGGAAGGGGAGGTACTGGAAACAAATGAAAAAAGGCACATGATAAAGAGTAAGTCACTTATCTTTCGATCTTCAAATTTCCACATAGTAACTATTCATAGAAAACTTTAAAATATAATATATTTTATCCCATGCGTACTCAATGTGGTTTTGTTTCCATGAAGACAACAACAAATTCAGAAATTAATGCAATCAATAAATTCATTCTTTACAAAGCGAAGGCAACACAGCCGTGGGTCGCGTTGTATGAAGAGAAGAGGAGGAAATGTGACATTGACATAAAATAATTCAGGTAGTTGCACGGTACAAGCATGCCTCTTTCCAGATCATTTAAAAAAAAAATGCCAATGATCTGTCCCAACAATTGGATTTCATACCATGTCAGAGAGAAATATGGTGCATCCGGCCGTTACCATCCTGAAGAGGAGGATGCGCTAAATATTGTTATTGAGTGCAACAACTCGGTAATAAAATATTTTTGTACATTTCTAACTTTATAATGTTTAAATTTGAATTATAACATCTATGTTTAATATATTAATGGTTGGTTTATTAGACATATGACACCATCATTTGTTAAATTTTATTACAGGTGCATTCGTTGCCATCTATGTGGGATTATGGACATCATCTTCATACCAAGGATGCTGATGATGGGAGTGTTACACAAGATTGTCGAGTGGAAGTCGAGTTTGACCAATCTAGTTGTGCTAGCCACTGAGGTCAAAACCTGATAGGAGGGATGTTCGATTATGTCAGAAAGAGATCATTGAAGTGGACTTCTCATCTTTCAAATGTGTTATTTTTAGGTGTATATGGTGGGACACATTCGACAAGAATAATGTAAAGGAAGACCGTGATAGTGGGTTGATATGTATCAGCATTAGAAAGATGTGGGATGAAATTAAGGAGCCTTATGTTTTCCCAAAACACTGCAACCAAGTGCTCTTTTATCGGATGTGTTGGATAGAGATTGGTGGTTCATATTAAGACACGACCCTAGATCCAAACATGTTTTTGAGAACAACAACGCTATCATGCAAACCGAGGAAGATAATGAGGGTGATGGAAACAGAGAGTGATATGTACATGTTTATTTCCATCAATTATGAATTAAGATATCATTTTGTTATTGTTATCTTTGACTGTCTAATTATATTATTTATTTTTCATGCTATGACAGTGGAAATGGAAAGTTGATCACTAGATGCAGTGTTTAAACAATTTCAGTTGTTTAACAACCAATATGATGCGAAATATATATGGTTTAATGTCTATCAAGTAATTTATGATTGTATGGAATGATTATATGTCATTATCCAAATTACTCATATTATGTTTTGTGTATACATATAAATACAATATGAAAAAAACTTGATTCAATTTTAGTTTTGTGAATGTAAAGGCTAACATATTCTTCCTGACTTGAAGGTGGCATCAAATTTATATATTCATATTTCAATGCTTGTATTTTATGACTTTTTTTATAAATAATGTTAAGAATTATAATTGCATTAATTTATGACATTTCTCTTAGAATGTAGTGTTTTTTTATTATACGATTCGATTAAATTGATTTTTTGTTATAATGTAATGCTTTTTTATTTTTTGATTGTTGTTATAATGTTAACTCCAACATAGAAAATGACACATTTGTAACTTTGATGGAGATTGAAAATTCAAAAATTGTTTTACTAGTGTTGAGTTTTACAATGACTTAATTTATGGCCTTGATAACAATGAAATTTATAACAAAATTTATGGTGTTCTCTAATTTCTTCATCAATATTTGAATGTTTGTATTTCATGATGTTTTCGTTATAAATAATTATAAGAATTATAATTTCATTAATTTATGACACTTTTGTTATAATGTTTGCAAATGTGTTTTGAATGGCAATAAGAGAGAAAAAATGGCTTTAAGGATGAAGGTGTAGGTATGCCGAAATCTTCTTTAGGAAAAAAAGAATTGGTTTCAGAGAGAATATTATTTTCACTTTGTAGTAAATAATTAAATATGTTATATTAATTAATTTGGATTGAATTTCTTCATCTCTCTATTTCTAGGAGTTTAAAATCCATCTTAGAATTGATTGAGACAATAAGGATTTAGATGAAGCAGTTAACAAAGATGTATATATGCTTAGTATTTATTCACCATATTTTATGGTTTGTAAGTAAGTTCGTAGTTTTGATTTGTGAATTAAATCCATGCTTGTATATTTGACTAAAACTATTTCATATATGTATCAATATATAATTATTGATTTAGATTTTATTAATGTAAATTTATAATAATATAATTCTATGTTAATCTAATTTATATAGCTGATATGAATCTATACTATTTTATAAATTAGATATATTAATTGACAAACTCATACATGAATATTTGATATCCTAAATCTAATTGAATAGTTTTGAAATTTTTATTCAATACAAAAATAGTTTAATGATATTAAATAAAAAATTAAAAATAATAGTAGTAACAAAGTAATAAAACAGTCCCTTAAATATAATAACATTAACAAAGTAATAAAACATCAATAACTAATTGAATTAATATAAATTTACAATCATTTATATATAATTAATTTGATTAATATATATTAATAGTTAATCCAATTTATATAAATTTACTCTTCAATATAAAAATTGATTTTGATGAATTGAATGTTAATATGATAAAGAAATAGTTGGAAATGTAACAATATGTGTCATCCCCTTCATTAATCAATTAGTTATAATATATATTTTACAATTGAAAATTGCTCAAATATTTCATAACATTTAAAAACATTTAAAGGGGAAATGTGCATGATAATTTTAAACACCATCATTATCTGTGAAAATATAGCCATATGCAGTGATTTGTTTGAAATGAGGAGGAAACTGCATCGGTGATTTTTAAGGCTCCCAATGCAGTTTCCTGCTCATTTCAAACCATCATTATAATTATCAAGTCCATCTAACATAAACATACCATCATTATCATTGTCACCATCTAACAAACATAAAAATAAAAACTATCATACCATCATTAACATAAAACTAATAAAAATAAGCATGAACATACCATTGTGAACATAAAAAACATCAACACCAACATATAAATAAACATCAACATAATTAAACATCAACATAAACACTGACATCAACATAAACATGAAAAATGCAGTACATATAGAGATATGAACATATATAACATCAAAGTCATGATACAATATGCCAAATATAATATATCTCCAGTCCAATAACTACTATGACATATTTGATCCACCTCTTCCAGTAGAGGCATCATCAGTATCTCTTTGACCAGAGCTATATGTATCATCAATATCTCTCCAACCAGAGCTAGAATCATTATCACCTCCACCAATAGAGCAAGAGGCAGTATCAGCACCTCTACTACCAGATTTAGAGGCATCGAAACCTCCACCAATAGAGCCAAAGGAATCAGTGCCAATACCAGAAAGAAAAAATGATTTGAGAGATGGAGGGATTGGTCCATCAAGATGAAGTTTACGACCCCCTCTAAGCATCTCTAAAATAGAAATGAGTGAAATAGGAACTAGTGGATGGTTGGGCCAATGAGTAGGATCGAAGGGTCGATCGAGCATGATTGGAGGAGATGATGAAGTAGGATTGGGAGGAAGGTCGAATAGGAGTAGAGGACTAGATGATGAAGGAGGTGGGGGAGGAGGACATGGAGGAGAAAGTGGATGAGATGTCAAAGGTAGAGGAGGAGAATGTGTATGAGATGTCAAAGGTGGAGGAGGAGGAGGTGAAGGATGAGGAGGAGTTGCAATGGATGTGGAGGTTGCGCCACCAATCGAAGTAGCTAGTGGAGAAGGAGGTGGACTACTCGGTGGAGGATTTCTACCCTCATCTGAAGATGAACTAATATCATGGATACCATCTAAAATATCACAAGCACCAACAATGTGTTGCATCAAGCTCCTCATATCACAAGGAAGCATCCTCCACAAATTTGTGCTGTGAGGGTACCTCATAATGTACCTCACATGTATAGGCCGAACCTCTCAATCTGCCAACAATGTAGGCAGCCTATTTGTGAAACCCTATCGCTACTTCTCATCTAGCCTACGTCGAAGGCCAGGTCTAGATAAATGGGCTCCTCGGGATGACCTGCATCCAGATCCATATCCTCCTCATCCTGAACCGGAGGAGGCGGCACATTGCCATAAAATGTCCCAACATCTATAAAATATATAGTGCACGATAATAATTAGACAATTCCATTAAACATGAATTTAATATAACAATTTAAAATATTTTTCTTTTCATTAAGTATAAAAAGTATAAAATGCAACTAGATTAATTCAAACATAATGTTAAATTTACTTATATCATCTGTTGGATTGTCTCGAGTGAATAAAATGTTGGGTCACCCTCCCTAATCCAAGCCAGCATATGGATATGGAACCATGTCTAATCTATGTAGGTTCTCACTTCCTAGCATCTCGATTACATCCATGGTGATCCTCGCCAGAAATTCATGCTTCCCCTCTTGGGCATCATTTGCCCCCACATGCGCATACGCACATATGTAATCAACCTAGGAGGGTGTTGGTCAAAGATGGCCTGGTGGCCATAAATCTCTCAAAAAATAAACAAAAAAACTATGAACCAAAATGGAAGTTTGCCCTCCCACCAATAGATGCACGACATCGATTAAGAGCATAACAAAACTGTATTAAAAAAATAGTAGACCACTTAACACATCTAGGTCCCTGCACTAAAGAATCAACATAATATAATAGATGGAAGCTAATGCACTGCCCATCACTCGTGATATGCGCGATGGTCTTCACCAACAAAGAGAGTCACCTAACATCCTCTCTACCAAAAGTAGAAATGGAGAGCTTCCCATCGTTGACCTGAAACTGAGCAGGGTCGACGATGTTGGGATCAACATATCTCTGAACATATACTAGTTGATTCAATGCTATAGCTTTAGCTGGGACCATAGGAAAAGAAGGAAAATCCTCACCTCTCCTAGAGATCCGTGTGATAAAATATATGTCCTCCTCAGTGAGTCAAAACCACTGATTGGGAACAACTCGAAATGCATGCCTATGATGATCCCAACGTGTGATCAACTAGGTGAGGAATGTAGTGTTCACCTTGAGTGATGTGGCCTCCTCATAGAACTTGAGGAGGATGACAACTCTCAAGAGGTGTCTCGTCTGTGGAGTAATGGGACGAGGGTATAAATATCTCTCAGTCTCCCTGGCCTTCCATTCTCTCTGGAAGTTATACTGGTCAGCTTGAGCTTCCTGCTACTGCTTGGCCTTGCAGTGCTCACGTCTCTATTTCACATATAACATGAATTAGCTAGTCTCATCAAAATACATATAAAAAGATTCTATGAGAATTATATGTATTAAAATTTTAATTTTAATTTTTTGCAAAAAATTGACAAGTGGTGTGCTTATATAAATATAACACACCAGCAGTGGTGCACCTTTATATTTAATGCACCTCTAATGGTGCGCTATACTAACACAATGCACCGTTAATATATTTCTATAAATTTATAATTTTATTGTCAATATGGTGCGCTATAATGTACACACACTGGTGCGTTATCAAATTTGTTTTAATGGTGTGCCTATAGCACACTCGAGCACTGAGAATCTGTGCGCTGACCTACATTAGAAGCACTGTTGAATTATGATTTTTTATGTTCTAGTAATTTTTTAATGTGTGTGAATCAGTGCTTCCCTAACAACTAAATGCACCATAACCGATGTGCTTACTTTCTTTACAAGCACCGCAAATTATTTCATTTTATAATCGATAAGAAATGTTTCAATGATGTTCCTATAACATGTCAAAGCATCAGAAGACAATGCGCTAACGTGAACTAGAAGCACCGGTGTGTTTATACCATGTAAATGCAAGGTTTAATGTGTGCTAGCATGATGTAAAAGCACCACATTTTATTTAATGTATGTTTCATAGAGAATGTGTTCACAGTGCTCCTAGCGGATGTCATAGCACCGAAAACCAGTGCCCGAATGTGCACTAGATGCACCGTATAAGTTGTTTTTTCAATTTCTTGGTAATATATACCGATGTGTTTGCTACAAGTAAGGGAAATGTCAAGTCATTGAGGTTATGTCTAATGAACGCACCGATATTTAGTTTCTAGCTTTAAAAATAATTTTATGTTATATGTGTGTGCAATGAAAGCATAGCGCGCCGATGTTGCGGTGTGTTCAGTCTATTCGGATCGCCCCGTGGGAGGTGCACCCTGTAACAAATTATAGAGTGCACCAACGTCCTATGCAAGCGGAATGGCTCGAACGCACTGCACAAGTTTTTAAATTTTTAAAAAAAGAGAGGATAAATTATGGCTTAATTGAAAAAAGTAATCTGGTAAAAGTTTAAATTATCAAGCAAGAATTAATTTACCTGTTGAACTGCGCATCGTGGAGGCATCCTCGCAATGTATGGAGAATTTGAATTTTTTCCCACCGTTTGGAAAAATTCAAACTCAGGTCAGCAGCCAATAAAAACGAGCAATGTATCAGCAAGCGGGTGGAATGAACACCTATGGCAGGGGATCTAGGTGGGTTTTGAATGACACCTGTGTAGATGGGTCAGAAGCACTATGGAGGGGTAAAAATGAGTTTGACAGCGCGGTAATTGTTTTTATAAAACCCTATTTTGGTGCGCCTGATAGGTGAACGCACTAGTGCGTTATAGTTATAAAACCACACCGCTATGGGTTTGCAAAATTTATATGCATTTCATGTTTCCCGTTCCTAGTGTGTTTGGTTTGGAGATGCACCGGTGCATTAAGGTTATAAAAACGCATCGATAAGGTTTTACAAAAAAAATTCACGTTTTGCATAATTATTTTTATTTCATTTTTTTTTCGTGGCGCAACATTGCTTTTTTTGCAGTCCTGGTGCATTTGGTTTGGAGATGCATTGGTACGGTTTTAGAAAATTTTTGTGCGTTTTGCATAATTTTTTTTAATTGATGTTTTTTTTTTTTTTTTTCATGGTGCGACATTTTTTTTTGCTGTCCAGGTGCATTTGTTTTGGAGACGCAATGGTGCATTAAAGTCACAAAAACGCACTGGTAAGGTTGTACAAAAATTTTGTGCATTTCACATAATTTTTTTTAATTGATTTTTTTTGCGGTGTGACATTTTATTTTGTAGTCCTGGTGCGCTTGGTTTGGAGACACATTGGCGCATTAAGGTCACAAAAATGCATCGGTATAGTTTTACAAAATTTTCACACATTTCACAATTGTTTTTAATTGATGTTTTTTTTTCACAGTGCGACATTGTTTTTTTTTGTAGTCCCAATGTGTTGTAGTTGGAGATGCACCGATGCATTTAAATTAGAAACGCAACGAATAAAAAATATCTACTACAACCTCTAGCCATGCCTTCGCTAGTGACCTTTGCTATAAATAGATATTTGAGCTCTTTTGAGAGGAGCATCCGCTATAACCTCCGCTACAGGGCCTTCTTCTTGTAGTGATGTGAAAATCGGGGTTTATGTTTAATGTACTCCACATATTGTCCTGTATGAAGACATTTTACCAATAAGTGTAACAATTACATATTGACATTTTGTTTAATGTATTGGACATATTGTCCTAGTTGGATGTCGATAGTTTACCAATAAATGTAACAATTACATATTAGATGCATTTTATTATTGTGGACCTTTACATTGCTCCAATTTGTATGATGGTGTGTTTCTTATTCATATATAATTAAATGGGTTTCTTATTTTATTGCATAGCCTAGTGTTGTAAAATGTTGCATTGTTGATTAATTAATATATGAATGATTTACATTATTATAAATAACATAGGTGTAATGATTTGGATAATACATTAATGCAATCATTATAGCAAAATGCAACAATTAAAATATACAAATCAATATTGTTATAAATATATTTCATTTTAAGAAGATTAAAATTGAAATTTTATTTATAAACCAATTAATTAAAATATATACATATCGAATGCATTGTATTCTTTTGAACTCAATAAATGTTGCATGCAATAAAAATATAATCCAATGTTTTTTATAGAGAATAAGCACAAGTGTCTATTACCTATATCGCCGTACTGGTGCGATAATTTTTGAAATTGCACTGCACATTTTACATGACAAATCATATGATTATATTTATCGTTTCAAAATATAATAGTGCGCATGACAAGCATCTACACAGATTATTTATATATAACAAATGAACTAGTGTTGTATAACAAGCATCTACAAGCATCTACACAGATTATTTATATATAACAAGCATGACAAGCATGTACACACTCTCATTTAACCCAAGAATTGTTTAAAATTTAGGGCCCCTCTAGTGCACATGGTAATATAGGAACCATGGTGTAATACGTATGCGCACTGGTGCTTTTTCATAATGCATGCACCGGGGCTTAATATATATTATACGCAGTGCCGCACATAATATATGTATATGCAAAGACATCTCAACATGAAATTTTCACAATTTCAAGCCCCCTCATGCACATGTTAATATCGAAACTGGTGTGTTTGTATCTAAAATAAAAAAAGCATCGAGGTGTAAAAAAAGTTGCAGGCACCGAAATTCCATTAAACAAAAATATTGAACCGGTATGCTATTTTTATAAAAGCACCAGTGTGTTATAGAACAATAAAATCAGAACCAGTGCAGGATTATTATATAAGCACCGATGCATTTGTGATAGATATGCACTAGTGCAGTTTTGTTTTAAATGCATCGGTGTCTATTATGTAAAGAAGTACTTATGGAAAAACCTCCATTAAATCCTCCACCCATCCAAAAAATTCAAGTTATAGAAAACATCCATTAAAACTATTGCTAAAACCTCCACTATGAATGGAAAACATCCATTATCCAATATTGTAACACTAAAAATCTTTACAAAAACATCTGCTAAATTGTATTTTCCTTGTAGTGATTGATTGGGTTAATGATATGTTATAGGAGCAATCATCATCATTTATAAGTGCTTCAATCATCTGATACTTTGTATCCATTTCTACAACTTACAAGTTTTTTTATTCAAAGAAACAAATTTGTGAGGTACTAAGCTATAATAATATTTCTAAATAATGAATAGGTAAAACCACAAGTACGTGGAATTGGGATGCCTTGTAGGTGGAGCTTTGGATTTACAATAGAGGAGATATTACTACACTCCAAATAAGAAATTCCATTGAACAAAATTTCAAGCCATTAGGTGTTCAAAATGAGAAAATCTTAACTTTTTGAAACTAAATTCAAATTTGTAGAGGGCATATTAAGTACGGTGTAGTCATCGAATATCAAATGACTCTATTGGAATAGGTGTGCCTACTCTATGTTGTATTCTTGGATTTCAATAGACCATTTGTAAATTTTGGCCAGATTAAGAAATATATGTATTCTTTTCTTCTTATTTTTTTTCTAGGGAGGTAAAGTTCGGCCCTCATCTAACATTTTTTTCAAAATTCCAATGATTTGAGTCTTCTTAAAATGGGAAAAAATCCTTTAAAGAAATGTTCTATAATCAAATTTCCTAATCATAAATCAAGTAAAACTATAACTTTATGAAAGCTTCTTAGAAGAATTTCTAAGTTAAAAATAATTAAATTTATCCATTTCTAACTTCGCCAACCAAAAAAATCCAAACCAAATAAAAACAAAATTCAAAAGGAAATATTTTACTATGCTTGTTAAGACATCACATGTTTTAATATCAAAATCATGTGCCATACAAAGAGGAAGGAAAGGAATGTGGTCTCCGTGACAATAAGACCTATTTGGTAAAAAACTATACTTCAAACTTTTGAAAAAGTATTCAAATCTTTAATATTATACTCCAAGATTGTTATTGCACAAATTATACTTAAAATGGATGATTAACTAAGTTTACTGATTTATCTGCTTTGAGCAAGTCCTGTTAGGCCATACCATCTCAGAGTTTGCAAAAAAAATTCCACTGTGGTAATTCAAAGCATTATTTCATTTTATTATTAATACACGTATGATTTATTGTGCTCATAGCATTCGACAATATTAGGGTTTATGTCACATATTTTCTTGAATTCATAATGGTCGATCCATGAACATGAACAACGCAGTTAGTCAAATAAGTAATAATCACATCTAAAGGGCATGGGTAGGGATCTAGGTGCCTATTTTATAACCAAGTTCTTGCCTATTATTGACTTTGAATTCATAAGAAATTCAATTCATACATTCATCTTTTCAAAATCAAGGCGATTCAATCAACAATGACAACAATGGTATTTATACATAGTAGTAATATTCTAGTACTATAATTAAAAAAACGTATTGAAAATTTTTAGTACATCTCATAAATAAAACATGCATTTTAAAATTTTTTAAAGATATATATTCTCATTAAAAATTTTAAAGTAATATTCATTTTTTTTAATTGTAAGCAACTTTCAACATATTTTAAACTTAAAACAAAATATATGATATAACAACGTGAAAATAGAATTTAATAGATAATTATGGGCTTATTATATTATTGTATGTATTTTTTAAATGATAATTAAGTAATAAGTATGGGCTCATGGTCTCAATATATGTATTTTTTTAATGTTGATTAAGTAATGTGTGTTACTTCATTGTTAGGTGCAAAAATAGACACAAATTTATTTCAAATGATTCGTGAGTTTTTGAGTATCGATTTTACTTTATTTATTTACAAAATATTTTTTATGTGATTTTAGTTTATATTTATTTAGAAAAAATAATTATAAGTTAAAGATAAAATTATTCTAGTTAAAATTTTGTTTTTATCTTAATAAACAATTTTAATAAAAACATTTATTAAATATTTAAAAAATAAAAATTATAAATATATTTAAACATTTAGTCAACTTTATTGTAATATATTCTTACTATGTAAAAACAAAGCGAAAATGGTATATGGGAATGCAGGTGGAATCTTTCCATCGGAGGATATGACGAATATTTGAACAACGATAAAAAAAAAATGATAGTGCATTTTAAAATGACTGACATATATACATATCGATATTTTGACCGAGCCCTCTCGATGCTTTTTATAGTGGTTTTGGAGATTACCTTGATTGTTTAATTGAAAGAATTTTTTAGTGTTATGGATTTTTAAGAATAATAATTTGGAAGATATATCATTGACTTCCACTCATGTCAATGTTGGAATATTGGGTTTTTAACTTTTCTTTTTAATAAATCTTCTTACAAAGTGTTTTTGCATTTTCTAGGACCATTGCTAATTATTACTATTATTGTAATAATTTCCTACAATTCTAGGAAAATTGTTAATTTATTCACACAATTAGTAGTCACTGGTTTGACCGACTATCATATCTTTTTATTTAAGAAAAATGGCATGTGCAAGCTAATGAGGGTCACTTTTGGCGCATTATATACATTAGAAAATTGAAAAAATCAGGCATCCCTCAACTTGGTTTTTTTGAGATACTTACACAAGATATCTTGCATCGAGTAAAAAAAATGAAACTTAGGAAATTGAGTCATGTTTCCGAATATATAAATTTTAAGTATTTAAAATTTACATAACTATGTCAAATTTCATTTTTTCTAACATACTTTTTTATTTTTTTGGCAAATGATAAGGTATATGTTTTTGTGGTTGCATCCTTTCAGTGCCTAAATGATAGTTTCGGGCTACAAAAATTGGTAGATATGTATAGACCCTATAGCACTAGTAAAGCACTATTTTTCAAAAATTAAATGTTTAATTTATTTTTTTAATTATGTAAGTGATCAAACCTCGAGAATGGTACGTCAAATGTGGGTGCAGCCTTTGAAGGTCTTAATGCATGTATTTCGACTTGGATTTTTTATAGCATGTAGAGGTCATTGTCTACTAGTGCAACATACAATTTTTTTTTTTAAATGGTTCTGAAATGAAAAAGTTACGGAATAATTACTAACAACATGTTTTTTTACTTAAGGAGTGATGACACAAGAAAATTACTAAACAAATAGAAAATCTCAATATTTAAAAAAAAAAAATTAAATATTTGAAATCTACATAAAAAATGCTATCTATGCCTAAAATTTCGTTAATAATGGTCATGTATGTCATGTTGTAGAGAGCGGTGAAAAACAGGCATATTGAGAAAAATGGTGAAAATGCTTAATTAGCTATGGTTCAGTAAATTCCATAGAACAGGTTTGGTAAGTATGAACCAACCACATAGGACTGTGGCTGACATGCATGCACAGGAGGAGGGGGTGATTAGGTGCTCCAGAATGCGCGCACATTCTATTTAAATTCAAATATTTTGATTGGCACACGTTTTGTATATGCAAAATGTGCACGTTTGATGTAAATAAAAAATGCGCACTCGTTATGTACATACAAAACATGCGCGTGTTATGTACATACAAAATGTGTGAGCGTTTTGAATGTACATAATGCGTGCGCATTATTAACTTCACAATTGTTTTTTAAGTGTTGAATAAATTTATATACCCACCTCTCCCTAACCCCTCCTCTCCCTCTCCCTAATTCCCACCACTTTTATACCCCCCTCCCTCTATCTCTCTCATAATCCTGTCACTACCAACCCTTGTTCACTCTCTCCCCTCCTACACCTAACCCTTGCTCACTCTCTCCCCTCCTACACCTAACCCTTACTAACCCCATCTCTCTCTATCTCTTCTGTACTCCTCCATCAACCCCTATCCCCCATCCCTCTGTCTCTTCTAACCCCATGACACCCAGCTCCCTCTCTATATCTCTATAACCCCTTAAGCCACCCCACTACACCCCACCCCACCAACACCTAACCACCATGTAACCACCTCCCCTCTCTTATTGTCTCTCATACTTCCCATACCCCTAACCACCATCTATCTATCCCGTCCTCCTCATAACCCTAACAAACCCCCTCTCCCACACTCTCTTCCCTACTTCTACACCTCTCTCTCTCTCTCTAAACCTCCTCCTCTATATCTCTCTCCCCACCTCTCCTTAGCCCTTACTAACCCCCTCTCTCGGTCTCTCTCTCTTCCCTACACCTGCACCTACCTCTAGCCACACCTCCCATCTCTCTTTCTCTCTCTCTCTCCCCCTCACTAAGCCCCCTCTTAGCCGCTTACCCCTAACTAACCCCCCCTCTCTCACTCTCTCTTCCCTTCTTCTACACCTCTCTCTCTCTCTCCATATATATATATATATATCTAAACCCCATCTCCCTCTCCATAACCTCTCCCCCATCCATAACCATCCTACTCTTTCTATCTCTCTCCTACTCCCCTTAGCCCTAAACCCCCTCCTCTCTATCTCTCTCCCGTCCTCTCCCTAGCCCTTACTAACTCGGGCACTCTCAGTCTCTCTCTTTCTTCCCTACACCTCCACCTACCTCTAACCACACCTACAATCTCTCTTTATCACTCCATGCAAATAACACCCTCTCCTCTCTCTCTCTATCTATCTCCCTCCTCTCCCCCCTTAACCATTACTAACCCCTTCTCTCAATCTCTCTCCCTCTCTCTCTCTCCCACTTGATAACCCCCCTCCTAGCCCCTTACCCGTAACTAACCCCCCCTCTCTCACTCTCTCTTCCTTGCTTCTACACGTCCTCTCTCTCTTTCTCTCAAACCCCTCTCCCTCTCCCTAACCTCTCCCCCATCCCTAACCATCCTACTCTTTCTATCTCTCTGCTACTCTCCCTATCCCAAAACCCCCTTCTCTCTATCTCTCTCCCCTCCTCTCCCTATCCCTTCCTAACCTAGGCTTTCTCAATCTCTCTCTCTTCCCTACACCTCCACTTATGTCTAACCACACCTCCCATCTCTCTTTCTCACTCCCTACAACTAACACCCTCTCCTCTCTCTCTCTCTCTCTCTCTCTCTCTCTCCTCTGTCCCCCCTAACCATTACTAACCCCCCCTCTCAATATCTCTCTATCTCTCTGCCTCACTAAGCTCCCTCCTAGCCCCCACAGAGGCTCCACTAGAAGGAAATATAATATCATGTTCATTCATATTGCGGTATTAAATATTCATGAAAACCTAAAAGTTATATTGCTTATATATTGAGGGGCAAAGGGTTTTTTTATTTAATGTAACAATACAAAAATACTTTGGGTCTCTTTTATATGGGTGGGCTGACAAATATCCATCAAATGGAGATGGCAAGATTATGTCCAGATGAGAAATCAGGTTGAGGCAACGCTCGGGCTTACCAGTACACAGGGAAATCGGGTCTTGAGGCATGTTTGAGGCCAGGGGTTTCATGGTGAAGTGGGTTGCCACTCTATCATAGTTTAGAGAGAGTGGTCATTGACAACCAATTGCTACCAATAGCACTTAGCTAGTTGTTACCAATAGCCTTGGGAGGCTCTAAGCCTCCAGGGACTGTTATAGGCCCTCGATAGGCCTTGGGGGATTGAATACCCAACCACTCGTGCCTATTACAGGCCTTGGGAGGTTTAGTCAGCCTCCCAGAGCTTGTTACACGCCATGAGAGCTTGGATACCTAGCCCACAACAGGCTTAGTCAGCGATTGGGGAACTGCAACATGCAATCTAAATGTTGTATTACGTGCATTGGCTCTATTGACATATAAGAAATGATATCCTATCTCTTCATTAGACCATTAGATGTTGCAAATCATAATGATATGTGGTTGAGTAATTGCATTGTGGGTGAAGTAATGTGCATCCACAATATACATCGAAAGAAGCAAGGTGCATTGTAGAATGCATGTGGGGTGATAAGAGGGGTATCATATCAATATACTAGGTAGAAATAGAAAGGGGTATAAAAAATGTTAATGAAAAAATTGATACATACAATATATAGTGAAAATAGGGTTTTTTTAAAATTGGGAAGGCATATTGGGAGGGGGTTAAAAAAATGATTTTGGAATGTATTTTCCAATATTTAGTGAAATTAGGGGTATTGTTTCATATTCCACGAATAAACGTGCTATGATAGCAGTTTATTGGGTGAATCCCCCATCCTAGCCCCTAACTAAACCCCCTTCTCTCACTCTCTCTTGCCTGCTTCTACACCTCTCTCTCTCTCTCTCTCTCTCTCTCTCTCTCTCTCTATCTATCTATATATATATATAAACCCTCTCTCCCTCTCCATAACCTATCCCCCATCCTTAACCATCCTACTCCTTGTATCTCTCTCCTACTCCACCTAGCCCTAAACCCCCTCCTCTTTAGATTCTCTCTCGCCTCCTCTTCATATCCCTTACTAATACGTGCTCTCTTAGTCTTTCTCTCTTCCCTACACCTCCACCTACCTCTAACCACAACTCCCATCTCTCTTTCTAACTTCCTACAACTAAAACCCTCTCCTCTCTCTCTCTCTCTCTCTCCCCCCCCACTAACCATTACTAATCCCCTCTCTCAATATATATCTTTCTCTCTCCCCTCGCTAACCCCCCTCCTAGCCACTTACCCCTAACTAACTTCCCCTCTCTCACTCTCTCCTCCCTGCTTCTACACATCGTCTCTCTCTCTCTCTCAACCCCCTCTCCCTCTTTCTAACCTCTCCCCCATCCCCATCCATCCTACTATTTCTATCTCTCTGCTACTCCACCTAGCCCAAAAACCCCTTCTCTCTATCTCTCTCCCTTCCTCTCCCTAGCCCTTACTAACCCACACTCTCTCAGTCTCTGTCTCTTCCCTACACCTCCACCTACCTCTAGCCACACCTCCCATCTCTTTTTCTCACTCCCTAGAACTAACACCCTCTCCTCTCTCTCTCTCCATCCTCTCCCCCCCCTAACCATTAATAACCCCCTCTCATTCTCTCTCTCTCTCTCTCTCTCTTCCCCTCGCTAACCCCCACTAATATCCCCTTACCCCTGACTAACCCCCCTCTCTCATTCTCTCTTGCCTACTTCTACACCTCCCTCTCTCTCTCTAAACCCCCTCTCCCTCTCCCTAACCTCTTCCCCATCCCTAACCATCCTACTCTTTCTATCTCTTTACTACTCCTCCTATCCCAAAACCCTCGCGTCTCTATCTCTCTCCCCTCCTCTCCCTAGCACTTACTACCCCTCTCTCAGTATCTCTCTCTTTCTTCACCTCCACCTACCTGTAACCACACCTCCCATCTCTCTTTATCACTCCCTACAATTAACACCCTCTCCTCTCTCTCTCTCTATCTCTCTAACCATTACAAACCCCCTCTCTCACTCTCTCTCTCTCTCTCTCTCTCTCCCCCTCCTATCCCCTTACCCCTAAATCCCCCCCCACCTCTTGCTCTCTCCTAATCCCCCCCCACTTCTTGCTCTCTCCTAATCTCCCTTCCCCTACCACTAAACACCCCCCATCTCTAACCCCTTAGCCCCTAACACTAAATCCGTATTTAACCTCCTAACCGATAGAAACTATCAAATAAACTATTAAATAAGGTTTTGATGAAAATGCAAATTATGTAGATTACCATAACACTAGCGCGTTTTTCAATGAAGAAACGCTCGCGCTTTTTTTGTCTCTAGGCATTATTTATCTGTGCACCAAACATATTAAATGCCTAGGATTTTTTTAACATTCACGAAACGCACGCGCGTTTTGTGTGTCCATAATGCTAGCACGTTTTGTCTATCCAGAACGCGCACATGTTATAGTGATACATAACGCGCGCACATTATGCATCACTATAACATGCGCACCTTGTGGAATCAACGCGTGCATTATGTATCACTATAACACGCGTGCGTTATGGAATCCTATCCTACATGTTAATTGACATGGAAGGCTCGGAGCCTTCCCATGCCTAGTTCTAAGAAACATGCACACGTTTTCAATTTTCTAAACTTTTGCGTGTTTTGTGAATGCACAATTGCATCTAAAAGGTCCCTCAACTTCATGCAAGGACCCAAAACACATTTCCCAAACATAGTGTGTGCAAATTCCATGATAAATAGAGGATCCATGCAAATAGTGAGGAGTTCCATTCTATTGGGCTTTAAAACTTTTAAATGGAGGTGTTCAATGGAAGTGAAGGAGTCAAGTTTTTATGGATCAAACATTGAACTCAATATGGGCTTGTGATTAGAATTTGAAATGGAAGAAAAAGGGTGTGGGATATGGAATATTCAAATTTTCTCACATCTTGATAGTCTCTCTTCGAACAAGTGGAAAACTATTGAATTTCATATTTTGATTGTTTAAATTGTCACTCCATCCATCTAAATAGATTCAGAGCACTAATTATAATTTAGAATTATTGTTTTGCATTGTTGAAATTACAATTATAGTAGAAATGGATTTCTATGAGGAAAATTTCACTTGTTCTATGTCAAATGAGAATTGAGAAAATGGTCAAAATGATTGCCACTATATCATGTAGAAATAATCTAGAAGGAAGTGAACAATTTGGTGAAAGATGTCTCCACATTGCTCATAATAACCAAAATTTACAAATATTTGAAAACCTTCCTCCACATTTATTTAAATAAAGTGCACACTGAAAATGGTGTAAAGGTGAGTAAGAATTTTCTACTGGATTTGATAGATCATCAACACCCACACTAAGTGACAACCAAGATAAATAAAATTTAACATATTTGCCACATAGACACTATAAGGTTCTATCCATGAACACATCATTTAAAGGCTTACATAATGTATTATAATAGTTAAAGTAATTTTTCCCCACTTAATTCCTTTTGAAGAAAATGATGTCAAATGAGATACCATGACATCTTTTAGATTCATAGTGTAGAAACCTTAACAAACAATATAGTTGAAAAGAGAAAATTGTAAAGTCTCTTATCAAAGGACTAGTTGTGTTAAGAGGTGCTCTACAGTTCAGTATCGAGAATATGTTGTAACAATATGTAACATAACGTTAACAAAAATAAATAAAATAATGAGGAACAAAATTAGACTCCAAGGAACTCTATTTGTGTAACTACTAAATTCATAGTGTACTATCTAGGTATTTTTTTTAAATAATATTCAAAACCCTAATAAGCTAGATTCTTCTTATACATTCAATAATAAGGTTTGTTGAGTTTGTATATTTTCATGTTTGTGATATCCTAACCCTATACGAATTACTACGCTTGCAAAGCATAGAATGGATATCTAACTAATATCATTGAATATCCCAACATTGAAACAAATTGAAGCTTCACAAATTGAATGTTCCATGAGTTTTAGCTTATGCAAAGGAGATACTAAATATATAGGACAAAAATGTGTGAAATGTAAACAACTGTGCCATTGTTTTAGGGAATAGCAGGCCTTTCGACCATCCAAATTATCACTATCATGAACAATGTATTGGCATGAACACTGAAATAAAGATAAAACATCTACACACATCAAGTTAATGAAACATCACTATGTAAATGGAAATTAAAAGAGGAATATTTGATGCAATTGATAATTGTCAATGGAACTTCACCTTGAGAAGGACTTTCTAAATTGGTACCATTTCTACCTTAATTCTTCTGGTAGCTTGTCAACCATAATGTTGAATCTATGTATAGGGGTATCCGCAACTATTAACTAATGAAAATTGAGAACATTATTTGTCTTAAGTTCAATGTATTAAGCAATTTTGATATCTCTAATGTAAAGGTTAGGTGAAATATTTCAACAATTAAAGTGGCTTTCTTTTGTTTGTTAAACAATGCATGCACCTCTGTTGTATCATCATGTTTACTACTTTAAATAGTAATAAATATAGTTATACTATAGAAACGTAGATATCAAGAGGCTAGTACCTTCACCATAACAATTACACTTAAATTCCTCAAAGTGAGAACCATGATGTGAGTGAAGAAATTGCTTAAGGGGAATATAGATCCACATAGTCGAGTATTTTTACTTCTATGTATTTAAAAGAATGCCATATATATATATATATATATATATATATATATATAAAGCTCTTAAAAATGGGACCTAAGTTCAGTTCCTTAAGTAATGTTGATATCTTTGCTCAAGCATTTCACTATCATATGTAATTGGCTATTGTTGTAGGTATGAACACTATACTTATTCGTAAACATATTCAAATAAAAATTCAAATATCAAATATGGACCAAAATCCAATCAAACAAAATATAATAATCCATAAGCTTACCATGCATATCTATAATTTAAAAAAACAGAAACAATAAAATCACACAAGTTTTTTTTAGCAATGACCAATAGAAATCACAGTACTTTTTGTTGTTTGTGCATAGCTTTCGGTGAGATTAGTTATATTGATAATAGTATTTTTTACATTTTGATTTCCGTGCATATATTTATGTGTTTATTACATTAATGAAAGTATGTTGTTTAAATTTTCATATTTGTGCATAAATTTCATTGTTTATTACTTTATTTATAGTATGTTGTTTAAATATTCATCTTCATGCATTGCTTATAATGTTCATTATATTAATGGCATTATGTTCTTTATACAAATTGTTATGATAATTCAAGTTAATTAATTGGATTACATGGAGGTATTGATTTTAGTGTTTGTTGCATTGATTTCAATGTTTTCTCTCTTTAATACAATGTTCCAATCACAATGATGGTATATTAATCAACGTGATCATGTCCTTTCATAATGAACAAATGGATTATGTACCATGGGGTATTTATTCAGTAAAACTATTCCATAGCATGTCAAGTGTTCATGGGATATTAAAGAATACCCCTAATTTCACTATATATTGATAAAAAACTACCAAAATCTATTTGTTCATCCCTCCTCCCAATAAACATTTTTAATTATAATATATATATATATATATATATATATATCATTAAAAACATTTTATAACTAGATACCCATTTTCAAACCCCTCAATATCTATAAACCCCCCATACCCTATATCCCCCCAAGTATTGACCTTATTTTTCACAATTTAAAAAATTTCCTTTATGAATGAACGTGATAAGACATTGGTTGATTAGGTGAAGCACACATGTGACATACATGTTGAGAATGTAAGAAAAAAAACACAAAAAATTGTTAAGAAACAAAAAGAGAAGTTGGAATAAATTACCAATGAACAAAAAATTGACTGAAGAAGAAAAAAAGAAAATCTTGACAAAAAAAGTCATAACAAATGACAATTGAACAACAAGAAGAAGAAAGAAGGAAAAATTATGAATGACAAAGAGCATAATGATAAACAAAAGTTTAAACAAATTACAACTTAGCAACAAAAAGAACAAAGAAGACAAAATTTTGAATGACAAAAAGCGTATTCACAATGAAAGTCACAACAAATCACACCTAAACCATAATTAGAATAGGGAAAACAAATTATAGAATGAGAAAGAGCATATCAACAAAAATAGTTGGAAAAAATGACAATTAGACAACGAAAAGAATGTAGAAAACAAAATTTAAAACGACAAAAAACAAAAACCAACCAATACAACCATAGTACCAGATGAAAAAATTTAAGAGAATGATAATCTTACAAAAGAAAATTTACACGATATCTATGCCAGAGCTGAATGTGTAATACTCACCAAAAAAAATGATGAAAGAAATATTGAGATAGTTGTAGATAAATAAATTCAAATTCAGGATGTTGTGCCAATAACAATTATATATATGAATATTGCAGATCAAACATTTCATGATAGAATTGATCAATTGGTTGAAGTGTATATGTGTCATTTGTGTGAAGAGTCATATGCTTGAACTTAGATATTGAATATAAATGTCGGTCTAATGTGCATAAGATGTAAAAGAGAGGGGAGTCATCCTATCTTTTCAACTAAAAACCATATGGATCTAGGATCAGAACCTCAATTCCTTGTACTAGGATCAGAACCTCAATTCCTTGTACTGCTCACAAAAGTTTGGGTATGGTGTACACATAGTCTTGCGTTTGGGGAGGTATAAGCCGGGTCTTTAGTTTTTTCCTTCCCATTGTTAGTTTTAGTCTACTCGAGCTTGCGCTCTGAAGTTCCACACAATGTCACAACACTTAATGACGACTAAAAGCCTACATAGACTAAACCACATATAATTTTTTAAGCAGTGTAGCAGCTTAGTTCTGCATGATTATGGTTCAATGTATCGAATGAATGGCCGATAATTATGGTGATATGACCTGCAACTTTCTAGTAACAAAAGAATTGTGATGATGTTACAACAACAAATAATAGATGGATGATAATTAAGGTGATATTACAACAAAAAAATAACCGATGGCTGAAAATTATGGTGATGTTACAACAAAATAATAGCTGGCATAGTCATGGCTCAATAAGCGGACATGGGGTAGTTGGTGTAGTTGGTCGGTTGTCCCTCAGTGCTATAGCAGCCACATTTTATTAGTTATATTTTGTTTACATTTATGAAAAAAATATTCACCTCTTAAAAATGCTGCTCAGATTGAAAACTATTCAAGCGCCTTGAGTTTTCAAGTTATATAAATAAAGGTAAAAAAGCCTCAAGTTACAAAAAGAAAGTTAAAAGTTTACATCACTCCGTTCTATGTTTGGCATTCATATTTCAAAGGAATATAGTTAAGATGAATTTTGTGAAATATGTAATCTATTTAAAGAGACTAGCATTCTATTCACTTCATTTTTTTTCACCGAGTAGAATTATATTCTCTTCATTATTTTCATCGAGTATTAGTGATGTTGCAGGCATATGAAATTCCCAGAAAGAATATTAGGTCGTGATACTCATGGTTTCTTCAATATCAACAGAGACATATGACCTACCTGCTAAGATCATGTATATTTTCATTTTGTAGACTTTAATTTCCATGTCCTTTTCTCTTCTTTACCTTATTTTGCAATGCCTTGACATTTTAAATGGGTGTCTTTTTTCTCAAGCACAATTGACAATTTAATTTATGTGTCCTGTGTTTTTTGGCCATTCCCATGACACTTGCAAACTATATATCAACTTCGTTGTCCAAATTTTTAGGTCGTTCTTATGATACTTATGTAAACTATCGTGGATTAAATCAGATCAATTGTGCATAAATTATTATAAATCTAATTTTAATGTTTTTACACCTAACCCAATATGAGGGAGATCTTGTAAAGTTTGTGTAGTAATATTTGTCCGCCATTTATAAAATGTAATAAAAAGAAAAAAGTAATAATATGAGGGAGATCTTGTAACGTTACAAGTAAAGTTTTCGAGTATGAGGGAGATGTTGTAATGTTTGTTCCTAACATGTCGGCCATAAACAAAAAAAATACAAAGTAAAAAGTAATAAAATATAATAGCCGACATATTTCATATTATGTTGGCCATTATCAAAATTATAGTTGACATAAAATAAAGAAGTTAAAAAAATATTATAGTGGATATGAAAAGTAGAAACATAATATTATGCCCAACATAAAATAAAGAAGTAAAAAAAATTAGCTGACATAAAAACTAGAAATATAAGAAGTAAAAATGATAAAGAAGTAAAAAAAATATTAGAAATATAAGAGCTAAAAAAAATAAAGAAGTAAAAATATTATAGTTGACATGAAAAATAGAAACATAAGAAATAAAAGAAAGAAGTAAAAATTATATTATAGTATCCATAAGAAGTAGAAACAAAAGAAGTAGAATAAATACTATAACCAACATAAGAAATAGAAAAAATAGAGTGGATTTGAACCTTAAGCCCAATCATTTCATAACAAACAAACAAATGTTATTAAAAAACACAAGATGCATATTGATTTGATTTGTTATTTACATGTGTAAATTGAATTAATAAATTTAATAAAAAAATGTTACAAAGAAATATATTATAGCCTACATAAAAACTACAAATATAAGAATGAAAAAATATAAACAAGTAAAAAGAATATTAGAAATATAAGAAGTAAAAAATATTATAGTTGACATAAAAAGTAGAAACATAAGAAATAAAAGAAAGAAGTACAAAATATATTATTGTAGCCACAAGAAGTAGAAACAAAAGAAGTAAAATAAATAATATAACAAGATAAGAAATAGAAAAATATAAGGGATTTCAACCTTAAGCCCAATCATCTCACTACTTACCAATAGACAACAAACAAATGTTGTTAAAAACCACAAGATGCATATTGATTTGATTCGTTGCATTGATTTCAACAAATGCATTGTTTTTTTTGTTATTTACATCTGTAAGTTGAATTCATCAATTCAATAAAAAAATGTTACAAAGAAATATATTATAGCCTACATAAAAACTAGAAATATAAGAAGTACAAAAGATAAAGAAGTAAAAAATATTATAGCTGGCATAAAAAGTAGAAACATAAGAAATAAAAGAAAGAAGTACAAAATATATTATTGTAGCCACAAGAAGTAGAAACAAAAGAAGTAAAATAAATACTATAACGAGATAAGAAATAGAAAAATATAAGGGATTTCAACCTTAAGCCCAATCATCTCAATACTTACCAATAGACAACAAACAAATGTTGTTAAAAAATACAAGATGCATATTGATTTGATTCGTTGCATCGATTTCAACAAATGCATTGTTTTTTTTGTTATTTACATCTGTAAGTTGAATTCATCAATTCAATAAAAAAAATGTTACAAAGAAATATATTATAGCCTACATAAAAACTACAAATATAAGAAGTAGAAAAGATAAAGAAGTAAAAAATATTATAGCTGGCATAAAAAGTAAAAATATAAGAAATAAAATAAAGAAGTAAAAAAATATTACTGTAGACATAAGAAGTAGAAACAAAAGAAATAAAACAAAATTATTATAGCGGACACAAGACATATAAAAAATAGAAGGGATTTGAACCTTAATAAAAAAATATGGTTGCATTGATTTTAACAATGTGTAAAAGATAAAGAAGTAAAAAATATTATAGTTGACATAAAAAGTAGAAATATAACAAATAAAATAAATGAGTAAAAAATATATTGTAGTAGATATAAGAAGTAGAATCAAAAGAAGTAAAAAAAAATCACTATAACCGAAATAAGAAATAGAAAAAATAGAAGGGATTTGAACATTAAGTCCAATCATCTCACTACTTACCAATAGACAAAAAACAAATGTTCTTGAAAAACACAAGATGTATGTTGATCTGATTAATTGCATTGATTTGGACAATGCATTGTTTTTCTTTTTTACATGTATGCATTGAATTCATTAAGTTAATAAAAAATATTGTTGCATTGATTCTAACAATACATTGTTTAATCAACCACAAACAAATGTTATTAAAAAAACACAAGATGCATATTAATTTGATTATTTGTATTGATTTCAACAATGTTATTTACATCTATACATTGAATTCATCAATTTAATAAAGAGATGTTACAAAAAAAATATTATAGCTGACATAAAAACTAGAAATGTAAGAAGTAAAAAAATATTATAACTCACATGAAAAGTAGAAACATAAGAAATAAAATAAAAAAAGTAAAAAAAATATTGTAGTAGTCCTAAGAAGTAGAAACAAAAGAAGTGAAAAAAACTACTATATCCCACATAA
Source organism: Larix kaempferi (assembly GCA_027924585.1). NCBI lineage: Eukaryota > Viridiplantae > Streptophyta > Pinopsida > Pinales > Pinaceae > Larix > Larix kaempferi. The sequence continues at coordinate 154,820 of BSBM01000767.1, read as the reverse complement.
TAAATAGAAAAAATAGAAGGGATTTGAACTTTAAGTCCAATCTACTTACCAATAGACAGTAAAGAAATGTTCTTAAAAAACACAAGATGTATGTTGATTTGATTAGTTGCATTGATTTCAACAATGCATTTTTTTTTACATGTACTCATTGAATTTATCAATTTAATAAAAAAACATTGTTGCATTGATTTCAACAACGTATTGTTTAATATTAAACCACAAACAAATGTTCTTTAAAAACAAAAAATGCATATTGATTTGATTCGTTGCATTGATTTCAACAATGCCAGCCATAATAATAGTTAGATTTGGTAACTAAATATAACTTCAAGAAAAAAGTGTTTTGAACCTTGGTATCTAGGTTAACACAAGCTCAATAACCTTACTGCTTACCAATATACCACACACAAATGTTGTTAAATAACACAAGATACATGTTTATTTGATTCGTTGCATTGATTTTAGCAATGCATATTTTGTTTCATTTTTTACATGTATGTATTGAATTTATCAATTTAATAAAAAGTAAAACATTTGCATTGATTTCAACAATGCATTGTTTTTGTTATTTACATTTATACATCGAATTTATGTATTTAAAAGAAAAACTATTTGAAATGATTTCAACATATTGAAGTTTTTTTTTCTCTATTTTAGGGTACATTGTGGATCTTCATTATAATATTGCAAATAATGAATATATTGATGATCAAAAAAGAAAAGTATGACAATTGTATAGAAGAGAAAGAGAAAAATAATCATTAAAACATATATAAGAACATAGAAAACACGACCGTGAACTAAAGAGATCATGAATAAGTGTTGATTGTGCAAATTGATTCTCAAAAGCATGAATGGGAGATAATTTCAGGGTTATATAAGAATTGGTATATAATTACAAATGAATATGACATACTTGGATACATGGAATGTGATAAGAAGAAAAATTGGAACTCTAATTTTGTTGATATGAAAATTTTCAATCGTGCACTACAGTTCATATCTCAAAATCGACAATTAAATGCCATTGTTCATAATAATCGTACTCGAAATTATTCAATTGAAATCTTAGTAGAGAAGCAAAGAAAATCTATAGATATTATTCTTGAGCATTACAGAGGTGGGAACAATGAACCACTACGAATGATTATCCAAGGAACTGCAGGTACATTGATCACATTGTAATATATTTCTATTTAAACATTATATGGGCTTATATTCTTTGATAACATCAACCAACATGTTGACTTATATCATATTTAAACATCATCTTATTTGATCTGTATTCATTTGCATTTTTAAAAATTTTGACGAAATAATTTAACTATGATTATCGGTTATACGTTAAAACATCACATCATTTTGACGCGCACACCACGATTGGAACCAATATAGACCCATGTAACTCCGGTTCTATGAAGCACCGAGAGGGATCAAATCCCTTGAGGTGCAAACCTTTTCTTTCTTTCACTTAAAAAAGGTGCAAACCTTTGATTTAACAAATTACTCAACCCTTAATACTTATTACTTACATTATGATAATCTTCATAATTCTATCTATGTTTTCAACTTAACCTGTTCCTTACAATGTTGATCAAACTCCAGTTTTGTGTCATTGCCCATGACTAGAACCAGCCTAGATCCAAATCCTAGGCTCTATCAAGCACCAAGAGGGATCAAATATTCCGGGGTGCAAACCTCTCCTCGAAAAGCTTTTTAAGATAAAAAATTATACTTCAAAATATTGAATCTTAGTTTAGAATAAATTTAAAATTTATAAAATAAACATTAATATTATCATATATAATATTCAAAATATACTTAAATAAAAATTATTATCATCATTCATTTATATGTTTATATAATTTTTCGAAAGAAAAAAAAAACCAACTTGGAGTGGAATTGAAAAGAAAATGCGAAATAATTTATTATTATCGTAATTTAACAAACAATATACACGTTACATGTATATTTCATTAAATCGAAATCCTAGGCTTTATCAAGCACCGAGAGGGATCAAATATCCCGAGGTGCAAACCTCTTCTCAGGTATTGCACTCAAGGAGCTTTTCAAAGAGAGGTTTGCACCTCGGGAGATTTGATCCCTATCGACGCTTGATAAATCCTAGAATTTGGATCTAAGCTAGTGTATATAAAATCTAACCTCAATGTTTTTTAAATATATAATCTAACTTGAATGTTTTTTAAATATATAATTTTAAAAGGTTTAGGGTATCTAAAGTGGGTTACCTAAATCGAGAAGGAAAATTATAAAATTTGTTTTGATATCACTCTAATATTATTAATTTTTTTTATATAAATTATATATCCAATACATTCAATCACATAGGCATAAAAAGGTATTAAAATATTTTTATTTTTATATTAGTATAATATTAATTTAAGTTTCTTATATATAAATTATATGAAATAGATTCAATCACATAGGCATACAAAGGTATTGAAATATTTAAAACATTATGGATTCCTTTTAATATATATATATAAATTATATTTATGTTTATGTTATATTTTTATTTTATTATTTAATAATCTACACATGTTATATAAGAATATACAATGATAATGTTAATTGTTATTTTTTTTTTAAATTTAGAAATTATATTTTAATTTTTTAAATAGACTTTTGGGATTAGACTCCGATACCAAATTCAGGTTGCATTTTATAGAATTTAAATTCATATTCATATTATATTTTATACTAGTTAAGGTTACCTCACTATGGTTGCCCAACACGTGCCGAGAGAGAGGGTTGGTGGAAAGCCACGAGGATAGCACATGCCCGCCAATGCAGACCACACGCCTCCTGAAACACTCATAATCTGGGAAGGGGATCGATAAAACGAACTCCACTGTACCGATTCTTAAGGTTTTTACGTGCGAGATGGTCATGACAATACATCTGGCTAGTACTTCCATTAAGAACTCGGAGATGGAAAATCTCCTTCCACGGCCTTTTGAATCCCATTCGATCTTGGAAGGTACTCTGGAGCTCAAACACAATCCTATCACATTCAATATTTGTAATGGATGATGAAGAACGATGAGTCTTTATCGCTAGGAGAAAGAGGAATTCGCAGAAGTGGAGGTCTTGACAGAGCTCGAGTTTCTCTCCTCTGTTCAGTTGTTTTCCTTGATGAGTTGCTTCCTATCAAGCTCTCAACCAAAATCAAAATGCCTCCTAGAAGAGGCTACATTCGATGCAATACCAAACCCACTAGCCCTTCTCCTAGCCCGTTGGTGCGATTCATGCGAGGCATAGTGGGTAAGGATCGGCGTTACATGCATAAAATATGGAGTAGGTGCAAGCTGACATTCGAGTGGTTGAAGAGGAAGCTCAGGTTGAATGTAGTTGTCTCTCATACGCAGAAATTCGAAAGGAATCCGAGGCTCTGGTGTATGACCCAGGGAACACCAAGGCTCGCACCACTCTATATCAGAAAACCCTAGACTATCACTCGATGCAGAAGTTGGTTATAGGAAGAACCCTAGTGGAAAAGGGAGAGGCTGATTCATGCTGAAATACTCCTGCAGCAGGATGAGATGGTTGATCTTCTTAAGCAAATAATCCACAACCAATAGGAAATCGCCCTTCGATACCTCTAGTCATATTACCTCAATTTGGGATGTTCAATTCTCTGAGTCCTTCGAGGTTAGGCTCCTGAATTTGGAGTTCAGCGTGAGGCCCCTTGAGGTGGCGAATTCTAAATCTCTTCACTAGTGGGCAATAACCCAAAAGAAGTTAGTGTACAATTAGTCCCACTAAATAGTATGAGATCCTTGCAAGACACAATGAGAACATTAAAACTCAATAATCTATGCACACCATGATGAGAACATTAAAACTCGATAATCTAGACAATCACATTCTATCATTTATTGTTCCGTCACTCATTGTTTCTGGCTCTCCAATACATTAAGAACAAAAACAATTTATAAACTAAATCCTTATATAAGAAGCTATAGGCAGGGATTTGCTTCCTTAATAACTCTCCTTGTTTCTTGTTAAGTCTCATTATTTGTTTATCATATATTTTTTTCCCTTTGTCTTCCTATTTATTTGATTTGATTTTTATTATTTTTATGGTTTTGTTTTATTTTTGTTTTTGTTTTCTTTGTTTTTCTTGATTGTTGTAACTTTTCCACTTGTATGTATTTATTAATCTATGTGTTTATTTGTTTAGATTTATGTATTTATTATTTATTTATTATATGAAAATTAATTTTATTTTGTTATTTTATTAGCTTTTTTGTATTCATTTTTATTGTTGTACTTATTTTTTAATTATATTTATTTATTATTGTTTGTTGTTTTCATTTATTGTTTGTTTGTTATTTATTTGTATTTACTAGTTGTATTTATCATGTGCATTATTCATTTATTTATTATTGTTTTTACTTTTTGTTTATTTGTTTTAATTTGTATTTTTTTTTCTTTTTTTCTTTTTTTGGAAAAATCATCTTCTTGCTATTCTGAAGGAATCAAGGAAATCTAACACATATAGGAAATCTCAACAAACTTCCTCATATATTGTGGATGGTAGGTCAAGCAAATCGTCATCCGGTCATCCAAGCCAGAAGATGTCTCAATGGAATTGAACCCGGGTTGATGGAATGAAATCCATCTATCCCCACCAAAGGACCACCGTATCCTTGACTTGTTTTAGTTAGTTTATGTGTTGTTTGTGTTTTTTGTAATTGTATTTATTCTTTCTTGATTTGTTTGATCTATTTTCTTTTCTTTATTTATTTTTATTATTATTTCCTTTCCTTGTTTCTCTTTTTGTTTCTTTTAGGTATTGGGCTCTCATTAACCTCTTGTTTTTTTATGTAGTCTTTATTATTTTATAACAATTGTTTTGTCTGTTGCTTCTATTACATTCTATTTTTCTTTTTAGTTAGGCTTATATTGTTTGTCTGTTTCTTAGATTTGTAGTGTTTATCTGGGGTTTTCTATCTATTTATCCTTAATGTGGTATTATTTTCTGTCCTATTCGCATCTACTCAGATTCTTTGAGCTTTCTTTGTTAAATATTTCTTTTGCCTTGATGATAGACCGTGTATCACTAGTCTGAAACGTTGACATCAAAACTCCCTACACAGTGAATTCGAAATCCCTTCCTATCAATCTCACACACTGTGAAAGCATCCAACAATAGCTAACTGATCTCTTGAAATCTATTCACAAACAACAAAAAGTACCATGACTTCTATTGGTCATTGCTAAAAAACTTGTGTCATTTTTTTTTAATTGAAGATGTGCATGGTAAGCTTATGGATTAGATTATATTTCGTTTGATTGGATTTTGGTCCATATTTGATAATTTATATGGATAGTTTTACGAAAACGTATAGTGTTCATAATCTAGTCAACATTGATCAAATTTTATTGTTAGTATAGTAGGACGTCGAATCATTCACATATTGTATTTTGTTGGCATTTAATTTTCAAATATGGATAGATTAGGAGGTAGATCGTAAGAGATGGTGTTGACACTAGTCTAGATCCATATAAACTTCAAATCTACCATGCACCAAGATGGATCAAATCCCTCGAGGTGCAAAACTTTTTCAAGTGTGTCAAAGTGAATGAAGTGTTTGCGCCTCGAGGGATTTTATCCCTCTTGGTGCATGGTAGATCCAAATTTTATATGAATCGAAGCTATTTTCAGTCACTGTTAATCACATAGAATTCATATATGAGCATCATTATGTATATGTATTATATGTATGTGTTTTACATGAATAAGGTCATTTGAAATTTACTTACTTTCCTTAGTTGGTTGAAATATAAATTACTATGAAGAGAAATAGTTCTAGTGCTACCTTGGGGGGTTCACTTTGTGAACCTATGACATATCACTTATGCGTGTTGTATATTAAAGAATACCCTTAATTTCACTATATATTAAGAAATGCCTCCAAAAATATTTTATCGAATCTGTCTTTTAATACACCTTTCCAATTTAAAAAAAACCATTATTTTCATTACATATCTTACGTATCGATTTTTTCCAGGACATTTTTAATACATGTTTTTTTTATCCTTATTATGGTGACATAACACAACTCCTACGACCCCTATAAACTTTGTAGGGTGAAATGTGAAATCTTAATGAGAACATATATTTCAAGATGGGGAAAAAAAACCCAAACACAATTCGATTTCATACATAGTTGTTCCAATTGACTTCACACCACCTTCTCTCATATATCATTCCTATTCAAACAATGCTCTAACTACAAACACAATTCGATTCACAACACCTTCACACATAGATTATACTTATTCAAACATTAGTCTAACTTCACAAAAAGTAGAAATCACACCAACATCGGACATAGAGTACACCCAATACCCTATTCAACGCTCTAGATACATAAGCATAAACCCTCCTGATATCTATATATTTTTAATATATTAAAAATATCCATTGACCCCTATATACTATGCAATATATTGATTGAATTTTTTAGAGTAATAAATTTTCCAATATCAGCTCACATGGTAAAATATTTCCTACTTAGCAAACCCCCTATGAGTGATACACATCAATGCATGGTAGATTCAAATTTTAGATGGATTTACATCTCTTCCGATACGCAGGCACCTTTCAAAATATCCATTGACCCCTATATACTATGCAATATATTGATTGAATTTTTTAGAGTAATAAATTTTCCAATATCAGCTCACATGGTAAAATATTTCCTACTTAGCAAACCCCCTATGAGTGATACACATCAATGCACGGTAGATTCAAATTTTAGATGGATTTACATCTCTTCCGATACGCAGGCACCTTTCAGCAATAGGTTCGATGGAAGCAAGTCAAACTCAAACTTTGTTCCATCAAGCAAGAAGATGAACATTGAAGGCACAAGAAAATCAGAAGACACACCATCTAAGCCACCACTCAAATGCTGGGGTTGTGGAGAAAATCATAGATGGTATGAATGTCCTCATTGGAAGGATAAGAACAAATCATTGCATAATATTCAAGAGGCTTCTACAGTTCAAGATATAGAAAGGAATCCAAAAATCTATGCTGCTTTAAACAACCGTCAAGCAGAACATCAGGATTCTATAATCGAGGTTGAAGGTATGGTTTCCAGGACACCTGTGTCTATCTTGATTGATTCTGGCCCATGTAAAAGTTGCGTAGACCCAAAAATTTGTGATTCATGCAAACTTAGCAAAAACAAATACATGCAGCCTTGGCTGGTTCAAATGGCTATAAGAGAAAAAAAAAAAGTTTCCAGAGTAGTAAATCAGTGCCCTTTAAATTTGAATGACTCTTACACTAGTACAGATTTAAATGTTTTGCCATTAGGATCTTACGATTTACTTATTGGTATGGATTCGCTGGAAAAACATAGGGCTGTCCTAGATTGCTACCAAAATTCTGTTACTTTTGTGAATGATGTTGGGTAGGTTGAAAAGATCCATGGAATATTAAGAGGACTGAAACTAAGGGAAATTGTTGCACTTCAACTGAAAAGAAATGCATAGAAAGGGTGTAAAATTTATGTTGTTCACTTGGTAGAAAATTAGAAAGCACCTTATCAGATGAGCACTCCTTAATTGATAGAGCTGAAAGCACAATTGCAGGAGCTGCTAGAAAAAGGTTATATACGTCCAAGTGTGTCCCCTTGGGGAGCACCGGAGATCTTTGTACAGAAGAGAGATGACACATTTCGACTGTGCATAGATTATTAACAACTGAATAAAGTAACTATCAAAAATCGGTATCCCTTGCCAAGGATTGATGATCTATTCGATCAAGTTGGGGGTCCTATTGTCTTCTCGAAAATAGATTTGAGGCTAGGTTATCATCAAATCATAATTAAAGAAGAAGATGTGCATAAGACAAGTTTTCGTACTCGTTATTGACATTATGAATTTGTGGTGATGCCATTTGGTTTGAAGAATGCATTATCCACGTTTATGTGCCTTATGAATAACGTTTTTAGTAAGTACCTGGATAAGTTTGTGGTAGTGTTTATTGATGACATACTCATTTATTCGAATAATGAAAGTGAGCATGAGGAACACCTAAGGTTAGTGTTGCAAGTCCTAAGGGAAAATCAGATTTATGCAAAGTTGACTAAATGTGACTTTTACAATGACCAAATACAATATTTGTGTCACATAATATCAACCTAAGGTATTGCAATGGATCCCAAAAACATCAAATCCATAATGAGCTGGCCTACTCCCCAAAATGTAAGTGATGTTCTATCTTTTATGGGATTAGTCGAGTACTATCGGAAATTCATTGAAGTCTTCTCTAAAGTGGCTTATCCTATTACCTCTCTTCAGAGAAAGGAATTCAAGTTTATTTGGACAGCCAAATGTGAAGCTAGTTTTGCGAAGCTGAAACAGTTGCTTACTTCAGCTCCTGTTCTAAAAGTGGTTGATCCTTAGGGTGACTTTGTGGTATGCACAGATGTGTGTAAGGAAGAATTGGGAGGCATGTTAACGCAAGATGGTTATGTAATCGATTATGAATCTAGAAAATTAAATACGCATGAAGTAAACTATGCGATGCATGATTTAAAACTAGCTTCCATAATTCATGCTTTGAAGAGTGGAAACATTACCTTCTTGGAAAAAGGTTTGTTCTTAAAACTGACCACATTGGGATGAAATACTTTTTTGAACAACCAAATCTGAATGGAAGGAAAGCAAGGTGGCTAGCTTTCTTAAGTGAGTTTGACTTTGAAATTCAACATATCAAAGGAAAAGAAATAAAGATAGCTGATGCACTTAGTAGACGAATGCACATGTTAACTATGGCTTCAGTTAACAGGTTTCAATCTGATTTAGTGTCAAAGGTTCGGATAGTGGCTGAAAAATACCCAAAATATCTGAATTTAAGGAAAAAATGCCATGCAAAAAACTGAGAACAGCAAGCAACAAACTACAACATATCCAAAGATGTGTTGTTTCTATTTAAAAACATATTATACATACTGGAGCAGGAAGAATTAAAACAATTGATTCTAGATGAATTTCACAAAAGGCCATATTTTGGTCATCTAGGTTATCAGAAAATGATAACAGTTGTTAAAGAACAACGCTACTGGCCCAAATTGAAGTCAGAAATTGTTGAGTATATAGAAAAGTGTATGGATTGTCAAAGGGTGAAAGTGGAACATCAACACCTAGTTGGTTTGTTACAGCATATACTCGTACCAGATTGGAAATGGGAGACCATTTCTATGGATTTTATCACCGAGTTGCCTAAAAATAACAAGCAACATGATGCTATCATGGTTGTAGTGGATAATTTAACTAAGGTGACTCATTTTATACCAGTCAAATCCACATTCAAAGCATTACACATTGCAAAAATATTCATGAAAGAAGTCTTTTGACTTCATGGAATTCCAAAGGTGATTGTATCTGACAGGGATGCAAAGTTCACTTCACATTTTTGGAAAGAGTTGTTTACAGGTTTGGGGACAAAACTAAGCTTTAGTACAGCCTACCATCCTCAAACAGATTGATAGACTGAGAGGGTGAATTAAATCCTAGAGGACATGCTTCTCTTTTATGTCATGGTAACCCAAAACAGTGGGAAAATTACCTACACTTGGCTGAATTTGCCTACAATAATGGGTACCAAAATTATGCAGGAATGAGTCCATTCAAAGTTTTATATGGCAGAAAATTTAAAACCCCTATGACTTGGGATGATCCGATGAATCGGACTGTGTTGGGTCTTGAAATGTTAGCAGAACTAGAAAACATTGTGCAAAAAGTTAAAACAAACTTAAAAGCTGCTCAGAATAGACAACAAATCTATGCAGATCAGCATAGAGAACATAAGGAATTTTAAATTGGGGATCATGTAGTCCTAAGAGTGAAAGCAAAGAAAATTTCTTTGTGTTTGGGCAAGGTTTCCAAACTTGCACCAAGATACTGTGGTCCCTTCCAAATACTTGTTAGAGTAGGACTTGTTGCTTATCAGTTAGCTCTACCAACAAAATTCAAAGTACATGATGTGTTTCATGTTTCATTGCTAAATAAATATGTATATGATCCTAGGCGTATTGTAAATTGGCATGTGATTCAGGTGGAATCAGAAGGCGACTTCCAGACATATCTTGTATGCATGGGTTGATGCACAATCATGAACTCCTTTAAAGACACTTTAGATGCCACATAATACTGAAAAAACATGGAACCTCTGACTTTAGGTGACAATTAGGGGTACTTCCCTAATGGATTTGAAGATGAAGTAAAAAGACAAAAGATAGGTAATTGAATAAGCTTTCATAATATATAACATTTATCTATAAAAAAAATTGTGTAAATGATTATAAAATTAGTTTCCGTTAAATTGGGTTTTCAAATTTTCAGCACATCATAACATATATGTTTGTGCGGGTGCAACACTTATTGAGGTAAATGATGTCAATTTTTGATAAAATCTTGCAGACATATAAAGGACATATGGGCCTAGTGCAACACTATTTATTCAAAAAAAATCATGAATTATTTTTTTAATTATTAATTATTGAAGTCATAAAACCTTGAAATGAAAATGTTATGTGCGGGTGCAACACTTTAGGGGCAAAATTTAATGAAATCATTGATTTCTATTTAGAATATTGTAGAGCTCACTCTCCTCTAGTGCGCCATATAGTTTTCTTGGAAAATGGTGAAGGCAATCAAAAGTTATATAAAAAGAAATCGATGTATCCATTTTCGAAAACTGACGTATGTCATTTAGAAAAATAATAATAAATAATACATTTTTAGGAAAAAATTGAATATTCATAATCGTTAGATTGTACTCTACAATATTCTATATTTTCATAAAAAAATAATGTGTTTCTCATAGCAAAACACGCCATTGAAACTGACCATATTGATAGAGTTCTAAAATACAGGCAATAGCCCTGGTTTATTTGTCCTAGCCAATAGGTTCGGTAGTCCGAAGCTATTTCTGAACATCATGCCAAGCCTTATTCCCACCGAGTTTTTAAGTTTTAAAATAACACATATGCATTATAATGCATATGCGTTTTAGCCTTTTTCATATTGCATATGCATTATAATGCAAATGTGATTCATATCGCATATGCAATACAACACATATGCATTTTAGTTTTAGTAGCTTGGTACGAGAGTAAAAAAAGCGTTTACCAAGTTAGTGGATAGGCTTTGGGAGAAACCCCATCTAAAAGAAAAAGATGATGGTAATTATTGGCCCCTAGTGGTTTAGTGTAAGTGTGGCAAAAGGACTACACTTAGCCTAAACTTTGTGAATGGTTGTGGATAATGAAGTCAGATTATTGGAGGTTCAAGGGCTAGTCCAAAGGAAGTATTGGGATGACGAGGTTACCAATTTATGATTCCTTTCTTGTTGCCTCTGCATGATCAACCTCAATGGCCGGAACAGGGTACACAACAACTGTAGGTTTTGTATATGGATATGTCAAATTAAAAAATAAAATTGCATATACATTGGTCTTGGAACACCATACACTTTCTCCCTCTATAACCAACCTTCCCCCCTTTATCTATATAACACATTCACATACCCTCTCTCCATCCCTTTTTATCTAACCATCGTATTTCTCTCCTTCACCACCCCTCTACCTCTATAACCATCCCTTATCCCTTATCCCTCTCTCTTTGTCCCCCTTCCCTCTCTCTCCCTTCCCCCTCTCTACCTTCTCGCTTCTCCCCTCCCTCACTCTCCTTCGACCTCCATGTGTTCCATCCTCTCACTCACTCCATATCTCACTTTCTCCCCCTACATAATCTCTCCACCCATAATTCCTTCTCTCTCTCCCCCTCTCTCCCTAGATACCCCCTCCTTCATAATCTCACCACTCCCCCCTCAAACAAACTTACACACCTCTTGGTCTTGGAACACCACACCCCCTCTCCCTTTATAACCAATCTTCTGCCTTTCTCTCTCTCACAGACATCCACACACCCTCTAAAACAATTCCTTTCTTGCCCCTCCCTCTCACCAAAACCCTTTCTCTCTTCCCCCCTCCCTTCCTCCCTCCCTTCCTCCCTCCATGTGTTCCATCCTATCACTCACTCCATCCCTCACTTTCTCCCCCTACCTCCTCTCTCCACCATCAAGCCTTCATCGCTCCTTCATCTCTCCATATTTCTCTCCATTCCTTAATATCCATCTCTCTCTCTCTCACACACACACACAATCCCTCATCTCTATCCCTCGGTGTAACCATCCTTGACCATCCTTCATTTCCCTAAATCCCTACTCTCTCAATGTTATTATTTCACTCTCTCACCCTCTGACCTTCCCTCCATCCATCATTGTCTCTCCCTCCATCTCTCTCTCTCTCTCTCTCTCTCTCTCTCTCTCTCTCTTTGAATCTCCCCCTCTCACTCTTTAACCCCCCCCATTTGTCTCTCTCACTCATTCACTCTATACCTCTCTCTATACCACCACTCCATCCATCCCTCTCCTCCATCTCACTCATTAACGCCCCCCCCCCCCATTTGTCCCTCCATCCATTATGTTATATCTTTCCTCCATCCATTATCCTATATATTTCTTGCACCCAATCGTCCCTCCCTCTTATATATATCCCTCTTCCTTCCCCCCTATATCTCTTCCCCCCCACATCCCTCCCTCCCTCCCTCCCACTTATATCTACTCCCCCCCCCCTCTTTTAGCTTAATCAATGTAATGTTGGGCCATGAGCCACCCCATAGACCATTTGGATGGAATCTTGGGAGTCTAAATGGTATTATAAGGGGATAAGGGTGCAATTATAGGGTTTTGGATGGGAGGGATGGGTCTCTGGACATTGATCATAGTCATGGAGAAAATACAATGAGTCTCTAAATAAACACACATGCCTTATAGATGGAAAATTTGGCCTTTAGTGGGATATGGGTGTCATTATGAGGTTTTATGCACTAAGTATGGGTCTCAGGGTCTTAACCATGGTAATGGGACAAAAGTGTAACAGAAACAATTCTTAAACCAATACACATGCCCTTTAAAGGGGATATTTATCCTTAATATGGGATATATGTGCCATTAGACTATTTTATGCATTGAAGATTGGTATCGAGGAGTTGACCATGGTCATATAGGAACCATTATGAATATTTCCAGACAAGAGATAGTTCTGAAGACACTACCATCGTCCAAGGATAACTCCAATCTTCTAGGGATTAAATGATGTTTTTATGGTTCATGGACAAATCAGAAGGTCCCAGACTATGACAATCCCTATAAATGGAGTTGAAATGGGATAAGGATGTCATAATAAGGTTTGGGACTTTGAGCATGGTCATGGAAGAAAAGGTAGGGTATTAGGACCTAAATGAAGCTTTTATGGCTCATGAGCTCTAAATGAGTCCTTTAATCACCACACATGCCTTATAGATGGGATATTTGGTCTCTAGGTTGGGTATGGGTTCCATTATGAGGTTATGTGCACTGAGGATAGGTCTCAAGGTCTTAACCATGGGTATGGGTTCCATTATAAGGTTATGAGGTTTCAATATTTGATATGCACTAAATTGCATGTGCGATATATCACATATGCGATATATCAAAGATGGGATTTAGTGATCACGTTATACAAACTAGCGGTTAGGTAAAAATCATAATATGCATATCGCATATGCGTTAAAACGAACATGCGTTATATCACATATGTGATATGTGTTTTATAAAAAATCTTGGGTTGTGGGCTGTGGACCAATTTTACTGTAGAAAAATACATAATTCTTCTAAACCCGAGCACAGAGTACTGTTCAACCTACCATTTAATCATTTATTACATAAATCCATAGGTTTTGTACAAGTTTGGGTGGATTTCAATGGGGAATGTATGTAATAGAGGTCGGAAGTCAACGAGGTAGGTGCTTACACCAGAAGAAGCTGAAAATAAAAAACAAAAGAAGAGGGAAGATTCAAGAAATCGTCGACATTCATTGGATGAGCAAATACTTCCCATTCCCGCTCAACAGATACATGACGTAGAGGCTGAGGAAGATATTGCAACATTAATGGAAGCTGGTTATAGGGTAGATGATAATATTGGTCCATTATTAAGAGGACAATCTTGTGAAGAGTTCAATCATTATGTTCCTGATGATGTAAATGTATTTCCACAACAACCATGCCAGGTGTTTCAATCTCCTAATCGAAGTTGTCACCCTGTAGTGGATGTAAACGTCACTCCAGCATTTCAAACGACAAGAAATCTCACATCAAAACAAAACAGAACTCCTAAATGCATACAATTGGATGAGAGCGAATTGACTTCCATGGAAGGTAAGCTAGCTAAACGCACTATCCTTCCTCATTGTTCTCAAATAATGAAACAATATTTTAATAAAAAATCTGAAGCCGGTAAATTCCAATTGCTTTTAGCTTTGATTAAATCTAGAAATATGGCAACTCTTAGAAGATAGTTAGGCATAAGAACATTGAAGAATATCAAATCAAGTAATCACATTGTTAAATCTCTTGTTGTTTCATTCACATCTATTGGTAAAAAAACTCGTTCACATGACTGTAATGTGGCTCACTGCGTATTGGCTGAATTAATTGTATGTAGATACACAAGACAATGTCATTTGCTTAAATGCACATCACAAATTGTGCCTTTACATCCAAAGACACTTAAAAAATATTCAGTGAGAAATTTGACTTTTGGGGGCGGTTTTTAGAAAACCCCCCCTAAAATCCCAATTCTCATAACTTTTGGTGGTGGTTTGTTAAACCCCGCCCCCTAAAAGTCATGAGATTTGAACCTTTGGAGGCGGTTTTTTTGGAACCCCCTTTAAAACTCGTGAGAATTGAACTTTTGGAGGCAATTGTTTGAAAACCCCCCCTAAAAGCCCAATTCTCATAACTTTTGGGGGCGGTTTGTAAACCGCCCCCCCTAAAAGTCATGAGAATTGAACTTTGGGAGGCGGTTTGTTTGGAACCCCCCTTAAAAGTCATGAGAATTGAACTTTTGGAGGCAGTTGTTTGAAAACCCCCCTTAAAATCCCAATTCTCATAACTTTTCGGGGTGGTTTGTCAAGCCCCCCCTAAAAGTCATTAGAATTGAACTTTGGGAGGCGGTTTGTTTGGAACCCCCCTTAAAAGTCATGAGAATTGAGCTTTTGGAGGCAGTTGTTTGAAAAGCCCCCTTAAAATCCCAATTATCATAACGTTTAGGGGCAGTTTGTCAAAACCCCCACTAAAAGTCATGAGAATTGAACTTTTGGAGGCGGTTTTTTTGGAACCCCCCTTAAAACTCATGAGAATTGAACTTTTGGGGGCGGTGTTTTGGCATTGAACTCATGAGTATGCCTAGGGATTTTAGCATTGAACCATGACATATGCATTGAGAACCATGTCTAGTATTAGAAAGAGGAAAATGTCTATCATATCTCATTCGTAGGATAATGATTCCCTATGTGTGGTGGTTTGAGGGCTTGAAAATGGACCATGAGCTTAGAGATAAATGTTATGACCTAAGACTTGTATTTAACCTTATATCATAACATGGGCCTTGAAAATCATCCTTAGCATGCCCTTCCTCAAAATGGTGAACATATATTGCATATAGGCTAAGATTCCCCATGTATGCCTTGTGTTATAATCTAGGCCTCCATTCATGGGCCATGATCCCCAAGGTAATTCATATGGCCTTGTACCCTAAAACCTTGGTCCATGGCCTAGGGACTGAAATCCATACTTGGTGTGCCAAACCTAAAAATAGCCAACATGTCTTACTCATTGGATAAATATTACCTCTGTAGTATATGGGGCCTTTGAGGTGGTATAGGGCATCACACATGACCCATGAGCCCCTTACCCTTAGACACTATGTTTTGACTTGATAATATGGCCCAATCAGTGATAACCATTCTTGGTCGCATAGAGCTTGAAATGGTCATTTCTTGCTTGTAAGCCAAATATTTCCAACATAGAGATGACGTTATGGACTAGGGCCCCATTTGTGGGCCCCGATCCCTTGAGGAAAATTTTATGGCCTAGGACTTTATATGTTTACCCTAGAACATGGACTAGGCCACGAGAGCCATCCTTAGTGTGCCAAACTTGAAATGAACACTATATTCCACTTACATGATAAAGATTCCCTTTATAGGGATTGTTTGGTGGACATAGGCCTATTAATGTCACATGATCCCTAGAGACAAAATGGCCTAAGGTAAGGTTGATGTAGAAGAATTATCCTTACTTACATGGCATATTTGGATGTGTGAGGTTTTGAGTTTAATTAATGTTTCCTCCCACCTTGTAAATGGCTAGCTTTTGCCTTGTATTTGTCCCTTTTCCTTGACAGATTAATCACATATTACATTCTTTTACTCCCTCGAATTCCTCACTAGTCATGTCTTCGAGAAATGAAGGTCAATGTCCAAACTATGATGATAATCTTAAAAGGTACCATGATGGAATTCCCTCACCATTTGGCAATTTTTGTTGGTAATTGTAACTGGTATTTCAAATCCACTCCAAGTATCTATTAGGTCCACATAAAGAAACAACAAAACCAACGTGAGAACATCTCTTCATGCTTGAAACAATGCATATCTCCATTGTAGCATTCTTTTAAACAATTTGTGATCCTCCTTGATTTTCCCATTTTATATGCAATCCCAAATCACAACATTCCACGAGACAACATTATTCTCAAGCATGTTATTAAACATTGTTGAGCTTTGTCCATCCTACCATTATGGGAATATTTCATAAGCATTAAAGTCCACAAAATGGTGTCTCATCGAGACATTCTATAAGCCACATGATGAGAATATTATAATCAACCCTCCACACCAATTGTTCCAAGTGAAGATGGCATTCTTTGGAAATACATCCACAAATTATCAATGCTCTAAAAGGTCCTAGAGGATCTAGCTTGCCGCATCCAACCTTTACACTCATCCTTTATTTTCAAAGAGGGACTTTGTTGTGGTTAGGCCATATTCTCTAATGATTCAATGTTCCTAATTGGGGAGGACCTTAATCATACTTAATATTTCCAAACATTAATCTAGAATTTTTCAAGGATCAATGAACCCATATACATTAGTTATATTTCCCTTTACCCTTGAGTCTGAAGTATAAATCGCTAGTCATCTATCAATAGGTGGTAAGTTGGTCTTCTAGATACATGTTTATGGGATCCTACATCATTGCCATAACTCTTGAAAATCCTCTCAATCCTCTATTCAAGCAATCACATCCTCCCCATATCAGTTTGGTGAAGTTATACATGTTATACAATTTGCATTTTGTTTATTGAATAAACACTAAGTCTAGTTTTTCTACTCTTATTTTGTTTTTCAAAATGATTTGTTTCTTAGGTGCATTATTGCCCCTTATGTTCCATAAGAGAATTTTCATTTAGAAGTCCTAGGCGTTTGAAGAAATGTCTCCTTAAGTGAGGTTGTTTGTCTTGGGTTAATTAATTGCTCCTTTTTCTCCTTCAAGTTGTCATTGACAAGTTTCTTGCCTCATCCCAACTTAGATTTTGTCAACTTTGTGGGATTTGTGTCTATTCATGATCATTTCTTATGGGAACTTGACAATCCTTCAACATTTCTATCCTCCCATTTCCATTTATCATGTGCTAGTGTAGATTCACTAGTTGCTAACTTGAAAGGGAAATTATAAATGTTTTATTATAATGCAAGGATAATAACTCCATGTCCACTTCTTCCACATCCTCCTCCTCCTCTTGCATTCAATTCTAATTTATATATCTTCTTTATGCTCTCTTTTCCCTTTCTAGACGTATCAAGGTCATTTGCAATATTACTATTTTACCATTGCCACAATCTCATTCCTTATCCTTCTTTGATTCCATTTCTTTGGTTTGGTTTCTATCTTAAATTCATTTAGTTTCATGTATATAGCCTCTTATTTGGTCTCCTAGTTACTTTTTCTTCCTCCTCCCCTCCTTGGATATGATTTTGATATGTTGTTTGATTAGTGTGTACTGTATCCTTCATTATTAATTTCTCTTTAGTTTCATTATGATCTTGATTGTCTTCTTTATTTATTCCTTGAGATTTATATCCCTCATTCTCCATCTTCTCATGGTTATTTACCTCATGAGTGAGTTTAATGAAGAAAGGGACCTTGGTTTGGGTTTCTTAGTGGCACCACCTTCCCTTTACTCTAAAATACTACTCAACCATCATAGTTCCTATTTCCATTATCCTCCACTTGCACATGTTTAACATTAATGGGGTTGTCCCATAGTGAATGGAAATGCTAATTCCATTTTATGTTAGTGAAAAGGGATATTCTCATAGTCTATATTTTGGACCCATCCATTGTCCATATAGTCTAAATTTCGGATCATGACTTGAGAAAGTTGTCTCCTTCAAAGGTACACTTTTGAACTTTATGAATCCCTCATCCTAAATGTCACTCTACTACTTGTTGATGGTGGTCATCCCCTTCATCTCAATGGTTTCTTTCCTCCTTGTACTTTGCTCCCAAGGTATTGAGGATTCTAAAGGATTTGATTGAGAGTTATTCTTTAATTCTAGATATAGGTACCATACTAATTGGCAATTCCATCCCTCATTGAAGGCTAAATTTGGATTCAACCTAAGTCTATCTATAATTCTAGATCACCCTATTGAGATTTTCCTTGATGCTTCTATACACATATAATAAGTAAACATTCTTTACCCCCTACCTACCTAGGTCATCGTTGATCATCTTCAATGGTTCCCTACCATCAACAATTTATCATCTATCGAATTTACCAAGCATCACCTGTGGAATTTTAGACTCGGAAAAAAAGAAGCATGTGCTGAATTTAGATACCCATTTCTCTAGACAATTTGAAAGTGCTCTCCTATGGCTATCATATACTTGGAGCTACTAATTTTAGTAAGATGTTATTTTCAAATTTTCATAAATTTGATCATAATCTAAAAACAAATTTTAATGAAACTCTCCCGTGTTATTTCTTAAACATGAAATTGTTTTTGTTATTTTGATATTGAGCTAGGTTTTAACACTTGTGAATGACAAAGGAATGGGTTTAGACTCGTAACTGACAAAGGCATGGAAATAGGGTTTTGTTATGGGAGGCTCCCAATCCCACTTTGCACACTTCCAAGTTACAATTTATAGGTCTTGTTCCTAAAATCTTTTCAAGTATCTATTTACATTTTTTTTAAAAAGATTTATTTGATATTACTCATGGGAAAAAAAGCTTCTAAACAAGCTTGAATTATTATCCATTTATAGCCAAGGAAAAGTGAATGGCCAAATGAAAGCAAGAACCAAGAATTGGTTGGGAATTGAAAAATGTATTGTTAAATTTTCTGAATTTACTTCAATATGATCTAGGATCTTAACTGAGAGAACAACATGTACAGCATATCTACAGCATATCAATCATGGAGACAATAATGCAATCACACAAGAGACACAAAGATTTACTTGGGGAAAACCACAAAGGTGAAAAACCCCAATAACTTCCTCAGAGATAGATAGAGCAATGATACAACCAACCAAGAGAGATAGCCATAACCTAGTAGCAGATCCTCCTCCTCCATAAGTGCGCCACTCCTCCTTGAGTGCATGTGTGAGAAGTGAGTGAGCAAATAGAGTGCCTCCCGCACTCTATTTATACTTGACTTGATTTGCCTTTTTACCTAACTCATGTAGGCTCGAACTTAACCACATAACATAATTCTGAG
The DNA here is from genome assembly GCA_027924585.1 of Larix kaempferi. NCBI lineage: Eukaryota > Viridiplantae > Streptophyta > Pinopsida > Pinales > Pinaceae > Larix > Larix kaempferi. The sequence continues at coordinate 135,095 of BSBM01000767.1, read as the reverse complement.
TGGGCCGACCCCCAATAGGGTGGTCTAATAACCCTTTGACCCACATGGCCGACCCCCAATAGGGTGGTCTAATAACTGTTTGACCCACATGACTTATATAGGGCCGACCCCAAAATAAGGTGGTCTAATAACCCATCAAGTATAAGTTACGACACTTACAATATAAATGACGACACTTCCTTATAGAGGAATAATACCATCTCTATAGGAATACAATATACATATATGTGAAATACATTTCGAAGTTACATATACATCAACACTCCCTCTTAACTAGGAAGGTATTTCTCAGCACAGTTCTTCTAGCACAAGTCACCTTCTCTGGATCATCGTCACTAGATAATCGTCATCGAGTCATCATCATCGTCACTGTTGCTGCTATCTCAATCAATCTCTGAATCTACTCGTCATAGGAAGTTCTACAGAGCCAGTCCTTTTTCATACTGGATGTAGGCCCACCACCTGCAGGTCTTCTTCATCACTGGCCATACTGTGGAATCCTCAGGACTTATTATGTGCGTCACAAAACCTCGAAAGAGAATCCCAGGATGTTACGGGTACACAACTCCAACCTGTAGGATCTCCCAGGGCGCTATTACATGTGACCCCACCACAAAACCTCGAAAGAGCATCTCAGGATGTTACGGGTACACAACTCCGACCTGAAATCTCCCAGGGCACAAATTACATGTGGTCCACCACAAAACCTAGCAAGAGCATCTCAGGATGTTACGGGTACACAACTCCGACCTGAAATCTCCCAGGGCACAAATTACATGTGGTCATGGCAAAACCTCGAAAGAGCATCTCAGGATGTTACGGGTACACAACTCCGACTTGAAATCTCCCAGGGCCCAAATTACATGCCATAGGACAAAACCTCGCAAGAGCATCTCAGGATGTTACGGGTACACAACTCTGACCTAAAATCTCCCAGGGCACAAATTACATGTCCTCCCAGAGCAATGTCTCGAAAGCGCATCCTAGACTGTTACGGGTACACAACTTCGACCTATAGGATCTCCCAGACATGCTCATCTGCACAACCTAATCCACGGCCACAGAGTATCAACCTGATACTCACCATACATCATCCTGATGTACTCATGATCGTCCTGATCATCATCACTGCAACGTCCTGCTGCATGTCATCTGGAGCAACATCCTGAAGCTTATCATCCATGATCATCCTGATCATCACTACAACATCCTGCTGCATGATCCACCTGATCATCAATGCATCCACCTGATGCATACCAAGTATCTACCTGATACATATCATCATACATGATCCTCCTGATCATACAATGTATCCACCTAATACATGATACATATCACCATACATGATCCACCTGATCATACAATGTATCCACCTGATACATATACAGATACATGGTCCAAGCATCCAACATGATGCATATACAAAATACATACACATGATCCAACTGATCATATACAAGCAGAAACCAGAACATCATCCTGATGCCCATTATCCAGCGCTTACATCCACAGCCATGTGAAGGATCCTCCTTCCAACATGCTTGGAATGGCTTCAGCAAATGTGTCCATCACTTCTTCCTCGAAGTGTCCTCGATCTGAAGAACGCCAAGCCTCTCTCTGAAGTACTCGAACTTCACTCTGGCTAGTGGCTTCGTCAGCACATCTGCAATCTGCTCGTCCATCGCAACATACAGAAGCTTCATAGCTCCTCTCTGCACCATATCCCTGATATAGTGATATTTGATCTCTATGTGTTTCAACCTGTCATGAAACACTGGGTTCTCGGACAGCTTCACACAACTCTGGTTATCACAGAAGATACCAGTAGCCTCCAACGGGAGATCAAATGACTCAGACAGTAGATTCCGTAGCCATACTGCCTCACAACTAGCTCAACAGGCTGCAACATACTCTGCCTCAGCTGTACTCAGTGCTACGCAGGACTGCTTCCTGCTAAACCAAGAGATCACACCTGATCCCATACTGAAGCAACACCCAGATGTGCTCTTCCTGTCTGCAACACTGCCAGCCCAATCTGAATCAACATAACCCTGCAGGTTAAACTTTTGATTCGCCTCATACCTGAGCCCATAATCCACTGTACCCTTCAGGTACCTCAGAATATGCTTTACAGCAACCAGGTGAACACTCCTCGGATCCGTCAGGAACTTGCTCAATGTGTTCATAGCAAAGCAAATGTCTAGTCTCGTGTTCGTCAGGTACATCAAGGACCCAATCATCTGGCGATACATAGAGACATCAATCGGCTCAGATGAAGCATCACATAGAAGCTTCATATTTGATGCCATAGGTGTGGCCATGGCCTAGCAATCCATCATCCGGAACCTCTTTGGGATCTCTACTGCATACTTCCCTTGTCCAAGGAAGATTCTATCTGCACTCTGCCACACCTCCATGCCAAAAACAAATAGTGCATCATCCCCAAGTTCTTCATCTTGAACTCGGTAGTAAGCTTCCGCTGCGTGTCGGCAATCAATCTATCTTCACCATACCAAGTTCTGCACATATATGATTTCTTATCATGTGTCTCAGAACCAAGTGGCTGCTCCACATACACTTCTTCTTCAACTACACCATTCAAGGAAGCTGTCTTGAATCCATCTGGTGTATCTTCTATTTCATCACTTTTATATTTCTCTATGCTGCCATCTGCAACATGCTTGATCTGATAGTTCCATTTGGAAGTCACAACAGACTTCCCTTCAGCTCTTGGGACCGCATCCCAAACATTGTTCTTCATGATCGACGGATCATGGCATTCTTCTCGTATCCTGGGAACTTCAATATCTTCAATAGATAATTTTTGTTGCTGAACAAATGTTGTAGTTCTTCTTTTGTAGGTGATGGCATATGATCTTTCCTACACAACAAGTTAAATTGCATGATTAGAAAACATCTCATAGTTTTCAGAACAAATTCTTACACATAAATAAATATGTCATACAGTCATGCAATTATCTTAGCCAATGCTTCAATACAACATTTATCCATATCCCGTAACTTTCTAGATGCCTTCCAATCTCTACCAGAACATTGTTAAGAGTGTGCACAACTCCCAACATGTCAGCAAAGAGGTTTCATTCTAGATAAGTAGCAATGGAGTGTTGTACAGTGCCATAGGCCACTTACCCATGTATATTAGTAGTATACTATTCATCAATGCAACTATTCTAATATGCACAATACATATCCTAAGTCTAGGAACATGAGCATATACATCATTGAACAATTTTATTTAAACAAACACATATGCAAGAAATGATAATTAAAATACTTATCTTTGTTTGTTCGTTGGGTGGACTCCCTCTGAGTCTTTGATTCCTTACAGGAGCTGCTGGAGTCCTAATCTGAAGTAGCTTCTTCTACACCTTTCTGTTGTGGAATGTAGAGAGATGTACAACTCCCTCTGAATATCTGCGTCCTTGCAGAAACTACTGAAGTGTGCTCCTTTTCTTTCTTGCAGGAACAACTGGAGTGTGCTCCTTTGCTTTCTTGCAGGAGCAACTGGAGTGTGCTCCCTCTTGATCTTTGCTTACTGAATTACCTGTTCTTGAACTCATATTCATCCTTGGTCCCTATGCATGCTTATTAGTATCATGATTGAGTTATCCTTGTGATCTCATATAAAATCATACATTCATTAGTATACTATTAAAACACAATAATCTCAAGCATGTATAATCATGATCATTTCAAACAGAAAATAAAAAGCATTAACATTCAAGGTTTATGTAGTATTCTTATGGTTAGTCAAATCATAAGAAGCATAACAAGTCTAAACCTATAATTACTCAAACCTATGACTCTTCGGGTTAGTTGAATCATCAAACAAGATAAGAGATATAATATGCATAAAACCTGTGATTATTCAAACCTATACCTTCATGATTCTTCTGGTTAGTCATATCATCAATTATGGTAAGAAACATAATATGCATACAACCATGATTATTCAAACCTATGACTTTTCAGGAATAATCATTATCAACAATAGTATAAGATACTAACACAAGGTAGGATTCTAGCTTGATATAGGAAAAACATACCTGGATTAGCATGCTAGCTAGTTATGTCTAATATACCCGCATAATGTCTTCTTGTTGTTCTTCAATGACTTGTGCTAGTAACCTGCATATCTCATAGGTTAACCATTATAAAACCAAGTTATACATACCTCGTAAATGGATCTTCTTTGAGATCCATGACAATGGATGAATCTTTGTCCTCATGTTATCATGACCATATGTTCTTGGACCAGAACATGATTTGTCTTTCTTGGTGTACCTTTCATGTTAGTAGACAACATAAACCTCATACAACACCATAATGCATTAGTACAATCATAAGTGTCAATACCCTAATCAATGAATATTTTCTATCGTGCATTCATAGTTTTATTAAGGTGATATGACAAGACTAAAATCAAGATTGTACTAACCGTAGTAACATGAAGACAAACATACCATAAACTTAATCATGAAAAAATATCGAAACATACCTCGATGAGTCATACCTGTCGAGATCGCTTGTAATCTTCTTATGTAAGGCTTTAGCCTCATCTCCCTCTGAAACAGGAACATCTTCACTTATGCAGGAGACCAATCCATCTTCTTCTAGGATTAACCCAATCCACTTGATTTGCAAGAACTGGACCTGGACCTGGATATGGGTTTGTCAGAGAAACCCCAAAAATTCAAACTTTGAATTTCAAACTTCCGAAAGGATAGAAATATGCACCTTGATGAGCTGATCAAGCTCGTATATTTAGAATTTGAAAACTGCAAAGTTTCACTCCTAAATTTTGCCTTTGAAACTTTCAGATTCACTGGACGTGACCCTAAACTGGGGTTTGATGAAGCCCACTCTTCTGCCCAATAAAAAGGTTTGATCCAAAGCTCTAAGCTTCAATTTTTCTGAGGAGCTTCCAGCCATGGTCACAGATTTAAAAAATTCCCATTTTTACAGAAGCCCTAATTTTCCACTTTTCTGATCAAAGTCCCGAACTAGGGTCTAATCAAGCCCGGCCTTCTGCCCAACCAAATATTCTGATCTTGGTCTCTAAATTTCTATTTTTATGATTAGCATCCATCCGTGGTCTCCGATTACAAAAATTCCAACTTTCTCCAAAGCCCTAAATTCTGGAAGCCATGAATGAAGGTACTCAAAAATAATTCTGTTTTGAAAGAAATATGTACCTGATTGTTTCTGGTGTAACTCTGAACGTTTTGATCCACAGGGTCTGAAAAAGTTTCCTGAGATAGCCTGACTTGTTATCTTTCCATCCTGACAGGTCTGACCTCAATTGGATTCTCTGAGAGAGATTTATTCTAAATGTCGCAACGTGACCTGTTTTGGGATAATTCAGGAGAGCGAACTTGTACGACATGCCACGTGTCACTGTTTGAACTTCGGCCTCTGAAAACGTTTCCTGAGATAGCTCGGCCTGTTATCTTTCGATCCTGATAGGTCTGACCTCAATTGGACTCTCTGAGAGAGAGTTATGCCAAGTGTCGCAACGTGACCTGTTTATGGGATAATACAGGAGAGCGAACTTGTACGGCATGCCACGTGTCACTGGTTCAACTTAGGCCTCTGAAAATGTTTTCTGAGATAGTAAAGACTGTGTACTACCTGTCACTTTTTACAAAATTTCATTTGGAGCTTCCTAGCCCAAGATATGACCTTTTTCCCAAGGTCACCTGATTTTGACTCAGATCCGGAAGAGGCAGAAACCCTATATTGTACAGATCATAAATCACAAAGTACAACGAATTAGAGGTTTTCCTTTGGACACAAGGTACATGGGGATCTTGGCTTCGACTTGTAACAATTTCAGATCCGAAAAATTCGCCAAAATGGATTTATAGCGAAAGTTCTACGATGACTGGTTTTTGCTATATCAAGCCCTAGCATCGTAAGTGCAACAAGTGTCATACATGCCATATCATGCCTTCTTTCAGGCTAGCTCTGATACCATGTTAAATTTTCTGAATTTACTTCAATATGATCTAGGATCTTAACTGAGAGAACAACATGTACAGCATATCTACAGCATATCAATCATGGAGACAATAATGCAATCACACAAGAGACACAAAGATTTACTTGGGGAAAACCATAAAGGTGAAAAACCCCAATAACTTCCTCAGAGATAGATAGAGCAATGATACAACCAACCAAGAGAGATAGCCATAACCTAGTAGCAGATCCTCCTCCTCCATAAGTGCGCCACTCCTCCTTGAGTGCATGTGTGAGAAGTGAGTGAGCAAATAGAGTGCCTCCCGCACTCTATTTATACTTGACTTGACTTGCCTTTTTACCTAACTCATGTAGGCTCGAACTTAACCACATAACATAATTCTGAGTGGGCCGACCCCCAATAGGGTGGTCTAATAACCCTTTGACCCACATGGACGACCCCCAATAGGGTGGTCTAATAACCGTTTGACCCACATGACTTATATAGGGCCGACGCCAAATAAGGTGGTCTAATAACCCATCAAGTATAAGTTACGACACTTACAATATAAATGACGACACTTCCTTATAGAGGAATAATACCATCTCTATAGGAATACAATATACATATATGTGAAATACATTCCGAAGTTACATATACATCAACATGTATCACTTCGCTGTCTCTATATTAAGAGAACTTGTGTCCAAAAAATAGTGTTACTAGAAGAATTTTATATATTTAAATGTTTACATTGTTCTATTTTTATGAACTTAAAATAAAACGAATTACCTATATTAGGAAACTAAATTCTTTCCTTTATGAATAAAGTAAAACAAAAGAAAATTATTTGATCAAATTCTCTTCAAAGTGCATCATGGATAATACATAGAAAACTCCACTTTCGTGAAGGATTCGCTGCAGCTTGGTATGTGCAAGTTCAGGTACAATAATAGTTGAGGAATCCGAAACAATCCATACCTTTGAAAACCAACCTTATTATTATTTTTTTGACAAAGGAAGGAGATAACATCATAGTACAATTCCGATTGCAATGTGTTTTTTAATGAATCACTTGTACAAATGGCATATTATATTTATCTAGCATTTTAACTCAGATCCTTTGGAACAAAATGCAAAATGTCACAATTTCAATTACACCATTGATGCAGCATGTTAACCTTGAAAATTTTTGTATGTTGCGTTATATGTGGCCTGAAACTAACCTCTGGAAAGGACTCTATGTTCCACCTTTTGTTTGTTTCCTAATTTGATCACTTAATGTACGCCAAATGCATAATGTCAACACATTTACTATCGAGGTGTGTGTGCCACTATTAGTAGTTTGTTTTGTTCCACCCTTGATTTTCAGAGTGCATGATCAACGAAAAACATGAGTAAATGAGTCTATTGTTATCTTTTAATTGAAAATTAATCTCCTTAATAAAAACATATATTTTAATTGAAAACTAGAATGTCACAATTTCAATTACACCATTGACATAACATGTTAACCTTACAAGATTTTGTATGTTGCATTAGATGTGGCCTCACATTTATTTCATAAATGATTCTAGGTTCCATGTTTTGTTTCTTTCATAAGTTTACTACTTAATATACTTCAAATGCATAATGTTGACACTTGTTATTTTTAGTTGGAAATTAAATTCCTTAATAAAAAAAAAGATATATTTTAATTGAAAATTAAATTCTTTAATAATAAAAAATTATTATTGAAAGGTATTTTTTAATAAAACTTGATAGTTGAAGAGTTATTGTTTAGCATAAAAAACTAAACAAAAAATTAGTTGAAAGGGCAGAGATGAAATGAACCATCCCTTCAAATTTTCCCACCTCTACCAATTTTTCCCGCAAAGATGAAATGAACTCCATCATGTTGGTCTATAGAGTCTCCGTCGCACTAGTCTGGAGCTTTTACAACGATTTTGTGGAAGGGAGCTGTGGTCGACATAAAGCCTGAGGGGAATCATCATTTTGAGAAGGGGATGGGAAGCAGACATAGAAGACAATCACAAGAAGCATCTCTCTAATAAAAAATATATTGAGAGTATGCCACCTATTATCTCTTATTCCAAGGGATTTCAAGGGAACCAATCAATATCTCCAAAGATACAGAATTCAATATCATAAGCTCTGCAAATATTCCCCTCTCTAGTGGATTCCACACATAAGCAATTGTGGGAAGCTAATTTTTTAAGGCAGGTGTACCCTAAGGTTCCACACATCCATGCAGGTTATGGGTATCCTTTACAATATATGCCCATCATGCCTTCTTTACCAAAACTTAGACCCTAGTCAGATCGATCTCAATCATTATTTGTTTTTTATCAACTAATAGTACTAGATGTATAAAATCAAAGGGATGCTAGGACAATGGAGAGACACCAATAGAGACCTCACATAATTTATAAATACCATTCCTTAGGAATTTATTAAGCATTCTCTGGGAGAGCATGGCCATTCTACCCAATTTAAATAAGAATCTTTGATCACTATTATGTTGCCTGTTTTTCTAGGATAATCTGAGTGGTTTTGCTTCCTTTGCCCATTACTAAAGGATGAATTTTGTTCTCTAAAGATTAAGGACAGTGGATAGTGTAAAATAATGTCAAATTAGAAAGATAGGAGGAATGGAGATACAACTCTCCATTCGATTGAAATGTTTAAGGATTTTGTAAATTTACATTTATTTTTTTATTTGAGTTTTTAAATAAAATTTATATTTGTTTTTTGTTTTTTCCCATGTCTACAAAGAAACTAGATAGTCGTGAGGGTTTCAAGGGTTTTAGCATTACTATAAAGTGTTCAAGAAACATAACCTTGATGGTGGGTATTGGTGGCTTAACCTTAGGTTGGCTTTTGATGGAAAATTAAACAATCTCTGGAGGGTGGCTTCTAATTAGTGCACTTGGTTGTTTTGTTTACATGTAGTATAATGGTTTTTCATTAAGCCCCAAAAGCCACATTTTCTTTGTTTTTGCTTATGGGAGACCTCCATTTTGGCCAACACTTAGTATCTTGAGGTTTCCCAACCCACATGTCCTTTCTATGACAAAGATGACCCTGACCATTTTTATGTTTAATTTTATATAACTTTTAGTGTTTGAACTCTATTAACAAACATTAGATGCTTGCTTTTGATTTGTAATCGATGCTTTTGTGACCCTCTTTTTTTTAAAGATGTTTGTGCATATATTTTTTTTAATCACACACCATTGTATTTTCGAAAAGGGAAAAGGATTATTGAGGCATTTTATAAAATTTGAAGGCGATAAATTATGTTGATGTGGTTTTATAAAGGCATGAAGATGTCGGTTGTATAAATTTGACATTCAAGGAGTGAGTGCTTAGAGGGGTTCACCATACCATTTATAATAGTCATTCAAAAATGATGACAAAAATCTACAACAATCCTTATTTATGGTTGTTTTCATAGTTTGAACATCATAGGGATGCAAAAAGTATAAAAAATAAGTGAATTTGTGAAGGGAAAACACTAACAATTAGAGAATTGATAATTAAAGCTCATTTGTGGGTGGAGAGGATAAACTACTTACAGTTATAGAGATTTTGCATAAATAAATGACAAAGTTAATGAAGTTTTTCTTTATACATAGTAGTGTGGTAGTCAACATTTTCTATTTAATATATGCATATAAATACAATAATATAAATCCATTAAAAGTTTCACTTTAATTTTTTGATTCTCTTTAGTGATTAGATCCAAGGTTAAAAAAATTATTAGATCATCATGAACCTTACTTTTATTTTGATTTTCATAACCACTAAATTCAAAAATGAAAATCTCAATATTTTGGCCGCTAAAATTTGTCAAAACTACTTGCTACTGGAATCTTCATCTTCTTTGGGGGTTTGTTCGGCCAGAAGGGTATGTTTGGTTCCTCAATCCTTTTGGGTAGATGAGGGGGAATATGGGCATGGGAATGTTGGATGATGAGCCATTCTGTCAATCAATAGCATTAGCAGTTGCACCAATAATATAGAGTTATTTTTCCCTCTGGCACTTGTGTAGATTTGTGAAATTTATTTCTTCAGAGCTGCTATTCTCGTCTACTATTCCATTTCATAGTAGCTAAAACTTGCTAGAATAATGGTGTTCAAGCTTGAACGCATCAATCCAAACATCATTTCATAGGTACACTTCTACCTTTTTCGCTATTATGCTATAAACTATTCAACATAGTTCTCAAACTAGGTTTTTATTATGAATAAAGTCATCAAGAGTTCGATTAAGTGATTCAATATGTTTGTTTTGATTCTAAGTTGCTTTGTATATTTTGTTGATATCACAGATTTTGAGGAAACTAAGTGACATGCAGTACAAGGTAAATTCAGGCTCAAAACCCTTGGCCGCACCTACAGAATCTGTAGGTACATTTATTTCTTGTATTGAGGGAGAACCTGTTCGATTGTTTGAAGATGTTGGCATTTCTTTAGCTGCATTTACATGAAATTCAAATTATGCCGATTCTAAGAATGATATCAATTTTGGAATTTCTTTTAGTTCTATTATAAAATGTATGAACAAATCATGTGTGTGGTAAGTATGAATCACTACTGATGGTGTTTTTGATGAATACTTAATTCCTTAATTAATGTGTTTGTGCTTGTAGTCTCCACAATTTATATTGACCAAATATTTTGAACTTGATGCAGGTCTTGGAGCTTCTTTTGAAGAAAGGAATACAGTTGATGTCAGGACCACTCTATCTAGAGACAATATGGACCATTTTGTAGCACCAATTAATGGGGAGTTTTCTCTAGACACAAGATTCAATGATGCAAATGGTGAACCTGATATTGGTATAGAAAGTATGCCCTATAGGACAAAATACTTTCCATACCAACCTATAGGAACTAATGTCATTGGGAAGGATGACATTAGTGGTGAGAAGGTTGTAAATGAAAGCTTACTTTTGCTAACAGAATGTACACCTATTGAAGATCATGAATTTACATATTCTGGGATGGAATTGCATTCTACCAATGGATTTCCTACTGATACTGGACCTACTTCTACTTACAATATGACTTTAGGTCCTATAATTACTAGAAGTGAAAAGAGTGTGTCTGTAGATGTTGATAGTGACAAGAGATCATATCTATATGTTGATGGTGATGGGATTTCCCCTGCTGTTGAAGCTCACAAAGTTCCATATTCCAAGTTAGAGTTGCCTTCTAACAATGGCTTTCCTTCTATTGTGGATCGTAAAATCTACCCTCGCCGTGAAAATTATTTTCTTTCTAGAAACCTAACGGGGTTCGTGTTTTACCCTTTAATCATCTACAGGGTCCATGTTGTTAGTTGTTGTTGTTGATGTTGCATTACCTAGATGGTTTCCTAGTTTCTATTCAACCGAACCCTCGGGAGGCCTCAAGCATTTGAGAAAGGTCAAGTTAGTCTCTTGGAAGGTATGGTGGACTTCATTGCTTTTATATTTAATTCAAGTCTTGCCACTCTCGCCGTTGCTGTGGTCAATTCATTTGTGTTTTTAGGGTTGATTTTGAAGTTCTTTGGGTTGGTTTTGGTCCCATGTGAGGCTTATTTAAAGGGAAGTTTGTGTGATACTTATCTAAGGGAAGTTTGTGGGTCTCTTGTTATTAGTTAAGGATGAAAATGGATTGATTTGGATTGCAAGGTTTCATGGTATACTCATAGCATCCATTCTGAGATAGTAGCCAAGACCTAAAAAATTGTTCCATTTATTCTTGCCACATGAGGAGGAATTTAATATTTGTTATCTTGGCTTGCTATTGATTTGTTAGTGAGGTGGCCACTGCACTGTTTTGTTGGTTGCTTGTTTCAGTTTTTCCAATGGCCTCTGGAAATATAGAGAAGGAAGAAAACAGGGTGGTTCTAGAGGATCTATGCTACAAGAGATCACATGAAAAGCAATGGAGATGCAGTGCACAGTCTATGCCAGACAATACTATTTGTGAAAAGCATTATATTCAAGCAAAGAGGAGGGCTGCAAACTTTGCCAAGCGCGCCAATGAGAAGAAGCTGAAGAAAAAGGAGGAAAGCAATGAGGCAGTGTTTGAAAACAAGCAAAATGAAGTTGAAAAACCACATGTCACTACCACTGCTGGGTGGGAGCTCTCAACCATCCCGGTGAATAAGATATCAAAATAAAAGGTTCCAAAAGCCAGCTTATGTATCAGTCAGTCCTGTCTAATCGACATACACAACTGATCAGTGAAGAAGCTGAGGTGGATATTTTAAGAAATCATGGAATTGAAAGAGAGACTGATTTTCCATAGTATCAATCCCATGCACCTTTAGCAAAAACCAAAATTGCAAAAAATTTGGTAAACAAGCATGTTTTGGTGAGTTTAGCGAGTTATCACCACTTTTGTATGGCACTATTTCCTTCTATTTTATTCTATTATTCTCAGGATTCTCATGTTTTTTTTAACATATAATTGGTAGCATCAATTAGAATTGGAATTGCCTTGATTAAGGAACATTCTATGTTGTTGTGTCTCAAGATTGCACTAGCAAGAGGACTGGTACATTGGTTGAGGTAGAAAGTGATATATGTCATCAATGTCAAAAGAACAACAAAGGGAAGTTAGTCCGATTTCAAAATGCAAAGGAAAGCGTTATTGTTTCTCCTGTATTGCTAACTGGTAGGAATAAGCTTTTCTTCCAATGGATAATGAGCATAACAAACCCTAGACCTTTTTTGTTTTAAATATCTAGAAGCATGTAAATGATGACAAGAACATTTGAAAATTTGATAATATTTGGATGTATCTAACTTTGATACACATGCTTATTCATTGTGGTATAGGTACCCTGAATATGCAGAAGAAGATATTGAGAAGGCTTGCCCATTTTGTCGTGGGAGTTGTAGTTGCTGTAAGAATCTGCAAGAGATCTGGGAGTTGTAGCAAATCACAATCAGACTAACAAATATGTTGCAAGAAGAAGAGAAGGAGACACTCAATGATCACTCATAAGCACAGTAGAATAGAACAATATCTCAGTATTATACAATGAATAAGAATGTAACTGAATGAATACAATAGCCATGAATATTGCATCATATAGGATTCGAATAGGCCAAGTAGGGCATTCGAATTCCTAACTCAGATTGTGGCTTGGATGATAGTGGAGTCATCATCCAGTCAATGTGTTAGTCATCAATGGTAACAGTCAATCAAGTGTGGTTAACTGAGTCTAACTAAGTGAGGTAGGCACTAACTAAATGAAGGAGGCTCAGTGTGTTAAATTTTGAGCATTAATTCACAATACTCTAGGATCTTCACTGAGAGAATAACATATAGAGTATATCAATGCATAACAATCACAATAAGCATGACAAGCATCACAAGAATCAAAAGCATGAGAGACAAGAGACACAGAGTTTCCGTGGGGAAAACCCTAAGGTTAAAAACCCCACAACTTCCTCAGAGATAGAGAGAGAAATGGCTCAACCAAAGTACAACAAAAATACACTTGAGATAGTCTCCTAGAAGCAGATGATCCTCCTCCTCACTAGTGCGCCACTTTCTGAGTGAGAAAGAGATGACTTTCTGAATGATCTAAATAGAGATCTCCTGATCTCTATTTATACTAACTTGTTTTCCCAGTGACCTTATGGGGCCGAATTGTCTAGCTAGGTACATCCAAAATATAATATATATTTCAGGGTCGACCCCACACATGGTGGTCTAATAACCCATCGACAAGTACACACCCTTGCGACACTTGTCAATCCACATGACGACACTTCCTTATAGAGGAATAACACATCTCTAATAAGGGTACAATAAATATATATGAAATACATTCCGAAATTACATATACATCAACACTCTCTCTTAACTAGGAAGGTATTTCTCGACACATATATGCTAGACAAGTCTTCTTCTCGGGATCATCGTCATCGATGCATCGTCATCATCATCGTCACTGCTGCTGCTATCTCAACCAATCGCTGACTCTACTCATCATAGGAAGTTCTACAAAGCTAGTGATTTTTCATACTGGATGTAGGCCCACCACCTGTAGGTCTTCATCATCACTGGCCATGCTGTGGAAATCTTAGGACTTATTACATGCATCACAAAACCTTAAAAGAGTCTCTTGACTAGCAAGAACCTAAAGAGCACCTGAGGCATTTTTCATCCTGTCCAGATCTCCAGGACTTATTACATGTGACCCCACCACAAAACCTCAAAAGAGAATCCCAGGACTGATTACGAGCACAAGGCTCAACCTATCGGATCTTGCAAGGCACAAATTACCTGTGGTCACCACAAAACCTCGAAAGAGCATCCTAGGACTGATTATGAGCACAAGGCTCAACCTATCGGATCTCCCAGGGCACAAATTACATGTGGTCATGGCAAAACCTCGAAAGAGCATCCCAGGACTGATTACGAGCACACGGCTCAACCTATTGGATCTCCCAGGGAACAAATTACATGCCATAAGACAAAACCTCGAAAGAGCATCTACCAGATATCCCATGGCACAAATTACATGCCATAGGAAAAACCTCGAATGACTATCTGCAGATCTCCCAGGGCACAAATTATATGTCCTCCCAAGAAAAACCTCGAAAGAGCATTTTCCAGATATCCCAGGGTACAAATTACATGCCATAGGAAAAACCTCGAAAGACTATTTGCAAATCTCCCAGGGCAAAAATTACATGCTTATCTGCACAACCTGTTCCATGGCCACAGAGTATCAACCTGATACTCACCATACATCATCCTGATATAAACATGATCATCCTGATCATCATCACTGCAACATCCTGCTGCATGTCATCTGGAGCAACATCCTGAAGCTCGTCATCCGTGATCATCCTGATCATACAATGCATCTGCCTGATGCATACCAAGTATCTACCTAATACATATCATCATACATGCTCCACCTGATCATACAGTGTATCCACCTGATACAAATACAAATACATGATACATATCAACATACATGATCTACCTGATCATACAATGTATCCACCTGATACATATACAAATACATTGTCCAAGCATCCAACATGATGCATATACAAAATACATACACATGATCCAACCGATCATATCCAGCATCCAACATGATGCATACATACATATAAATGATCCAACTGATCATATCCAGCATCCAACATGATGCATACATACATATACATGTAAATGATCCAACTGATCATATCCAGCATCCAACATGATGCATACATACATACATATAAAAATGATCCAACTGATCATACAAAGCAGAAACCAGAACATCATCCTGATGCTCATCATCCAACGCTTACATCCATAGCCATGTGAAGGATCCTCCTTCCAACATGCTTCGAATGGCTTCAGCAAATCTATCCAGCATTTCTTCCTCGAAGTGTCATCAATCCGAAGAACACCAAGCCTCTCTCGGAAGTACTTGAACTTCACCCTGGCTAGTGGCTTCGTCAGAACATATGCAATCTACTCGTCCGTTGCAACATACAGGAGCTTCACAGCTCCTCTCTGCACCATATCCCTGATATAGTGATATTTGATATCTATGGGTTTCGACCTGTCATGAAACACTGGGTTCTCGGACAGCTTCACACAACTTTGGTTATCACATAAGATACCAGTAGCATCCAATGGGAGATCAAATAATTCAGACAGTAGCTTCCGTAGCCATACTACCTCACAACTAGTTGAACAGGCTGCAACATACTCTGCCTCAGCTATACTCAGTGCTACACAGGACTGCTTTCAGCTAAACCAAGAGATCACACCTGATCCCATACTGAAGCAACATCTAGATGTGCTCTTCCTATCTACAGCACTGCCAGCCCAATCTGAATCAACATAACCCTGCACGTTAAACTTTTGATTCACCTCATACTTCAGCCCATAATCCACTGTACCCTTCAGGTACCTCAGAACATGCTTTACAGCAACGAGATGAACACTCCTCGGATCTGTCAAGAACTGACTCAATGTGTTCAGCGCAAAGCAAATATCTGGTCTAGTGTTCGTCAGGTACATCAAGGACCCAATCATCTGACGATACATAGAGACATCAACCGGCTCAGATGAAGCATCACATAGAAGCTTCAGATTCGATGCCATAGGTGTGGCCATGGCCTTGCAATCCATCATCCTGAATCTCTTCAGGATATCTACTGTGTACTTCCCTTGACCAAGGAAGATCCCACATGTACTCTGCCACACCTCCATACCTAGGAAGTAATGTATCATTCCCAAATATTTCATATCGAACTCGGCAGTAATCTTCCTCTTCGTATATGCAATCAATTTGTCATCTCCTGTTACAAATAAGTCATCCATATACAGGAGTAGAATCACAGGATTCCCTTCCTCGACCTTGTAGTAAAGGTTGGAATCCGCTTTACTCTTGGTAAATCCCAAACTAGATAGGAAACTGTCCATCCTGCCATACCAAGTTCTAGGAGCTTGCTTCAAGCCATACAAGGCTTTCTTCAATCTGCACACATACGACTCCCTGTCATGTATTTCGAAACTGAGTGGCTACTCCACATAACTTCCTCTTCAACTACACCATTCAAGAAGGCAGTCTGGACATCCATCTAGTGTATTTTCCATTTCATTGCTGCAGCAAGGGAAAGTACTGTTCTGATGGAAGTATACCTGGCTACAGGTGAAAAAAATTCTTCATAATCTATTCCCTCTTTTTGAGAGAAGCCACGAGCTACGAATCTTCCTTTGTATTTTTCTACACTGCCATCTACAGCATGCTTGATTTTATCGATCCATTTAGAAGTCACAACAAACATCTCTTTAGGTCTTGGTACAACATCCCAAACATCATTCTTCATTATTGATTGGTATTCCTCAACCATGGCATCCTTTCATTCTTTCTTTTTTGTTGCTTCTTCATAACTGGAAGGTTGTTTGTTCATAATGTCACAGAGTAAAGCAACATAGATGGTATGTGATCTGGTTCTCTTCTTTGCTCTGTGTTCTTCTTCTGGAATGCCAAATATTTCTGCATCTTGAATGAGCTCTCTACCCCATGCAGGGTTCCTCTTGTGAGAGTTATCCCCACGGGGTGGATCTATAGGTTCTTGCGGATATTCAAACTCACGAACAACTTCTGGAACTGCTTTAGTCATGGTAGTGTCTTGAAATCTAATTTCCTTAGGTTCTTCATAAACTTCGATAGGTGCCTTCCTTGATTTGATGAATGCTGAGTTTTCATCAAATGTTACATCCCTGCTGACATCAATCTTCTTGAACCCTGGAAAGTATATTCTGTAAGCCTTCAAGCTTTCACTGTAACCCACAAAGATACCCTTCTTTCCTGAAGGATATAGTTTAGTCCTCTTTTCCTTTGGGACATGAGTGTATACTGGACAACCAAATATTCTGAGATGGCTGACTTCAGGTTTCTTACCAGAAAAGACCTCTTCTGGTGTCTTGTTGTCCAATATCTTGTGGGGTGTTCTGTTCTGCACATATACAGTTGTTCTAGTTGCTTCTTCCCATAGATGCATAGGTAGATCCTGGTCATGTAGCATTTCCCTTGCTGCTTCCATGATTATTCTGTTCTTCCTTTCTGCAACTCCATTCTGTTGAGGATTATATGGAGCAGTCAACTCCCTCTTAATCCCTGAATCACTACAAAGCTTCTTGAAGTCACCTGTGGTGAATTCTCCACCATTGTCGGATCTGAATGTTTTGATCTTCTTGTCAGTTTGATTCTCCATCAAGGTTTTGAATTCCTTGAATTTATCAAACACCTCATCTTTGCTCTTCAAGAAGTATACCCAAGTCTTCCTGGAGAATTCATCAATAAATGAGACATAGTAAACATACCCACTCACAGAAATGGATGACATAGGACCACATACATCTAAGTGGATGATTGCAATAATGTCTTTTGCCTTGCTTTCACTGCTTGGGAAAGCCTTCTTAATGTTCTTACCTTTTGCAGATCCTTTGCAAACACCTTCATGTTTCGTCTTGATCTCAGGAAGACCCTCTACAGCCTTGCTTGCAATTGGAAGTGCCCTATAGTGCATATGAGCAAGTCTTTTATGCCAAATTTCACTTGGCTCCATGGATTCATGTACCATGGCATGTTCAGGTTGTCCCTTCAATTTATACAAACCTCCCTCTTGCTCTCCAATCACTACTGCATCATCTATGTTCTTTCCCTTTGGCCACATTAGGACTTGGCCATCCACAAATGCAACTCTCATACCTTTTGCATCCAATGCAGAGATGGAGAGTAAGTTCTTCTTGAGCCCAGGTACATAAAGGACTTCTTTCATCTTCAAAGATTTTCCAGAATCTAGGTTGTAGGAGGCTTCACCACTTCCTTTGATTGGGTATTGATAATCATCCCCAAGTTTCACCTTATGGGGAGATTCATGTTAAGATAGATTCATAAAAGATTCCTTAAACCTAGTCATGTGTTTGGAAGCCCCACTGTCAATCAATCGATCATTACAACCATGGGAGATAGTACCTGTGAGAGCATAAATTAGAACATACTCTTCTTCACTTGATGAGTCATCATCACTATCACTTTCTGCCCTAGCCTTCTTCTTTGGGGGTTTATCATCTTCGGTAGCATGAGAATGATATCTTCTTTTTTTATTCTTCTTCTTCTTATTGAAGTTGTTGTTGTTATATTTCTTCTTCTTAGGACAATCTGAAGCAAAGTGTCCCTTCTCATTGCAATTGAAGCATCTAAGATCTTTCTTATCTTTATGATAATGGTGGTGTGAGAATCTTCTATTATGAGATGATTCCTTCTTGGACTTTCCTTTCCTGGCATGTGCTGTGAGAGCTTGATCTTAATTTCCCATCTTTTCTTCTCGGGCCACAAGCCTAGCTTCTTCTTGAGAGCATTCTTCCCGCAATCTGTTGAAGGAGATCAACTTCTTCCTTGCACAGATTCCTTGAATAAAGGAATCCCATGACCTGGGTAGGCCATTTAGAGTGGTCGTCATCACTTCACCATTCTCCACCATTTCATCCACTTCTTCTAGTTGTTCCTTGATCTGGGAGACCCTTGAAAAATAAGATTGAATGGTTTCTCCATTCTGAAACTTTACTCCTTTCAATTGGTTCCACAGGGTCATCTTCCGATTTATGTTCTTCCCTTCAAATAGCTTGGTCAAAGAGTCAAACATCTCCTTGGGTGTCTTTAGAGAAGACACATGGGGTATGAGATGGTCTTTGATAGAATCAACAATGATTCTCTTTGCCTTGACTAAGTTTTTCTTATGCAATACCTTAGCCTCTTCATCCTCTGGGATAGGGATGTCTTCTTTTACATATGAGTCCAACTCATTCTCTTCTAGGATTAACCCAATCCTATACTTTCAAGCTCGGAATTTATCAGCTCCTTCAAGCTTATCTTCAAGCTTGGTGTGGTGAGACATCTTAAAGAGTACTTCAAATGGAAATATAAAAGATTTAGGTCTTACCACTTGAAATGCTGAAAACTAGATCTCGTCCCAGATTAGGGTTTGTCAGAAAAACCCTAAAAATTCAAAATGTGAATTTCAATTTTCTGAAAGGATAGAAAGATGTTCCTTGATGAGCCGATCAGCCTGGTGTATTCAGAATTTGAGATCAGCAAAGCTTTACCCTTCAGATTTTCCTTTTTGTCCTCCCGGGTTCACTAGGGAGAGCCTTGAATTAGGGTTTGAGTTTCCCGGAGATCTACCCAGCAAAAAATTTCGATCCAAAGCTCTAAAATTCGATTTTTGCAAGGAGCTTCCAGCTATGTCTTCAGATTTCAGAAATTCATATTTTTGTGGAAACCCTAATGTTTAGGGTCAAATCTGAAAATGCTTAGAATTAAATTTTGATTGGACAGATAGATTCTCCTTGATGAGTAGAATCAATCTACTATACTGCTTTTCCAAAATCTGTGGAGAGAAACCCAATAAATAAGAAACTCAAGTTTCCATCACTGCAAAATGTCTTCTTCTCAGGTTAGCTTTGATACCATGTTAAATTTTGAGCATTAATTCACAATACTCTAGGATGTTCACTGAGAGAATAACATATACAGTATATTAATGCATAACAATCACAATAAGCATGACAAGCATCACAAGAATCAAAAGCATGAGAGACAAGAGACACATAGTTTCCGTGGGGAAAACCCTAAGGTGAAAAACCCCACAACTTCCTCAGAGATAGAGAGAGCAATGGCTCAACCAAAGTACAACCAAAATACACTTGAGATAGTCTCCTAGAAGCATCTGATCCTCCTCCTCACTAGTGCGCCACTTTCTGAGTGAGAGAGAGATGACTTTCTGAATGATCTAGATAGAGATCTCCTGATCTCTATTTATACTAACTTGTTTTCCCAGTGACCTTATGGGGCCAACCTGTCTAACTAGGTACATCCACAATATAATATATATTTCACAACCTACCCCACACATGGTGGTCTAATAACCCATCAGCAAGTACACACACTTGCGACACTTGTCAATCCACATGACAACACTTCCTTATAGGGGAATAACACATCTCTAATAAGGGTACAATAAATATATATGAAATACATTCCAAAGTTAGATATACATCAACACAGTGGAGGGTGCATGAGGAGCTAACTGGAGTCAGAATGGGAAGACTAGTCTCACTGGAGGTCCATTGGAGTGAAACAGTTAGTGGGGGAGTCAATCTAGCCTTAAATCAAGGAAGAACTGAGTGATAACTGACTGATAGGTGAGAAAGGCTCCCAACTTCCTGTGGTAGGTGAGAAAGGCACACTTGCTAGGAAAAATATTGGAGAAGGGCGCCTTCGGTAGGTGGGAGGCCCCTTGGGGGTTGTAGATAGGTTGTGGAGAGCTAGAACCAAGCTCTAAGAGCTGGGAGGTCCACCATGATGAAGACTGGATACATGCAGAATGCATGCATGCATGCAAAACTGAAAAATGATGGGGAGAATATTCCAACACCCCTCAGATGCTATACTATGAGAAAATAACTGAAGAGTAGGGCCCTGGTGACTAAGGCCAAAGGTCACCCTATAAAACAACAAGATAGGGCCCTGGTTACTGAGACCAAGGTCAGCCCATATAATCAATCTAAAATAAACTGAGGAAAGAGGGAAAACCCAATGGGAAGAAATCCCTCCCTCAAAATAGATTGAAAGGTGCTAAAGCATCATGACTTACCCTTGAAGGAGGCAAGTGACCTTCTGTAGGAAGGGTTGATCGATCCAAGATGAACAAAAATGTGAGAAGGATGAGTCTCTTCATCATGAAAATATGAACTGGTTCTCCATCGATCAGCTGGATCACTAGAAGATGTGAAAGTAGTGGCTTCCCTTCTTGGAAGAGGAGGAAAGTTAGTTTAGAGATCATAAGGAACTAAAACTTCCATTTCCTTTTCATCTTTAGCATTTGTTAGATCTTCAGGTTCTTGTGGGTCTAGATCCAACATTTGCTCTTCATCACTATCTTCTTCTGAATCTAATCTGCTATATGTTGAGGATTCCCTCTCTTGGACATCACCAACACCTTCAAGCTCTGAATGTGAAACTTCATGAGGAGGAGCAAGCAAAACTGGCTCAACATCACACACAAACTCTGAATTTCAATTTTCATGAAGAGAAACATGTGAAGCTGATGTCTCATACTCATAATCTGAACTACCATATGATGGAGATTTGTTCTCTTGAAACTGATGAAACTGAATCCAAGGGCTCATGTGAAGAAGCAGATGAAACTGACTCATCATCGCTCCCAACCTCTGAGTCTGAGGAAGTGGAAACACAATCAGACATGTAACCATCATGAACCTGCTTTTGAAGAAGCATGTAAATCTATGATATCTCTCTTGAGTTGTTACTGGTGAGATCCTTTCCAAAAGAAATAGAAACAGACAAAGATTGAAGATCACTAGTGGATGTAGTGGTGATGGACCCTTTTTCCATAGGTTTTGAATCAATAGGTGCCAGATCTTCAGGTTCTTGTGGATGTGGATCTTGCATTCTTACTTCTTTAAGAGTCCTCGTTTTCTCAGTCTTCTTGGATCTATTTTCGCCTTTCAAGCAAACTTTGCATGTGCCATGAGCAATCTTGCTAATCTTGCTATATTCATGAGTGTGAGTGCGAAGAGAAAATTCCTTTGAGAGAGGTAAGAAGTGTGAGAATTCATAGAGCTTGGACTCATTATTTGCAATACCTTTTGAAATGATTTCCCCTGAGACCATGTCTTGTACTTCGACTTCTTGTACTTTGAATTCATTTGGAGAGAAGATTACTCTCTTGGGATTTCCAACATGAGTCATTTGATATACAGAGAGTAAATTCACTACAAGAGAAGGAACATAAAGCACATTAGAAAAATATCCATAGTCAAGATCAATTCTTCCGATACCTTGAGAAGGGATTTCTAAATCATTGCCCAATCTGATGGAAGGGCCTTTTGAGCTCTCGAACATGGAGAAGAGACCTTTGGAGGAAGACATGTGTCTTGTGGCTCCTAAATCTATAATAAAAGAAGAATCTGATGATGCACTTTCCATGAGAGCATGACATCTTTCTTTACCTTCGGATCTAGAAGATTCAGGATTAGGATCTTTCTTCCTTGTATATGCAGGAACAAAAAGATTGTTCTTCTCGAGTAATTGAGCCATCAAATCTATGGCTTTCTTCATACAAGCACTCTCTGGATGAATGCCTTTAAGACAATAGTTGCAATTTGGTTTTCTCTTGTGAGAATGCTTGGTCTTCCTAGGGTTTGGAACCCTATCTGACTGATATGGACTATTTGTAGGCCTTGTACCATTAGATTTCTTGTTAGAAATAATTTTCTTTCCTATATCATTCGCTCTCTTTGCAACTTTAAGGGATGATTCCAATTTGGGTTTGATCATTCCCATCGAAATCAACTTCTCTTCCTCTTGGGTAAGAGATTGTGTGAAATCATCAAAAGAGGGAAACTTCTATTTTGGAATGGACAGCTTAGCTGACTGGAAAGTAGAGACAAAAACTGAGAAGTTTGCCCCCAACTTTGAGAGAATGGTAAGTATAAGCTGCTTATCTTCCTTCACTATCTCATATCTTTTCAACTGTGATATCAAGCTTTTGAACTTGGTGAGAAAGGCATTGATAGATTCGAAGCTGGTAGGACTCAAACATATGAGCTCATTCTCCAATTTGTGTTCTTCCATATCATCCTTTGGCCCAAAAAGAGATTCGAGCTTGTCCCACACCTCTTTAGGATATGTAAGATCGATGACATGAAAGTGTAGATCATCAGAAATTGAGAGAAGGAGGATACCAATTGCTTCATCAATCCAATCCAAGTACTTGGACTTTCAACTACACTGGTTGGTTCTACCATCGTTCCGTTGAGTATTCGGGTGAAGCTTTTTCATCTCATGAAGAGAGACATTTTGGATTTCCACTCAACATAGTTGGAAGATGTAAGCTTTAGATCCATCTGAATAGAGAAAGTCGAATATTTGAAGAAGATTCCGAATGGGTGAATAAACTTGCAAAACAATAAAATATGTGTTGATGGAGAATGCTACACTTCGATTGAACACTACCTTAAGGATACTTGGCACATGGACTAAGTCCTTCACACCTGGATAGACCTCACTGGATTTCTCCAATGAATTCAAGTAATAGCACCAGGATTTGTTGTGGAAACTCAGAGGCTTATGGTGCACAAGTGAAAGATAGCCGCTCAAAGAAATGCTGCAACTGCTGCAATTCGAATAGTTGCTTCCTGCTATGATACCATGTAAGAATCTGCAAGAGATCTGGCAGCTGTAGCAACTCACAATCAAACTAACAAATAAGTTGCAAGAAGAAGAGAAGGAGACACTCAATGATCACTCATAAACACAGTAGAATAGAACAATATCTCACTATAATACAATGAATAAGAATGTAAGTGAATGAATACAATAGCCATGAAAATGACATCATCTAGGATTCGAATAGGCCAAGTAGGGCATTCGAATTCCTAACTCAGAGTGTGGCTTGGATGATAGTGGAGTCATCATCCAGTCAATGTGTCAGTCATCAATGGTAACAGTCAATCAAGTGTGGTCAATCAAGTGTGGTCAGTGGAGGGCACATGAGGAGTTAATTGGATTCAGAATGGGAAGACTAGTCTCACTGGAGGTCTATCGGAGTGAATGAAATAGTTAGTGGGGGAGTCAATCTATCCTTAAATGAAGGAAGAACTGAGTGATAACTGACTGGTAGGTGAGAAAGGCACCTAACTGGCTGTAGTATGTGAGAAAGGCACACTTGCCATGCAAAAGCATGGAGAAGGGTGCCTTTGGTAGGTGGGAGGCCCCCTAGGGGCTGTAGATAGGCTATGGAGAGCTAGAACCAAGCTCTAAGAGCTGGGAGGTCCACCATGATGATGATTAGATGCATGCAGATGACTGGATGCATGCATGCATGCAAAACTGAAAAATGATGGGGAGAATATTCCAACAGTCGCAAGGCATGTTTGCATGGGAACGGATAGGTGAAGGTATTTGATCTTTTGAAAAGTTTCAGTAACCTCTTTTCTAGGGTGGACAAGTTGTTTGCAGATTGGAATTCTGGTTTCTTTTTTGTTCCTTGTTATGTGGTTGTTTATTCCATATGGGAATACTATTCCCTTTTTATTGATGATAGTAGTTATAATCCATGGAAGAAAAATATCTCATATTCTAGAAATTGTTGTTCTCTATATGCAGGCCATGATGTAGGAAATAGACAACACTGAGAAAATTTGATACCTCCATTACTTTCTGTCTCTGGCTTTTCCTGTGCTCAAGCAGATCCACAGGGAGGAGTTCCTGGAGCAAGAGGTGGAGGCCAAGATTCAAGGTGAGTATCTTGTGGTATGCTTATTTTCCTAGGGATGGTTTTAAATATTTTTCACGTGCTCCAATTTTTACAATGGTTGTAACATTCTTGAAATATTCCTTCTGCTTAGGTGAACCAACAATAAAGCTGGAGATTCGTAAATCAAAACTTAATGAAAATGTACATCTATGCTGGTACATGTTCAAAGTTCAAATGCCTTCATTTTTTTAACTAAAATACAATTACACCCTAGGTAACATAGGATGAGGATTTAGTTATGTCCAATGTATTTGAGATTGTAGTGGTAATCTAAAATCATCATACCATCTCACATGGCCATTTCATGTCTTTTGTATTGCTAAAGTGACAACTGCAAGACAACTATTGTTGATAACCACCGAAGTTGTCTGTATTGTTCCTATGATCTATGTGTCAGTTGTTGTCAAGGTCTTCAAGAAGGTTTCCAACCAGTAGGTGGTAAAGCAGAATCGGCCCATCAACAGTCTACATATAGAGCTTATTCTTATGGTAGAAAGGGATTTCCAATAAATAATCAACCAAAGGTGTCAGGGGGGAGACCTGGTTGGGAGCTTCACTCTCATGTTACTAGCAATAGCATTGTGGACCCTACAGATAGATTACCAGATTGGAAAGCTAATAGTTATGGTAGCATTCCATGTCCCCCAAAGGAATATGGTGGTTGTGGCAGTCATTTGTTAGAATTAAAACACATTTGTAGAATGAATTTGATTGCAAAAATTGAAAAAGATGCAGAGGAAATGGCCAATAGCTGCAAAGTTGCAGAGGGCTTGAAAATTTCTCATCCATGCACCTCATGACTCAAGTCTGGTTCTAATGGGGAAAATGGATATTCTGAAAGGAATATATGACACGCAGCTCATAGGAAGAGCAATAGTGACAATTATTTGTAATGTCCAACTGTACAGGATATTAAAGAAGAGGTCTTGAGCATTTTCAGAAACACCGTATTAGAGGTCAACCGATTATTTTGCAGAATGTTCTTGAAGGCACATCAGGTCTTAGCTAAGACCCAACGGTCATGTTGTGGCCTGTTCAAGAGACTATGAATGGCAAGTTTAACGATGAGGCAAAGATAAAGGCCATTGATTGCTTAAATTGTTGTGAAGTGAGTTATTTTCTCCATTAAATCTTACAAGCATGTTTCTTTTTCAAGTTACCAAACAATTATGCACCTTGATTTAGGTTGTGAATGTTCTGGTATTGTATTGGTCTTCATAATTATCTTTTTATAGAGTTGCATCTCATTCATGCAGGGAAGCTTGATATCACGACGTCTGAATATGTCTTATTACTATTAGCCAAGCTAGATGCAATTTGAATATTTTTTATCCCGCATAATTAATAGTTAGGATTGTATTTTAAATTTTTGTATTTTAGGATAGTAAAATTAATACATAGAATACAATTATATAGTCCAGTGGCAACTTAATAAAAGGGACTGAGAATATTTCTGATCAGGACCCTCAGATGAATTATGCTAGCAAAGTTCATCTATATCTAGATCTTGCATAACTAATAGTTATTTATTATAGTGGTGGTGCTTTTCTAAATATATTTAGGAAGGGTCTACTAAGGTCAAGATTAGGCAGGGCCTACTAAGGACAAGATCAACACAAATTCTTGCATAAGTGATAGGTTTTTTCCACCTTGTCAACTTTGTTGTACTAATATTAATTGCTTTGAAATTGAGCAAAATTTGAAGGGAAAAACATTAATGTTACATATACTAGAAATTTTGAAGGAGCTTTAAGTCCCAAGTTGAAGCCTAATGAGTATAGAGTCCTGCCTTGCTAGAAATCAAGGCTCCCTTTCAAAACCACATCTTTATTTTCCTAGGAGGAGAATTTATTAGGAAACAAACTCTGTTGATGAGGGATAGCTCATATCCCCCCTTTAGCGTCCAATTTTCAACAATCCAACTATTGCTAGTGTTTTATAAGGCCAAAGTCTAATAAATATGGAGATGAGCCTAAAAGTGCTTGATGATATATGCACTAGTTATAGTCAAAGAAATACTCACATAAGAATCGAACATGCATGCAGAGAACGATGCAATACTCACAAACAAGAGAAGAATGGATGCATGTACTCGCAGGGGATTGCTTCAATTTATATTGGGAAGAATTTCCGCAACTATTTGCATATATATGAGTACAAAATTTGGTGGGTGGAGCTAGGTAAAAAGTTAGATAGAGGTAGATGATATGAGCACAAGTAGACAACAATGCAATACTCACAAACAAGAGAATAAATGATGCATGTGCTCAAAGAAGGCCACTTAAATAGTACATGTACTTTCTATATTGTATTACATATTTACAAAAATTACAAAATGACAAAATTGGTGGAGTGATAATCTTTGAAAATGTTTCCTAGTGTTTTTTTGTTGTTCTAACCACTCATATATCCAACCAAGGGATTGCATGATGGCCCCCATAGGTACACATTTTCCACACATGGAACTACCAAAATCACACCCCATGGGATTTTATCACGGGTGGATGGGGTGTACTCAAACCCTCCACACCTTATCATGAGTGCTACCCCACAAGGGGCAAAAGTCTCCTAGAGTTACAAATATAAAGTACAATGTTAAGTGGGTGATCACCTTTTACCATGACTCCTATGAAATATTTGTGATGAGGTATAAAATAATATATATTTGGACCAACTCCCTTAGTAAACAAGGACCAAGCGTCATCATGTCCTTCTTGCTTAGAGGAAATTTTAATTAATTTCTATTGATGGTACACCCTTTCCAACAAAGGGCATCATAGTACTGGATTAGTTGGTGCTAGGTGGGCATATTAGGAGATGTTTGAAACTAATATTTGTTGAATTGAGAGTGTGTGCAACATGTGTGAAACATGGCATTTGGTTGCAACGGTTGGAAGAAGAAAATCCTGGTTTGTACTCCATATTGTTGAAGCACATGTGCAAGAGAGTTAACCTCCATATCCATGGGTTGAGGGGAACCATATATAAATTTATTCTTACGAGGATGCAACTCAATCTGCTTTGTAGCTAAGGTGAATGAAGCCTTTTTTGAAACAAGTTGAGTGGAGTTTGGACTTGGTGCTTGAAATTGCACTTCCTTGTTGAAGAGTGAATCCTATGGGTTAGAGTACAAGAGTTGAAAAAAGAGTCCTAAACTTATGAAGAATATCATGACAAGGATTTGAGAGAATATCATTTAATTTTTTAGGTTTTACAATATTTGGAAGTGAATGGGTCTTGACTCTTATAGAAGCCATCATAGACTACCTTACGATTGTACTGGTAGGGAATTCCAAGGAGTAGATAACAACAATCCAAGGGTGTTAACATTATAGTCAAGTGTATTGATGAAAGATCTGATGGTAAAAGTGAGCGGTGGCAAACTTGTGTCCTTGACCAATCTAAGAATGGTGTGGTTGGGGATGTGGTGTAGTGTGGTTGATATCACATTGTATGTGAAGAATACTTGTCAACATAGTGTTTGGTCATGATAACATAGTGATTGATCATTGGCATCAATTTCCTATTGTCTTCCACACTAATAAAGGGATTTTGGCCTTTTTGGCTTGCAAGGTGCAACATTCATCATCAAAATGATTAGGCTGTTTGCAATAAGAGTGATATCTTTTATTTCCATGGTCAATAGAGGAGGTAGTCCAAAATTTTCCTTGTTCTATCTAAACTAGTCAGTGGACTTGGGCTAGTAAAAATTTGTCCCATGGGAGGATGACAACCATGATCATCCTACACATCCATCGTCTTCTTTTGCAAGTCTTGTAGAGAATGTTGCAAGCCAACAAAGAATAACAATATACATTGTCTCAGTTGTCATCATGGTTGAGTTGGAGGTTGTCCATGTTGGGGAAAATCCTTATTGGGTTTCATATGTTGTTTTTTTCCTCTTTGAAATGCTTCAAAAATTATCTCTGTTGTCTGTTTCTACTATCTAGAAATCTGCATTTTGCAGTTTTTAATATATCATCTTCCAGTTATATCTACATTTCGAATTTTTTGTAATGTCTAGTTGTAAGTGTACATCCAAGATGGAACCAATGTCTGTGTCCCCATAGTCAAATCTGACAGCACGTTTTAATGATAGAGATTGATAATAGTTCTCATTTGTAGAATAGAACTTAGTGGTTTTCCAACCAACCTATGCAAGCACAAAATAGATTGAAGGATGAGTTCTAAAGGCTTGCTTTCTAAGTTATTCCTTATATAGTAAATATTTGGGGAAATCCATGATGCATTTCTCTGGATAAAATTTTGTCATGTTAGAATTTTTGTTCAAGATTAATGTTTTAACCAACATTGTGGTGGTTGTTGCTAATTCTCATGACATTTGAAATATGTACTATGAATTATGCTTCATTGTATAGAGGATTTAAAATCTAAGGTTGAACTTTCATAAACATGTGCAACTCAAAATAAGGAAAAGACAAAAATATGACCTATGGATCTTTACCCACAAGCAGCGAAATTGGCAGAGCGAGTAATTTGAGAATTCATTTCCCTTGTAACCGTTGCACTTCATTTTCCAGCTCTTTTATTTTTGACAAGTAACCTTTTATCAAATCCACATCCTGCAGGGAAAGGATTATAGAAATCTAGTTATAACTTCAACTATAAAGCTCTTAAAATTTATGGGTTAGAAATTTAGACATGAGAAAGGCCTTTTCTTTTGAAAAGGTAATCATTTGCAAATTTTGGAACAAGCATTTTTTAGGATCACACATCAATTCTTAGAGAAGAAAATAACAAGACAATTAATTATGGTTTAACCCTACAATTATATCATTTTCTTTAAAAGAATCGGTTTCTTGGTGCAGTTGATACATTAAGAATCATTAATGTATGTTCTTGGTGTTATTTTTGTTTTCAGCATGTGATTGATTTTGTTGTTATGACATTTTAATACTTGTTGCATAAAGAAAACGAATTTGATTTTCAAGTGGGTGACTTAGGTTTCACCAAAGATTGCAATTCATTTAAGGAAAACTGGTAAAAATCTCAGATAAGCAAAAACCATAAATTTGATAAAAGAGAAACTTCTAATGGAAAGTAAGCTTTATCCTTGAAAAGAGTGGCACTCCAGTAATCCAGAAATCCCAAGTAACTATAAGGAGAACAGTCTCATGTTTTGCAACAACTATGTCTTCCATCTAGTTCTTCAAACCTTCAATCAAATTTGCACCATCCCATTTGAATTTGCATCCAGTTAGGGTCAGAGTTTCCTTCCATGCCTCTTTTACACAAGAGAACCCTTCTTCTTATGTGCATCAGACTTGCACAGTCCAACCCTTGAAGTGTTTGTAGGTTTGAATCCTGAAGGTTCTATCTTCTTTCTATTTTGTTCACTGAGCTTGCGACACCACATGCCTACCTCCTACAGGTCTTAAATGCTCAGTCAACATATGCTATTTATCCTTACTGTTCCAACCCATGAACTTGGAATTATTGCAAAGCTCTTTGAGCACTTGTGTGAATGACCAAAGATGAATGCTTGATTGCCTTAGAAAATTTGAGGTGTCCTTTTATTATTTATATGAGATTGGCCTTTCATTTTAACTCCTTCTAAGTCAGTGTGCAAGCCCCTCCAAGTCAAAGTGGACACAAGTTCCCAATTGGCCAACTTCATCTGTTCCTGAAGATGCATTTTTCCCTCTTCTTGACTTGTTCGATGATGTCTGTGTCCAATGGTGTTGTGCCATCATCCAACAAATGTGTGCCCACATGTGTACCTAATGAAGAGTGCTTATATGTGTTCCCAAGTACTCTCAACCAATGTGTGCTTGGCAACATGCACTCAAAGAGAGCTCGATAAGGTGCATCTAACAAGTCTTCCCAGTCCATGTGCCCAACTAAGACCATGAGGTCATCTATAAGCTAGTCAACTTGTTTTGCCATTTTGTTTGACATGTATAATACATGTTTGTGGAAGAGGTCACTTGCAATCAACCGATATCAATTGCAAGTTGCCCCACTTATTACTTGACTATCACTTTCAATTGTTCAACTATTGCTTACAATTTTCATTGTTGAGTAAATCATACAAGAGTTCAATATTCAGTCTTAGGCTTGTGTTTAACTCCCAACTCTAGTCTTCAACAACCTTGAAAAGTGACACTTATTTAGCACTCAAGTGGAGTAGTGATTCATCAATAAGGATCACTGTCCACTAACTTATATCTAGACAGAGTTCACAGACTGCCACAACCCATTTTCGTTAAGCAGTGAGGGAGGATGCTTGGGTGATTATAAATTATAACTTATCTGGACTGTGCAGTATGGATAATGGCACCGATATATCATATAACTTCTAGAGTCCAACCACTTTACACTGCCACTTCCATAATTACTTGTGCAATTGCTCACTGTCCAGTCCCTTGAACAATTTTTTCCCAAGTTTGTTGCAATTCTCTTGGATGCTTATGTTGCTACTGTTGCTTTCTGCTGCAGCTACAACCTAAGTGTCCATAGCTGTTGTGGAAACTCAACCTCCACCAAGAAGGTTGTGTAACTGTCCAATCTTATTGTTGCCTTGGTACTCTTGTCCTATTGTACATTGAACTTCCCCAAGACTATGACTTAGGTGTCACCAAGCCAACTCTCATATAATCTACTTCCGCATATATGAATGAGTGACATCCCTTTCCAGTTGACTCTGTCTATATAATTTTGTTAGACCCAGGCAAGGTCACCACCACCTTCACTTTAAAACTTTCAAGTCACACCTACTACAACCTAACACTTAAAACTACTTCATTGATATTGGAACTATTTCTTTGTCCACTTAGGCTCTATTTCCAACTTCTAGGCAGTGAGCTTACTTAAGTCAACTATCATTGAGAAGATGGATGATGGCCATCATGGACGCTTCCCTCGAAAGCTCCAACAGTATGTCCAAAGTCTATTAAGTGATGACCCAACCAAAATGAATTCCATACCTCTTTCTTAAGTGCTTTGAGAAAGGTATGTTTACTTCAGAACTTTTGTTGCCTCATATTTATCTAAAGAGTGCTTTGTGTCATCTGAGGTTCCCATACATAGAGGTAGGGAAGCATCTTCCAAGTTGATTTGATTTTCTTTACAGTCTAAGCCATCTAGATTGAATGCACACTTTTTCTTGGTCAACTTCTTTTATGTCTCATCCACTTCTTTGGCACTATCATTGCTTCTGCACAAGGAAATTTATCATCTCTTCTTCAAGTCTATGAAGTCACCTTGTGCAGCTTAATGAGTTCTTCAAGTCACTTGTGCAATAGAACTCTCTTTCCCACTGCCCTGCTTCTTGGACAACGGACCTCCTATTCCAACATCAATGTGGAGAAGAGTATGGCATGCTGCCATTGCATATTTCATCCTTTGGGAAAAATGGCTCCTTCTCTATCAAACCTTTTACTGAAATGGGCACCTCTGCTTGTGTCCTACGCTCCACTGCCTATGTCTAGGCAGTGAGCTAGATGTAGCTTTCCATAGTGAAAGGATGGTGGCAGGTTCCTACCAAGGGCTCCACCAACAACTACAAAAATACTCTTCCCAGATTCCACTATGGGATGAGGAAGCATCTTCCAAGTTGATTTGGTCTTCTTTCCAGTCTAAACCATCTAGGTTGAATGCACACTTTCTTCATTGGATTTGCTATCTCATCCACTACTTTGGTACTGTCATTGCTTCTACAAAAGGAAAGGTGTTGATATCTTCCCCAAGCCTGTCGAGTTGCCTTGTGCAACTTAACAAGTCCTTCAAGGCACTCTTGCAATAGCGTCCCCTTGTGCATTACCTTGCTTCTTGGACAGTAGAGTGCCTATTCCAACATCAAGGTGGAGAAGAGGATGGCCTACTGCCATCATGAATTTCATCATTCACACAAAATGGCTCGTCATTTGTCCAATCTTTCCCTAAAATGGATACCTTTGTTTGTGCGATAGCTCCACTGCCCCCTCCTAGGAAGCAAGCTACATTTATCTTTCAATAGTAAAAGTATGGTGTCAGTCTTCTGCCAAGGCCACCGCCAACAACTGCAACAAAAAACTCTTCACAGAATCCACTATGGCACTATGGGATTCACCTTAGGAAACTACTGTTCCTAATCGTCTACCTTGAACTTTTCTAGACCCGATGTCAAGGCACTTGGGATCTCTAGTGCTTCCTTTTGATGTCTTCACTGGGGTTTTTCCTTCAATCTTGGCACTTGGAATTCTTCCAATTCTTCCTAAACCCTAAATCGTAAACCCCTAAAAGACAAACAATGGCCAAATGTTTCTGGATCCAATGGAAATAAGTTATGTTCTTACCTCTTAACTTGGGTAATTTTTGTTGCTTCCTTGTTGTGATGTTAGCATCATTTCAAACAATTCCGATTGTAGTGCCCAAGTTTCGACTTGGTCTATTGCAGTTAGTTTAATATAGAATTCTTTTAATACTTTCATCTGAGAACATAGTCGATCAGTCCTATGTTTTGTTATATTCTAGAAATCTTGTCAGGTCATGTAAATGTAGCACCTCGACATCTAACAACTGAGGCTGAAACATTTCTTTTTGCAACACTAATACATGAGGTAATCCATCTGTATTTTTATTGACTAGTTTATGAGCCATTTGTTCTTGCTGAGCCAACCGATGAGTAGGGATCACGACATACACCCAAAAATAGATTGCTTATTCACTATCTTGTTCAAATTAAATATTAGTGAACCCAAACAAAAAAAATATTCATTCACACAAACATTAGCATGTCTATATTAGCAATGACTCAACTCCAGATTCCCATTAAGTTTATGAAAATGTATGACAATGTATGGACAACTTGAAGTTGAGAAAAATATTTAAGCAACCGACTATTCAAGTATTCACAGTGTCATGTTATGGAATTTATCATCTAGTTAAGGGATACAAACGTTTCATCTTCTAGTTTATTCATATTGTCTATATTGAACAAAGTACATAAATTCTCATAGTGGAAGAGACAAACAAGGAAGCTGATTCTTCTTGAATATTGGCCTTCCATGCACAAACTATTGATCTCCTCAACTGCATCAATATGCCATGTCTACAATAAGAATCACTACACTATGTTATGAAATGCATATCACATGATTGAAATTTGTGTCTGCAAATTGTATGCAAATTTTTTCAGCATGTTTGTTGTTTTAGTATGTAATCGAAAAGTTTGGAATTATAGTTCTTATGCCTTCTAAGGATTGCAAAGAGCAAGTTTCTCTTGCATGATAATCTATATATATTTGGGTACATGTGGATATCCTGTTATAATCATCTCCTGAACATTCTTATTATCTTTTCTTAGAATTAAAAATAATGCAATATGAGTGTTAATATTGCTCATCTCCCTAATTCTCAAAGGGTGCTAGCTCAATGGTAGAGCACCTTCCTTACAAGCAGGAGGTTGATGGTTTGATTCCTCCATACCCTATTGATATTGCAATATTGGTATTTTTAATCAAATATATTTTATTATGATTTATTATGGCTATAAAGGGGGTTTCAAACTATCTTTGTATGTTTCTACGAGGGGGGTTCTAAGCCACCTTCATATGTCACTATGAGGGGGGTTCGAAATTTCCCTTGTATGTTACAATGAGGGGGGTTTAGAACCACCCTTGTAGGTACCTACGAGGGGGGTTTGTAACCACCGCCAAAGGTTTGTAATAAATACTTTTACGGAGTGTTCTAAACCGCCCCTATAGGCATCTATGAGGGAGGTTACAAACCGCCCCTATAGGAATCTATGAGGGGGGTTCAAAACCGCCACTATAGGCCTCTACGAGGGGGGTTTCAAACTGCCTCTATAGGCCTCTATGAGCAGGGTTCAAAACTGCCCCTATAAGCCTCTACGGGGGGGGGGGGGGGTCTAAACTACCCCTATAGGCCTCTACAAGGGGGGTTCCAAACTGCCCCTATAGGACTATACGAGGGGGGTTCACAACCACCCCCATAGGCCTCTACAAGGGGGGTTTGAAACTGCCCTTATAGTACTCTGCGAAGGGGGTTCCAAATGGCCCCTGTAGGTTTGTATGAGGGGGATTATGAGGGGGGTTGACAACCACCCTCGTAGGTCTCTATGAAGGGGGTTCAAAACTGCCCCCATAGGTCTCTATGAAGGGGTTTATGAGGGGGGTTTATAACCGCATTTGTATACCTTTACGAGGGGGGTCACAAACTGCCCCCAAAAGTCACTTTTGGGGGCAATTCCAATCTCGTAAAAAACCACCCTTAAAGGGAAAAACTTTTAACATCGGTGCCTTTAGGGGCGGTTTTTCCAAAACCACCCCCAAATCCAAAACCCCCCCAGTAGGTCACTTTTGGGGGTAGAAGACAACCCCCCCTAAAGGCCAAAAATATAGCAGTCATTATGGGCATTTAGTGGCAGGTTTCCCCGCAAAGACATGAAGTTAGTCGAAGCAGTGAAGGGACTAGTGCACACTTTTTGGAATGATAACACTAGGCCTTCTTCTAACACAAAGGATGTGTTAAAACACTGTAGGGGTTCTATGAACATTGAACCTCATGTTAAACATTATCTTGACATGACACAAACTCAAGTGTTCAAGATGTTTAAGGTTTCCCACGTAGAGCTAAGGCTCATGCAAACATCTTTTAAAAAATGCAAGCCTTGGTATGTTAGAATCAATACCATCCGGAACACTTGTTGTTGTATATACCACATAGAATTTGATCTATATTATCATACATTTGCACATATACATTGTTTTTTCCATCCTAACCATGTGCAGGAATGCTCAAGTATAGTACCGCCAATTTCATCTAGAGATTTCATCCATAGCATAATGTGTCCGAGGAAAGATGGGAAGACACATTACTTAAAACAATGTGTAGAGGGTTCTTGCAACAATTATGGTGGGCTATCATTATGGTCTGATTGCATCCATGAGAGTGAAGATCAAGCATTCGAGAATGCAATTGTCGAGAAGCGGAACTATCAGCACGAGACATATCAGCTACATGATGGGAAATAAAGCAGGAAGATTAAATTGGTGACTTCAAAGGTGACAATCTACACGAATAATATTCATTTAACTGAGTGTACATTGTTTATGTTGTTTTATAACATTGTTAAATATTGGCATATTAATATTCATGTAAATATTTTTATGTTGTTTTATAACATTGTTTATTTTTTTCCACCAGGTGCAAGTATGTGATTTTATTTCAGAGTTCCGTGGAAATATCCAACAGTACATTCAGCATGTTGATATGGCATGGTGGCAAGATGAGCAATTCAGAATATGTTGGGACACCTTCCCTCTCAGAACAATACTATCAATGGTTGACTTTGCGGAAAATTACACCCTACAACAACAAAATGAAATACAAAGTCAATACTATCACTCAAAGCAGGTGAGCATAATGGTCCATATCACTTATCGACATGGGCGAGATAGCAATGAAGAGAAACATGTGATATTGAAAGAAAGTCACTTTTACATAAGTGACGTCCGGACACATGACATCCATTACATGCAACATTGCTTTTAAATGTTCTATGATCATGTGATAGCTATGGATATACCATTTTATCGTCATTTGATTTGGTCAGATGGTTGTGTTGGACAGTTCAAGAATGCACGTGTATTTCAATGGTTGTGTTTATTGCACATAAAATACAAGGTGCCACATATATGGAACTACTTTGAAACGGGACATGGCAAAGAAAAGCACAATGGTGCTGGTGCATGCATAAAAACTTCCCTTCGAAGGGAAGAGATGAAGTTTACAGGTGCTCACCTTCGAGACGCTGCATCTATAGTGAAATGGTGTGCATCTATGATGGGAGAACAAGCAATAAGGAAACACCTAGTGCAGAGAATAATCTGGGAGGTGACAAATGTGGACCAATCCCAAACACATTGGGTGAACACAGTGCATGGAACTCGACAGTTTCATTCAATTAGAAGCTCAAACAACACAGCCCTACAAATTTGTACAAGATTGAAGGCTTTCTTTTGTAGTTCATGTAGCATCGATGAATGGGATGATTGTGAGTATACATATACAGTTGATACATGGGATCGAGTGACACTTGGAACCAATTTGAAGGGGGTTAATGAAATAGACCATTTGGAAGATGATCAGACATATATTTCTACAGACTATGATCACATATCAGATCTCATACAAGCAGGTACAAAAAAGTAAATTAGTATTACCTAAATCACTACAAGCCTTTACATTGAAAGAAATTTTATTTATGTTACATGCAAGACCTTTTTTAATAAATGTATTGTTAACTCGACCTATTTCCTTTCACAGGTAAGATACATGTAGTGGTTTCCCCAAAAAATAATGAATGGGTTTTTGACTAAGGGTTGGCACATTTCTTAGAGGGGAAACAAACCATTCTCGAACCTGTTACAGATGATGAAAATATTGAATTCCCAACTGGCTTGATGGTTATAAAAGGGGAGTACTTGACACTAGCAGCACAACAAAAAAGGAAGGGTGGGTATGTATATCAGGATTATAGACCAAGAGCTATTGTATACCACGTCACCAACCTGGTATTTGGTATAAAGATCAAGCTGCACACACTTTCGAACACAAATAGGTCACATGTATGATACTTACTACCTCATTTATAGAATGAGAGATTGATGGACACCATTGGCAGCAGAGATGATCGAGATGGCCTACTCGAGTGAGTGCATTGTGAGGTTACTAGATTGTCCAGTGTTGCTAGATTGTCAGGTGCGTTATTTAAACTTTAAAGTGTGTGTTGAAGCACAATTTCAATTATTTAGCCTTTAGTTTATTCCCAATGTACTAACCTGTGATTGACAGATACCATTCACAGACATAATACTATTCAAAGGATACTGGACACTATAAACACGATCATGCAACCTCAGGTGAGTTATCTATAAATAATGTTTGCACATTTTCATTGGGTTCTCTTTATTTTCTTATGAGAGTACTAATGTTTAGCCTTTTGTGTGCCTAGGATACAAACACGATCTATGGCACATTGGAGGTACCAAGAACAACTCAGTGTCTTTAGACACCAACAAATAGAAATTGGAAAATAACATGCTCTTGAGTTGTTGCATTTTACTTTTTTTAAAGTTTTGGAGCAGCATGTGTGTTGTCCAAACATCCCAGTCCATAGGCAATCCCAAGGCTTGCAAAAGTGAAGCAGGACCCTGTGGACCAGAGAGGAAATGCACAATATAGATAAGTATTCAATTTCATTTATTCTTGGTTGGAATAATGAATATTTCAGGTATAAGCCTTCTAAAAGCTAAGCTGATACACTGTTATTTCTTGTTGGAAACCTTGGTCAGTGTAGGAAGTAAGGACCCTGAGAGGCTACAAATGCTTGGTAAATCCAGAGAGTAACTACTTGGGCACTACAAATGCTTGGTAAATACAGAGTGTAACTGGTTGGGTGCTACAAATGCTTGGTAAATCTAAAGAGTAACTGGTTGGGCACTACAAATGCTTGGTAAATCTAGAGAGTAACTAGTTGGGCACTATAAATGCTTGGTAAATCCAGAGAGTAACTGGTTGGGCGCTACAAATGCTTGGTAAATCCAGAGAGTAACTAGTTGGGCGCTACAAATTCTTGGTAAATCCAGAGAGTAACTGTTTGGGCGCTGTAAATTCTTGGTAAATCCAAAGAGTAATTGGTTGGGAATTAACTACTTAATGTTGTGGAGTAGCTGGCGTGCTGGACAAACATTCCTTAAATACTTGATAAACCCAGTCGGAGTATTGGATTAACATATTGCTAAAAGGGATGTCTGATAAACCTAGTCGACTTACTGGCTTGGCATTGCCTATTCGAATGGTTGTGGAGTAGCCCATGTGTTGGCCCAACATTCATTATGGTACCCATGGGAAATCCCAGGCTTGTAAAACAAAGAAGGAGCCTGTGGAATAAGAGTGAAGACATCCAATACAGCTAAGTATTTGGTTATCTTGCATCTTCTTGTTTATTTAATATGAATATACGTGTGTATGTGATTTGATTATTATTTCTTAAACTCTTTCTTAAGGATAAACCCTATGAAAATAAACTAAACATGTGAATTGATTCAATGTTTGAGTGTAGGCATCGCTGGAAGCAAGGACTATGAAGGCATCCTAAGGATGCATTTGGACATGGGACTGTCCTAGAGAGCTCAACATGATCAGGAATGAATGATGGTGCTAGTGGAACTGTGTGGGTCCTAATAGCCAAGAGTTGTAGACAAACAATGTGGAGGGAATCCATGGTTGAGAGGTCTGAAATAAACCATAGACACTAAGTGTCATAGACAAGGAAGGGTAGGTCAAGCATTCACGTTGAAGTGAATGGGGCTAGGAGCATGAAAACCACAATGGTGGTGTGGGTTCCACAATGGAACAAGACTAAGAGGAGAAAACTCTTACTGCTCTCTCTTTCCTTTTTATTGATGCATTTATAAAAACAAAAAATTGTTTGATGCATGTCATGACTTGAAATGATTGTGTTAATTGTTGGAAATAATTGTGAATTGTGAATTAATCAATTCCTTGTGAAATGATTAACACGAATGAGTTAATTTGCATGTTGGGAAAGCATGAAATGTGTGGAAGTGTTTGGATAAAGCATGAAATCCTTATGTCAATTTGGAAAGTGATTCACTGATATTAATGTTTATATTATGCTTGGCCTAACAGAAATTGCAATGATGAATTTTACAGGTGATAAATTGAAAGTAATTGGTTTCAGCTATTATAAGACCAACAGAGCTAACAAGCCAGTGTGGGCTATTGTGCACATCAACCATGTGTTTGTTTTTCATCATTTAATTCAATATGATATATGATCTCAACTGAGAGAACAACATGTACAACATATCAAACACAAGAGACAAGAGACAAAGCATTTCATTGGGGAAAACCAAGAAGGTGAAAAACCCCGCAGCTTCCTCAAAGATAGAATGAGCACCAATACAAAGATCACAAAGATGAAACCCCAAAACAAGAAATAGTATCCTAGTAGCTACTCCTCCTCCACTTGTGCACACTCCTCCTCTCTCTCACTAATGCAAAGTGAGAGAGTGAGTGAATGAATAGAATGAGAGAGTCACACTCTCTATTTATACTTTACTTTGACTTGCCTTTTACTCTAACTGGGCCAACCTCCCTTAGGAGATTCTAATAACCCATTACCACTTGTCATTAGGTCTACCCCACTAGGGTGATCTAATAACCCTTTAACCCATATTGGGTCGACCCCTCTAAGGTGTTATAATAACCCATCAAATATAAGTTACGAACTTACAATATAACTTGTGACACTTGCAAATACAGATGACAACACTTCCAACTGGAGGAGTAATACATCTCCGTTGGGGATACAATAAAGTAAAAATGAATATCTGATGAAGTTACAAATACATCAACACTCCCTCTTAACTAGGAAGGTATTCTCTTGACACAGGTCATCAATACATATAGGCACAAGTCTTCAATATTGGAGTTGGATCATCATCATTGAATCACTGAGCATTATAGTCACTACTATTGTACTCTTCATCTCAATTACTGGTTCTATCTCTTAATTCTTCTCGTCATAGGAAGTTCTACAGAGCCATCCCTTTTTCATGCTGGATGTAGGCCTAATCTCCTATAGGTCTCCATCATCTCTGTGAGTGGCCATCCGGTGGAATCTCAGGACTGATTACATGCATCAACAAAACC
The DNA here is from genome assembly GCA_027924585.1 of Larix kaempferi. NCBI lineage: Eukaryota > Viridiplantae > Streptophyta > Pinopsida > Pinales > Pinaceae > Larix > Larix kaempferi. Next base: position 94,532 of record BSBM01000767.1, on the reverse strand, counting down.
TAGCAAGAGCATCCCAGGACTGATTACGATCTTACTACTCAACCTATAGGATTTCCCGGGGATCTATTACATGTGACCTCACAAAACCTAGCAAGAGCATCCCAGGACTGCTTACGTTCCTAGCACAACCCGCAATATCTCCCAGGGAGCTATTATATGTGACCAGGTAAGCAAAACCTAGCAAGAGCATCCCAAGACTGACTACGTGCCCAACACAACCTACAAGATCTCCCAGGGATCTATTATATGTTGCCAAGAAAAACCTAGCAAGAGCATCTTAGGACTGATTACGTGCCCATCACAACCTGCAAGATCTCCTAGGGTGAAATTACATGCCACAAACAAAACCTTGAAAGAACATTTTCCAGATCTCCCAGGGAGGTATTATATGCCATAGGAAAAACCTAGCAAGAGTATCTGCAAATATCCCAGGGCGCTATTATATGTTCCTCTAAGAAAAATTTCGAAAGAGCATTTGCCAGATCTCCTAGGGATCTATTATATGCCATAGGAAAAACCTAGCAAGAGTATCTGCAAATATCCCAAGGCGCTATTATATGCTTATTCTTAAGTTTAGCATAATTTGACTAGCAAGATCACTGAAAGAAACACAATCACAAGATAGACAAAGATTTAACCTGGGAAACCCTCATGGGGTAGAAAACCCAACAAAGCTTTCCTCAATATATATAATCAACCAAATACAAGATGTACTCTAAGACTAGAGCTCCTTCTCCTCCTATGCATACCTCTCTCTCACTTGTGCGCTACTCCCAAGTGGATGAATGAATGAGATAAGTGAGGACAACCTCCTCTACTTGTACTTGTTTCTCGACTGACCTTTTTACCCTAATGGGGACGACCTATCCCAAGAGAGTCTAATAACCCTCAAATAATAAACGTAGGGCTGACCTCACATGGGAGATCTAATAACCCTAGTTACCACACTCTCTCAGAGGAATAAACATCTACGAATATACAATAGGGTCACCACGGAGGAATGTCCCATCTACAGAATAATAAAATACAAATATAATATTCTTTGAAGTTACAATATTTCAACACTTATCGCATAACCTGTCCACAGCCATGGAGTATCATCTTGACACTCATGATCCTCCTGATAATCCTCGCACGAAGCATGATCAGGATGCTCATGATCATACTGATCATCATCATATAGTGCATCATCCTGATGCACATCATCATCACATGATCATCCTGATCATTGTGATCTCGAGCATTGTTCTGATGCTCATCCCACATGAACATCTTGATCATCATATGGAGCATCATCCTGATGCTCATGACACAGCACTTACATCCACAGCCATGGGAAGGATCCTTCTACCACCATTCTTGGAATGGATCCTGCAAATGTGTCCCATCACTTCCTCCTTGATGTATCTTCTATCTAAAGAACACAAAGCCTTTGTTTGAAGTACTCAAACTTCACTCTGGCGAGTGGTTTGGTTAACACATCTGCAATCTGCTCATCTATCACAACATACTAGAGCTTCATTTCTCCTCTCCACACCATATCCCTAATATAGTGATATTTGATCTCGATGTGCTTCCACTTGTCATGGAACACCAGGTTCTCTGAAAACTTCACACGACTCTGGTTGTCACAATAGATACAAGTAGCATCCAACTGGAGATCAAATAAATCAGACAGTAGCTTCCTTATCCATACTACCTCACAACTAGCCAAACAAGTTGTGACATACTCTGCTTTGGCTGTAATCAGTGCTATGCAAGATTGATTCCTGCTAAACCAAGAGATCACACTTGATACCATACCGAAGCAGCACCCCGAAGTGCTCTTACTATCTGCAGCACTAGCTGCCCAATCTGAATCAACAAAACCCTCTAGGTTCAACTTTTGATTTGGATCATACTTGAGCCCATAATCGATCATACCCTTAAGGTACCTCAGAATATGCTTTACAGCAATCAAGTGAACATGTCTAGGATCCATCAGGAACTGGCTCAAGGTGTTCACAGCAAAGCAAATATCTGGTCTTGTGTTCGTCAGGTACATCAAGGACCCAATCATCTAATGATACATCGTGCCATCAACTGACTCTGATGAAGCATCACTCAATAGCTTCAGGTTCGATGCCATAGGTGTGGCCATGGCCTTGCAGTCCATCATCCCGAACCGCTTCAGGATCTCTACTACATACTTCCCTTTTCCAAGGAAGATTCCATATGCACTCTGCCACACCTCCATACCTAGAAAGTAATGCATCATACCCAATTCCTTCATCTTGAACTCGGCATCAAGCTTCCTCTTCATATGAGCAATCAACCCAATCTCACCTGTCACAAACAGGTCATCCATATACAATAGGAGTATCACTGGATTTCCTTCCTCAACCTTGTAGTAAAGGTTGGAATCCACTTTAATCTTGGTAAAGCCCAAACTAGTCAGGAAGATGTCTATCCTGCCATACCATGTCCTGGGTGTTTCAAACCATACAAGGCCTTCTTCAATTTGCAGACATATGACTCTTTGTCATGTGTCTCAAAACCGAGTGGCTGCTCAACATACACTTTCTCTTCGACTACACCATTAAAAAAAGTTGTCTTGACATCGATCTGGTGTATCTTCCACTTCATCACTGCCAGAGCAAGTACTGTTCTGATGGAAGTGTATCTAGCTACAGGTGAAAATTTTTCTTCACAATCTATCCCTTCTTTCTAGGAGAAGCCCTGAGCCACAAACCTTGCCTTGTATTTCTCTATGCTGCCATCTGCAGTATGCTTGATCTTGTAGATCCACTTGGAAGTCACAACAGGATTCCGTTCTAGTATTGGGACCACATCCCAGACATTATTCTTCATGATCGATTGGTACTCATCGATCATGGCATCCTTCCATTACTGCATCCCTAATCCTGGGAACTTCAGATTCTTCAATATCTTCAATAGGTAGTTTTCTTGAACTTTCTCGCTAGAACAAATGTTGTTGTCCTTTTTTTGTAGGTGATTGTACACGATCTTTCCTACAAGTCAAATTCAATTGCATGATTAGAAACACCTCATATTTTTCAGAACAAAATCTTACATATAAAGATATATGTCATACAGTCACGCAATTATCTTAGCCAATGCTTTAATACAACATTTATCCATATCCTGTACCTTTCTAGATGCCTTCCATCTCTACCAGAACATTGTTAAGAGTGTGCAAAACTCCCAACATGTCAGCAAAAAGGTTTCATACTAGATAAGTAGCAATGGAATGTTGTCGACAATTCAAATACTTATCTTTGTTTGCTTGTTGGGTGGACTCCCTCTCAATCTTTGCTTCCTTGCAGGAGTTACTTGTAATGTCCCTTGTTAGGAATTTTATTAAAATGGCAATTTTCCACTTTTTTCCCCTAGTTCGACCTTTGACTAGTTTTGATCTCTAGGTCCCAAATTTGCCCCAAATGATCCCAAATCTTCTGAGAAGGTATATGAATGATATTAGAACATAAATATTTGTTTCAGGGATGCCTTTGGACCTTTAAAATACTTCTACAAATCCTCTTTCAATTCTGGTCAATGTAGGTAACTTTACTAGTGATTTCCCTTTGACTAGTATTGGTCTCTAGGTCTCAAATTGACTCGAAATGCCTTCAAATATTCAAGGAAGGTGTATTAATGATATTAGGACTTGAATATGATTTTCAGGGATGATATATGGCCACCAAAATACCTCTGAAAACTCTCTTAAGATTCTGGACCAAGTATGCAATTTTACTAGTAATTTGGGGTTCAAATCCCCCTAAGGTAAGTACTGAAAATGGCTTCCCAAATGCCTCCAAACCCACTCAAATTTATGAACAGAGGTATGTAATGTGTTAAGTATGTTATTAAGGTCTCATATGCACCATTAATGGTTTATTACAACTGTTCTCACCCTCTCCCATTCAACTGCAAAAATCCCCAATTCGACCCTTGGGGAAATGGCACTATTTCACCTCCCAATACAACTAAACTGAGTAAAAATGCTTCAAATGCTCAAGTACAGTACATGAAACTTGTAGAATACATCCATGGAATTATATTTACCACAAATATATCAGAGAATCATCCATTCATTCGAAATCATCATCAATACATTGGCTCACAACAAGGTAGTGGGGAAATGGCATTGTTCTTCCATTAAAAATGAGATTTATACATTTCTACTTGGAATTTCGACCTGAAACTTCTTGGAGATGAATAAAAAAGTATTTAATTCATATTAAAAAATAAATGGGGCATTAGAAGCTCCCCCAAAGAGTACAATAGCTCACCAAAAACGCCCTCCCTCAAGGATCAAGAATATGCCATCAAAACTGGAAATGGTTGAAGGAGCGAGATGCAATAGAAGAAACCATGAGCTGCCCTGTAGATTACACCTGCAAATAAAGACTCCATTAAAGCTCCAAATGAAAGTTCTGAATGGCCTTTCCAATTGCCAACTTGGATGGGAATCTTTCACCCTCGAAATTGGCTAAGGCAAGAAACTAGTCATCCACTAGCTCTCCCTCTTCACAATTGCAATTGCAAATTCTAAAAATGATCAAAAGCTGGTTTCACTCTTTGTTATTGACATTTATAAACTTCTAATGTCCTCCATGGGTCGAATTACTTCCAAGAGACTCATGCCAACTCAAGTTGGGAAGAGATTCCAAAGAACGCCACTTGTATAACAATTCCTAGTCTCCCACTTCCACCAAATCACATGTGGAAGCATATTAGCTGCCCTAACACCCTTGAGCGCCCTCTTGGAGTCTATTTTTAGCCCTGACATGTCATATATGTCATATTTAAGCCTTCAGGTCTGATTTGTGTCATAGGTGTCATAGCATCTTCATCATTGTTGTCATAGAGCTAGCGAATCTAGCCCAAGTGTCTCACTAGCTCCAAATTGCCTCTTCCTCTTCCATGGGAGTTACTCTTCCTCTATATTTCGACCTTGGATGAGTCATGCAATGAATAATACCTTTTGGACTCCCCCAAGTATGTTACCATTCACTTTGAATTCAAATTGGTGAGAGAATGATGCCAAATGTAGTGGGGAAATCTAGCCATATGTGGGTCCCACTTCCTCCATGTGTCTTCATCATGAAATGCCACTTTGATTTTCACTTGTATATATTTATTTATCTCCTTTATTAAATATTTATTCCATTCTAATGTTCAAACATCATTTATTATCCCCATTATTCCAAATCCCAAAGCTTCCACCCCAAACCTAGGAAACTAGTAATTTTCCTCCTTGGCAATTATTTGACCTTTAGCATCAATTTGACAAACTCTAATGAATAGAGCCAATGTGATTAGGCCATTGTGACCCAATACCAAATTTGGGACATGACAAATCCTCCCTTCCCAATATTGCTTGTCCTCAAGCAATTTTAAATGTGGGTGTTGAAGAACTTGCTTTCTGTATAATTCTTTGAAGTTGCCATTGAATTGCCCAACCTTGAGTCTTTGAGTTTCCATGAAGATTTTAGAGAGGAACCACCATGCTTGCTGCTACACTACTCTGATTAAAATCACTTTATTAAGTGGGGAATCCATCTCCCATACTACTTTCTTCCCCAAAAAATATGAAACCAATGAGATAAAAATTATTCCAGGGTCCCATTGCTTGTATTGCACCCCAACAATTAAAAGTGCTCTCCAACCCATACCATCAGATAAGAGGATTCCTGGATCCCATTTTCTTGTATGCATTCTTCCAAACATCATGAGTACAAAATATATATCATCAAAGTACATAACAACATAATGAAAATGTACATAAAGGAGATGCTTCATCAAAGAGTCATGAAAGTGCTTATACCACAAAGCATGTAGACCACCATTTTCCAAGTGCATACAATCTTCAAGTGACCCAACAAATCTGCTCCAATGACATAGGTGAGGATCCCATGTCCAATAGTGCTGCTCCAAGAGAATGTGATATGCATCAAAATATTCAGCCATGCATTCTTTCATCCAAGAAGTGAATGAAGAATCTCCACTAAAATCTGAACCAAATAATGAGCAGGAAAAACAAGGAGAATTCAAAGGACTCAAAGAAGTCTCATCCATACATCCATGAGGATATGTATCATCATAAGTTAAAGCAATATGCTGCTGCAATTCTAAATAATGAGGTGCTCTATTCATGTCATCATAAAAAGGAGAGGTAGGAGTTTCATACCCCTCATGTGGCACCACTAGGAAAAAACCTTTCACCCAATTTTCATCCCAAAGTGATGTGGCTGGAAAAGAAGTGTGGGGTGAGAAATTATGAACCAACTTTAATTCTTTACAACTCTTACCCATTGAAATATTTAATTCATCTTCTCCATAATTGGCTGGTCCAACTATTGTGAGATCATGTACCTCTTCCAAGGCTTTGCAACTCTCTCCATGAGGCAACTCATAATCCCTTTGAACAAGGACAAGTGCTTGTCCTTCTTCTTGTTTTAGTGTAGTATCTTCAAGAACCTGCATATCAACATGTACCTCATGTTCCACAATTACATTAGGTTCCTCTTTTGTGGCATAAATTGTTTCATCCTTTTCCTTGAAAAGAGAACCATTGCTCATTACTTTTTCCGAGTTGCTTCCAATTCCACTAAGCAACAATCTGAACTCTTGAAATTATTGTCTCCACTTGTCTTCAAAGGATGGTTCAAGTAATTTCCTAAACTCCTCATTCTCCTTTAAGGTTCCTTTCTCATCCTTACTCATGGTGACCAATGAATGCACTTCTTCTCCTACTTCTTCCCTTTCACCAAAGTACATCCAGTTTCAGTTTCTAAGGGTGGTGGCTTATTTCTTTGACTCCTGGTATTCATTAATTTTCTACCACATCAGGTGCCAAGACCATGCTCTGATACCACTGTAATGTCCCTTGTTAAGAATTTTATTAAAATGGCAATTTTCCACTTTTTTCTCCTAGTTCGACCTTTGACTAGTTTTGATCTCTAGGTCCCAAATTTGCCCCAAATGATCCCAAATATTCTGACAAGGTATATGAATGATATTAGAACATAAATATTTGTTTCAGGGATGCTTTTGGACCTTTAAAATACTTCTGCAAATCCTCTTTCAATTCTGGTCAATGTAGGTAACTTTACTAATGATTTCCCTTTGACTAGTATTGGTCTCTAGGTCTCAAATTGACTCGAAATGCCTTCAAATATTCAAGGAAGGTGTATTAATGATATTAGGACTTGAATATGATGTTCATGGATGATATATGGCCACCAAAAGACCTCTGAAAACTCTCTTAAGATTCTGGACCAAGTATGCAATTTTACTAGTAATTTGGGGTTCAAATCCCCCTGAGGTAAGTACTGAAAATGGCTTCCCAAATGCCTCCAAACCCACTCAAATTTATGAACAGAGGTATGTAATGTGTTAAGTATGTTATTAAGGTCTCATATGCACCATTAATGTTTTATTACAACTGTTCTCACCCTCTCCCATTCAACTGCAAAAATCCCCAATTCGACCCTTGGGGAAATGGCACTATTTCACCTCCCAATACAACTAAACTGAGTAAAAATGCTTCAAATGCTCAAGTACAGTACATGAAACTTGTAGAAAAAATCCATGGAATTATATTGACCACAAATATATCATAGAATCATCCATTCATTCGAAATCATCATCAATACATTGGCTCACAACAAGGTAGTGGGGAAATGGCATTGTTCTTCCATTAAAAATGAGATTTATACATTTCTACTTGGAATTTCGACCTGAAACTTATTGGAGATGAATAAAAAAGTATTTAATTCATATTATAAAATAAATGGGGCATTAGAAGCTCCCCCAAAGAGTACAATAGCTCACCAAAAATGCCCTCCCTCAAGGATCAAGAATATGCCATCAAAACTGGAAATGGTTGAAGAAGCGAGCTGCAATAGAAGAAACCATGAGCTGCCCTGTAGATTACACCTGCAAATAAAGACTCCATTAAAGCTCCAAATGAAAGGTCTGAATGGCCTTTCCAATTGCCAACTTGGATGGGAATTTTTCACCCTCGAAATTGGCTAAGGCAAGAAACTAGTCATCCACTAGCTCTCCCTCTTCACAATTGCAATTGCAAATTCTACAAATGATCAAAAGCTGGTTTCATTCTTTGTTATTGACATTTATAAACTTCTAATGTCCTCCATGGGTCGAATTCCTTCCAAGAGACTCATGCCAACTCAAGTTGGGAAGAGATTCCAAAGAACGCCACTTGTACAACAATTCCTAGTCTCCCACTTCCACCAAATCACATGTGGAAGCATCTTAGCTGCCCTAACACCCTTGAGCGCCCTATTGGAGTCTATTTTTAGCCCTGACAAGTCATATATGTCATATGTCAACCTTCAGGTCTGATTTGTGTCATAGGTGTCATAGCATCTTCATCATTGTTGTCATAGAGCTAGGGAATCTAGCCCAAGTGTCTCACTAGCTCCAAATTGCCTCTTCCTCTTCCATGGGAGTTACTCTTCCTCTATATTTATACCTTGGATGAGTCATGAAATGAATAATACCTTTTGGACTCCCCCAAGTATTTTACCCTTCACCTTGAATTCGAATTGGTGAGAGAATGATGCCAAATGTAGTGGGGAAATCTAGCCATATGTGGGTCCCACTTCCTCCATGTGTCTTCATCATGAAATGCCACTTTCATTTTCAGTTGTATATATTTATGTATCTCCTTTATTAAATATTTATTCCATTCTAATGTTCAAACATCATTTATTATCCCCATTATTCCAAATCCCAAAGCTTCCACCCCAAACCTAGGAAACTAGTAATTTTCCTCCTTGGCAATTATTTGACCTTTAGCATCAATTTGACAAACTCTAATGAATAGAGCCAATGTGATTAGGCCATTGTGACCCAATACCAAATTTGGGACATGACATTACTGGAGTGTGCTCCCTTTTGATCTTTGCTTTCTTGCAGGAACTTGGAGTGTGCTCCCTCTTGATCTTTGCTTCCTTGATTATCTGTCTTTGAACTTATATCCATCCTAGATCACTATGCATGCTTAAGTGTGCACTAGTGTCATCATTGTGTCATCCTCAAGATCTCATACATAATCATACATGCATTAGTATAATCTCAACACTATCAAAACATTATGATTCTAAATATGTATGGTCATGATCATTTCATACACAGGTAATTTATCACAAGCGTTAGTATTCAAGGTTTCAGGGATTACTTCTTTTACTCATGCATATTCTTATTTGACCATTGGACTCTTCTAATTTGTCATATCATTAATCAAACTAATAAGCATAATATGCATAAACCCGTGATTATTCAAACCTATAACTTCATGAATAACCATTATCAATCATACAAAAAGTATACTTATATAAGATCCTAACACAAGGTAGGATTCTATCTCGATATAGGAAAACATACATGGATTATCATGTTTGCAAGTTATGTCTAACATACCCAAACAATGTCTTCTTTGTTCTCTTCAATGATTTAGAGAGCTTGTGCTAGTAACCTCCATATATCATAAGTTAATCATTGTAGAACCAAATTATACATACCTCGTAAGAAGAGATTCTATGTGATCAATGGCTATAGATGAGTCTTTTTCTTCATGTCACCATGGTCATATGTTCTCGATCTAAAACTTGATTTGTCTTTCTTGAGGTACCTTTCATGTTAGCGGACAACATCATCCTCATACAACATCACAGTGCATTAGTACAATCATAAGTGTCATAACCCTAATCAATGAATGTCTTCTATCATTCACATGCATTCATACTTTTACTAAGGTGATCAAACAATCTAAAATTAATCAAGATTGTAGTAACCTCAATAATATGAAGACAAACATATCATGAACTTAATCATCAGATAAATGAAACGAATTTTGACACATACTTGTATCTCTACAGGTCATACCTGTCAGGATTGCTTGTAGTCTTCTTTTGTAAGGCCTTAGCCTCATCTCCCTCTGGAATTGAAACTTCTTCACTTATGTAGGTGTCCAAATCATTCTCTTCTAGGATTAACCCAATCCACTTTGATTTGTTGAAACTGGATCTGGAGTTGGCTAGGGTTTGACAGAGAAACCCTAAAAATCCAAAATTGGAATTTCAAACTTCTGTTTGGACAGGGAGATGCATATGACTGAGGTGAGAAAGCTGGTGTGCTTAGATTTTGAAAAATCCAAAAAATTGACCCCTCAAAATTGACCTACGAGTTTTGGATCTGCAACTTCTGTGAAATTCTGGTTTTCTGGTTTTTCTGGTTTTTTGGTCAAAATCCCGAACTAGGGTTTGATAGAGCCCGAGGTTCTACCCAACCAAAAACTTCGATCTTGGTCTCTTAATTGACCCCTCAAAATTGACCTGTGAGTTTCAGACCTACTACTTCTGTCAAATTCTGGTTTTCTGGTCAAAATCCTAGACTAGGGTTTGATAGATCTTGGGTTTCTACCCAACCAAAAACTTCGATCTTGGTCTCTAAATTGACCCCTAAAAATTGATCTGTGAGTTTCGGATTTGTAGCTTCTGTCAAATTCTGGTTTTTTGGTTTTCCTAGTTTTCTGGTCAAAATCTCGAACTAGGGTTTGATAGATCCTGGGGTTCTACCCAACCAAAAAGTTTGATCTTGGTCTCTAAATTGACCCCTCAAAATTGACCTGCGAGTTTCGGATTTGCAGCTTCTATCAATTTCTGGTTTTCTGGTCAAAATCTTGAAATAGGGTTTCATAGAGCCTAGGATTCTACCCAACCAAAAACTTCGACCTTGGTCTCTAAATTTAAATTTTGATGAGGAGCATCCATCCATGGTCTCATATTCCAAAAATTCCAACTTTTGTAGAAACCCTAATTTCCCACAGCAGTGACGAGCCAGAAATGAAAGTGCTCAAAATACAACTCTGTTTGGACAGAAATATATTCCATATTGTTTCTGATGTATCTCTAAAATTTTGGATCCTCAGGATCTAAAACATTGGCATGTGGTAGAATGACCTATCATCTTTCCAACCCCAGAGATATGAGCTCAAATGGATTCTCCATGAGAGAGATATGCCAAGTGTCATAACATGACCTGTTTATGGGATGAAACAACATAGCAAACTTGTACAGAGTGCCACATGTCATTGTTTCAACTTCGGCCTCTGAAACCGGGACTTGTGAAACTACAATCTGTTCCCTAACTACCAATTTTTATGGAATTCTATTTGGAGCTTCCTAGTCCGAGATATGACCTTTGTTCCTAGGTCACCTTTTTAGGGATACATTCTGGAAGAGGCTGAAACCCTAACTTGTATGAATCATATCTCACAAAGTACAATGAATATGAGGTTGAGCTTTAGAAACAAGGTACATAAACATTTCATCTTTGGCCTGTAAAATCTTCAGATCCTGAACCTTCACCAAAACTGATTTATAGCAAAAGTGCCATGATGACTAGGTTTTGATATATCAAACCGTAGCTTCCAATTTGTCACAAGTGCAACAAGTGTCATAAATACCATGCAATGCCTTGCTTCAAGCTAGCTCTAATACCATGTTAGCTTTCATCATTTAATTCCATATGATCTAGGATCTTATCTGAGAGAAGAACATGTACAGCATATCAAACATAAGAGATAAGAGACACAAAGCATTTCACCGGGGAAAACCAAGAATGTGAAAAACCCTGCAACTTCCTCGGAGATAGAATGAGCACCAATAGAAAAATCACAAAGATGAAACCCCAAAACAAGATATAGTCTCCTAGCAGCTTCTCCTCCTCCACTTGTGGACACTCCTCCTCTCTCTCACTAATGCGAAGTGAGTGAGTGAGTGAATGAATAGAATGAGAGAGTCACACTCTCTATTTATACTTTACTTTGACTTGCCTTTTACTCTAACTGGGCTGACCTCCCTTAGGAGAGTCTAATAACCCATTACCACTTTTCATTGGGCCGACCCCACTAGGGTGGTCTAATAACCCTTTAACCCATACTGGGCCGACCCCTCTAAGGTGGTCTAATAACACATCAAATATAAGTTACGACACTTACAATATAACTTGCGACACTTGCAAATACAAATGACGACACTTCCAACCGGAGGAATAATACATCTCCATTGGGGATACAATAAAGTACAAATGAATATCTTCTAAAGTTACAAATACATCAACACCATGGCATCAGACTAGAGACTATTGGATTTCGATGAAAATCTGCTCCAAACAGTTTCCAAGACCCAAGAAAACTTGGATAGATGCTCAATCTATAGAAGCAACAGAATGACATGAACCACATGGTTTTGCAGGACTCTATTCATCTGCAAAGGGAGGTAAAAAGCATTCTGGGAGAAATCAGTAAGGGAAAGGAAAGCAGATCAATGAAGAAGAATTCATCTAATCATCCCATTAAGAAATGTTCCAGGTGGGAAGACTCAAAGGAAATTTAGGAGGAGAAGATAAAGCAGCCACTAAAATGTTGGAAATGTGGAGGAGATCATTCCCTCCACAACTTCCCAACAAGAAGGAACAAAAAAGCGAGTAGCCATGAAGATTTCAGGCTTGTAGATCAATTGAGAAGCAAGGAAAAAGAAGGGATTCTTGTGCAGCAATGCCCACTTGCAGAGCTGGATGATCACATCCAACAGGGACATCTTGTGGGAACCAAAGGAATTGGTCCTAGAAGTTCCAAGTAAAAGGATGCGATGGAGGGGCACCTGCAACATTTTTGCAAATTTTGGATATGTATAAATTGTAAATGTAATCGTAACTAATGGAACACCGAGGAAAGTGTTATTTTAAGGGAGGGGGGAGTTGTAGTATCCCTATTTTGACACTTATGGTTATTGGCCTTATGTAAATAGTGTATGCAATGTGTGTCACCCTAGTGTGGAGCTCAAGGCCAAGGCCCCACTAGTGGATGTTCAGGTTTTATTGCATAGGCAAGTATTTGATAGTTTATTATTCATGGGCTGTTAAGCCATGAAGAAATGTCAATGATGTAAATATTAATATTTCAATAAAACACCTAAGGGAATGCCTATGGAGGCAACGTGAGAAATAGGGTTGCGTATCCAGTAGGGAGTGGTGAGGGGGTTGTGGGATGGGAACCCATGTTGCCACTCGTCCATTCATGAACCCATTTGACCTCCCATAATGCCATTAATGCAACTGTAAGAGGGTGGTTGAGAAATCGGCTCATGGAGTCGATAGAGTATAGAACAAACTTGCAGACCCGTATGACAAGGGATGACCTGTGATTGCATGCCCCGTAAACAACTCCATGCCTAGGGAATCTGCAAAACCTGTTTCCTATCCTGTGGTTAGGGAAGAGGAATTCATTCATTCAGGGAGAGGCAGAGATTCATGAACCACATAACAGATAGGGGAGAACCATAGGTCGCGATTCGGTGGAGGCACAAATTGCAGAGCCTTAGTATTACCAGAAAACCCTGTTTTAGAAGCAGATAGTGGAAATTTGTGAGGGGATTCACGTGGGAAGATTTTGGGAAAGATCCAAGAGTGGATTGAAGTGGGAAAATGATCAAAGAGTTGGATTCCAGAGTGGAACCAGTGAAATCTCAAGTATCCATTGGTTTAGAGGTCAGGACTAGCCATACCTGCCTAGATCAGTGCTGAGAGAAGGGGTGCTTGAGGGACTGTGTAGCAGAGAAGGGGACCTTACTCATGCTGAGAGTGGAGGTGATGGGTTTGCTTGGGTTGTATGAAGCCAAGGGGTGTAACATCCCTCTTTTTTTTACCTATTTCTTTTATAAATGTGATATTGAACTGGGTTCCTGGTGAGGACATCAAGGCCAAGGACCCACCAATAAACCTTGAAAACTATATGGTAAATTCCTAGTCGTAATGGTAAACCTAGGAGATGGAAAGTTGTTATGCAATTAAATAATGAGTAATCGAATCCATTAGAGGGAACGGTGAGATGGATAGGTAACTGTGGGAGTCATGTTTTGATAAAATCATCGACACTTGGTGGTAAGAAGTTAATGATGTTCACTTTAATGGAGTAAAAACTGGAAGTGTCCACCTAAGTAGGATTTATCATAGATTAAATAACGAGATGATTATGTTCATCTACGAAAGTATTAATTAGCTACCTTGCTACAACCAAGCTTAAAAATTATCAAGCATACATGATTATCATTAATCATCCTAAACTCCAAGCAGAAGAAGTTGTTCTGGTTTACACGGACATTTCTAACTCCTACCATAGGCGAGGACTCTCATTTATATATATATATAAATAATCTTAGCCAAAGGAGTGAGGATTCCCTTAGCCGAGGCGGACCTTCCAAAAGAAGTAAAACGTTGAACTCCCTTATATGCGAGGGTTCATTGTCTTGAAGGGGGTGTTCGGTTGATATAGTTTGGGGAAAAAATCTGCATTAGGGTTTTTTTTGGAAAAATGAATCGTAGATCTATTTTTATATGTTGAATTACAATCGTAGATTCCGTTTTACATTGTTGTGTTAAATTCTTGGCAATAGTTATGCCCATAAACTAAGTGAAGGTGTAGATCTGTTTTATATGTGGAATTATAGTTGTAGATTCTGTTTTACGTTGTTGTGTTAAATTCTTGGCAATAGTTATGCCCATAAACCGAATGAAGGCATAGATCTATTTTTATATGTTGAATTACAGTCGTAGATTCCATTTTACATTGTTGTGTTAAATTCTTGGGAATATTTATGTCCGTAAACCGAGGGAAGGCGTAGATCTATTGTATATGTGGAATTACAGTAGTAGATCCATTTTACATTACTGTGTTAAATTCTTGGAAATAGTTATGCCCGTAAACTGAATGAAGTCGTATGTCTGTTTTATATGTTGTATTTCATTGTTATGCTTATTCTGGAGAACGATAGTTCTTCCTGTAAGTTGAACGTATGTAGTAGATCAGTCTTGTATGTTGAATATAGCGTAGATCTTTGAATCCAGATCTCGGTTGTGCATTGCTATACTTATTCATGAAAACAACCGTTCTACCTGTAAGCTAAGGCAAGTAGTAGATCCGTTTTGTACATCCAATACGGCGTGTATCTTCGAATATAGATCTCGGTTGTTGTATATTACTTTGCTTTGCTTGAAACTAATAGTTCTGCTCCTAAAATTGCAGATCTATGAACATTGACTAAAACAAAGTCATAGTTTCCTGTAGATGGTAGTGTTGAATTCATGTTTCATTATTTGCTCATACCGTATGAAGAGGAAAGTCCTGTCTTCTGAGAATCACAAATCTATAGATATATACTGAAATCTAGTCATAGTTCCCTATTGTATTGATGTGTTGTACTCGTATTTCATTCTTTCTTAATCCTGTATGAAATCAAAGCTCTGCCTTTCTGAAGTTGTAGAATATATGGGTTGAATTCAGTTTTCATTTCTTTCTATGCCAGATCTACCTTCTTGGAAGTTGTAGATCTAGGTTTATATTTTGAAATGCAATCAATCTCTGTATTTCTGGTTAGGTTGAATTGCAGATGTCGTTTTCGAGATCTGTATGGTTATCTTAAAGAAAAAACGTATTACCTTTCTTAAATCTATGTAGAGGTCATAATCCTCTATTGAATGTTATTATTCTGTTTTGGGTTGAAGACGCTAAATCCTGATGTTGGCAGGTGGGTTTGGAGGAGTCAGCTGTGCAACATCACGGATGCTGCACAAGATCAAAGATGCCGTGCAAGGAGGAGAACCATGCACAAGTCGGAAATAATAGTATTTTATGTATTTTTGGTTCATTTTGGACCGCATTGTGCGGGTTAGGGTCATTCTTTTGTAGATTTTGTTGAGAAGTAGTTAGGAGGTTGTCTAAGTGGACCATGAATGTAAAGGCACAAACCTATAAATAAATGTAGCATTGAAAGTGTTAAGATCATCCAAAGGAAGGAATTGACACCAACGAGAAGAGATAATTGTGCTTGATTGGGTATGTTAATCTGGGTATGTGATAGAAGAACTGTATTGTTGTATCCGTGTTTTGTTGTGAAGGCTAATATGACATGACGGAGTTTTGAGAAGAATCATTGTGTCCTTCCTGTTTTCCTACTATAATTATGATATGTATCTGTGATATGAATTTGTGAATGATGTGATGTTTCCTTGCTTCAATTGATATTTACTATTAGATCTATTGGGCATTGACAGTTCTGTTAATGATGAAATCTATTGAATGATGATGCGATTCTATTTAAATGCATAAGATGAAATGTCAGATCTCCTAAATAATGTTGCGCTAAGTCGATAAGTAGATGCACAAGGGTCCTCCTTCATTCGACGGAAATGTGGTTCCTTCAGCTCTCCCTCGAACATATTGGGTGAGACTTCATCTGCTCCGCAAGTGTTACTGGATAGGGTAAAACCTATCTGGGCTCGTGCTCAGGGAGATCGCGGTGGTTTGGGTGTCAACAGAGTGAGGAACCCTTTTCGACTGGGTTTGTGTCAACAAATGGTTCTGTTTCCAGGACCATAGCGCGAAGTGGAGGGAGGACATGTTGTGGCATCCGATAAAACTAGAAATTCAATATTGGTTTGACCAAAAGTTGCAAGAGTTTGCTAAGAAAGAAAATAAGAACCCTGGACTGACGATGGACTGGTGGTTGGAAAGGTACATAAACAATGGTCCACACAAGTATTTTTTCTGCAAATTCCCGATCATCTTATATGAGTGATTGGCGCAATTGACCTTTCGTAAGGTAAATTTCCCAAGTGGTGAGCGAACCACCTAGACCGTAGAATTGATCCAAGAGTTGTAGGAGGTGGACAACAGAGCATCACGGGCTGTTGAAGTCCTGCTTGACATTATATTGGAGGGCTATATCATCGATTTTGCGGTCAACACAACAAAATATTATAGCTAAGCTGAAAGGGAATTCTTCAATGGACCAAGAGGAAGGTTCCTGTTGTCGCTGCAATTGTCCATTAAGATGCTCATCTGTGAAAAGGGTATACTAAAGATGAACCTTGAGTAGAAGAGCCCTAGCAGGTGGAGGTTGTGGATACCGCGAAGGCAGGGGGGAGGCAAATGGAATGATATGGGGTAGATGGGTCCAAGTTACGATGAGACTTTGAAGGAAGCCGAGGAAGAGAGTGGTCTTACGAGGGGACGAGCAAGGTTTCGACAAGAGAAGAGGCAGAGGACAGGAGAAGGTCCTACTGTGATCGAAACGCAAAACTGCAAAGGAAGACCACATGGGACGAAGCGACCCCACAGTGCCGACAAGGACAACCAGGCTATGCCCAGAGTAGAGGCAGGACCAACCACTAGCATTAACGTGCCCACACCTCCACTCACTATATCACAACCAGGAAGAAATATGACTTTGACACCGCTGTGTTTGGCTTGTCAAAAACACACACAAAGTAGTGGATCAGCGACTATAGGAAGAAGGTCCAAAATGGAAGGAAAGGATGCAAAGTTACCTCTGTTCCATGGAAACAGAACTGAGGAGTCGGGGCAATACTGGTTCTTATGTGAAGCTATGTGGAATGTTAAACAAAGCACGGATGATGATGCCAAGAAAGGTCAATTGGCGATGACCCTTCAGGGTCACACATTGGATTGGTTCATGAAATTTGTACAAGTTCCTGCGGGAAGTCCATAGAAGACATTGGATGAAGTTAGAAAAGGATAACTTGAAGAGTTTAGAAAACCGAAGTCTGAAGTGCAATATATTACAGAATTGAAGGAGATCAAACAATATCCAAATGAAACTATTTGGGATTTTGACTAAATGTTTAAAACACTAATGGGAAGGGTCAGTTTTGAAATGAGTGACATTCAGGACAAGGAATGGTTCTTCATTGCGTTGCTACCTCATATCTAAGTCCTGTTGATGCAACAAAAAATTACGACACAGAGTGAGGCTCTGGATATTGTGATGAAGTTAGAAGCTTCCCCTGTTGGAGAGAGTGTAGTCGGCATGTCTCAGATCTAGATGCAGCTAGCGAATTTGAGAATTCAGTTGCAAGATCTCAAGAAGAGTAAAGAGCACCATGAAGAAGTTTGGTGTACTTGATGTCATGCAGAGTGACATACCAAGGATAACTGCCCAGATTTCTAAAACTACCTATTATTAGGAGCGCCGAACCCACTAAGTGGCGGAGGTATGCCATGGTGTCGCATTTGTCAAGGTTATGGGCATCAAAATGAACAGTGTGCATAGATGTAGAAGATGGTCACAAAGCTGATGAATTTATATTGTACATTCTGCAAGTCTGTTGGGCATGAAGACAAGGATTTCCGTGCCTAAGGCTTACTCCAGGAAAGAACATACGACTCATACTATGTAAAGGGAGACAACCATCGTGCAGCATAGAAACCATAGCTGCAGCCACAGGTGGCCCAGCCGCCACCTCAACCGCAACTGCAATTTGTACCGCAGCCACAACCACAACAATAGTTTGTGCCACAACTGCAGTATAATCAAATGCAGATGGCTCTGTAGCAGCCACAATACGTTCACCCAACACAGTAGGTTCATCCTAGGCAGTGTGTTCAAATGCAACCGAATCCCCTGCAGCAGTAATCTAAACAACCGCAGTATCAGCAACAAGGAGGATTTTGCAAGGGATTCCAAGGAGGATGCAGTGGTGGCTTGGGTCATGGAGGAGGACGAGGTCGCAGACCAGTGCAATGTTATAATTGCGGAGTATTGGGACACTATCAGAGAGATTTCTCGCAATTGTGAGAACAATGTACATATTGTATCGCTGTTGATCACACTGTTGAGAATTGTCCATAGTTGATTGCGAGGTGCCAGGCAGGAAATGTTCTGCAGTTGCAGAATCAGAACCAATTGCCGAACCAATTTCAGAATCAAAACCAATTACCAAATCTGAATTAGTTGTCAAACCAGAATCAACATCCAAATTAGAATCAGAATGCAAATCAAAATGTGAACCAACCTGTGCAACCACAGCCAAACTAGAATCAGGGATCAACTGTTGCGATGATTTTAGCAAAACCGAGGATGCAAGATGTTGACGTTGTTGTTATCACTCGTGGAGGTGCAATGACAGGAGAATATGGTCTGCATACACTAATCTGGATGGCTAGAAAGAAGAAGGTGTAGTTTTGATATTGATGTTGAGCACGACACATTTTTTAGAGCACGTGATGCGATCGGGGGAAATCTTGGTAAGTCAATTACTTATGACATTCCCGCTGCTTTTGATTCAAATTCGGAAGCAGGACCATCACGATAGTATGGTACTTTGTAGAACTTCTTTGAAATATGCTTATCACTGGCAAGAGATCTCGAATTCCTTGCAGAGATTGAGAGTCTATTGTATCCACCAGCTAAGGGACAGAAAGAGTCCGCAATAAACTCTTTACAAAGGAAGAATACAGGAAAAGAGGTGCACATGAATATTTAGATTGGGGACATGAGGTAGATTCAGTCATTCTGGATCTAGGCTTAGACATGAATATTCTAACAAAGTAGACATGGCAAAGGAAGGGGAGCCCAATGCTAAGCTGGTCTCCCGTGTAGATGCGATTGGCTAATTAGGCCAAAGTAACACCAATTGGGAGAGTTCCATGCCTTGTTGTGGAAATTGAGGGGATGAAAACCGATGATGATTTCAATATTATTGAGGTTGTTGATGGTGGATTCTCCTAGCCCATGTTGGTGGGGATTGGATGGGAAAATGACAGTATGGCAGTAATTAATTTCAAGAAGAGGGTGATGACATTTGAAAATAAAGACCTTAGATTCATCGCTCCATTGGATCCAACTGAAGGGAGCAGGTATGTTGAGCCAATAAGGGATGAAGTTGTAAGCAGATGGGATCATGCGTATAATATTTCAGAAGACTACATCCATCTGACTACCGATGGTGAACTCGGTTGGTGCAGATTTAGCTCTGCGTCTTCTGAATCTGACGATGCTTTAGAGAATTGGCAGAATCACATGTATGAGGTGTTGTTCCAAAAGTGTGGTTTGATCACGCAGTCATTGTGCCGTATAGCGAATGATACTGTTGAATTACTAGTATATGAAGGCCTGCTCGTATTGTTTGAGTTTCTAGTTCCATTTGAAGAGAAGGTGTCAGAACCACAACGGTTCCTAGCATTGGAGGAGGTGCTGAAGTCTGCTCCAGCGCGTTGGTGGGCGGCCCATAAGAAGTCGACTACTGGGTGGTCGCAGTGTCGAAGATTGCTGACGGTTTGCTTTGGAAATGTAGAAATATACCACACTAGGAAGTATGATGGGCGGAATGATCCTGGCAGTCATCTGATTGAATGTCAGACTCTGTGGGCCTTGTGACGAAATGATGAATGGGTCCATGCCTTTTTCCACACTTTGGATGCAATGCCGCAATATTGGTATGCCTCAACTGAGTTGCGCAGGGAGATTACCACCTGGTTAGAGTTGACAGTTTGATTCACTCATGCCTTCAGTTTCGCGGATGCCAATCCAGATGTTCATAATTCACTGCAGCGCATCCGCGATGTTGTTCTAAAGGTGGTTCCAGTTCCATACCCCATGGATCTGCATATGCATTGTCAAATGTAGTCAATGATGGAATGCTATAATATTATTGGAGGGCCGGAGGATGGTGATGACCCACAGAATATCAATATTTCGGAAACAAAAGGGAGTCGAGATGTTGTAGCACCTAACGTACCGACAAATCCGATAAAATAGTTGTTGAAGCTTAGGAAGGTTAACATTGGGATGGAGGAGAAACCAAATTTTGCGAATGTTGGGGACTACTAGGATGAAGAAATGATGGAAAAGGTCACAAACCTATTGCATGAGTTCCAAGATTTGTTCCCTACAAATTTTTTCAAGATGAAGGGCATATTGGGGGATTTAGGAGAGATGAAGATTTCGTTGAATCCATATGCGAAACCAATCAGGAAGCAACCATATCGACTGAATCCAGGGCACAAGGAAAGTGTCAAAACTAAACTTGACAGAATGTTGGATGCTGGAATGATTAAGTCGGTCGAAGAATCAGAATGGATTAGTCCCATGGTGGTGCAAGAAAAGAAGATAGGTGAGGTTCGGATTTGTGTGGACCTAAGGAAGTTGAATGATGCATGTATGCATGATCCCTTTCTGACGCCATTCACTAATGAGGTACTAGAAGGAGGGGGCGGTCAAGAAATGTATTCCTTCACAGATGGCTTTTCAGGTTATCACCAGATTAGAATCGCAAAAGAGGATCGTCACAAGACAATGTTTGTGGCTGAATGGGGTTGTTTCTAGTATACTCTGATGCCATTTGGGCTAAAGAATGCACCTGCGGTATTCTCCCGCATTGTTGTCGCTGCATTCAGAGATTTCATTCAGAAGTTTTTGCAAGTCTATATGGATGCTTAGACAGTTTATGGATTGATCAACGACCATCTGTAAAACCTCCGACCGATGTTGGAGCGATGTAGACCTCATCAGATCTCGTTTAACTTGAAGAAGTGTATTTTTCTGTGCACCTTTTGAGATGTTGTTGGGGTCACATTGTTTGCAAGCAAGGATTCTTGGTTGACCCAACGAAGATTGCATTGATTTTGAGATTGACACTACCTACAAATGTAAAACAATTGAGAGCAACGTTGGGGCACACGAGGTACTACTGCAAGTTTATTCGTGGTTATTCTGCGATCACAGCCCCTATGGAGAAGTTGTTGAAAAAGGATGCGGTATTCTTATGGAGTCCAGAATGTCAGGTGAGTTTCGAGACGCTGAAGGTTAAGATGGATTATGCCCCGATACTGGTATTTCCTAATTGGAGCAAGGAATTCCATGTCCATGTGGATGCATCGTCAATTGTGCTGGGTGTGGTGCCCACTCAACCAGGAGAAGGAGATCTTGACCACCTGATTGATTTTGCGAGTCGGATGTTGTCATCTGCAGAGAAAAATTATACAACAACAGAGAGGGAAAGTTTGGCGATGGTGTATGCGCTACAAAAGTTTAGGCATTACCTGTTGGGAAATCATTTCAAAATGTTCACAGACCATTCTGCTTTGAAATACCTGGTTAATAAGCCTGTGTTGAGGGGAAGATATGTTGCTGGTTACTTCTCTTTCAAGAGTTTGATTTTGAGGTAATTGTGAAGCCAGGTCACTTGAACACGGGACCAGAAATCACTTATCGTGAATTGAGATAGGTGAGGTACCAACAAATATTGAACAGGAGTTTCTAGATTAGCAACTATTCAGAGTTGAGGTGGCTGATGACTAATACGAAGAAATCATTCAGTTTTTGGCGACAGGAACCGCACAAGAGGAGTTTACCACAAGTCAGAAGAATCATTTGGTGGTTAAGGCTGCGGATTTCCAGTTGATTGTCGGACAACTTTATAAACTAGGACCGGATGGGCTCTTGAGGTGATGTGTGCTACCTCATGAACAAGTGCAGATATTGGTAGAGGCACATGCGTGAGTGGCTGGTGGACACTATGGAGGTCGTGCTACTACTAGGAAGGTGCTTCGTGCAGGGCTTTGGTGGCCCATTCTTCATAATGATGCGATGGATTATGTGCAAACTTGTGACATCTGTCAAAGAACCAAAAAACCCTCAAGGAGGGATCAAATGCCATTGGTACCTCAAGTGACATTGCAGCCATTTGACAAATGGGTTGTGGACTTCGTGGGGCTAATCAACCCACCTGGAAAGAGAAATCATGTGCGGTACATCCTTACAACAACCGATTACTTGACAAGGTGGGCGGAGCTGCACCTGTTGTGGATTGCACCACTACGACAGTAGTGCGATTCTTGTTTGGAAATATTGTTACTCGGTTTGGATGCATCGAGATATTGATGAGTGAATAGGGGATTAACTTCATCAATCGGACATTCAACGCATTGAAAGAAGAGATTCAAATACACCATAAGAAGAGTACCCCGTACCATCTGCAAGAAAACAGAACGGTGGAGGCATTCAACAAAGTGTTGGGGCATGTGCTTACCAAGGTGTGTAATGCGAACCGTGATGACTAGGATTTGAAGATTCTAGCAGTATTGTGGGCTTGTCGCACCACTTGTAAAAGATTGACAGGGCAAACACCATGCAAATTGGTGTGTGGGAAAGAGGCAGTCATGCCTATGGAGTACATTGTTCTGATTTTGTGCATGGTGGCCACGATGGGCATGGATGACGAAGCTGCAATAGAAGAACAACTGGCGCAGTTGGTGTAGGTTGAGGAAGACCGTTTTGTCACAGGTTTTCACTAGCACGTTGAGAAGGTTCGACAAAAAGCTTAGCATGATCGCCATATTAGAAACAAGCAATTTCACCAAGGCGACTTGGTGCTATTGTATGACAATAAGTTCATGAAGCATCCAGATAAGTTACAGATGCATTGGATTGGGTCCATATCGCATTAGTTTCATTACTTCAGGAGGTGCGGTACATCTGCAGCAATTAGATGGAGCGATGCTACCCAAGCTAGTGAATGGTAACAAGCTGAATCCCTACAGAACGGACCCGAAACCGTGCGATGCTTAAGGAATTGTGGGGACAAAAAAAAAAAAACCCGATAAGATGCTAGGTCGAAGGATGGTGCACCAGCAGGGATAGGATGTGCAAGTAGGAGAGATGGTATCGCAGTTAGGAAGCTATGCAGCGACAGCCACAGGGTCACAACACAATCAAATCATCAATAAATGCAAACAGTTAAATGCAGTTAACCAACGGCATTGGTGAAGTGACATGTAGTTATGGCGGATTCAACCGTTAGATTAACAGGATCGACGACAAATTTGGGAAGTTAATGCATGATTTGCTCATGATGATCAGTGTGATTTGGTCATGATTATGAAGGGATCGATTTGGCGCTATAAGAACGAGTCGAGGCCGGTCGAAAGCCATCATTTTGCAAGGTGTGAATTGAGTAGAGTAGTATTGAGTTGAATTGTGCAAGGATAAGTAGAGTTGCAGAGCAGAGTTGCATTGTGTTGAGCGAGTTTCCAAGTAGGGTGAGGTTGAGTAGCAATTGGGTGTTGCGGGGCACCCGTGCGGCATGCACAGTGAAGTAGACACGGTTGAGATTTTGAGTGAAGTGGAATCACCAGTCGTCTCCATCACCATTTAGGAGGAAGTTGCTAGTATGCCAATCGAGTCATCATCAGTGATGCATACAAAGAGGGGGGGCAGTGTCCTAGCTCCCCACTGCTAGATAAGAGGCAAACCAGATCATCTGTACAACTGCCGTAGTAGGTACCTGCACAGGCAATTCCATCCAGCTCAGGAGTTGTCGAATCAGTGGCCCGAACAGGGGTATCCACCGTGGATATTCTTCGGTATGTACCTCCCTATCGACCCGGTGCGTAGCCCCAGAAGCTTAGCAAGAACTAAAGATACCAAGTCTGGATGTCGGCAATCCCACAAGGAATTGTATGCACCGCATACATTGTGCCTACACTGATGCATATGAATTTTGATGACCACAATCTGTTGGCGCTGAGGGACATTATGGTGGAACCTTTTGTGTCGAGAGTAGGAGTTGGAGGCGGCCCAACACCACGCTTTCCACATGATTGGGCATGCGAATTGGATAAACCAGGGCTGTTGGGCTAGATCAACATGTCGCACTTTGGGCGATTGACTGAGGCAACTGCCTATGTTAAGCAGCTTTTGGCCTATTTTCATTTTGAGATTTTATGGTTGGATAGACCAGTCACAATCACGGTCGACCTTATTTCAGAGATCACGGAATTTCTTAAGGATGGGACAAACCCCTCGCAATATTTTCAGGGGAAAATAAATGATAAGAAGCTTGCGGCGAGGTTGAGGATGCGCTAATTTTTGCAACGTGATGGATGGGCATACCGCCTTGATAGCATCAATGTTCCAGCAGCTCGCATCAGGGCACAGAGCTTAGCTACTAAAATAGTCAGGAATAACCGACCCAACCAAGGAAACTCAGGGATCATTGCATGCGCCGAGTTGTGTGCGCATGGGGTACAAATGAACTGGTCACTCTTTTTGTTGAACCAGTTGATGGAGGATGCGGTGGAAGTCTAGGTGGGAAAGCAATCATTTGCATATAGTTGTTTGTTGATATTAATCACACTCGTAGCTTAGATGGAGCCTGATGATTATCAAGGGATGGAAGTAGATGCGGTAACGATTTGTAAGGGAGCACACTACCAAAACCTTTGGTGGGTGCAGGAACCTGAGTGGCTTAGGGACTGCGCAGCGCAGTTTTGGTTCTACCGGGAGGTACTGTAGGCGGCAGCTGAGTGCGTTCTGTGATTGTCTTATGCCGTCATAGAGAAATATAAACAGATTTCTCGGTTTGCGATTGGCCCTCACACCATTCATGTGCAAGCGCGGCACGACCCGGGGAAGCAGTGGTTACCAACACCATACAAATTGTCTGATAAGGAGCTAGATGTGATCGTCAATGATTGCCTGGAAGAATGGTGAGAACTGGTTTGTCTAGAAGAAGAATCAATGAGGCCACCGATGGATGCGCCAGAAATGGACCAGTAGAGTAACCATAATTCGGATCAAGAGTCATCGCAGACACCCACTGATGAGGATGTAGAGGATGAGGTTGAGGAGGGAAGAACAAAGATGCATTATGAGCGGGGTATGACAAGTGGCACTACCCTAGCGATCGAAGTGCATTTGAACCTACTTATTGCGGCCTTAACAAATGCAACAATGCGACGGCGCAAGAAATGAAGACGCAGGCAACAGAAGGATTCAGTGAGGTAAAAAATTTACTTGATTCCTTATTTAATGTTGTTTTAAATAAGGCACTGGAGGTAGTGACTGTGCGGGGTGTTAGTGCAATCAACACTAGGACATGGGTTCGGAATGTGCAAATTCCCCCGACTGCTATTGCGATCGACAATGAGGCTCTCAAGGCTTTGCTGTAGTAGTTACAAGTTTTTCCATCAACATCAACGTGTTGTTCTCGTAGACGTTGGTGCAGATGAATATGGTCACCAGCCAGGAATTGGCAGACAGAGAACAAGATATCAGCGATCAGTTCTTATGATCGCAGGAGAATGAGGCAGCAATCCAGAAAGAAGTATATGAATTAAAGGAGAAGGTGGTAGAAGCATGGGAGGTGGTCAAAGAATTGGATAACAAGCTAGAGTAGCTGATTGTCGAGAAGGCTAGAGAAATCATGGAGCTGACGAAGGAACAATACCATTTGAAGATGGAGAAAGCCAACCTTTGGGACAATAGAGTGCAGATGGAAGAGGCAATTTATGAGGCTTGTCAATATGTATTGGATCCCACCACAATGTTGGATGTGATTGAAAGAGCACAATGACTTGGGGCCATCATTTCCCAGTTGCAATGAGACAATGCTGACTTGCAAGCTTTGGTACAACCAAGCACACCTCCGGAGCAAGTGGCAAAAAGGAAAACCACCATGGAGGAGTTGGAAACCTAGCTAGGAGAGTTGGAGCAAGACGCGACAAAAGTCACTGAAGTGACTGCACAATTTTGGGGTAGCGTAGTCTAGGATAAGCAATTGGAGCAACTGACCAAGCTAGCGCAGGAGGCAGAAGGACAACTAGCAACAATGAAGGCTTTGTTGAGAGTGATGCCACTGGCGGTTCAGGTCACCAAGTTTGCAGAGATGAAGGAGTTACAACAATGAGTTGCAAGGGCACAAGAGCAAGAGCACAAGCGCAGTACGCAGTTAGATGAGTTCCAAGATGTTGGAGCGTAGCTTTCTATTAAGGCATTTTCTACGCTGAAGACCGTGCAGGACGGTAAGAAGGCCATTGCGGATAAGCTGGTTGAGCATCTGTTAGTACAAGGATTAATAGAGTTCCAGGAGATCACTGCGATGGCCAAGGAGCAAGCCAGGGATATCAGTCACGAATATGAAGATTTTAGGCTGAAGATTAATGAGTACACCATGTCCAACTGACGTGGCTCAATGGCGAGCCACAAGATTGTACTGGGGGCCTATTGGCAGGCAGGTTTGGATGAGTCAGCTACACAGCATCAAGGTCAAATATGTCGTGCAAGGAGGTGAACTGCGCACAAGTCGGAAATAATAGTATTTTATGTATTTTTGGGTCATTTTGGACCGCATTGTGCGGGTTAGGGTCATTCTTTTGTAGATTTTGTTAAGAAGTAGTTAAGCAGTTGTCTAAGTGGACCATGAATGTAAATATGCAAGCCTATAAATAGATGTAACATTGCAAGTATTAATATCATCCAAAGGAAGGAATTGACACCAATGAGAAGAGAGAATTGTGATTGTTTTGGTTTGTTAATCTGGGTATGCGACAGAAGAATTGTATTTTTGTATCTTTGTTTTGTTGCGAAGTCTAATATGACATGACGGAGTTTTGAGAAGAATCCTTGTGTCCTTCCTGTTTTCCTTCTATTAATATGATATGTATATGTGATATGAATTTGTGAATGATGCAATGTTTCCTTGCTTCAATTGATCTTTATTGTTAGATCTATTGCGCATTGATAGTTTTGTTAATGATGATGCAATTCTGTTTAAATGCATAAGATGAAATGTTAGATCTGCTAAATAATGTTGCGCTAAGTCGATAAGTAGATGCACAAGGGCCCTCCTTCATTCAGTGGAAATGTGGTTTCATCAACTCTCCCTTGAACATCTCGGGTGAGACTTCATCTTCTCCGCAGGTGTTGCTGGATAGGGTAAAACCTGTCTAGGCTGGGTGCTCAGGGAGATCATGGTGCTTTGGGTGTTGACAGAGTGAGGAACCCCTGTCAACTAGGTTTGTGTCAACACCTGGTTTTGTATAGATATGTATATATGGTTGGGTCAATATTAGTTTTATTGTGTATTGAGATTTGTATTTTTTCGTTAGGTACATACATTGACCAAACCTTGCATTTTATGCGTGAAGATACGCGCTCCCTGAAGCGATCTTCACATAAGTTATATCTTGGTTATATTTTTACATTCATTATAGTATATGTTTACACTTTATGTACACAGAGGTAAGGATGCAATCCTTGATCGAATCACATCCTCACTTATCGTTGACAGTAAGCAATCTTCACATAGGATACATCGTGTCTTTCTTTTTTATATATATAGCAGAGTTGAACCCTGTCTAGTTGAACACATGAGTTCTGACTAGTTGAAAGTATGAGTGATGTCTAGATTGTTTAAATGCTAGGTTATAATTACTATACATATATAGTAAACTAAAGATGAATCTTGGTAAGTGAATATCTCTATGATTATGATTAAATACCCAGGGATAACTTACATCATTTTTCGTCATCATGAAGAAACTCTTTTAAGTTATATTTTTACCATAGATGAGATCTCGATATTAGTTGATGTCAACCTTGATATGTCAGAAATATACTCTCGAGGAGAGGAGCTATGAGAAAGTGAAACGGAATTATGGCAATAATTGTATTGTGAGATATAACCCATTTTTGGTTAAATAAAACGTATTGTGACAGTTTTTGTTGATGTACCCCAGAGAGTTGGGTGAACCATGGTATATTGGGTCTCTTTCATATGTATGTGATTATGGTGGTTTGTTGTCAAAATTTTAGATATATCTATTCTTTAGACATGCAAAGGTTAACTTTTATTTAAACAGTAAATTCGGTTGTTGAGTAGCAATGCTTATAAAGATGATGGTTGCAAGAAGATTCAGTATAAATGAATGCACGTAATTAAGAATGCTTGGACATCCCTCACTTGTTATAAATAGTCATAGTGGTCTTATGTTTCCTGACCCAAGTAGGTTTCAATAAAAGGATGAAGATTCTTTTCTGGTAGTGGATTATAACAACTCTTTGTGATTAGAAATAATCATTGTGAAAAGTTTTTTTTTATATTTTAAATTTTCACCAAAATACTAACTCGTCTTAACTAGGTATGTTACATATGGTATCAGAGCACAAGTTGAAAACACTCGGGCTTATTGGGATCAATTGGAGAAAACAAATACAAGTTAGTCGAACTAGTAAGGGAACTCCATCAATAAGATGGAACAGAAAACTTCATTTCCAAGAATCGGAAAGAGTTAGTCGACAAGTCGTCTTCAAATTACAAGTAAGAATGTCCCATTCGATGAAGCATTATAACGACATAACATTTTATATATGCGAGCATGGTATATGTTTCATATTGTACTCGAATGACCTTTTACTGGTAAGTATTAGTCGATGAATATCTACTTATACTCTACAATTAGTTTCATTAGATGACAAGAAAGTACTCTTTAAAAATTATTAAAATAGTTAGACTAATTAAGTCTTTAAAAAAATATAAGTTCTTATAAGTTGGATTAAAAGAGTATTGAAAGTCATCCTAGTTGTGAATGATTAAAGGTGAATTTTATATGTGAAAACTAAGGAACTCACCTAGATCTCTTGACTTGATGGTTCGAATTTAGCCAGAAGTAATAAACATTTAAATGATTTACTTGGAAATTCTACTGGAGTAAGGTTTTCTATGATTAAGAAATTGTTTTCTTTACTACATAGGTAAATAGAAAATAGAGAAATGTCATTCGATGATCTGACATCTAAGAAGGATATTATATAAACAAGATATTGTTAGAAGAGTTTTGTAAAAATTTCTTCCTCTATGATTGAATAGGAAAAGGTTATGTAATATATAGAAGATACGACAAGTTAAGATATTATCTTGAAGTACCACCAAGTTGATTCAATAATTACAAAACATATTCTTCTAAAGAAATTATGCTCCTCTTAAATAAAACCAAAGGGTAAGAGGGTTAGATAAGTATTTTCATAACTAGTATGTGGCAATGTGTGGTTTTCCTAAGAAAAGATTTAAACCTTATCACGAGGATAAGAAAGGCAGCAAGGGCTATACCCTTTCTTATCCGAAAAATATAATTATTGGAATTTGCTTGATATGTTAGGTTGATTGAATGACAAAGGGAGTAAGAATGTAGTCTAAGCATTTAACACATTGAGGATAAATTTAGCATTTTCTTCGCCTTAATGTACTTCAAAAAATGAATAATCCTTGAAGATGTCAAATTATAAAGGGGAATGATTGTTAGGAGTCTCCTTGTTAAACAATTTTGTCTTAGTATGCGATTGTATAAGATAAGTGATTATAATGTTAATGTGTAAAGCACACATGGACCCTTGCTTGTAAGTTCGACAAGAGGATAATGGTTATAATTACTTAAAAGGTATACATGTGTGTTCAAATTAGTTAATGGAATACAACTGATGAAAATGCATGATTTCATTTTATATTTTCTTATTCCAGCGGTTTTTAATATGGATGTTGGGATGCTAGGATGGGTGTTATGAAAGTTATACTCTTAGGTTATCAATATTTATGAGATAAAGTTATAAGATATTATGCACGGATACTTTGATAATCTATTTTATTTTGTATATAGATTCATGTGATATTGAGTGTAATACTAGTATGTGTTGATACAGGTAAACTTGCACGTTGGCATAAGGGGTTCATATAATGAGGTATGTGGTCGCCCTTATAAAGGTATGTGGTTATCTTTATAAAAGTGTGCAAGCATATATATGTAGACAATGTGTTGTTACTTACATGAAGTTAGTGCGTACAAAGAAAAGTTGTATAACTAAATAGGAATCGTATTTGAAATGATGAAAGCTAAGAATTGAGGTTAAGAAAATCTATTGTAGTCCTGTTTGGTAAACAATGCATGTATATACTTCCCTAGGAATTAATGTACCAAGAAAATTATGTTGTATCTTGCTTTTGGTGAACTATGACGTAAGGATTAAAATAAGGAACCAAAAAGAGGATGTTTATCTCAAGTGATCATGTATGGATATTGTAGTATGAAAGTTAATTTTTGGATTATTATATTTTCATACAAATTTGATTTTTGGTTATATTAACAAGGGAATTTGGCAGATGGTCAAAATTCGGTGGAACTTGTCGAAAGGAAAGAGCGTAATGTATTATGCATGGTGAGTGTTGAAATAAAGATGTGAGATCTGCACCACCACTTTTAATTATTCTTCTACTGTTGTCATTTATTATTGAATAAAGAACTAGACCAAAAATTGGTCAGAGTAACAAGACGAAAATACTATTTAATTAAATAGAAGAATGAGGAAAGGAACACCAAGCGCTGAAAGAATCAGGAATACAAGAGTGGGAGACAATACTGAATGTTAACTGCAAGAGAATCAAAACAAGTGAAAGAATGCATTAATGGCACTAAAACACTCCCTAGAAATCATGGAGTTGACTGCTGCCAGGATTCTCGAGGGAATCAGTTGACTATAAATACCTAGGAAAACTATAAAGAGAATGCATATGTGGGAGGTAGGACGCTACTTAGTATGCATGAGAGAAATAATTGTTGCGTGAGCACTGAGGTGTTAGGCAATAATTTCTGAAAGGATTGCTGCGTAAACACTGAGGTGTTAGGAAAGAATTTCCGTGATCAAGTGAATGATGGGTTTTGATTAAGTTAATAGTATACATTCTTGGAGCACTGGATTTATGGTTTCTTGTAAAAGCACAAAACAAAGTAAATATATATATATATATATATATATATATATATATATATATATATATATATATATATATATATATTCAATGAATTGTAAATGTTATGTTGCAATAAAAGACTCACTGATATGTTTTGAGTTGGATTATAAAATTGATGACATGTTTTACTGAATAAATTTGGTAGTCCCGTTTTTTGTTGCATGAAAATACAAATTGTGAACAATGGCGACTTGTGAAAATCAGGAAATTTCAAAGAAGGATAGAACATAGAAGATGAAGCAAGTAAAAAGATGACTCAAGAGAGGAAGATAAACTGTCGAAAAGTATGAACACCGAGGACGGTGTTATTTTTAAGGGGGAAAGAATGTAACATCCATATTTTTTTTACCTATTTATTTTATAAATGTAATATTGAAATGGGTTCCCGGTGAGGATCTCAAGGACAAGGCCCCACCAGTAAACCTTGAAAACTATATGGTAAATTCCTAGTTGTAAATGTAAACCTAGGAGACAAAAAGTAGTTATGCAATTAAATAATGAGTAACTGAATCCACTAGAGGGAAAGGTGAGATGGCTAGGTAACTGTGGGAGTCATGTTTTGATAAAATCATCGACACTTGGTGGTAAGAAGCTAATGATGTTCACTTTAATGGAGTAAAAACCAGAAGTGTCCACCTAAGTAGGATTTATCATAGACTAAATAGCGAGATGATTATGTTCATCTGTGAAAGTCTTACTTAGCTACCTTGCTACAACCAAGCTTAAAAATTTACAAGGCATACATGATTATCATAAATAATCTTAAATTCCAAGCAGAAGAAGTTGTTCTGGTTTACAAGGACATTTCTAACTCCTACCATAGGTGAGGAATCTCATTTTTATATATATAAATAAGCTTAGCCAAAAGAGGGCATCACCTAAACTCTACCCATACAAAAAGATAAACTTTTTAACATATTAAAGATATGTAGTTATATATATATATGTACATCTTATATATTTATAGGAAAGAGTAAACGGTTGTGCTAAAGAACAACTAGGAAAAAGAAGAGAATAATGCATGTTTATTACTATGAAGGAACTTCAATGGTTTGGAAGTTAATTATGAATTATAATCATGATCATGATAAGCAACGAGTTTTACCTAGTTCGAAGGTTATCCTAATTAAACATTATCTATTGATTTATGATAAATATAGATGGATTGAAATGAGAACATAAAGGGAATATATATGTATAAATATATTTTGGGATTATATAGTAACATATGGTATCATCTATTAGTATAGACCCTTAGGAAGAATTTGGATTTTAATAAAAATAGTGTCTTTTATAGAAATTCAACCATAAAGACTTAACTAGCCTCCACTACCATGTGGTTTAGGAACACAGGAGACAACTCCACTTGCAATGGCACCTAGCAAGGTTTCACCTTACCTTTCGGTTGGAGCTCCATATGGAGGGAGGATTCCCTTAGCCGAGGCGGACCTTCCAAAGGAAGTAAAACATTGAACTCCCTTATATGCAAGGGTTCCCTGCCTTTAGGGGGCCAGTTCGGTAGATATAGTTTAGGGAAAAAATATGCATCAGGGTTTTATTTTGGAAAAATGAATCGTAGATCTGTTTATATTAAATTACAGTTGTAGATTCCGTTTTACATTGCTATGTTAAATTATTGGCAATAGTTCTGCCCGTAAAATGAGTGAAGGCGTACATCTGTTTTATATGTGGAATTATAGTCGTAGATTCCATTTTACATTGCTGTGTTAAATTATTGGCAATAGTTCTGTCCGTAGACTGAATGAAGGCATAGATTTGTTTTTATATGTTGAATTGCAGTTGCAGATTTTGCTTTACATTGCTGTGTTAAATTCTTGTCCATAGTTCTGCTCATAAATTGAGGGAAGGCGTAGATCTTTTTTATATGTGGAAATACAGTCGTAGATCCGTTTTACAATGTTGTGTTAAATTATTGGCAATAGTTCTGCTCGTAAACTGAATGAAGTCGTAGGTCTATTTTATATGTTGTATTTCGTTGCTATGCTTATTCTAGAGAACGATAGTTCTTCCTATAAGCTGAACGTGTGTAGTATATCAGTTTTGTATGTTGAATATAGCGTAGATCTTTGAATCCAGATCTAGGTTGTTGTATTACATTGCTATATTGATTCATGAAAAAAACAATTCTCCCTTTAATCTAAAGTAGTAGATCCATTTTGTACGTTGAATATGGCGTGGATCTTTGAATCTAGATCTCAGTTGTTGTATATTACTTTGCTTTGCTTAAAACTGATAGTTCTGCTTCTGAAATCCCAGATCTATGGACATGTACTCAAATTAAGTCATAGTTTCCTGTGGATGGTAGTGTTGAATTCATGTTTCATTATTTGCTCATACTGTATGAACACGAAAGTCCTGTCTTCTGAGAATCGTAGATCTACAGATATATACTGAAATCCAGTCATAGTTCCTTGTTGTACTCGTATTTCATTCTTACTTATTCCTGTATGAAATGGAAGCTCTTCCTTTTTGAAGTCATAGAATCTATGGGTTGAATTCATTTTTCATTTCTTGCTATGCCATATCTTCCTTCTTGGAAGTCGTAGATCTAGTTTTATATTTTGAAATGTAGTCAAGCTCTGTATTGCTAGTTAGGTTGAATTGCAGATCTCTTTTTCCAGATCTGTATGGTTATGCTAAAAAAAAATGTATTACCTTTCTTAGATCTATGTGGAGGTCGTAATCCTTTATTGAATGTTATTATTCTGTTTTGGGTTGAAGATGCTAAATACTGGTTTTGTATATATATATATATATGGTTGGGTCAATATCGGTTTTATTGTGTATTGAGATTTGTATTTTTCGCTAGGTACATACATTGATCGAACCTTGCATTTTATGCATGAATATATGCGCTCCCTGAAGCGATCTTCACATAAGTTATATCTTGGTTATATTTTTACATTCATTAGAGTATATGTTTACACTTTATGTACACATAGGTAATGATGTGATCCTTGACCGAAGTACATCCTCACTTATAACTGACAGTAAGCAATCTTCACATAGGATACATCGTGTCTTTTTTCTTTATATATATAGCAAAGTTGAACCCTGTCTAGTTGAACACATGAGTTCTGACTAGTTGAAAGTATGAGTGATGTCTAGATTGTTTAAATGCTAGTGTTATAATTAATATACATATACAGTAAATTGAAGATGAATCTTGGTAAGTGAATATCTCTATGAGTATGATTAAATACCCGGGGAGAACTTATGCCATTTTTCGTCATCATGAAGAAAATATTTTAAGTTATATTTTTACTGAAGATTAGATCTCAGTATTAATTGATGTTAACCTTGATATGTCAGAAATATACTCTTGAGGAGAAGAGATATGAGAAAGTGAAAGGGAGTTATGGAAATAATTATATTGTGAGATGTAACCCATTTTTGGTTAAATAAAACTTGTTGTGACAGTTTTTGTGGATGTAGCCCAGAGAGTTCGGTGAACCATGGTATATCGGGTCTCTTTCATATGTATGTGATTATGGTGGTTTGTTTCCAAAATTTTAGATATATCTATTGTTTAGACATGCAAAGGTTAACTTTTATTTAAAGAGTAAATTTGGTTGTTGAATAGCAATGTTTATAAAGATTATGGTTGCATTAAGATTCAGTATAAATGAATGCACGTAATTAAGAATGCTTGGACATCCCTCACTTGTGATAAATAGTCATAGTGGTCTTATGTTTCCTGAACCAAGTAGGTTTCAATAAAAGGATGAACATTATTTTCTAGTAGTGGATTATAACAACTCTTTGTGATTAGAAATAGTCATTGCAGAAATTTTTCTTTTATCTTTTAAATTTTCACCAAAATACTAACTCGTCTTAACTGGGTATGTTACAAGGGGATATGTTTGTAGCTATATGGTGGAGCTCAATGAGTTAGTAAAATCATTCCCTGCCTCCCCATTTGCTTGACAAACCCATTGTGTGCTGAATACCTTGAGTGACTATGAACCAATGTTGTGAGTGATCCTGAGTGATACTCCTTAGTGGACACATAGCCCCAGCTCGGGGGTGAGCTCTGATTGCTGAAATAATAGAGGCTAGGAAGAGATCTATGGTTGGGATGGAACGTTGCAGTCCATAGCCGGTTGCCTCATGGTTTTATATTAAAAGATAAGTTCCCTTGTGGTTTTTGAATAAGGATGTCTCATGTGTTTATGGCTTTCTTATTACATACCAGTTATTGATTGAATTAATTTATGGAAGTGGAGCAATAGGAAGCTTGTATGAGTAGGGATGTATACTTATGCCCTATATCTGAATTGTATTTGAAGTTGTTGTTGTGCCATGATGAATGATGGATGCATGCTAGATGTGTGTGTGTTATATATGTCAAATGCATGATTTGGTTCAGATGGTTAATAGGGATGAATGCCCAATTATTATGTGTTATGTATTATGTTGTAGGAATGTCATTTCTTTACTTATGCACCTTGCATATTCTTGTTATGTTGGTATTAATATATATATATATTCATGCTTGAGGAGTAGGGCTAAATGTCCACATGCCATTCCTCAATCTGATTAGAGAAAGTAGACTAAGTATAATCCCTTTTGAAGGGTGGATAATGCTTCAGTATCTTTGTGTTTATGGATGCATAGACCCTACTACATGAGTTATTGAGCATACTTCCTTCTATTTCCTTTTATACTTATGTTGTACTTACATATGTTCCCCTTGATAAATAGGGCTAAGTTCAAGGCTAAGAGATGTAGTCTAGTTTAGTCAGGACTGTGATCA
The DNA here is from genome assembly GCA_027924585.1 of Larix kaempferi. Lineage (NCBI taxonomy): Eukaryota > Viridiplantae > Streptophyta > Pinopsida > Pinales > Pinaceae > Larix > Larix kaempferi. The sequence continues at coordinate 58,282 of BSBM01000767.1, read as the reverse complement.
GGAGAAGAGGAATCATGTGGACCAGATGAAGGAGAAAAGACTTGGGAGAAGTGGAGCAGAACCCTGGCAGGAATAAGGTTTAAGTCTTTTAAGTGGAGTTATGGACAGAAATTCAGTGGGAAATTTAGCATGGTATGAGTGCTCAGATGGTGTAGGGATTTCACCTCTAGATAGAGCTCACCAAGATATTTCCAACGGTACCCGACCTTGTCTCATTTGGACCAAGGATGAGGAAGTTATGCCCCTTAGACGTTGTGTGGAGAGTTACCATTGCACGGGTGTGGTTGTGCATGCCCGCATCCAACGTTGCGGATTGCGTATTGCAGAAAGGTAAGTTTCCATTTGTGGAGTTTGACCTTCTGTACCTGCAATTGCGGATTCCGGATCCAACGTTGGGGATGATGGATTTTGAAAAGGTGAGTTTGCGGTTGTGGAGTTTGACCTTCCGCACTTGCAATTGCGGATTGCAGATTGCGGATCCGATGCTGCATATTGCATATTGCGACAAGGTAAGTTTCCGATTGTGGAGTTTGACCTTCCGCACCCACAATTGTGGATTGCGGATTGTGGATCCAATGATGCAATTGCGAAAAGGCGTGGCTGGAAGCATTTTGGAGAAAGAAAATATTAGGGTCTCCCATCTCCTCTGAAGGACACTGAGGTGATCTGGGGACGTTATAGGTTAGATGTTTAGAGAGAGAGACAAAGATTAGGGGTTAGGGGTTTATAAAGAGAGAGAGATATTAGGGGTTAGGTGTTTAGAGAGAGACATATATTGAGATTGTTTGTTAGGGGTTGATAGAGAGAGAGAGAGAGAGAGAGAGAGAGAGAGAGAGAGAGAGAGAGAATAGGTGTTAGGGGTTTAAAGAAATAAAGAGATATATAAATAGAGAAATTGGTGGTTAGGGATATAGAGAGAGACAAATACTGGCAGTTACAGATATATATAGAGAGAGAGATTGGTTTTTATGGGTTTAGAGAGAGAAATTGGATGTTAGGGGTTTAGAGAGAGAGATTAGGGGTTAATGGTTGAGAGAGAGAGAGATATTGAAGGTGAGGGATCTAGAGAGAGATACTGGAGGTCAGGGATTTACGGAGAGAGAGAGAGAGAGAGAGAGAGATTGGGGTTTAGGAGTTGAGAGAGAGAGAGAGTGAAGGTTAGGCATTTAGGGAGAGAGATATACTGTATGTTAGTGGTATAGAGAGAGAGATACTGTATGTTAGTGGTATAGAGAGAGAGATACTGTATGTTAGTGGTATAGACAGAGAGAGATATTGGGGGTTAGTTGTATAGAGAGAGAGATTGGGGGTTAGTGGTATAGAGAGAGAGATTGTTAGTTAATAGGGTTTAGAGATAGAGAGAGATTAGGGTTGGGGTTTCAGAGATAGAAAGAGAGATATTAGGGCTATAGAGGGGTTTACATATAGTTAAATATCATGGGGGCAGTATCGATGGTTAGTGGTGGGGGGGAAAGAGACATAAATAAAGGGGAAGGGGTAGCTGTGTGAGGAGTGGGGTTTTAGAGAGAGAGAGAGAGGGTTGGGGTTTATGGGTTAAGAGAGAGAGAGGAGATTAGATGTTTAAAGAGAGAGAAAAATTAGGGGTTGGGGGTTTATAAAGGGACAGAGAGATTAGGGTTTAGGTGTTTAGAGAGAGACATATATAGTGAGATTGTTTGTTACGGGTTGAGAGAGAGAGAGAGAGATTCGGTGTTAGGCGTTTAGAGAAATAGAGAGATATATAATGAGAGAAATTGGTGGTTAGGGATCTAGAGAGAGAGAGAGAAATACTAGTAGTTAGGGATATATATATATATATAGAGAGAGAGAGAGAGATTGGTTTTTATGGGTTTAGAGAGAGAAATTTGGGGTTAGGGGTTTAGAGAGAGAGATATTGGGGGTTAATGGTGTAGAGAGAGAGAGATATTTAAGGTGAGGGGTTTAGAGGGAGAGATTGGAGGTTAGCATTAAGATAGAGAGATATCAGAATTCAGGGGTTAAGAGAGAGAGGGAGAGAGAGAGATTGGAGGTTAGGTTCATAGAGAGTGAGTGAGAGATTGGGGGTTAGGGGTCTATAAAGAAAGATATTGGTAGTTAGGGTTTTAGAGATAGAAATAGGTTGGGGTTTAGGGTTTTAGAGAGGGAGAGAGAGAAATTGAGGACTGGGAGTTTGGATAGATAGATAGAGAGAGATAGAGAGAGAGAGAGATATTGGTTGTTAGAGATTTAGATAGATAGATAGAGAGAGGGAGAGATATTGGAGGTTATAGGTTTAGAAAGAGAGAGATAGATTAGGTGTTAGGGGTTAGGGGTTTAGAGAGAGAAATATGGGGGTTTATTAGTTTAGAGAGAGAGAGAGATATTGGGGGTAAGGGGATTAGAGAGAGAGAGAGAGAGAGATTAGGGGTTATTGGCTTAACAAAAGAGAGAGATTGGGGGAAAGGGGTTTATATAGAGAGAGATTGGAGGTTAGAGAGAGAGATCGATTGGATGTTAGGGGTTTAGTGAAAGACAGAGGGGGGGCATATTGGGGTTTAGGGGTTTAGAGAGAGAGAGAGATTGCATCTTAGGGGTTTAAAGAGAGAGAGAGATTGGGGGCTAGGGGATTAGGGAAGAGATATGGAGAGAGAGAGAGAGAGAGAGAGAGATTGGGGGACGATTAGGGTTTAGAGATAAAGAGAGATCATAGGGAGATTATTGATGCTTAGCGGAGGGGGGAGAAATATATAAAGAGGGAGATGAGTAGGTGGGTGAGTAGTCAGGGGTTTGGGTAGAGAGAGAGAGGGGGGGGCAATAGGGGTTGAGAGAGAGAGAATGGGGGTTAGGGTTTAGAGAGAGATTGGTGGTTAGGGGCTTACAGAGAGAAAGAGATTGGGGGTTTAGATAGAGAGAGATTAGTGATTAGTGGTTTAGAGAGAGAGATTGGGGGTTAGGGATTTAGAGAGAGATAGATTGGTTTTTAGGGGTTTAGAGAGAGAGAGAGAGAGATTGAGATTGGAGGTTAGGGGTCTAGAGAGAAAGAGATTGGTAGTTAGGGGTTAGGAGTTTAGAGAGAGAGAGAGAGATTGGGGGTTAGTGGTTTAACGAAAGAGAGAGATTGGGGTTAAGGGGTTTATATAGAGAGAGATTGGAGGTAAGAGAGAGAGATCGATTGGGTGTTAGAGGTTTAATGAGAGAGAGAGGGGGGAAGATTGGGGGTTAGTGGTTTTAGAGAGAGAGAGAGAGATTGGGGAACAATTAGGGTTTAGATATAGAGAGAGGTCACAGGGGGATTATTAATGGTTAGTACTGGTGGGAGAAAGATATAGAGAGGGAGAGGAGTAGGTGGGTGAGTAGTAGGGGGTTTAGGTAGAGAGAGAGGGGGGTTTAGGGAACAAGAGAGAGAGAGAATGGGGGTTAGGGTTTAGAGAGAGAGAGATTGGTGGTTAGGGGTTTACAGAGAGAGATATTAAAGGTAAGGGTTTTAGAGAGAGAGATTGGAGGTCAGGGATTTATAGAGAGAGAGAGAGAGAGAGAGAGAGAGAGAGAGAGAGAGAGAGAGATTTGGGGTTAGGAGTATAGAGAGAGAGAGAGATAAGGGGTTAGGGGTAAAGGGATTAGAGAGAGAGAGAAATTGGAGGTTAGAGAGAGAGATAAATTGGGTGTTAGGTTCCTTGAGAGAGGGAGACTAAGATTGTGGATTAGTGGTTGAGAGAGAGAGAGAGAGTGAAGGTTAGGCGTTTGGAAAGAGAGAGAGTTACTGTATGTTAGTGGTATATATAGAGAGAGAGATATTGGGGGTTAGTTGTATAGAGAGAGAGATTGGGGTTTAGTTGTATAGAGAGAGGGATTGTGAGTTAATAGGAGTTTAGAGATAGACAGAGATTAGGGTTTGGGTTTCAGAGATAGAGAAAGAGAGATTAGGGCTATAGAGGAGTTTACATATAGATATCATGGGGGTAGTATAGATGTTAAATTTTTAGAATTTACTTCAATCTGATCTAGGATCTTAACTGAGAGAACAACATGTACAACAAATCTACAGCATATCAATCATGGACACAATAATGCAGGCACACAAGAGACACAGTGTTTACTTGGGGAAAACCATAATGGTGAAAAACCCCAATAACTTCCTTAGAGATAAATAGAGCAATGATACAACCAGAATACAAGAGATAGTCTTCTCCTAGCAGCAGAGCCTCCTCCTCATAATTGCGCCACTTTCCAAATGAGAGAAGTGTGTGAATGAAGGATCAATAGAGATCTCCCGATCTCTATTTATACTTGTTCTGTTTTTCCCAATAAACTAATGGGACCTACATGTCTACCTTAACCCATGGTTAACTTAATCTGGGCCGACCCCACACTTGGTGGTCTAATAACCCTTTGACCCACATGGCCGACCCCCAATAGGGTGGTCTAATAACCCTTCGACCCACATGACTTATACAGGGCCGACCCCAACAAGGTGGTCTAATAACCCATCAAGTATAAGTTACGACACTTACAATATAAATGATGACACTTCCGTATAGAGGAATAATAACATCTCTATAGGAATACAAGTAGTTGTATAGAGGAATAATGCCATCTCTATAGGAGTAAAAAATACATATATGAAATACATGGGGGAAATACATTCCGAAGCTACATATACGTCAACACTCCCTCTTAACAAGGAAGGTATTTCTCGACACAGATCTGCTAGCACAAGTCTTCTTCTTTGGATCATCATCATCCTAGAATCATCATCATCGTCACTGCTGCTGCTATCTCAATCAATCTCTGAATCTACTCGTCATAGGAAGTTCTACAGAGCTAGTCCTTTTTCATACTGGATGTAGGCCCACCACCTACAGGTCTTCATCATCACTGGCCATACTGTGGAAATCTCAGGACTTATTATGTGCGGCACAAAACCTTGCAAGAGCATCCAGGCTGTTACAAGCACACAGCTCTACCTGTCGGATCTCCCAGGGACATATTATATGTGACTGTCACAAAACCTTAAAAGAGTCTCTTGACTAGCAAGAACCCTAAAGAGCATCTAAGGCCTTTTTCATCCTATCCATATCTCCAGGACTTATTACATGTGACACCTACCACAAAACCTTGCAAGAGCATCCCAGGACTTATTACGGGCACACACCCCAACCTATCGGATATCCCAGGGCCATATTACATGTGGTCATGGAAAAACTTTGCAAGAGAATCCCAGGACTTATTACGAGCACACAGCTCAACCTATCGGATCTCCTAGGGCTGAATTATATGCCATAGGACAAAACCTCGAAAGAGCATCTGCCAGATATCCCAGGGCCAAATTATATGCCATAGGCAAAACCTTGCAAGACTATTTACAGATCTCCCAAGGACAAATTATATGTCCTTCCAAAGCAAAACCTCGAAGAGTGTTTACCAGATATCCCAAGGCCACATTACATGCCATAGTAAAAACCTTGCAAGACTATCTGCAAAGCTCCCAGGGCAAAATTATATGCTTATCTGCACAACCTGCTCCACGGCCACAAAGTATCAACTTGATACTCACCATACATCATCCTGATGTATACATGATCATCCTGATCATCATCACTGTAACATCCTGCAACAAGTCATCTGGAGAAACATCCTGAAGCTCGTCATCCATGATCATCCTGATCATATCATGCATCTACCCGATGCATACCAAGTATCTACCTAATACATATCATCATACATGATCCACCTGATCATACAATGTATCCACCTGATACAAATACAAATACATGATCCACCTGATCATACATGATACATATCAACATACATGATCTACCTGATCATACAATGTATCCACCTGATACATATACAGATACATGGTCCAAGCATCCAACATGATGCATATACAAAATACATACAAATGATCCAACCGATCATATCCAGCATCCAACATGATGCGTACATACATATACATATAAATGATCCAACTGATCATATCCATCATCCAACATGATGCGTACATACATATACATATAAATGATCCAACTGGTCATATACAGCATCCTCCTTATGCATATACAGAGCAATAACTGGAGCATCGTCATGATGCTCATCATCTAGCACTTACATCCACAGCCATGTGAAGGATCCTCCTTCCAACATGCTTGGAATGGCTTCTGCAAATGTGTCCATCACTTCTTCCTTGAAGTGTCATCAATATGAAGAACACCAAGCCTCTCTCTGAAGTACTCGAACTTCACTCTGGCTAGTGGTTTCGTCAGCACATCTGCAATCTACTCGTCCATCGCAACATACAGGAACTTCACTGCTCCTCTCTACACCATATCCCTCATATAGTGATATTTGATCTCTATGTTTTTCGACCTGTCATGAAACACTGGGTTCTTACACATCTTCACACAACTCTGGTTATCACAGAAGATACCAGTAGCATCCAACGGGAGATCATATAACTTAGACAGTAGCTTCCAAAGCCATACTGCCTCACAACTAGCCGAACAAGCTACAATCACACTCTGCCTCGGCTGTACTCAGTGCTACGTAGGACTGCTTCCTGCTAAACCAAGAGATCACACATGATGCCATACTGAAGCAGCACCTAGATGTGCTCTTCTTATCTGTAGCACTGCCTGTCCAATCTGAATCAACATAACCCTATAGGTTAAAATTTTGATTTGCTTCATACTTGAGCCCATAATCAACTGTACCCTTTAGGTACCTCAGAATATGCTTTACATCAACCAGGTGAACAGTCCCTAGATCCGTCAGGAACTGGCTCAATGTGTTCACCGCAAAGCAAATATCTGGTCTCGTGTTCATCAGGTACATCAAGAACCCAATCATCTGATGAAACACAGTGACATCAACTCACTCAGATGAAACATCACACAGAAGCTTCTGGTTCGATGCCATAGGTGTGGACATAGCCTTGCAGTCCATCATCCCGAACCTCTTCAGGATCTCTACTGTATACTTCCCTTGTCTAAGGAAGATTCCATCTGCACTCTGGCACACCTCCATGCCAAAAAAAAATAGTGCATCATCCCCAAGTTCTTCAACTCGAACTCAGCAGCAAGCTTCCGCTGCATGTCGACAATCTGTCTATCCTCACCTGTTACAAACCGGTCATCCACATAGTAGTATCACTGGATTGCCTTCCTCAACCTTGTAGTAAAGGTTGGAATCCGCTTTACTCTTGGTAAATCACAAACTGGATAGAAAGCTATCTATTCTACCATACCAAATTCTGCACATATATGACTCCCTGTCATGTGTCTCAGAACCAAGTGGCTTCTCCACATACACTTCTTCTTCAACTACACCATTCAATAAGGTTGTCTTGAAATCCATCTGGTGTATCTTCCACTTCATCACTGTAGCCAGAGCAAGTACTGATCTAATGGAAGTGTATCTGGCTACAGGAGCAAAAGTCTCTATGCTACCACCTATAGCATGATTGATCTTGTATATCCTCTCGGAAGTCACTACAGACTACCCTTTGGGACTGCATCCCAAACATCTTCATTATCGAATCGTACTCCTCGATCATGGCATTCTTCCTAGATCCTAGGAACTTCAATATCTTCAATAGATAACTTTGTTGCTGAACGAATGTTGTAGTCCTTCTTTTGTAGGTGATGGTATATGATCTTTCCTACACAACAAGTTAAATTGCATGATTAGAAAACATCTCATAGTTTTCAGAACAAATTCTTTTACATAAAGAAATATGTCATATAGTCATGCAATTATCTTAGCCAATGCTTCAATACAACATTTATCCATATCCCGTAACTTTCTAGATGCCTTCCAATCTCTACCAGAACATTGTTAAGAGTGTGCACAACTCCCAACATGTCAGCAAAGAGGTTTCATTCTAGATAAGTAGCAATGGAATGTTGTACAGTGCCATAGGCCACTTACCCATGTATATTAGTAGTATATTGTTCATCAATGCAACTATTCTATAATATGCATAATACACAACCTAATTCTAGGAACATTAGTATATACATTATTGAACAGTATTATTTAAACAATAAAATATGCAAGTAATCACAATTCAAATACTTATCTTTGTTTGTTTGTTGGGTTGAATCCCTCTCAGTCTTTGCTTCTTTTCTGCAACTCCATTCTGATGTGGATTGTGAGAAGTGGTTAACTCCCTCTGAATATATGCATCCTTGCAGAAACTATTGAAGTGTGCTCCTTCTTGATCTTTGCTTCCTTGCAGGAACAACTAGAGTGTCCTCCCTCTTGATCTTTGCTTCCTGTATTTCCTGTCCTTGAACTTATATCCATCCTTAACCACTATGCATGCTTATTAGTATCATCATTGTGTTATCATTGAGGTCTCATACATAATCATACATTCATTAGTATATTCTTAACACAATAATCTTAAGCATGTATAGTCATGATCATTTCAAACAAAAATAATAAGCATTTCAAGGTTTATATAGGACTCTTATGGTTAGTCATATCATAAATTAAAGTAAGAAACATAATATGCCTAAACCTGTGATTACTCAAACCTACACCTTCATGATTCTTCTAGTTAGTCATATCATCAATTATGGTAAGAAGCATAATATGCACACAACCATGACTATTCAAACCTATGACTTCATGAATAATCATTATCAACAACACAACAGTATAAGATCCTAACACAAGGTAGGATTATAGCTTGATATAGGAAAAACATACCTGGATTAGCATGCTTAGCTAGTTATGTCTAACATACCCGCATAATGTTTTCTGGTTCTCTTCAATGACTTGTGCTAGTAACCTGCATGTCTCATAATTTATCCATTGTAGAACCAAGTTATACATACCTCGTAAGTAGATTTTCTAAGTGATCCGTGACAATGGATGAATCTTTGTCTTCATGTCATCATGATCATATGTTCTTGAACTAGAACATGATTTGTCTTTCTTGGTGTACCTTTCATGTTAGCAGACAACATAAACCTCATACAACACCATAATGCATTAGTACAATCATAAGTGTCAACACCCTAATGCATGCATTCATAATTTTGTTAAGGTGATATGACAAGTCTAAAATCAAGATTGTTCTCACCATAATAACATGAAGACAAACATATCATAAACTTAATCATGAACAAATCTCGAGATATACCTGGATGAGTAATACCTGTCGAGATTGCTTGTAATCTTCTTATGTAAGGCCTTGGCCTCATCTCCCTCTGAAACAGGAACTTCTTCACTTATGCAAGTGACCAATCCATCCTCTTCTAGGATTAAACCAATCCACTTGATTTGCAGAAACTGGATCTGGAGCTGTATTATTGTTTGTTAGAGAAACCCCCAAAATTCAAACTTTGAATTTCAAACTTCCGAAAGGATAGAAATATGCGCCTTCATGAGCTGATCAAGCTGGTATATTCAGAATTTGAAAACTACAAAGTTTCACTCCTCAATTTTGCCTTTGAAACTTCCAAATTCACTAGACGTGACCCTGAACTGGGGTTTGATGAAGCCCACTCTTCTTCCCAATCAAAAGGTTTTATCCAAATCTCTAAGTTTCTATTTTTATGAGGAGCTTCCAGCCGTGGTCACAGATTTAAAAAATTCCCATGTTTACAGAAGCCCTAATTTTCCACTTTTCTGATCAAAGTCCTGAACTAGGGTCTGATCAAGCCTGGCCTTCAGCCCAACCAAAAATTCTGATCTTGGTCTCTAAATTTTTATTTTGATGAGTAGCATTCATCCGTAGTCTTCGATTACAAAAATTCCAACTTTCTCCGAAACCCTAAATTCTGGAAGCCATGAATGAAGGTGCTAAAAAATAATTATGTTATGATAGAAATATGTACCTGATTGTTTCTAGTGTAACTCCAAACTTTTCAATCCACAGGGTCTGAAACATTTTCTTGAGATAGCCTGACCTATCATCTTTCCATCCCGATTGGTCTGACCTCAATTGGATTCTCTGATAGAGAGTTATGCCAAGTGTCGCAACGTGACCTGTTTATGGGATATAACAGAAGAGAAAACTTGTACAGAATTCCACATGTCACTAGTTCAACTTCAGGCCTCTGAAAACATTTCTTGAGATAGTACAGTCTATGTACTACCTATCAATTTTTATGAAATTTCATTTGGAGCTTCCTAGCCCATGTTATGAACTTTTTTCCAAGGTCACCTGTTTATGACTGAGATCTGGAAGAGGCAGAAACCCTATATTGTACAGATCATAAATCACAAAGCACAACGATTTAGAAGTTTTCCTTTGGACACAAGGTACATGGGGATCTAATATTCGACCTGTAAAAGTTTCAGATCAACAAAAATTCACCAAAATGGATTTATGGAGAAAGTGCTATGATGACTGGTTTTTGCTATATCAATCCCTAGCAACGTAAGTGCAACAAGTGTCATACATGCCATATCATGCCTTCTTTCAGGCTAGCTCTGATACCATGTTAAATTTTTAGAATTTACTTCACTCTGATCAAGAATATTAACTAAGAGAACAACATGTACAGCAAATCTACAGCATATCAATCATGGACACAATAATGCAAGCACACAAGAGACACAGAGTTTACTTGGGGAAAACCATAAAGGTGAAAAACCCCAATAAATTCCTCAGAGATAGATAGCAATGATACAACCAGAATACAAGAGATAGTCTTCTCCTAGCAGCAGAGCCTGCTCCTCATAAGTGCGCCACTTTCCGAATGAGAGAAGTGTATGAATGAATGATCAAATAGAGATCTCTCGATCTCTATTTATGCTTGTTCTGTCCTGCCCAATAAACTAATGGGGCCTAAATGCCTAGCTTAACCCATGGTTAACTTAATCTGGGCTGACCCCACACTTGGTAGTCTAATAACCCTTTGACCCACATGGCTGACCCCCAATAGGGTGGTCTAATATCCCTTCGACCCACATGACTCATACAAGGTCGACCCCAACAAGGTGGTCTAGTAACCCATTAAGTATAAGTTACGACACTTACAATATAAATGACGACATTTCCGTATAGAGGAATAATAACACCTGTATAGGAATACAAACACTTCCGTATAGAGGAATAATGCCATCTCTATAGGAGTACAAAATACATATATGAAATACATGGGTGAAATACATTCCGAAGTTACATATACATCAACAAAAGATGGTTAGTGGCGGGGGGAAAAGAGACATAGAGAGGGGGGGAGGGGTAGCTGTGTAAGGAGTGGGTTTTTCGAGAAAGCGAGAGAGAGAAGGTTGGGGGTTAGGGGTTAAGAGAGAGAGAGAGAGAGAGAGAGAGAGAGAGAGAGAGAGAAAGAAAGAGAGAGAGAGGAGATTAGATGTTTAGAGAGAGAGAGAGAAATTAGGGGCTATGGGTTTATAAAGGGAGAGAGAGATTATGGTTTAGGTGTTTAGAGAGAGACATATATAGTGAGATTGTTTGTTAGGGGTTGAGAGAGAGAGAGAGAGAAAGAGAATGTGTGTTAGGTGTTTAGAGAAATACAGAGATACATAATGAGAGAAATTGGTGGTTAGGGAACTAGAGAGAGAGAAATACTGGCGGTTAGGGATATATATATATATATAGTCCTGAATTTCTCTCAGAGATTGGTTTTTATGGGTTTAGAGAGAGAAATTTGGGGTTAGGGGTTTAGAGAGAGAGATATTGGGGGTTAATGGTTTAGAGAGAGAGAGATATTGAAGGTAAGCGCTTAGAGGGAGAGATTGGAGGTTAGGTGCATACAAAATGAGTGAGAGATTGGGGGTTAGGGGTCTATAAAGAAAGATATTGGTAGTTAGGGTTTTAGAGAGAGAGATAGGTTGGGTTTTAGGGGTTTAGAGAGGGAGAGAGAGAAATTGAGGACTAGGGGTTTGGATAGATAGATAGAGAGAGAGATTGGTTGTTAGAGGTTTAGATAGATAGAGAGAGAGGGGGAGAGATATTAGAGGTTATAGGTTTAGAAAGAGAGAGATAAATTAGGTATTAGGGGTTTAGAGGTTAGGGGTTAGGGGTTTAGAGAGAGAAATAAATATTCAGGTTTATTAGTTTAGAGAGAGAGAAAGAAATATTGGGGGTAAGGGGTTTAGAGAGAGAGACATTGGAGGTTAGGGGTTAGGAGTTTAGAGAGAAAGAGAGATATTGGAGGTTAGAGAGAGAGATCGATTGGATGTTAGGGGTTTAGTGAGAGAGAGAGGTGGGGCATATTGAGGTTTAGGGGTTTAGAGAGAGAGAGAGAGAGAGAGAGAGAGAGAGAGAGAGAGAGAGAGAGAGATTACAGGCTAGGGGTTTAAAGAGAGAGAGAGATATTGGGGGTTGGGGGATTAGGGAAGAGATATGGAGAGAGAGAGAGATTAGGGGTCGATTAGGGTTTAGAGATAGAGAGAGAGCATAGGGGGATTATTGATGGTTAGCAAAGGGGGGAGAAAGATATAGAGAGGGAGACAACTAGGTGGGTGAGTAGTGGGGGGTTTGGGTATATAGAGAGAGGGGGGGGGCGATAGGGGTTGAGAGAGAGAGAGAATACGGGTTAGCGTTTAGAGAGAGATTGGTGGTTAGGGGTTTACACAGAGAGAGATTGGGGGTTTAGAATGAGAGAGATTGGGGGTTAGTGGTTTAGAGAGATATAGATTGGGTTTTAGGGGTTTAGAGAGAGAGAGAGAGATTTGAGGTTAGGGGTCTAGAGAGAAAGAGATTCGTAGTTAGGGGTTAGGAGTTTAGAGAGAGAGAGAGAGAGATTAGGGGTTAGTGTTTAACGAAAGAAAGAGATTGGGGCTAAGGGGTTTATATAGAGAGAGATTGGAGGTTAGAGAGAGAAATCGATTGGGTGTTATGGGTTTAGTGAGAGAGAGAGAGAGAGGGGAATATTGGGGGTTAGGGGTTTAGAGAGAGAGAGATTGGAGATTAGGGATTTAAAGAGATTGGAGGTTAGGGGTTTAGAGAGAGATTGGGGGTTAGAGGCTTAGGGGAGAGATATGGAGAGAGAGAGAGAGATTGGAGGTGGATTAGGATTTATATAGAGAGAGAGATCAAAGCGAGATTATTTATGGTTAGCAGTGGTGGGAGAAAGATGTAGAGAGGGAGAGGAACAGGTAGGTGAGTAGTGGGGCGTTAGGGGTCAAGAGAGAGAATGGGGGTTAGGGTTTAGAGAGAGAGATTGGTGGTTAGGGTTTTAGAAAGAGAGATGGAAAGAAAGAGATTGGTGGTTAGGGGTTTACAGAGAGAGAGATTGGGGGTTTAAAGAGATAGATTGTGGGTTAGGGATTTAGAGAGAGAGATAGATTGGGTTTTAGGGGTTTAGAGAGAGAGAGAGATTGGAGATTAGGGGTCTAGAGAGAAAGAGATTGGTAATTAGGGTTTTAGAGAGAGAGATTAAAGGTAAGGGGTTTAGAGAGAGAAATATTAGAGGTTAGGGCTTTGGAGAGAGAGATTGGGGATTATTTGTTTAGAGAGAGATATTGGTGGGGGTTTAGATAGATAGAGAGAGAGAGAGAGAGAGAGATTAGGGGTTATGAGCTTAGAGCGAGTGAGAGTTTTTGGATTAGGGGTTTAGAGAGAGAGGGAGGGAGAGTAAGAGAGAGATATAGAGATTGGGGTTTAGGGGTTGAGACAAATATATAGAGAGAGATATTGGGGGTTAAGGTTTGAGAGAGAGAGCAAGAGATTGAGGGTTAAGGTTTAAGAGAGAGAGAGAGAGATCAAGGGTTAACGGTTTAGAGAGAGAGAGATATTGGTAGTTAGGGGTTTAGAGAGAGAGAGACTGGGGGTTAGGAATTTAGATATAGATATATATATAAATAGTGAGAGATGGGCGAAGGCATAGAAAGAGAGAGAGATTGGAGGTTAGGGCTTTACATAGAGAGAGAGAGAGAGAGATTGGGGGTTAGGACTTTAGAGAGAGAGATAAGGGGTTAGGGGTAAAGGGATTAGAGAAAGAGAGAAATTGGAGGTTAGAGAGAGAAAGAGATCAATCGGGTGTTAGGTGCTTTGAGAGAGGGAGATTGAGATTATGGGTTAGGTTTTGAGAGAGAGAGAGAGAGTGAAGGTTAGGCATTTAGAGAGAGAGAGAGAGAGAGAGAGATTGTATGTTAGTGGTATCGAGAGAGAGATAGAGAGAGATTGGGGATTAGTTGTAGAGAGAGAGAGAGAGAGAGATTGGGGGTTATTGGTATAGGGAGAGAGAGATTGATAGTTAATATGGGTTTAGAGATAGGGAGAGATTAGGGTTGGGGTTTCAAACATAGAGAAAGAGAGATTAGGGGTATAGAGGGGTTTATATATAGTTAGATATCATGGGGGAAGTATAGATGGTTAGTGGTGGGGGAAAAAGAGACATCGAGAGGGGTGAGGGGTAGCTGGGTGAGGAGTGGGTTTTTTTAGAGAGAGAGAGAGAGAGAGAGAGAGAGAGAGAGAGAGAGAGGGTTGGAGGTTAGGGGTTGAGAGAGAGAGAGGAGGTTAGATGTTTAGAGAGAGAGAGAGAGAGATTAGGGGTTTATAAAGGGAGAGAGAGATTAGGGGTTAGGTGTTTAGAGAAAGACATATATAGAGATTGTTTGTTAGCGGTTGAGAGAGAGAGAGAGATTGATTAGATGGTAGGGGTTTAGAGAAATAGAGAGATATATAAAGAGAGAAATTGGTGGTTAGGGATCTAGAGAGAGAAAAACTAGTGGTTAGGGATATATAGAGATAGATGGATTGAAGGTTAGGTGCATAGAGAGTGAGGGAGAGATTGAGGGTTAGGGGTCTATAGAGAAAGATATTGGTAGTTAGGGGTTTAGATAGAGAGATAGGTTGGAGTTTAGGGGTTTAGAGAGGGAGAGAGAGAGAGAGAGATTGAGGACTAGGGGTTTGGATAGAGAGAGAGAGAGAGAGAGATTGGTTGTTAGAATTTTAGATAGATAGATATAGAGAGGGAGAGATTTTGGAAGTTATAGGTTTAGAAAGAGAGAGATAGATTAGGTGTTAGGGTTTTAGAGGTTAGGGGTTTAGATAGAGAGAGAAATATTGGGGTTTAGTAGTTTAGAGAGAGAGAAAGAGATATTGTGGGTAAGGGGTTTAGAGAGAGAGATTGGAGGTTAGGGGTTAGAAGTTTAGAGAGAGAGAGAGAGATTGGCGGTTAGTGGTTTAACGAAAGAGAGATATTAGGGGTAAGGGGTTTAGATAGAGAGAGAATGGATGTTAGAGAGAGAGATTGTTTGGGTGTTAGGGGTTTAGTCAGAGAGGGGGGGGGAAGATTGGGGGTTAGATGTTTAAAGAGAAAGAGAGAAAGAGAGAGAGAGAGATTTTAGGTTAGGGGTTTAGAGAGAGAGATATTGGGGGTTAGGGGCTTACAGGAGAGAGAGAGAGAGAGAGATTGTAGGTTAGGGGTTTAGAGAGAGAGATATTGCGGGTTAGTGGCTTAGGGGCTTAGAGGAGAGAGAGAGAGGGCGAGAGATAGAGAGAGAGAGAGAGATTGGGGGTCGATTAGTGTTTAGAGATAGAGAGAGATCATAGGGCGATTATTGATGGTTAGCAGTGGGGGGATAAGTATATAAAGAGGAAGAGGAGAAGGTGGGTGAGTAGTGGGGGGTTTTGGTAGAGAGAGAGTGAGGGGTTAGGGGTTGATAGAGAGAGAAAGGGACTTAGCATTTAGAGAGAGAGGTAGGAAGAGAAAGATTGGGGGTTTAGAGAGAGAGAGACCAATGATTAGTGGTTTAGAGAGAGATATTGGGGATTAGGGATTTAGAGAGAGAGAGAGAGAGATTGGGTTTTAGGGGTTTAGAGAGAGAGAGAGATTGTAGGTCAAGGGTCTAAAGTGAAAGAGATTGGTAGTTAGGGTTTTAGAGAGAGATTAGAGGTAAGGGGTTTAGAGAGAGAGAGAGAGATTGGGTTTTAGGGGTTTAGAGAGAGAGAGAGATTGGAGGTCAGGGGTCTAGAGAGAAAGAGATTGGTAGTTAGGTTTTTAGAGAGAGATTAGAGGTAAGGAGTTTAGAGAGAGAAATATTTGAGGTTAGGGGTTTGGAGAGAGAGATTGGGGATTTTTGTTTTTGTAGCTAGGGTTTTGACCCTATCTTGTGAAAATGAGCACCTACTAAAGAGAAGGGACTCCTTAGTAGCAGTTCAATAAAACAATAAAATATGACAGTAAAGCAAAGTAAATTTAAAATAGCATGTGCATCAACAAGAAATAAAAAGACAGTAATATGATAAGGATTTTCTTTTGTATTAGATTTACCTCAAGTTTTGAGGTTGATGAAGCTCTTGCAGTAGTCCAGGAGGGCTGATTCCAAGCTCCAATGGGTTCCTTCTCCTTCTCCAAAGTGTTTTGGATATGGGCCGAAGGGGCACTCAAATGTGAAATTAGATCAAAAGGGTGAGCTACGGTTCCAGGAGTGATTTTGGTAGAGTGAGGATAGGGAAGATTGTGGTTGATGAAAATGGGGAGCCTCCATCACCTATTTATAGATTTTTAGTGGTGGAGTGTTGACCCATGATTTTTGGCACCATATGGTTTAGGTCAATTGTATAGGGTTTTTGCTTCCTTTTTTCCCTCTTTTTCCTCTTTTTTGTATTTTGTATTCCCTTTTATTTGATTTTTGGGAATTTAGGGCCCTTTTAGAGTGTTTTTGCTATTTTTTGATCAATTTAAATTATTTTGGGGAAAAGGGGGGGGTTTTTGACCTTTTGGAGGCTTTTTAATGGTTTTTTAAGGTTTTTGAGGCAAATATGGTAGGAAATATAGACAAATGAGTCATGTAATGAGGGAGATGAGGTAGTGAGCACTTTCTGGGTGTTAACAGATTGCCCCCTGATGTGTGAGGGTAGGAGCTCATCATATGGACGATAGACATCATAGGTCTTTTATGGTTTTCCTGGGATGTGGAGAGGAGAAGAAACGAACTAGAGCCCAGAACAATGGTCCTGAACAAACTGCAAAAACTGAAAATACATGACCTCAATAAGGAATGAGGGATAATATCAACATATGGACGAGGTAGGCATACCCATGCTCGTATCAAGATATATATAACAATGAGTCCCAAAAATGGGGACCTGAAAGATATGTGGAGAACCACTGTGTACATCATAAGAGTCCAGAGGGGACACAAATCTGAGATATACTGTCAGGATGACCATGTCTGAGCGGAAGAATCGATACACTAGAATAATAATAGTGTTGCTGAGTGTGGTACCAGGGGAACTGATGAGCTACTAGTTGAGTCAGACCCTCAATGGTACACTGGACTGGAGCTGAACTGGGTACTCAAGGAAGCATATAAGTGGATGGCTTCAGAATACAATCGCCAACGCAACCCAAACATCCACGGGAACATATAACTGGGTGTTTCGAAGTGACTCACCAATGTGCTAGAGTCGGGGGAAATCCGGGGTCTTCGATCAATAACCAAAGGGATATATACCCTGCGTGATTCTCAACGATGCGATCAAGGTGTTGAAGTCGAGCATGTGAGAAACAACCACTCAAAGAGGCACTGATGACTCGATTGCTCCTCTCAAAATGGTCTGTAGGAACTCACCACAGATGGTGATGAGTCCAAGGCGCAGGGACCTCTGGGTCTATCCTTTGGAATAGATGGGCTGGTGTCGACAGAGGGAGACCTGTTGATGCCTCAAAGATTGTAGCATCAAGTAGGAAGGGATTCTCCCCGGTAGGCTATCCCAGTTAGATTGTCCACCGTTTGGTATGGGGAATCCGTTCGGTTAGCGGTTTCGACAACCATTAAATTTAGAGATTTGCTTCAATTACACCGGTTATGGCCCGATCCACCATTCTTTCTTTTTTTTTATGGTTAAAAATGATATGCAAGTGCCTAAGCTAATTTAATCTAAATGCAGAACTTGAAATAAATCTGTGTCTAAAACTGAAATAAACCTAAACTATCTCTAGAAGGATCAAAACTATAAGTATGAGTAATATGCTGAAAGAAGCATCTGAAGATCAACAGACAACCATTAAATCATAAAGATACATCCACAACAAGAAAGGAAGAATATAAAAGATAGCTTTTAATAAATGTGAAAGCAGTCTATTACTCATATGAGAGAAACATAATTGCACAGAGCATAGTAAAATCATTCATTGCATAGAAATAATTCGAACAGTAAAGAAATATTTCACTAAAATAGGTTTAAATGTCACCAGAATAATCCAACCGACATTGTACACACATTCCCAGGCAAGATGCATCATCTCCAGGCTCATATTAGGCAAATTCACTTTCTAGAAGCAAGTAAAAAATAGTTCGTACAAGCTTAAGAAAATTCCTTTCCCTGCCAAAAGTCCTTTACACTATTCCCTGAGCCTCTATTTATATCTTTACAAAATGCCTCTTGGGATGCCACCTGGCTCTGACACTTGTCCTTTAAAGACTTTTCCCAGAAATAAACAAACCGTGGCCCTTTTCTTATAACATAAATTTTCTCAAAAATTAGAAAAGGACTTCTGTCTAGTGACTCTACGCTCTAAACACAGGGAAAGCAGATCAAAATAACAACAATGCATTATGACTAGCATGTTCATCCTTAGGGGGGGTGCTTCTGCTCGGAATGAAGTGCTTGAGCTAGCTACTACTGCTACTGCTGTTTTCTTTTCCTCTTCTACAATGTCACTGAACCAGATACCAGTGTCTCTGACAACCACATTTGCTAGTGAAGGGAGCAAGATCTTCTTGGAAGTCACATGCTTACCAAGCTCTGCTTCAATACCATGAATTTATGCAATTGCTGCTTGGCAGATTTCTTTAAGCAAATGACTGTATACTGATGACAGCCCAATATAGTGATGGAGATCATCAGTGGCCAGGACATCAATCTTCTTTACATATTCTATTTGAATGCCTAGCTCTTCCTTCAAGTCTGATAAACGTTGTTCTTTGCTTGGAAACTCATCGAGGGACTGAGGAAAAATCAGCTTGCACTTATCATGCACTTCATGGATCTTTTGATACAAGCTATTACTTTTCTCAATTGTTCCCTAGATCTTAGCCATCAGCTTGAGGCCACAGTTCTTGCAAAAATCCATAAGGGCTACATCTTCTCTAAAATCATCTACTAACTTGAATGGGAGATGCTTGGGGAAATCAACCTTCCCTTCTCTCCATTCCATCTGGCTAAGGATGTTTGCTTTAACTCGAGTGTATTTTCCCTTAATCCTACTGGCTTCTGCATTGACTTATTTCAACCTAACCATCATGGCTTTGAGCCTGCACACTTCCTCAGTAATCAGCTCCTGTGTGGCATGCATTTGTCTCAAAATGTCACAGGACAGCTCATGAAAGGGAGACATATCTATTGCTTTGCTTTCTGTCTGCTTTAATTGTTCAACCATTGCCTGCTTATTTGCTTCCAGATGAAAAACTCTAGCTTCAGAATCGTTCTTTTCTGCTTCTAGAACCATCATCTGGATTGCAAGGTGCTCCTTTTCTTCTTCTAGATGTTGATACTTATCTGACAACTCCTTGTGATCAACAGACAAGTGATTATATTTATTCACTACAAGATCCCTATAAGCCTGTTCATTAGCCACAGTATGTTGCAACATGCGAGCTCTCCTCTTTGTTGACTCAAATTCTCTGACCATATCAACCACATTGTCCTTTGTTGCTTTTGTTGCTGACAGAGCGATGGATGCCATGGCTATGGGAGCCTTATTTGTATTTTGCATAACTGTGGTCTCCTGCTGGGTGACAAAATATTCTTGGAAGAGTCTCTTTATCCTCTCTTCTGACTTCAAGACCACCACCTTCCTCTTCTTATAATACACAAATTCATCCCATCGGGACACAGTATGATCTTCTGATGGGGTGTAAAGGATGATAGGGAGATCTCTTACATGTACTTCTATCTCCATGGGTGGGGTCTACACTACTTGAGATGTGTCTTTTTCCATATCTTGGGTGACAAAGCCACCTACTTGAGATGTGTATGCTTCCTTATCTTGGGTGCCGGATCCACCTGCCTTGGCATCTTCATTGGTCTTAAGCTCTTCTTTCGTCTTTTGTCCCTCTTCAGCTTTACGCCTTCCTTCTTCTTCTTCAGCTCGCTGCTGATTTTCAATTTCCTCCCTCTGCTCTCGTTCCTCTGCTTCCTTCTGTTGCCTTGTCTCCTTAGCTTCTCTCTGCAACCTTGCTTCTTCAACTTCTCTCTACAACCTTGCTTCTTCAGCATCTCTATCCAGTCTTGCTTCTTCTACTTCCTGTTGCAGTGTTGCTTCTTCTTTCAATCTTTGTTCTTCCGAGGCCAGGGCCTCAGCTGCCTTCCTTTCTTTCTACAGACTGGCTTCTTGGGTTGTGGCAGAGCTAGAGCTAGCTCCACTGCCGTGACGAAAAATATGCAACTCAATCATGTTGTTGATGCCTCTAAACACTTCTTCCTCTGCATCATAGTAATGAACATATACCTCCTTGCAATGCTCGGTAGCCTTGCTCCGCCTGTCATTTCTATGGAAGATCACCTCACTGAAGTGGAAAGCTTTCAAATCTTGAAAGTACTCCTCGGCTGTTGCAACCCTTGAGAATTTATAGGCTCCTATGCAAAAAGGCAAAGGAGTGAAGGAAGCCTTATGTTGCTTGTTAAGCACTCCTCCTATTCCATCAAGGAAAAATTGCCTGACTACTTCCTTGAGGACTACATAATCAATAGCGTATTTTGGAAAAATGTATGGTGCTTTGGTACCTCCAAACATCTTGTTGTAGGTGCCCTGTTCTGAGAAGTAAAAATCGCCATAGTTTTCCAAGACCTCCATGGCATTCTTTGACAGGAAATTGGGCTCTTGTTTGAACATCTACTCATATAGAGGCATGATGAATGCTTCATAGATGAGCTTGTAGTTTGCTCCGTAATTTTGAGCCCACATTATTTTATAGGCGGTGTAGACCGGGGTGTTGGCCTGATCCCACGTGCAACCTAGCCTGGGGAAAGAGAGCTTGGCCAAAATGCAGTCAATAAGATATGAAGACATGTAAAATTCTGACTTTTTTAAGGCCAAACCTTCTCTAGCTGCGGCCACCGTGGATTCCAAACTATCCGAGAGAATAGTAGCCCAATCAAACAAAGTTCCTTTGAATGCTATGAAGTGGATGATGGGAGCCCACTGTATCCTATATACAATTCCATCGGGCATGCCGAAAATTCTGTTGATGTATATGTAACTTCGGAATGTATTTCACATATATGTATATTGTATTCCTATAGAGATGGTATTATTCCTCTATAAGGAACTGTCGCCATTTATATTGTAAGTGTCGTAACTTATACTTGATGGGTTATTAGACCACCTTGTTTGGGGTCAGCCCTGTATAAGTCATGTGGGTCAAAGGGTTATTAGACCACCCTATTGGGGGTCGGCCATGTGGGTCAAAGGGTTATTATACCACCCTATTGGGGGTCGGCCCACTCAGCATTATGTTATGTGGTTAAGTTCGAGCCTACATGAGTTAGGTAAAAAGGCAAGTCAAGTCAAGTATAAATAGAGTGCGGGAGGCACTCTATTTACTCACTCACTTCTCACACATGCACTCAAGGAGGAGTGGCGCACTTATGGAGGAGGAGGATCTGCTGCTAGGTTATGGCTATCTCTCTTGGTTGGTTGTATCATTGCTCTATCTATCTCTGAGGAAGTTATTGGGGTTTTTCACCTTTATGGTTTTCCCCAAGTAAATCTTTGTGTCTCTTGTGTGCTTGCATTATTGTCTCCATGATTGATATGCTGTAGATATGATGTACATGTTGTGTTAAATTTTCAGAATTTACTTCAATTTGATCTAGGATCTTAACTGAGAGAACAACATGTACAGCATATCTACAGCATATCAATCATGGAGACAATAATGCAAGCACACAAGAGACACAAAGATTTACTTGGGGAAAACCATAAAGGTGAAAAACCCCAATAACTTCCTCAGAGATAGATAGAGCAATGATACAACCAACCATAAGAGATAGACACAACCTAGCAGCAGATCCTCCTCCTCCATAAGTGCGCCTCTCCTCCTTGAGTGCATGTGTGAGAAGTGAGTGAGCAAATAGAATGCCTCCTGCACTCTATTTATACTTGACTTGACTTGCCTTTTTACCTAACTCATGTAGGCTCGAACTTTACCACATAACATAATGCTGAGTGGGCCGAACCCCAATAGGGTGGTCTAATAACCCTTTGACCCACATGGCCAACCCCCAATAGGGTGGTCTAATAACCCTTTGACCCACATGACTTATACAGGGCCGACCCCAAATAAGGTGGTCTAATAACCCATCAAGTATAAGTTACGACACTTACAATATAAATGACGACACTTCCTTATAGAGGAATAATACCATCTCTATAGGAATACAATATACATATATGTGAAATACATTCCGAAGTTACATATACATCAACACTCCCTCTTAACTAGGAAGGTATTTCTCAGCACAGTTCTTCTAGCACAAGTCATCTTCTCTGGATCATCGTCACTGGATAATCATCATCGAGTCATCATCATCATCGTCACTACTGCTGCTATCTCAATCAATCTCTGAATCTACTCATCATGGGAAGTTCTACAGAGCTAGTCCTTTTTCATACTGGATGTAGGCCCACCACCTGCAAGTCTTCATAATCACTGGCCATACTGTGGAATTCTCAGGACTGATTACGTGCGTCACAAAACCTCGAAAGAGCATCCCAGGCTGTTACGAGCACACAGCTCTACCTATAGGATCTCCCAGGGCACCGAATTACATGTGACCTCACCACAAAACCTCGCAAGAGCATCTGCCAGATATCCCAGGGAACCGAATTACATGCCATAGGCAAAACCTCGAAAGACTATCTGCAGATCTCCCAGGGCACCGAATTACATGCCATAGGACAAAACCTCGAAAGAGCATCTGCCAGATATCCCAGGGAACCGAATTACATGCCATAGGCAAAACCTTGAAAGACTATCTGCAGATCTCCCAGGGCACCGAATTACATGTCCTCCCAGAGCAAAACCTCGAAAGAGCATTTGCCAGATGTCCCAGGGCACCGAATTACATGCCATAGGCAAAACCTCGAAAGACCGTCTGCAAATCTCCCAGGGCACCGAATTACATGCTCATCTGCACAACCTGATCCACGGCCACAGAGTATCAACCTGATACTCACCATACATCATCCTGATGTATACATGATCATCCTGATCATCATCACTGCAACGTCCTGCTGCATGTCATCTGGAGCAACATCCTGAAGCTCGTCATCTATGATCATCCTGATCATCACTGCAACATCCTGCTGCATGTCATCTGGAGCAACATCCTGAAGCTCGTCATCTATGATCATCCTGATCATCACTGCAACATCCAGCTGCATGTCATCTGGAGCAACATCCTGAAGCTCGTCATCTATGATCATCCTGATCATCACTGCAACATCCTGCTGCATGTCATCTGGAGCAACATCCTGAAGCTCGTCATCTATGATCATCCTGATCATCACTGCAACATCCTGCTGCATGATCCACCTGATCATCAATGCATCTTCCTGATGCATACCAAGTATCATACATGATCCTCCTGATCATCAATGTATCCACCTGATACAAATACATGATACATATCATCATACATGATCCTCCTGATCATCAATGCATCTACCTGATGCATACCAAGTATCTACCTGATACATATCATCATACATGATCCTCCTGATCATCAATGTATCCACCTGATACAAATACAAATACATGATAGATATCACCATACATGATCCACCTGATCATACAATGTATCCACCTGATACATATATAGATACATGGTCCAAGCATCCAACATGATGCATACATACATACATAAAATGATCCGACTGATCATATCCAGCATCCAACATGATGCGTACATACATATAAAATGATCCAACTGATCATATCCAGCAGAAACTAGAACATCATCCTGATGTTCATCATCCAGCGCTTACATCCACAGCCATGTGAAGGATCCTCCTTCCAACATGCTTGGAATGGCTTCAGCAAATGTGTCCATCACTTCTTCCTCGAAGTGTCCTCGATCTGAATAACGCCAAGCCTCTCTCTGAAGTACTCGAACTTCACCCTGGCTAGTGGCTTCGTCAGCACATCTGCAATCTGCTCGTCCGTCGCAACATACAGGAGCTTCACAGCTCCTCTCTGCACCATATCCTTGATATAGTGATATTTGATCTCTATGTGTTTCGACCTGTCATGAAACACTGGGTTCTCAGACAGCTTCACACAACTCTGGTTATCATAGAAGATACCAGTAGCCTCCAACGGGAGATCAAATAACTCAGACAGTAGCTTCCGTAGCCATACTGCCTCACAACTAGCTGAACAGGCTGCAACATACTCTGCCTCAGCTGTACTCAGTGCTACGCAGGACTGCTTCCTGCTAAACCAAGAGATCACACCTGATCCCATACTGAAGCAACACCCAGATGTGCTCTTCCTGTCTGCAGCACTGCCAGCCTAGTCTGAATCAACATAACCCTGCAGGTTAAACTTTTGATTCGACTCATACCTGAGCCCATAATCCACTGTACCCTTCAGGTACCTCAGAACATGCTTTACAACAACCAGGTGAACACTTCTTGGATCCGTCAGGAACTGGCTCAATGTGTTCACAGCAAAGCAAATGTCTGGTCTCGTGTTCGTCAGGTACATCAAGGACCCAATCACCTGACGATACATAGAGACATCAACTGGCTCAGATGAAGCATCACATAGAAGCTTCAGATTCGATGCCATCGGTGTGGCCATGGCCTTGTAATCCATCATCCTGAACCTCTTTAGGATCTCTACTGCATACTTCCCTTGTCCAAGGAAGATTCCATCTGCACTCTGCCACACCTCCATGCCAAAAACGAATAGTGCATCATCCCCAAGTTCTTCATCTCGAACTCGGTAGTAAGCTTCCGCTGCGTGTCGGCAATCAATCTATCTTCACCATACCAAGTTCTGCACATATATGATTTCCTATCATGTGTCTCAGAACCAAGTGGCTGCTCTACATGCACTTCTTCTTCAACTACACCATTCAAGGAAGCTATCTTGAATCCATCTGGTGTATCTTCTATTTTATCACTTTTATATTTCTCAATGCTGCCATCTGCAACATGCTTGATCTGATAGTTCCGTTTGGAAGTCATAGCAAACTTCCCTTCATGTCTTGGGATTACATCCCAAACATCATTCTTCATGATCGACGGATCATGGCATTTCATTTCTTCATCCCAGATCCTGGGAACTTCAATATCTTCAATATCTTCAATAGATATCTTTGTTGCTGGAACAAATGTTGTAGTTCTTCTTTTGTAGGAGATGGCATACGATCTTTCCTACACAACAAGTTAAATTGCATGATTAGAAAACATCTCATATTTTTCAGAACAAATTCTTACACTTAAATAAATATGTCATACAGTCATGCAATTATCTTAGCCAATGCTTCAATACAACATTTATCCATATTCCGTAACTTTCTAGATGCCTTCCAATCTCTACCAGAACATTGTTAAGAGTGTGCACAACTCCCAACATGTCAGCAAAGAGGTTTCATTCTAGATAAGTAGCAATGGAATGTTGTACAGTTCCATATGCCACTTACCCATGCATATTAGGAGTATCAATGCAATTATTCTAATATGCATAATACACAACCTAATTCTAGGAACATCAGTATATACATTATTGAACAGTATTATTTAAGAAATGACAATTCAAATACTTATCTTTGTTTGTTCGTTGGGTGGACTCCCTCTGAGTCTTCGCTTCCTTGTAGGAGCTGTTGGAGTCCTAAACTGAAGTAGCTTCTTATACACCTTTCTATTGTGGGATGTAGAGAGATGGTCAACTCCCTCTGAATATCTGCATCCTTGCATAAACTACTGAAGTGTGCTCCTTTGCTTTCTTGCAAGAACAACTGGAGTGTGCTCCCTCTTGATCTTTGCTTCCTGGATTACCTGTCCTTGAACTTACATTCATCCTTGGTTCCTATGCATGCTTATTAGTATCATGATTGTGTTATCCTTGTGAACTCATATAAAATCATACATTCATTAGTATACTATTAAAACACAATAATCTCAAGCATGTATAGTCATGATCATTTCAAACAGAAATAATAAGCATTAGCATTCAAGGTTTATGTAGTATTCTTATGGTTAGTCAAATCATAAGAAACATAACATGTCTAAACCTGTAATTACTCAAACCTATGACTCTTCGGGTTAGTTGAATCATCAATCAAGATAAGAGATATAATATGCATAAAAGCTATACCTTCATGATTCTTCTGGTTAGTCATATCATCAATTATAATAATATACATCCAACCATGATTATTCAAACCTATGACTTCATGAATAATTATTATCAACAACAGTATAAGATCCTAACACAAGGTAGGATTTTAGCTTGATATAGGAAAAACATACCTGGATTAGCATGCTAGCTATTTATGTCTAACATACCCGCATAATGTCTTCTGGTTCTCTTTAGTGACTTGTGCTAGTAACCTGCATGTCTCATAAGTTAACCATTATAAAACTAAGTTATACATACCTCGAGAATGGATCTTCTATGAGATCCATGGCAATGGATGAATCTTTGTCCTCATGATCATATGTTCTTGAACTAGAACATGATTTGTCTTCTTGGTGTACCTTTCATGTTAGTAGACAACATAAAACTCATACAACATCACAATGTGTTAGTACAAACATAAGTTTCATACTCCTAATAAATGAATGACTTCTATCATGCATTCATAATTTTATTAAGGTGATATGACAAGTCTAAAATCAAGATTGTACTAACCGTGATAATATGAAGACAAGCATACCATAAACTTAATTATGAACAAATCTCAAAACATACCTCGATGAGTCATACCTGTCGAGATCACTTGTAATCTTCTTATGTAAGGCCTTAGCCTCATCTCCCTCTGAAACAGGAACTTCTTCACTTATGGAAGTGATTAACCCAATCCACTTGATTTGCAAGAACTGGACCTTGAGCTGGATATGGGTTTGTCAGAGAAACCCCAAAAATTCAAACTTTGAATTTCAAACTTCTTATAGGATAGAAATATGTGCCTTGATGAGCTGATCAAGTTGGTATATTCAGAATTTGAAAACTGCAAAGTTTCACTCCTCAATTTTGCCTTTGAAACTTCTAGATTCACTGGACGTGACCCTGAACTGGGGTTTGATGAAGCCCACTCTTTTGCCCCATAAAAATGTTTGATCCAAAGCTCTAAGCTTCTATTTTTCTGAGTAGCTTCCAGCCGTGGTCACAGATTTCAAAAATTCCCATTTTTACAGAAGCCCTAATTTTCCACTTTTCTGATCAAAGTCCCGAACTAGGGTCTAATCAAGCCCGGCCTTCTGCCCAACCAAAAATTCTGATCTTGGTCTCTAAATTTCTATTTTGATGAGTAGCATCCAGCCGTGGTCTCCGATTACAAAAATTCCAACTTTCTCCAAAGCCCTAAATTCCGAAAGCCATGAATGAAGGTACCAAAAAATAATTCTGTTTTGACAGAAATATGTACCTGATTGTTTCTGGTGTAACTCCGAAATTTTTGATCCACAGGGTCTGAAAAAGTTTCCTGAGATAGCCTGACCTGTTATCTTTCCATCCTGATAGGTCTGACCTCAATTGGATTCTCTGAGAGAGAGATATGCCAAATGTCGCAACGTGACCTGTTTTGGGATAAAACAAGAGAGCGAAATTGTACGGCATGCCACGTGTCACTGTTTTAACTTCAGCCTCTGAAAAAGTTTTCTGAGATAGCTCGGCCTGTTACCTTTCCATCCTGATAGGTCTGACCTCAATTGGACTCTCTGAGAGAGAGTTATGCCAAATGTCACAACGTGACCTGTTTATGGGATAATACAGGAGAGCAAACTTGTACGGCGTGCCACGTGTCACTGTTTTAACTTCAGCCTCTGAAAAAGTTTTCTGAGATAGCTCGGCCTGTTACCTTTCCATCCTGACAGGTCTGACCTCAATTGGACTCTCTGAGAGAGAGTTATGCCAAATGTCGCAACGTGACCTGTTTTGGGATAAAACAGAAGAGCGAACTTGTACGGCGTGCCACGTGTCACTGTTTGAACTTCGGCCTCTGAAAAAGTTTTCTGAGATAGCTCGGCCTGTTATCTTTCCATCCTGACAGGTCTGACCTCAATTGGATTTTCTGGGAGAGATTTATGCCAAGTGTCGCAACGTGACCTATTTATGGGATAAAACAGTAGAGCGAACTTGTACGGCGTGCCACGTGTCACTGGTTCAACTTCGGCCTCTGAACAAGTTTTCTGAGATAGTACAGACTGTGTACTACCTGTCCCTTTTTACGAAATTTCATTTGGAGCTTCCTATCCCAAGTTATGACCTTTTTCCCAAGGTCACCTGATTTTGACTCAGATCTGGAAGAGGCAGAAACCCTATATTGCACAGATCATAAATCACAAAGTACAACGAATTAGAGGTTGTCCTTTGGGCACAAGGTACCTGGAGATCTTAGCTTCGGCCTGTAACAATTTCAGATCCAAAAACTTAGCCAAAATGGATTTATAGCGAAAGTGCTACGATGACTGGTTTTTTCTATATCAATCCCTAGCATCGTAAGTGCAACAAGTGTCATACATGCCATATCATGCCTTCTTTCAGGCTAGCTCTGATACCATGTTAAATTTTCAGAATTTACTTCAATTTGATCTAGGATCTTAACTGAGAGAACAACATGTACAGCATATCTACAACATATCAATCATGGAGACAATAATGCAAGCACACAAGAGACACAAAGATTTACTTGGGGAAAACCATAAAGGTGAAAAACCCCAATAACTTCCTCAGAGATAGATAGAGCAATGATACAACCAACCATAAGAGATAGACACAACCTAGCAGCAGATCCTCCTCCTCCATAAGTGCGCCTCTCCTCCTTGAGTGCATGTGTGAGAAGTGAGTGAGCAAATAGAATGCCTCCTGCACTCTATTTATACTTGACTTGACTTGCCTTTTTACCTAACTCATGTAGGCTCGAACTTTACCACATAACATAATGCTGAGTGGGCCGACCCCCAATAGGGTGGTCTAGTAACCCTTTGACCCACATGGCCGACCCCCAATAGGGTGGTCTAATAACCCTTTGACCCACATGACTTATACAGGGCCGACCCCAAATAAGGTGGTCTAATAACCCATCAAGTATAAGTTACGACACTTACAATATAAATGACGACACTTCCTTATAGAGGAATAATACCATCTCTATAGGAATACAATATACATATATGTGAAATACATTCCGAAGTTACATATACATCAACATGTTGTTCTCTCAGTTAAGATCCTAGATCAGATTGAAGTAAATTCTGAAAATTTAACACGGTATCAGAGCTAGCCTGAAAGAAGGCATGATATGGCATGTATGACACTTGTTGCACTTACGATGCTAGGGCTTGATATAGCAAAAACCAGTCATCGTAGCACTTTCGCTATAAATCCGTTTTGGAGAAGTTTTCAGATATGAAATTGTTACAGGACGAAGATTAAATCTCCAGGTACCTTGTGTCCAAAGGACAACCTCTAATTCGTTGTACTTTGTGATTTATGATCTGTACAATATAGGGTTTCTGCCTCTTCCAGATCTGAGTCAAAATCAGGTGACCTTGGGAAAAAGGTCATAACTTGGGCTAGGAAGCTCCAAATGAAATGTCGTAAAAAGTGACAGGTAGTAAACAGTTTGTACTATCTCAGAAAACGTTTTCAGAGGCCGAAGTTGAACCAGTGACACGTGGTACTCCGTACAAGTGCGCTCTTCTGTATTATCCCATAAACAGGTCACGTTACGACATTTGGCATAACTCTCTCTCAGAGAATCCAATTGAGGTCAGACCTATCAGGAAGGAAAGATAACAGGTCAGGCTATCTCAAGAAACTTTTTCAGATCCTGTGGATCAAAAATTTTGGAGTTACACCAGAAACAATCAGGTACATATTTCTGTCAAAACAGAATTATTTTTTGGTACTTTCATTCATGGCTTCCGGAATTTAGGGCTTTGGAGAAAGTTGGAATTTTTGTAATCGAAGATCACGGCTGGATGCTACTCATCAAAATAGAAATTTAGAGACCAAGATCAGAATTTTTGGTTGGGCAGA
This sequence comes from Larix kaempferi, assembly GCA_027924585.1. Classification (NCBI taxonomy): domain Eukaryota; kingdom Viridiplantae; phylum Streptophyta; class Pinopsida; order Pinales; family Pinaceae; genus Larix; species Larix kaempferi. The sequence goes on along the minus strand of BSBM01000767.1, from coordinate 28,150 downwards.
AGGCCGGGCTTTATTAGACCCTAGTTCGGGACTTTGATCAGAAAAGTGGAAAATTAGGGCTTCTGTAAAAATGGGAATTTTTGAAATCTGTGACCACAGCTGGAAGCTCCTCAGAAAAATAGAAGCTTAGAGCTTTGGATCAAACCTTTTGATGGGGCAAAAGAGTGGGATTCATCAAACCCCAATTCAGGGTCACGTCCAGTGAATCCGAAAGTTTCAAAGGCAAAATTGAGGAGTAAAACTTTGCAGTTTTCAAATTCTGAATATACCAGTTTGATCAGCTCATCAAGGCGCATATTTCTATCCTTTCGAAAGTTTGAAATTCAAAGTTTGAATTTTCGGGGTTTCTCTGACAAACCCATTTCCAGCTCCAGGTCCAGTTCTTGCAAATCAAGTGGATTGGGTTAATCCTAGAAGAAGATGGATTGGTCACCTACATAAGTGAAGAAGTTCCTGTCTCAGAGGGAGATGAGGATAAGGCCTTACATAAGAAGAATACAAGCGATCTCGACAGGTATGACTCATCGAGGTATGTTTCGATATTTGTCCATGATTAAGTTTATGGTATGTTTGTCTTCATGTTATTACGGTTAGTACAATTTTGATTTTAGATTTGTCGTATAACCTTAACAAAATTATGAATGCATGATAGAAGATATTCATTGGTTAGGGTGTTGACACTTATGATTGTACTAATGCATTATGGTGTTGTATGAGGTTTATGTTGTCTACTAACATGAAAGGTACACCAAGAAAGACAAATCATGTTCTGGTCCAAGAACATATGATCATGCTAATATGAGGACAAAGATTCATCCATTGTCATGGATCTCATAGAAGATCCATTTGCGAGGTTTGTATAACTTGGTTTTGTAATAGTTAACCTATGAGATATACATGTTACTAGCACAAGTCATTGAAGAAGAACAAGAAGACATCATGTGAGTATGTTAGACATAAATAGCTAGCATGCTAATCCAGGTATGTTTTTCCTATATCAAGATAGAATCCTACCTTGTGTTAGGATCTTATACTGTTGTTGATAATGATTATTCATGAAGTCATAGGTTTGAATAATCATGATTGTATGCATATTATGTTTCTTACCATAATTGATGATATGACTAACCAGAAGAATCATGATGGTATAGGTTTGAATAATCACAGGTTTTATGCATTTTATATCTCTTATCTTGATTGATGATTCAACTAACCTGAAGAGTGATAGGTTTGAGTAATTACAGGTTTAGACATGTTATGTTTCTTATGATTTGACTAACCATAAGAATCCTACATAAACCTTGAATGATAATGCTTATTATTTCTGTTTGAAATGATCATGACTATACATGCTTGAGATTATTGTGTTTTAATAGTATACTAATGAATGTATGATTTTATATGAGATCACAAGGATAACACATTCATGATACTAATAAGCATGCATAGGGACCAAGGATGAATATGAGATTCAAGAATAGGTAATCCAGGAAGCAAAGATCAAGAGGGAGTACATTCCAGTGGTTTATGCAAGGATGCAGATATTCAGAGGGAGTTGACCATCTCTCTACATCCCACAACAGAAAGGTGTAGAAGAAGCTACTTCAGATTAGGACTCCAGCAGCTCCTGCAAGGAAGCGAAGACTCAGAGGGACTCCACCCAACGAACAAACAAAGATAAGTATTTGAATTGTCATTTCTTAAATAATACTGTTCAATAATGTATATACTGATGTTCCTAGAATTAGGTTGTGTATTATGCATATTAGAATAATTGCATTGATGAACAGTATACTCCTAATATGCATGGGTAAGTGGCCTATGGCACTATACAACATTCCATTGCTACTTATCTAGAATGAAACCTCTTTGCTGACATGTTGAGAGTTGTGCACACTCTTAACAATGTTCTGGTAGAGATTTGAAGGCATCTAGAAAGTTACGGGATATGGATAAATGTTGTATTGAAGCATTGGCTAAGATAATTGCATGACTGTATGACATATTTCTTTATGTGTAAGAATTTGTTCTGAAAATTATGAGATGTTTCTAATCATGCAATTTAACCTGTTTTGTAGGAAAGACCGTATATCTTCACCTACAAAAGGACTACAACATTTGTTCCAGCAACAAAGATATCTATTGAAGATATTGAAGTTCCCAGGATCTGGGATGAAGAAATGAAATGCCATGATCCATCGATCATGAAAAATGATGTTTGGGATGTAATCCCAAAGACATGAAGGGAAGTTTGCTATGACTTCCAAATGGAACTATCAGATCAAGCATGTTGCAGATGGCAGCATAGAGAAATATAAAAGTGATGAAATAGAAGATACACCAGATGGATTCAAGATAGCTTCCTTGAATGGTGTAGATGAAGAAGAAGTGTATGTGGAGCAGCCACTTGGTTCTAAGACACATGATAGGAAATCATATATGTGCAGAACTTGGTATGGTGAAGATAGATTGATTGCTGACACGCAACGAAAGCTTACTACCGAGTTCGAGATGAAGAACTTAGGGATGATGCACTATTTGTTTTTGGCATGGAGGTGTGGCAGAGTGTAGAAGGAATCTTCCTTGGACAAGGGAAGTATGTAGTAGAGATCCTGAATAGGTTCGGGATGATGGATTGCAAGGCCATGGCCACACCTATGGAATCGAATATGAAGCTTCTATGTGATGCTTCATCTGAGCTAATTGATGTCTCTATGTATCGTCAGATGATTGGGTCATTGATGTACCTGACGAACACGAGACCAGACATTTGCTTTGTTGTGAACACATTGAGCCAGTTCCTGACGGATCTGAGGAGTGTTCACCTGGTTGCTGTAAAGCATGTTCTGAGGTACCTGAAGGGTACAGTGGATTATGGGCTCAAGTATGAGGTGAATCAAAAGTTTAACCTGTAGGGTTATGTTGATTCAGATTGGGCTGGCAGTGCTGCAGATAGGAAGAGCACATCTGGGTGCTGCTTCAGTATGGGATCAGGTGTGATCTCTTGGTTTAGTAAGAAGCAGTCCTGTGTAGCACTGAGTACAGCTGAGGCAAAGTATGTTGCAGCCTGTTCAGCTAGTTGTGAGGCAGTATGGCTACGGAAGCTACTGTCTGAGTTATTTGATCTCCCGTTGGAGGCTACTGGTATCTTCTGTGATAACTAGAGTTGTGTGAAGCTGTCCGAGAACCCAGTGTTTCATGACAGGTCGAAACACTTAGAGATCAAATATCACTATATCAGGGATATGGTGCAGAGAGGAGCTGTGAAGCTTCTGTATGTTGCGATGGACGAGCAGATTGCAGATGTGCTGATGAAGCCACTAGCCAGAGTGAAGTTCGAGTACTTCAGAGAGAGGCTTGGCGTTCTTCAGATCGAGGACACTTCGAGGAAGAAGTGATGGACACATTTGCTGAAGCCATTCCAAGCATGTTGGAAGGAGGATCCTTCACATGGCTGTGGATGTAAGCGCTGGATAATGGGCATTAGGATGATGTTCTGGTTTCTGCTTGGATATGATCAGTTGGATCATTTATGTATGTATGCATCATGTTGGATGCTCGATATGATCAGTTGGATCATTTATGTATGTATGCATCATGTTGGATGCTGGATATGATCAGTTGGATCATTTATGTATGTATGCATCAGGTGGATGCATTGATGATCAGGTGGATCATGCAGCACGATGTTGCAGTGATGATCAGGATGATCATAGATGACGAGCTTCAGGATGTTGCTCCAGATGACATGCAGCAGGATGTTGCAGTGATGATCAGGATGATCATAGATGACGAGCTTCAGGATGTTGCTCCAGATGACATGCAGCAGGACGTTGTAGTGAGGATGATCAGGATGATCATGGATGCATCAGGATGATGTATGGTGAGTATAAGGATGATACTCTATGGCCATGGATCAGGTTGTGCAGATGAGCATGTAATCCGGTGCCCTGGGAGATTTGCAGATGGTCTTTCGAGGTTTTGCCTATGGCATGTAATATCGGCGCCCTGGGACATCTGGCAAATGCTCTTTCGAGGTTTTTCTCTGGGAGGACATGTAATTCGGTGCCCTGGGAGATCTGCAGATAGTCTTTCAAGGTTTTTCCTGTGGCATGTAATAGCGCCTTGGGATATCTAGCAGATGTTCTTGCGAGGTTTTGTCCTATGGCATGTAATAGCGCCCTGGGAGATCCGATAGGTTGGGCTGTGTGCCCGTAATCAGTCCTGGGATGCTCTTGCAAGGTTTTGCCATGACCACATGTAATAGCGCCCTGGGAGATTTCAGGTCGGAGTTGTGTACCCGTAACATCCTGAGATGCTCTTGCGAGGTTTTGTGGTGGACCACATGTAATTTGTGCCCTGGGAGATTTCAGGTCAGAGTTGTGTACCCGTAACATCCTGAGATGCTCTTTCGAGGTTTTGTGGTGGGGTCACATGTAATAGCGCCCTGGGAGATCCTACAGGTCAGAGTTGTGTACCCGTAACATCCTGGGATGCTCTTTCGAGGTTTTGTGACGCACGTAATAAGTCCTGAGGATTCCACAGTATGGCCAGTGATGATGAAGACCTGCAGGTGGTGGGCCTACATCCAGTATGAAAAAGGACTGGCTCTGTAGAACTTCCTATGATGAGTAGATTCAGAGATTGATTGAGATAGCAGCAATAGTGACAATGATGATGAATCGATGAGGATTATCTAGTGACGATGATCCAGAGAAGATGACTTGTGCTAGAAGAACTGTGCTAAGAAATACCTTCCTAGTTAAGAGGGAGTGTTGATGTATATGTAACTTCAGAATGTATTTCAGCTATATGTATATTGTATTCCTATAGAGATGGTATTATTCCTCTATAAGGAAGTGTCGTCATTTATATTGTAAGTGTCGTAACTTATACTTGATGGGTTATTAGACCACCCTATTGGGGGTCAGCCATGTGGGTCAAAGGGTTATTAGACCACCCTATTGGGGGTCGGCCCACTCAGCATTATGTTATGTGGTTAAGTTCGAGCCTACATGAGTTAGGTAAAAAGGCAAGTCAAGTCAAGTATAAATAGAGTGCAAAAGGCACTCTATTTACTCACTCACTTCTCACACATGCACTCAAGGAGGAGTGGCGCACTTATGGAGGAGGAGGATCTGCTGCTAGGTTATGGCTATCTCTCTTGGTTGGTTGTATCATTGCTCTATCTATCTCTGAGGAAGTTATTGGGGTTTTTCACCTTTATGGTTTTCCCCAAGTAAATCTTTGTGTCTCTTGTGTGCTTGCATTATTGTCTCCATGATTGATATGCTGTAGATATGCTGTACATGTTGTTCTCTCAGTTAAGATCCTAGATCAGATTGAAGTAAATTCTGAAAATTTATCAAATTCTACATAACATCAGGGCAATTAATCTAAAAGGAGGCCTTAGGCTCTGAACGTCATATTCATCATTATCTCTCTTCCTCAGCTACTTGCCTGTGACCAATAGCCTTTTAGCCATCTCGATATTATTCATCTTTCCCAACCATTCATCGTTTAGAGCTTGCTGGGGACGTGAGAATTTGTAGGCTGCTGCAATATAAGCTGGATGGAATGAAGCAAAAGGCTCTCCCCTGCTGTCATGCAACACTGTTGTTTGTGGGTTGGCATGTTCGAGTATCCATCCGATCACTTCAGAGCATGGGAACAATTCAGGGCGAGTAGAAGCCCTGGCTATGCCAGAAGTTCTAATGTTTAGGTAAATTTGTTCTTCATCCAATAACACGTCTGGGATATCTTTGTCCTTGATCATCTGGTAAACATCTCCCCAATGGACCTCGAAAGGAACGTCGATGGTACACTTAGTGTCTTGGAAAAGAGTTTCAGTCCTTAGTTGCACTGGCTCTGGTTCCATCACTTTAGCTTTCTTTCTACCACCTTTTGGCATCGTGGCTTATTCTTGTCAGCAACCAAATGTGAATGATTATAAAATTGTAACACATTATGAGAGTGTAACATAGAGTAAGACAATTTTAGCATGCTAATGATAAATATAGACAAAATTATAAGGTTGCATGCTAGGGAAGCAAACTAAACATAGATCATTCAAGAAAACAAAATATGGTCCTCAAACTTGATTATTATAGGGAGACAATGCCTAGTTAGGAACTTTTGAAATGCTTCCGGAAAGGTAAGCATATGACGTGTAAAAACCCACTTCCTTCCTAGCCTTTGTAGATAGGATGTCCTCCATCATGGTACTTCTAACGGCCAATGGTAGGCTGGCCTGGAGTGCAAAATCCTATGAGGAAAATGAAAACATGAAACCGTTTTCCACAATCATTATATGAGCTGAATAGGCGAGTGGTTGAGTATCTCAATCGACTACTACTGACGTTGCCTTAGGTTTGATAATATTTGAGAAGCGGCATGCAGCCAGCATAAAAATTGGGTTTGAGTAGATCTAGGTAGGAGTACGACCGAAATGCAGCCGGTGGAAAAAAACAAGTTCTAACAACTCAGAAACAAAGGGCCAACTGGGAATGACTGGTAATGGTTATGACTCCTAGTTGGTGGCTATGAGAAACTTATGGGGGCCACGATGGCCGTAAATTCTTTAAAATGATACATGCTACCAGTGCCTACTGGCCACGTTATGAAACGGGAAAACACCCAAGAAATAACTCAACGTATAGATAAGACAAAGATAACGGTTGAAAAGCCTTCCTGGATATGAAATAGTGGTGGAGTGAGGTTGACACGATGGTGAATACGCTGAGATGGAGCGTAATGACGCAATCTCCCAAACGACGTTCTTTGAATAAAAAAATAGCAATGGGAACAATGAACCCTACCACCCTTATATAAAGTTTGATACGTGCGGGCATTTAAACGGGTAGGTGACGACATTAAAACGGAGTTTAATGCTCATATGGCATGGTCTTTTCAAACCAACTCGGCATTTAAGCATGACCGTCAGTTGCAGTGGGGATTCATCAGTTTCATCCGTAGTTGCATCTAGAACTCATGAGTTCCTCTCGAAGGGTAGGAGACTTGGCGAGGCATTCGTTTACTGGGGGAGAGATGGGAAAGACGCCCTGTAATGGCGGGAAGGTTTGGCGAGTTGCTTCGATGTTTCGGGAGAAATTTGTGAGTTCTTCCAAAATTCACTCTCCCAAAAGGTTATCACGGCAGGTTTTGCTGAGTTGTCCCGAAGTTGCGGAAAGACTCAGTAAGTCCTTCTGAGATTGACGAATGACAAAATTAAGCCTTTTCCGAAACGTGAATGGTCGAGTAACTTGGGGAAAAGAACAACTTACTGCAGAAACACTTGGCGAACGCTTCCGCAATTTCGGGAGAGAATCCCAAGTTCTTCTACTGTTTCGGGCGAGAATGCTGAGTTCATTCGCAATTTCAGGAGAGAATCCCAAGTTCATACACAGTTTCGGGAGAGAAATTTGAGTTCTTCTGCAGTTTCCAGAAAGAGTTGTGAGTTTTGACTTAGAAGAAAACTTCAATTTTTTTAAAGCAGATTCATCAGTTGAAACAAAACTAAGTCCAAAAAGTTTTCAAAGGAGACTTAACTTTTTTAGGTAGTCTTTCTAGGAAAATGAAAGGAGGGGCCCCAATATCTACAAAAATTTTAGGGGGGATGTTGCTGCAACAACAAGACCTACAACCACCAAGGCAATGATGTTTCCTTGATAGGAGCACGAGGTGGAGAACCGAAGTGTGAGAGTACTGATGGTAGGATTGATAGACTATGGGGGTGGGGAATAACTGGGCAAATAGAGTGGGTGGACTCAAACTTCCTTTGTTCAGATTATGATGGGGGGTTGATCGGGCAGCATATGAAACTGACTAGTGGGAAGGGGATCATAGCTTTAATGGATCAAGGAGGGTGACTGGGATGAGTGATACTCAAGTTGGTGTAAGATGGCAGGAGACTGTAGAATACTCTGAAAAAAGGTGACCTTAAAGGGGGTGCTGCCGAGAGGATCGATCATGGTGCCAAGAGGCACTGGGGGGGACTTCTTTATGGTTTGTAAGGAGCTGGAAGAAGTGTGCTTAAAATGGTACTGTCATGTGGATTTATATGAGCCCAAGACAGTTCATGCTCATGAATGCTTTCAATTTTAAGGAGTCTGAAAGCGATAAGAAGACTCTGAAATAATGGAATGGTACCATCGTGTGGATTTGTATGAGCCCAGGACGGTGCATGCTCATGGTTGCTTTCAATTATAGAGATTCTGAAAGCAATAAGAAGACTCCATGGGGGTTCTTTTTTGTGTGTTAGTCTCCAAGGCCCGAAAAAAGCATAAAAGGATGCAATGAAGAACTCTTCTAGCCGATGTGACTAGAGTATTCATTTTTCATAATTAGTCTACCAGGTCCAGAAAAGGGTTAAACTTATACCATATAGATGCCCTTTCAGGTACTTTAACGAGCATGAAAGGAAGCAAGAGAACTCGGCGATCTTTTCATTCTTTTAGGAGTCAGAAAAGAGTTTAACAGAAACTCCCTAAGTGCCTTTTTCGTAAAGGACTTGTCCGGCCCGAAAAAGGGATAAAATTATACTGAACAAAAGGAATGGCCAGGAAAGGAGGAAGTGCTCATTCAAGGGACATCGATGAGAACCAAGAAAAAGGGTGGGGAGGAACACTAGTGGGCCTCCTTGTGGGATGATGAATGGTGGAAAAATAATGAAATAATTGCAGTATGAATGGAGTGAATGGCTCATGTAAAAATTTGTAATAATTTGATAGCGGCCGATGTGGCACGCAAACCGAGGCAGCAAGGTGTCAGGACACAATGTTGAAATTGTTCCTGGTGAGAGAGAGAGAAATGATCTCAAGAATCATCACGAGCTCGAAAAACTGAATCCGGCGATATAAGGAACGTCGGAATGGACGACGACCGAGGTGTCACGTGAACCGAGGCAACAGGGGGCGTTTTGGAAAAACTACCCTTAAAATTTGAGGGTGAGAGTGAGAAATGATCTCAAGCATCATCATGTGCTCGAAAAATTGAATCTGATGGTATCAAGAATGCTAAAAATTGACAATAGCCGATGTGGCACGCAAATCGAGATGGCGAGGTGCATGGAAAAAATATTAAAAAAAAATTGAGAAAAAAAAAGAAAGCAAACTGTACACTACGGACTAGTGGATCCGCCAGATTGTTAAGGATAAAAGCATTTAAGATACAACCCATTACGGGGGTTGCGCAAGGGGTGGCCTTCTGATTCAGTTAGAATGTATGCCCCATGTTCAAGGAAAGATGCACTATGTATGTGAGTACGAAGCAGACGTAAGAAACCATGAACTGTGGTGGCATAATCAGGAACGAAGCGGCAGAGGAAATTAGATTTCCCCTGTAAGCTCTGGAGCTGCCGGCGCGTGCATGGTGCGGGAAGGTCTATGATGGCTTGAACTTTGAGGGGGTCTAAAATGATTCCATTGTGGGAAACAATGAAACCTAACAACCGGCCTGCCAGAACGCAAAAGATGCACTTGAGTTGGTTCAAGCGGATCTAATACTTGCAACAACGCAGAAAAACTTGTTGAAGGTCATTGAGGTGGTCTGATCATTTCCTGGAATGAGCTGTAAAATCGTCAAGATAGACTAACGGGATATGGACCAAGTCGTGAAAACAATAGGTCATGGCCCGTTGGAAGGTGGCACTGGCATTTTTAAGGCCGAAAGGCATGACATGATAGGCAAAGGTGCCCCATGGGGTAGTAAAGGCAGTCTTATATTGATCTTCTGTGCGGATCTGAATCTGGTTGTATCCTGAAAAACCATCCATGAAGGATAGGACCTCATGGCCTGCACACGCATCGATGAGTTGGTCAATAAATGGCATGGGGAAGTTGTCCTTGGGACATGCTTGGTTTAAATCACGGAAGTCAGTACATACTCAGATGGTGCCTTGTTTCTTGTTAATAGGGACGGGGTTAGAAACCCAAGTGGTATATGCAATAGGATAAATGAATCATGTTGTTCAAAGTTTCTCAATCTCTGCTTTAACAGTGGTGAGCTTTGATGGGTGAATGGGGCATTGTTTCTGGCGAACGGGGGATACAGCTGGCCATGTGTCAATGTGGTGCTCTATGATAGCAGGGTCAAGACCAGGCAAAGACATTGTGGAACTCCTTGAAAAAAAAATTTACTCTCCGATCTCGTACTCAGTGTAGGAGGCTCCTAACGTAATGAGTTCAGGAGCACCAGCTGGGGCAAAGATATCAATGTGCATTGTGGGTGAGATATTGGCCATGTTACCTTCCTCAAAGGCATCGGGAGCGAGAATGGGCTCTTTAAACCAGTCAACTTTGGTGGGGAGGAAATATTTGGACTCAACCGAAAATTGGGTGGCTATGGTGGGGGAGGACTCTTCTGGGAGGAAATAGGAACGATGGTCCATATCTTACCGGTGGTAATCAAGTGCAATAAGATCCTCGAGAATCTTCTCATCATTGTGGAAACTTTGGGTTGTCAAATCGGTTGACAAGGGAGTGCTAGTAGAAGAGATCATATAAATGGTATTAATCTCTCCAGTTGACGGGGATGCTGGGGGGTGGATCTCTTCAATGGTGGGGGGAGCTGTCTTGAGGTCCAAGTTATTCATCTCATAGAGGGAAGCTTTGTAATCTAGGAGATCAGGGTAGTGGTGTGAGTAATGGCCGTAAATACCGCAGATTGCACAAGGGTGATTGGTACGTAGTGATTTATCACGTGGCTTAAAGGTAGGGTCGAGTTGGACAACCAGGATGTTGGGGTCGTCGTCAAGCATTTGCATGTGCTCTTATAATGCGGGTAATTGTGGAAATTGATGGATAGCATGGCCCAATTCATCAAACAACAAGCATTTGGGAGGAGCGCAAAACGTGTGGGGGTTTTAACCATTTTGGGCGAGGGTAAGGCAGTGTATGGTTGTGGGCCTCTACCCCCAGTGTGCTTGATAAGAGGGGATGGATTAGTGGACGAGGAAGGAGTAGGGACACCAAGAGGTGGTTGACTAGTAGTGGTGATGGGTTGCACCGGTTGTAGGATGACATTTGGTGTCGGGGGGGAAACGAGATGCGTGATATACCACACAGGTAGTCCTAAAGTTAAACCGGGGAGGCTAAGAGTAGCCATAACGAGGGCGCTTACTACTCCCGAAGGGGGGAATAGGAAGGGGATTGTATGGATGGGTGTAACACCAACATGACTAAGTACCAATGGTGGTTGGGGTAGCAAGGGCGGTTGATGGTTGGGTGTTGGTGTATTGTGGGAAAGGGTACATAAGTCAGATATTTTGGTTGCTGGTGATCGGGGTGGAATGGATTGGAATGTTGAGGTCATCGATGTATATGAGTAAACTCTGGGTCCCACTGAGGAAACCAACGAGGTAGATGCACCACAAACAGGTTATTCAACCATGGGGAGAACATTTTCGGGTGCAACGGGGGCATTGAGATCGTAATAGGTGAGTTGATCAACCTTTACCACGCGTCCATCATGGGGGAACATCATGGTACAAAAAATGGATGAAGCAACCGCCCACATGGCGTACATGTAACTGCGGCCAAGTAAGAGGTTATAATCAAGTTGGGCGTTGATGACCTCTATGCCAATTAGCACTATTTTACCATCCAACTGGACGGGGACATTAGCTAAGAGACCTTGGGGTTGAGCTGAACGGCCGTCGTAGGCTCGCAATGCAGTGGTGGACTGTTGGAGAGTAGGGGATCCCAACATCTGCCAAACGAATGTGGACATAACGCATGTAGAGGAACCCTCATCGATGATGCACCGATGGATGACAAGATTCTGAACGCATACAGAAACTTGGAATGCTAATGTGGAAGGCAGGCGTGGCTCGGATTGGTCCAAATGGAAAGCCATCATTCGTGAATCAGTTGGGTCAATAGCACTAATGGCTGATAGCAAAGTCTTGTGCTATGTATGAAAAATTTTTAAGACCTCCAATGTAGACATGGCTGCGGGGGATTGAGCTAAATCATCTACAATGCTGTAATTAGACGCAGCGCAAGCATTAGGGTTATTGTTGATGTGGCGAAGTGGGAAGCGAGGGGCTTTGGAGGCGCCATCTAGTGGAGCCAGAGGTATTCGTAACGACTGATTAGTGGGAAGAGCGTTGGTGTTTTTATCGGTGGGAGGGGCTTCAGGGGTGGAGCCATATTGGTTCCGACGGGTTTGAAGGTTGACATCGGCAGATGACATCATTAACAAGTGATGGATACCTGAGTCCATCATGGGTTGATCAGGAGTGCCATAAGTGATTTGCTATTGTGGCAGCACGTTTCCTTGAGGGGGAGCCAACGGTTGAGTGTTCACTACGCCTTGGGTTGGTAAAAGGTTTTGTAACACCAAGGGTTGATTTTGAGGTAGTGGGGGGTTGGGCAGCACTTGAGGAGCTGTGTGCCCTTGGCGGTGGGCATCATCAGTGCAGAGTTTCCGAGCCCGCTCCAAATGTGGGCAAGCGTGTGTGTAATGGCCATAGACCCCACAAATAGAACAAGGATGGTTTGTTCGCAAATTAGGATTTTTTGATTACTTGGGTGGCCTGTCGGGGTTTTGGTTGGCAGGTGCCGTGTTATTATTATTTGGAGGATTAGGGGGTTGACTGCCTTGGTCTGGAGGGGGTTGTTCTCGTGGTTACATCCTTTTCCACAGTTTTGATGGCCCTGTTCGCATTGGTTATTTTGGTTCTGCTGTAGATTCTGTTGGGCATACACTTGCCCTTGGGTGGCAGGTGGGTTCTGGGGTTGTGCAGGTGCGGGAGCAGGCTGCGGTGGATAATAAGTGGGTGGAGGCGGTGTAGGTGTTGAACCTTGTGGGGGTTGCTGATACGTCTGTGTGACGGGTTGTGGGTTTGCCACAGGTGCTGCCTGTGGCGGCTAATAAGTAGGGGGCTTGAGATGATACAAGAGCTTGCGCGGCCTACGGGTGGTAATATGGCTGAGGTATGACCGGGGGGGCATAAGCGGGGGATGCATGGCCAAACCACTGAGGTGGACATGAGAGTCCATGGGAATGGTGGTGATGTGCCATGGGAGGATATAAATTGGTTGCTCTAGAGTGGGATGTAGCCCGCGAAAGGTCGGCACCATGGCTAGTACGTGATATGGAAAAGGGCTAGTTATGTGAGGCAATATGGCCAATGATGCCATCGACGGCATGGGATGCCCCCGGCGCATCATGTCGGGAGGAATCACCACCGGGGGCATCAGCTATGATGATATAGAGGTAACCAGACTGGGTGTAAATAAGGTCAAATTGATAGGCTTTTAGGATGGCCTCTTCCTCATACTGGGGTCGCTCGGATGCCACATCCTTGGCAATGACAAGAAGGAGAGATTTTAGAAACCAATCTAAGAAGATACGGTCATCTAACTTGATTTTGCACAGGCTTCGGCGTTAACGCCACTCATGAATGTGGTCAATGATGTGGGTGGTCGTATTCCATCTGCAAGACAGTAGGATGTCAACTCCCACGTCGTAGCGGACAGGTAACTGAAAGAACTGTAGGAAGGTCGAGGCAAGGGAAGTAAAGGTAGCATGGGTCTCATGGGGTTTCTGAATGTACCACTTGGTTGCAGAGACAGTGAGGGTGCGTTGTAGCAGACGGAGTCGGACACAGTCGTCCACTATGGAGTTGGAGGAACACCATAGATGGAAGGACATAATGTGATTCTAGGGGTCTTCACCTGCCTTTCCCTCAAACTTTGGGATGTCTGATGGGATCTTGGTGGGCATGTGAGGCCACGCAGGGTTGTGTCTAATGGGATCGTTGGTCAGTCTGGCCAAGTCAGGAAGGTTGAGACTATCCATGAATGGAAAACTAGTAGAAGGATGTGACATGCTGGTGGTCGTGACCACGTTGGGGCTAATGCCCACAAGTGGAGGGGCTGGGTTCAGGTTGGGGATGTTTCCCCCAGGGGGAGTAACGAAGGTGGTATGGGATGGTCCTGCACTACCAAGGGTAGTGTGAGTCACTGGTGTAGTTGGGTTGGGTATGTTAGCCACTGTAATGGGCACAGTGATCAGAATGGTGGGTGTGGGTCCCATCGAGGGCATACCTAAAGTGGGTGTGGTAGCTGGGGTGGTGGTGGATGCTCCACCAGTGGTTCCTACAAGGAAAGCATTCGAGGTTATGCCAACCATGGGGCTGGTTGCTGCAGTATAAGTGGGGTTCTCGGACTCTGCCTCAGAATTATATGTAAAATAAGGGGCATCAGGGCTGGGGAACAGAGCTCTGTGTCGTCGATGAGTGGAGTCTAGTGATGAAGCTCTACGTCTATGACGGGTGATGTCAAGTGAACTGTGTTGTGGGGGCTCGCCCCAAAAGCACTAAGAATGTCTCAGGGGCTCAATGGTGACAGATGGTGTCAAGTATCTAGGGGTTGTGTCGAGTGAAAAACAACTCAAAAACCCTAATGCAGTCGAGTGTGCAGAAGGAGAGTGCAAAAAATATGGCACTCAGGCCAACAACCGGCTCAAAACACTCACCGTAATAGCTATGCTACAATAAGCAGAGCGTCAACAACAATGGTCAGAATACCAACAAGCAGCAGGTTTCCTAAAAAACAAAAATAGTGGACTCGCTAGACCAAAGGGAGGTAAGGGAGTATGCAAACACCTAGCTAAATAGTATTCTGACTCAACTAGACATATCCTCTGCAAGGTGATGAAATCCAAGTTAGAAAATATGGATAGTAGAGCCAAGTGGCTAAAGATATCCCCCTACCAGGAGGGACACTGGGTAAGACAATCCTAGAAGAAAGAAAACTAAGATACCCCATTCATGACACGTTCAGAAAAGGTGAATCTGTAGCTCCGGTCCTATCACCGTGTGGGCCTAAAAAGAATCACCACACGCAGACCAACGAGTAGGTAGCCTTCGGTTACTGAATGGATTGCGGTATTCCACTCAGGTCTCTAGAACCAGTCTGGATACTTCAACCCTCCTAAGGGAGAGGCTCTTTGATAAACTGGTTGTAACCATGCCAAAAAATACTAGGGGATTTTGGTTCCCTAATGGACAACAACTATGTCTCAAGTGTAAGTGACTGAGAGGTGTTACTTGGATGCCTATCCCCCCCGTCCTACCTAACTACAATATTCTTATGTGTTCCCAAAGTGGGGTTAGAATGTTGGTTGTGTTAATTAGTATTTTAGGGCTCACTTAAATTAGGTGACACAGTGTGTGCGTGTGAGGTAATGAACCCAATCAAAAGTGCCATGGGGTGGGCAACTTTCTAACTAATAATAACAATGCAAAAATTAAACTTGTAATGCAAAATTTTCTTTTTTCAATTGAAATGCTTAAACTTAAAAAAATTTGTAAATGGAATAGAAAGCAAACTACAGAAAAAGGTTTTAGGTAAGTATGGCTGCAGATAGAACAGGTGGCTGTGCAAGTGCAAAATATATTGCAGCAAAGTTCTGGGTTCAAATAGGGTAAAAAAGTGTAGAAAACAGATCGCAGGTCTGTGGTGAAACTGCACGGCCGGATTGCAGGAAACAGGCTGAAAGCTGTGGGGAGATCACAGGAAACAGGCTGAAAGCCACGAGGAGATGACAGGAAATAGGCTGAAAGCCGCGGGGAGATCACAGAAAACAGGCTGAAAGCCGCGGGGAGATCGCAGGAAATAGGCTGAAGGCTGCGGGGAGATCATAGGAAAAAGGATGAAAGCTGCGGTCGGATTGCAGGAAGCAAACTGAAAGCCATGGGGAGATCACAGGAAATAGGCTAAAAGCTATGGTTGGATTGCAGCTGTGGGGAAAAAATACGCGATTTTTGGCATCAAACCCAATTTCCGAAAGGGACAACTGAAAGGGGAAAATAGTAAAATATTTGCAGAAAATTAAAAACGTCTAAAAATTATAACTAAAAACTCAAAGGAACACTAGTGGAGTCCCCAAAACTGTAGCTAGGGTTTTCACCCTAGCTTGTGCAAATGAGCACCTACTAAGGAGAAGAGGGTCTCCTTAGTAGCAGTTCAATAAAATAGTAAAATATGACAATAGAGCAAAGTAAATTTAAATTAGCATGTGCATCAACAAGAAATAAAAAGACAGTAATATGATAAGGATTTTCTTTTGTATTAGATTTACCTCAAGTGTTGAGGTTGATGAATCTCTTATAGTAGTCCAGGAGGGCTGCTTCCAAGCTCCAATGGGTTCCTTCTCTTTCTCCAAAGTGTTTTAGATATGGGCCAAAGGGGCACTCAAATGTGAAATTAGCTCAAAAGGGTGAGCTAGGATTCCAGGAGTGAGGATAGGGAAGATTGTGGATGATGAAAATGGGGAGCCTCCATCACCTATTTATAGGTTTTTAGTGGTGGAGTGTTGACCCATGGTTTTTGGCACCATATGGTTTAGGTCAATTGTATAGGGTTTTTGCTTCCTTTTTTCTCTCTTTTTTCTCTTTTTTGTATTTGTATTCCCTTTTATTTGATTTTTGGGAATTTAGGGCCCTTTTAGAGGGTTTTTGCTATTTTTGGAGGAATTTAAATTATTTTGGGGGAAAATGGGGGTTTTTGGCCTTTTGGAGGCTTTTTAATAGTTTTTTTAAGGTTTTGGAGGCAAATATGGTAGAAAATATAGACAAATGAGTCATGTAATGAGGGAGATGAGGTAGTGAGCACTTTTTGGGTGTTAACAGTTTTAGAGAGAGATATTGGTGGGGGTTTAGATAGAGAGAGAGAGAGATAGAGACCGAGGGTTATGGGTTTAGAGAGAGTGATAGTTTGGGGATTAGGAGTTTATAGAGAGAGGGAGGGAGAGAAAGAGGGAGATAGAGAGAGAATGGGGTTTAGGGGCTGAGAGAGAGAGAGAGATAGAGAGAGAGAGAGGGAGATCGAGTGTTAGGGGTTTAGAGAGAGAGAGAGATAGAGAGAGAGATTGGTGGTTAGGGGTTTAGAGAGAGAGAGATTGGGGGTTAGGAATTTATGTATATATATATAAATACATATATATATGTGTGTGTATATATATTTACATATATATATATATGTGTGTGTATATATATTTACATATATATATATATGTGTGTGTGTGTGTGTAGAGAGAGAGATAGAGATTGGAGTTAGGGATTTACAGAGAGAGGGGGGGCAATAGGGGTTGAGAGAAAGAGAATGGGGGTTAGGGTTTAGAGAGAGAGATCAATTGGGTGTTAGGTGGCTTGAGAGAGGGAGACTAAGATTGTGGGCTAGGGGTTGAGAGAGAGAAAGAGAGTGAAGGTTAGGCGTTTGGAGAGAGAGATATACTTTATGTTAGTTGTATAGAGAGAGAGAGATATTGGGGGTTAGTTGTATAGAGAGAGAGATTGGAGTTTAGTTGTATAGAGAGAGGGATTGTGAGTTAATAGGAGTTTAGAGATAGACATAGATTAGGGTTGAGGTTTCAGAGATAGACAAAGAGAGATTAGGGCTATAGAGGGGTTTACATATAGATATCATGGGGCAGTATTGATGGTTAGTGGTGGGGGGAAAAGAGACATAGAGAGGGGGGGAGGGGTAGCTATGTGAGGAGTGGGGTTTTAGAGAGAGAGAGAGAGAGAGAGAGAGAGAAGGTTGGGGGTCAGGGGTTAATAGAGAGAGAGAGAGAGAGAGAGAGAGAGGATATTAGATGTTTAGAGAGAGAGAGAGAAATTAGGGGTTAGGGGTTTATAAAGAGAGAGAGAGAGAGATTACGGTTTAGGTGTTTAGAGAGAGACATATATAGTGAGATTGTTTGTTAGGCGTTGAGAGAGAGAGAGAGAGAGAATGTGTGTTAGGGGTTTAGAGAAATAGAGAGATACATAATGAGAGAAATTGGTGGTTAGGGAACTAGAGAGAGAGAAATACTAATGGTTAGGGTTTTAGAGAGAGAGATTGGAGGTCAGCGTTAAGAAAGAGAGAGATTGGAGTTCAGGGGTTAAGAGAGAGAGTGGGAGAGAGGGAGAGATTGGATGTTAGAGAGAGAGATCGATTGGATGTTAAGGGTTTAGTGAGAGAGAGAGGTGGGGCATATTGAGGTTTATGGGTTTAGAGAGACATAGAGAGAGAGAGAGAGAGAGAGATTGCAGGTTAGGGGTTTAAAGAGAGAGAGATATTGGGGGTTGGGGGATTACGGAAGAGATATGGAGAGAGAGAGATTGGGGGTCGATTAGGGTTTAGAGATAGAGAAAGATCATAGGGGGATTATTGTTGGTTAGCAGAGGCGGGAGAAAGATATAGAGAGGGAGACGAGTAGGTGGGTGAGTAGTGGGGGGTTTGGGTATACAGAGAGAGGGGGGGGCGATAGGGGTTGAGAGAGAGAGAGAATGGTGGTTAGGGTTTAGAGAGAGATTAGTGGTTAGGGGTTTACACAGAGAGAGATTGGGAGTTTATAGAGAGAGAGACCAGTGAGTAGTGGTTTAGAGAGAGAGATTGGGGGTTAGGGGTTTAGAGAGATATAGTTTGGGTTTTAGGGGTTTAGAGAGAGAGAGAGAGAGATTGGTGGTTAGGGGTCTAGAGAGAAAGAGATTAGTAGTTAGGGGTTAGGAATTTAGAGAGAGAGAGAGAGAGAGAGATTGGGGGTTAGGGTCTTAGGGGAGAGATATGGAGAAAGAGAGAGGGATTGGAGGTGGATTAGGGTTTATATATAGAGAGAGATCAAAGGGGGATTATTGATGGTTAGCAGTGGTGGGAGAAAGATGTAGAGAGGGAGAGGAATATGTAGGGGAGTAGGGGGGGGTTTGGTAGAGAGAGAGGGGGGTTAGGGGTCGAGAGAGAGAGAATGGGGGTTAGGGTTTAGAGAGAGAGATTGGTGGTTAGGGTTTTAGAGAGAGAGATAGAAAGACATAGATTGGTTGTTAGGGGTTTACAGTGAGAGAGATCGGGGGTTTAGAGGGATAGATTGTGGGTTAGGGATTTAGAGAGAGAGATAGATTGGGTTTTAGGGGTTTAGAGATATATATATATATATATTAGAGGTTAGGGGTCTAGATAGAGAGATTGGTAATTAGGGTTTTAGAGAGAGAGATTAAAGGTAACGGGTTTAGAGAGAGAAATATTAGAGGTTAGGGTTTTGGAGAGAGAGATTGGGGGTTATGAGCTTAGAGCAAGTGAGAGTTTTGGGATTAGGGGTTTAGAGAGAGGGAGGGAGAGTAAGGGAGAGATATAGAGATTGGGGTTTAGGTGTTGAGACAAATATATAGAGAGAGATATTGGGGGTTAAGGTTTGAGAGAGAGAGAGAGAGAGATTGAGGGTTAAGGTTTGAGAGAGAGAGAGATCGAGGGTTAGGGGTTTAGAGAGAGAGAAATATTGGTAGTTAGGGGTTTAGAGAGAGAGAGATTGGGGGTTAGGAATTTAGATATATATATATATATATATATATATATATATATATATATATATATATATATATACGTGGTTATAGGTCTAGATAGTGAGAGATGGGGGAAGGTATAGAGAGAGAGAGAGAAAGAGAGTGAAGGTTAGGCATTTAGAGAGAGAGAGAGAGAGATAGAGAGAGAGATTGTATGTTAGTGGTATCGAGAGAGAGATAGAGAGAGATTGGGGATTAGTTGTATATAGAAAGAGAGATATTAGGTGTATAGAGGGATTTATATATAGTTAGATATCATGGGGGCAGTGTAGATGGTTAGTGGTGGGGGGAAAAGAGACATGGAGAGGGAGGAGGGGTAGCTGGGTGAGGAGTGGGTTTTTATAGAGAGAGAGAGAGAGAGAGAGAGAGAGGGTTGGGGGCCAGTGGTTAAGAGAGAGAGAGAGGAGGTTAGATGTTTAGAGAGAGAGAGAGAGAGATTAGGGGTTTATAAAGGGAGAGAGAGATTAGGGGTTAGGTGTTCAGAGAGAGACATATATAGAGATTGTTTGTTAGGGGTTGAGAGAGAGAGAGAGATTAGGTATAGGGGTTTAGATAAATAGAGAGATATATAAAGAGAGAAATTGGTGGTTAGGGATCTAGAGAGAGAAATACTGGTGGTTAGAGATATATAGAGATAGATAGATTGCAGGCTAGGTGCATAGAGAGTGGGGGAGAGATTGAGGGTTGGGGGTCTATAGAGAAAGATATTGGTAGTTAGGGGTTTAGATAGAGAGATAGGTTGGGGTTTAGGGGTTTAGAGAGGGAGAGAGAGAGAGAGAGAGATTGAGGACTAGGGGTTTGGATAGAGAGAGAGAGAGTGAGAGAGATTGGTTGTTAGAGTTTTAGATAGATAGATATCGAGAGGAAGAGATATTGGAGGTTATAGGTTTAGAAAGAGAGAGATAGATTAGGTGTTAGGGTTTTAGAGGTTGGGAATTTAGATAGAGAGAGAAATATTGGGGTTTAGTAGTTTAGAGAGAGAGAAAGAGATATTGGGGGTAAGGGGTTTAGAGAGAGAGAGATTGGAGGTTAGGGGTTAAAAGTTTAGAGAGAGAGAGAGAGAGAGATTAGTTGTTAGTGGTATAACGAAAGAGAGATATTGGGGGTAAGGGGTTTATATAGAGAAAGATTGGATGCTAGAGAGAGAGATCGATTGGGTTTTAGGGGTTTAGTCAGAGAGAGGGGGGGGAAGATTGGGGGTTAGAGGTTTAGAGAGAGAGAGAGAGAGAGAGATTGTAGGTTAGGGGTTTAGAGAGAGAGATATTGGGGGTTAGGGGCTTAGAGGAGAGAGAGAGAGAGAGAGAGAGATTGTAGGTTAGGGGTTTAGAGAGAGAGAGATATTGGGGGTTAGGGGCTTAGAGGAGAGAGAGGGCGAGAGAGAAAGAGAGAGAGAGAGAGATTGGGGATCGATTAGGGTTTAGAGATAGAGAGAGATCATAGGGGGATTATTGATGGTTAGCAGTGGGGGGATAAGTGTATAGAGAGGAAGAGGAGTAGGTGGGTGGGTAGTGGGGGGTTTTGGCAGAGAGAGAGGGGGGGGTTTAGGGGTTAACAGAGAGAGAACGGGGGTTAGAATTTAGAGAGAGAGGTAGAAAGAGAGAGATTGGGGGTTTAGAGAGAGAGAGACCAATGATTAGTTGTTTGGAGAGAGATAATGGGGGTTAGGCATTTAGAGAAAGAGAGAGATTGGGTTTTAGGGGTTTAGAGAGAGAGAGATTGGAGGTCAGGGGTCTAGAGAAAAAGAGATTGGTAGTTAGGGTTTTAGAGAGAGATTAGAGGTAAGGGGTTTAGAGAGATAAATATTTGAGTTTGGGGTTTGGAGAGAGAGATTGGGGATTTTTGTTTTAGAGAGAGATATTGGTGGGGGTTTAGATAGATAGAGAGAGAGAAAGAGACTGGGGGTTATGGGATTAGAGAGAGTGAACGTTTGGGGATTGGTGGTTTATAGAGAGAGGGAGGGAGAGAAAGAGGGAGATAGAGAGATTGGGGTTTAGGGGATGAGAGAGAGAGAAAGGGGGGGGTTAAGGTTTGAGAGAGAGGGAGATCGAGTGTTAGGGGTTTAGAGAGAGAGAGGTTGGGGGTTAGAAATTTATGTATATATATATAAATACATAAACATATACATATATATATATATATATATATATATGTATATATATTTACATATATATACATATATATATGTGTGTGTGTGTGTGTAAAGAGAGAGAGAGATTGGAGCTAGGGTTTTACTGAGAGAGAGAGAGAGAGAGATTGGATGTTATAGGTTTAGATAGATAGATAGAGAGAGGGAGAGATATTGGATGTTATAGGTTTAGAAAGAGAGAGATATATTAGGTGTTATGGTTTTAGAGGTTAGGGGTTAGGGGTTTAGAGAGAGGAAAATATTGGGGTTTACTAGTTTAGAGAGAGAGAGAGATATTGTGAGTAAGGGGTTTAGAGAGAGAGAGAGATTGGAGGTTAGGGGTTAGGAGTTTAGAGAGAGAGAGAGATATTGGGGGTCGAGTAGGGTTTAGAGATAAAGAGATATCATAGGGGGATTAATGATGGTTAGCGGTGGGGGAGAAATATATAGAGAGGCAGAGGAGTAGGTGAATGAGTAGTGGGGGGTTTGGGTAGAGAGAGAGGGGGGGTAAGGGGTTGAGAGAGAGAGAATGGGGGTTAGGGTTTAGAGAGAGAGATAAAAAGAGAGATTGTTGGTCAGGGGTTTATAGAGAGAGATATTGGGGGTTTAGAGAGAGAGAGTAGTGATTAGTGGTTTAGTGAGAGAGATTGGGGGTTAGGGGTTTAGAGAGAGAGATAGATTGGGTTTTAGGGGTTTAGAGAGAGAGAGAGAGAGAGATTGGAGGTTAGGGGTATAGAGATAAAGAAATAGGTAGTTAGGGTTTTAGAGAGAGAGATTAGAGGGAAGGGGTTTAGAGAGAGAAATATTAGAGGTTAGCAGTTTGGAGAGAGAGATTGGGGATTATTGGTTTAGAGAGAGCTATTGGTGGGGTTTTAGATTGATAGATAGAGAGAGATATAGAGATAGGGACTAGAGGTTATGGTCTTAGAGAGAGAGTGAGAGTTTGGGGATGAGGGTTTTATAGAGAGAGGGAGGGAGATAAGGAGAGAGATAGAGAGATTGGGGTTTAGGTGTTGGAACGAGAGAGAGAGAGAGAGAGAGAGAGAGAGAGAGGGTTAAGGTTTGAGAAAGAGAGAGAGAGATCCAAGGTTAGGGGTTGAGAGAGAGAGAGATTGCGGGTTAGAAAGATATATATATATATATATACATACAGAGAGAGGGAGAGAGAGATTGGTGGTTATAGGTCTAGATAAAGAGAGATGGGGGAAGGTTCAGAGAGAGAGAGAGAGAGAAATTGGAGGTTAGAGAGAGAGAGAGATCAATTGGGTGTTAGGTGCTTTGAGAGAGGGAGATTGAGATTGTGGGTTAGGGGTTGAGAGAGACAGAGAGTTAAGGTTAGGTGTTTAGAGAGAGAGAGAGAGATATTGCATGTTAGTTGTATAGAGAGAGAGATATTGGGGGTTAATGGTATATATAGAGAGAGAGAGAGATTCCGAGTTAATAGGGATTTAGAGATAGAGAGATATTAGGGCTGGGGTTTCAGAGATAGAGAAAGTGAGATTAGGGGTATAGAGGGTTTTAGATATAGTTAGATATCATGGGGGAAATATAGATGGTTAGTGGTGGGGGGGGGAAGAGACATAGAGAGGGGGGAGGGGTAGTTGGGTGAGGAGTGGGGTTTTTGAAAAAGAGAGAGAGAGAGATAGAGAGAGAGACAGAGACAGAGAGACAGAGACAGAGAGAGATTAGGGGTTAGGTATTTATAAAGGGAGAGAGAGATTAGGGGTTAGGTGCTTAGAGAGAGACATATATAGAGATTGTTTGTTAGGGGTTGAGAGAGAGAGATTGGGTGTTAGGGGTTTAGATAAATAGAGAGATATATATATAAAGAGAGAAATTGGTGGTTATTGATCTAGAGAGAGATAAATACTGGTGGTTAGGGATATATATATATAGAGAGAGAGAAATTGTTTTTATGGGCTTAGAGAGAGAAATTGGTGGTTAGGGTTTAGAGAGAGAGAGAGAGAGATTGGGTGTTAATGGTTTAGAGAGAGAGAGAGATTAAAGGTAAGGGGTCTAGAGAGAGAGATTGGAGTTTAGGGTTTAAGAAAGAGAGAGATTGGAGGTCAGTGGTTAAGAGTGAGGGGGAGAGAGAGAGAGAGAGAGAGAGAGAGAGAGAGAGAGAGATTGGAGGTTAGGTGCATAGAGAGTGAGGGAGATATTGGGGGCTAGGTGTCTATAGAGAAAGATATTGGTAGTTAGGAGTTTAAAGAGAGGTATTGGAGGTAAGGGGTTTGGAGAGAGAAATATTAGAGGTTAAGGGTTTTGAGAGAGAGATTGGGGTTATTGGTTTAGAGAGAGATATTGGTGGGGGTTTGGATAGAGAGGGAGAGGAGTAAGTGGGTGAGTAGTGGGGGGTTTGGATAGAGAGAGAGGGGGGGTTAGGGATTGAGAGAGAGAGAATGGGGGTTAGGGTTTAGAGAGAGATAGATAGAAAGAGAGATATTGGTGGTTAGGGGTTTATAGAGAGAGAGATTGGGGATTTAGAGATAGAGAGACCAATGATTAGTGGTTTAGAGAGAGAGATTGGGGGTTAGGTGTTTAGAGAGAGAGAGAGAGTGGGGGTTAGGTGTTTAGAGAGAGAGATGGATTGGGGTTTAGGGGTTTAGAGACAGAGAGAGAGATTGGAGGTTAGGGGTCTAGAGAGAAAGATATTGGTAGTTAGGGGTTTAGGGAAAGAGATTAGAGGTAAGGGATTTAGAGAGAGAAATATTAGAGGTTAAGGGTTTGGAGAGAGAGATTGGGGATTATTGGTTTAGAGAGAGATATTGGTGGGGGTTTAGATAGAGAGAGAGAGAGAGAGATTGGGTGTTATGGGATTAGAGAGAGTGAGAGTTTGGGGATTAGGGGTTTAGAGAGAGAGAGAGGGAGGAAGAGAACGAGAGAGATAGAGAGATTGGGGTTTAGGGGTTGAGACAAAGAGAGAGAGAGAGAGAGAGAGAGAGAGAGAGAGAGAGATTGGGGATTAAGGTTTGAGAGAGAGAGAGATCAAGGGTTAGGGGTTTAGAGAGAGAGAGAGAGATAGAGAGAGAGAGATTGGGGGTTAGGGGTTTAGAGAGAGAGAGAGAGATTGGGGGTTATAGGTCTAGATAGAGAGGGATAGGGGAAGGTTCAGAGAGAAAGATATTGGAGGTTAGGGATTTACAGAGAGAGATAGCGAGAGAGAGATTGGGGGTTAGGAGTTTAGAGAGAGAGTTAATGGGTTAGGGTTTTTGGGTTTAGAGAGGGAGAGAGAGATAAAGAGAGATTAGGGGTAAAGGGCTTAGAGAGAGAGAGATAAATTGGAGGTTAGAGAGAGAGAGAGAAAAAAATTGGGTGTTAGGTGCTTAGAGAAAGAGAGATTGAGATTGTGGGTTAGGGGTTTAGAGAGAGAGAGAGAGAGTGAAGGTTGGGCGTCTAGAGAGAGAGAGAGAGATTTTGTATGTGAGTGGTGGAAAGAGAGAGAGAGAGAGAGAATAGGGGTTAGTTGTATATATATAGAGAGAGAGAATAGGGGGTTAATAGGGGCTTAAAGATAGAGAGAGATCACGGGGGAAGTATGGATGGTTAGTGGTGGTGGGGAGATAGACATAAAAGGTGTTGAGGGGAGGATGGGTTAGGAGTGGTGGTTTTCGGAGATATATATATATATATATATACATATATCGGGGGTCAGGGGTTTAGAGAGAAAGAGAGGGAGGGAGAGATTGAGGGTTATGGGTTTAGAGAGAGAGTGAGAGTGGGAGTTTAGAGGTTAGGGGTTGAGAGAGTGAGATAAAGGGAGAGATAGGGGTTATGGGTTTAGAGAGGGAGATTGGGGTTACGAGTTTAGAGAGAGAGATTGGGGAATAGAGATTTAGAGAGAGGTTGGGGGGTCAGTGGTTTAGAGAGAGAGAGAGATTTGTGGCTATGGGTTCAGAAAGAGAGAGATTTGTGGTTAGGGGTTTAGAGAGAGAGAGAGAGATTGGGTGTTAGGGGATTAGAGAAATAAGAGCTTAGTGGTTTAGAGAGAGAAGGATTGGTGGTTAGGGGTTTAGAGAGAGAGAGAGATTGGAGGTTAGGGATTTAGAGAGGGAGAGAGATATTGGAGGGTAGGAATTTATAGAGAGAGAGAGATTGTACGTTAGGGGTTTGGAGATAGATAGACATGGTAGGTTAGGGGTTTGGAGATAGATAGAGAGAGAGATTGGTGGTTAGGGGTTAAGAGAGAGAGAGAGAGAGAGAGTTAGGGGTTTAGAGAGACAGAGAGAGATTGGGGGTTAGGAGTTTAGAGAGGGAGAGAAAGAGATTTGGATTTAGGGGTTTAGAGAGATAAAGAGAGAGATTGGGGGTTAGGGGTTGAGAGACAGAGACAGACTACAGGTTAGGTGATTATAGAGAGAGATGGAGATAGAATGAGAGATATTGGGGGTTAAGGGTTTAGGGAGAGAGAGATTAGGGTAATGGATTGAGAGACGGAGAGAGAGAGAGAGAGATTGGGTGTTAGGGGTTTATAGAGAGAGAGATATAGAAATATTGACAGTGGGGTTAGGGGTATAGAGAAAGAGTGAATGAGAGAGAGAGAGAGAGAGAGAGAGAGAGATGGAGGTTAGGGGTTTTAGAGAAAGAGTGAATGAGAGAGAGAGAGAGAGAGAGAGAGAGAGAGAGAGAGAGAGAGATTGGAGGTTAGGGGTTTAGACAGAGAGAGAGATTAGCGGTTAGGCTTTCTGAGATAGAGAAAGAGAGATTAGGGGTTTTAGAGGGGTTTAAATATAGTTAAATATCATGCGGGAAGTATAGATGGTTAGTGGGTGGGGGAGGAAAGAAACATAGACAGAGGGATATGGGTAGCTGGGTGAGGAGCTGGGTTTTTTTTAGAGAGAGATTATTTGTTAGGGGTTGAGAGAGAGAGAGAAAGAGAGAGAGGTTGGGTGTTAGGGGTTTAGAGAAATAGAGAGATATATAAAGAGAGAAATTGGTGGTTAGGATCTAAAGAGAGAGAAATATTGGGGGTTAGGATGTATATATATAGAGAGAGAGATTGGTTTTTATGTGTTTAGAGAGATAAATTGGGGGTTAGGTAGTTAGAGAGAGAGATATTGGGGGGTTAATGGTTTAGAAATAGAAATTGGGGGTTAGGGGATTTAAAGAGAGAGAGATTGGGCGGTTAATGGTTTAGAGAGAGAGAGAGAGGTTGAAGGTAAGGGGTCTAGAGAAATAGATTGGAGATCAAGGTTAAGAGAGAGAGAGAGAGAGAGAGAGATTGGAGGGCCAGGGGTTAAGAGAGAGAGAGAGAGATTGGAGGTCATGGGTTAAGAGAGAGAGAATGGAGGTTAGGTGCATAGAGCGTGAGAGGAGAGATTGGGGGTTAGGGGTTTTATAGAGAAAGAGATAAGATTAGGGGTTAATAGGGGCTTAGAGAGATAGATAGATAGATAGAGAGGAGATAGCGAGATATCATGGGGGGGGACTATGGATGGTTAGTCACTGGGGGGGGAGAGACAAGAGAGGGGGGGATGGGTAGGTGTGTGCAAAGTGGGGGTTTTAGGGGGGGAGAGAGAGAGAGAGAGAGAGACTGGGTGTTACGCATTTCAAGAGAGAGAGAGAGATTGGGGGTTAGGGGTTCAAAGAATGAGAGAGATCAGGGGTTGGGGGCTTAGATAGAGAGAGGGATAAATATTAGGGTTAGTAGTTTAGAGATATATAGAGAGAGAGAGATTGAAGGTTAGGGGTTTATAGAGAGAGAGATAGAGAGAGATAGAGAGAGGGTTTCATGGTCAGGAGAGAGAGAGAGAGAGAGGTTAGGGGGGTTTAGGCAGAGAGACTGGAGTTTAGGGTTTTAGAGAGAGATAGAATAGAGGTTAGGGGTTTAGAGAGAAGAGAGAGAGAGAGAGAGAGAGATATTGAGGGTTAATGGGTTTAGAGAAAGAGAGATTGGGGTGTTAGGGGGTTTAGAGAGAGAGATATAGATTGGGGTTTAGGGATTTAGAGAGAGAGAGAGAGAGAGAGAGAGAGAGAGAGAGAGAGAAATTGGAGGTTAGTAGTTTAGAGAGAGAGGGAAAGAGATTGGGGATTATGGGTTTAGAGAGAGAGGGATAGAAAGAGAGATATTACATGTTAGGGGCTTAGAGAGATAGAGAAAGAGAGAGAATGGGGGTTACGGGTTTAGAGAGAGAGAGAGAGCTTGGGTGTTATGCGGTTTAGAGAGAGAGAGAGAGGTTGGTGGTAAGTGGTTTAGAGAGAGAGAGATTGGATGTTAGAGTGAGAGATCTATTGGGTGTTAGGGGTTTTGAGAGAGAGAGAGAGAGAGAGAGAGAGAGGAGATTGAGGATTATGGTTTAGAGAGAGAGAATAAATGAGGTTAGGGGTTTAGAGTGAGAGAGAATTCTGGTTAGAGCTTTAGAGAGAGAGAGATTGGAGGTTGGGGGTTTAGAGAGAGAGAGATTTTGTGTTATTAGGGGTTTACAAATAGAGAGAGATCACAGTGGGAGTATGCATTTTTAGTGGTCAGGGGGCAGAGACATAGATAGGGGGAAGGGTAGGTGGATGAGGAGTGCAGGTTTTGAAAAGAGAGAGAGAGAGAGAGAGAAGAGAGAGAGAGAGAGAGAGAGAGAGATTCCAGGATAGAGCTATAAATAGAGAGAAAGAGGGGCGTTTAAATACAGAAATTGGAGGTTAGAGAGAGAGAGAGATGTTGGGGGCTAGTGGTTTAGAGAAAGAGAGAAAAAGAGAGATATTGT